>JBBPBO010001984.1:10407497-10537166 GCA_037974295.1 Cicer cuneatum
TATATATATATATATATATATATATTATATCTTTGTCTAATTTATCTAACATATATAATAGAATTATTAGTTAGTCGTGATTTAAAAAAAATTGAAATTGTTTATTTACCGTGTCAAGAACTTTTTAAAATCATTTTATTAATTATTTAATTTTTTTTAGTATTTTTGTTAATTTATAAAAAAAATTCAAATTAAATTAGAAAAAAATATGTAATTGTTTTACAAAGATAATTTTATTATTTAAATAATGTATTGGACATATCAAACACATGATATAATAAATTTTCTCATATTTATATTATATTATATAGGCTAAATAGCACTCGTGGTCCCTTAACTTAATTTCAGTTAACGTTTTAGTCATTTATCTGTTTTTTTTCCCGATTTGGTCCTTTATTTTAATTTTAAATGAAATAAAAAATGAAAATGTGAGTTTATTTGTATATTTGAGTTACGAATATGATAAAGTTTGTATTATATGAATTAATATAATTAATTTTATGGGTTTTGGTTGAAAATTTTTGTAAAAAAAAGGATTATATTGTTGATATTTTAAAACATAAAAAATCAAATTGTCACTTAAAATTAAAATAAATGATCAAACTGGGAAAAAAAAAGATAAATGACTAAAATGTTAACTGAAATTAAGTTAAGGGACTACAAGTGCTATTTAGCCTATTATATATTTATCCAACTCTATGTTAGATATTTTTTATATTTATCACGTGTATCAAACAATAATAAAAATGTGTTTAGGAGTTGGTTTTGGAAAAAAGAGGTTATTATTCTTATTCAAATTTAAAAAACTATAAAATATTTCTTAAAATTAATCAAATAAAATAAAATTAAGAAATTATATGATTATTTATCGTATTATATTTTTAATTTCTTGATTCAACTAATCTTCTTATTTTGACCAAAAAAAGATATGCTCACCCAAATTGTGTATGTAAACATGAAAATAATAATTTGCCAGCAAGAGAAAAATGCCAAAAGGAATAGTTCTTACTCATGCAGAGGAAACAAAGGGCAATGCTAATCTTCTTTTATTAGTCTATTGGTAACAAATAATTACTCGTTGAATAATGACAGAAGGCGCAGAAGGAGTGGACACGTGTAAGCATGCAAGAGGAAGTTGTCCCTGTAAGTTTCAGTGTTCTTATCCACTATTTAGTCAACAATGATTCTTCAACCAAACCCTTCAAACAAAAATTCTACTTCTGTATTTAAATAAACAGCTTTGCTGTGGAGTACCAAAGTTTTCCAACAAAAAAAGATGGAAGAAATTAGGAAATTACTTACCATACACGAGAGATACTGTCACATAGACATGATTTAGGGGATATAATGGTAATCTTAAATTATAAACGTAAAATTGTACATTTCATCTATAAATTTTTTGTAATATTTAATTTTTCCGTTAAATAAATATTAGGTCTTGTTAACATGTCCCTTAAGTTATTAAAAACTTCAAAACTATATTGTTTTTAAAAAAAAAACACTTTTAAACCCTTTAAGGAGTTGAAAACATGAACTTCAAAATAAAAAAATTTATATTTGATACATTAAAATGTGTTCTTAAACTTTAGGTTAGTATTTGTCATAAATATTTTCTTCTTTTGAAATCAAGTGATGTTTAAAGTTTCTAAGTACATATTAAAAAATGCAATATACAATAAATAGAAAAAATTAAATGGTTGGTACAAAAAATAATATTAAACGGCTATTTAACAAATTATCTTTATTAATTTTTTTGTCTGTACTATTAATATGTTTTATTATCATAAATGTGATGTGGAATTAATGCTTAAAAAATTGTGCATATAATATTAATTAAATGTACAATTGAAAAAAATTAAAATGACGTTGAAAAATAAAAAATGACATTTATTTTAAAATAATCATTTTTATTGTGAAACAAAAGAAGGATAAAAAGTTCTTTTTTTTTTCAAATATAAATCAAATTTTAAATTATTAAATATATTTATTATTACTTTTAAATATTACTCCTTCAAGTTTATAATAAATATTAGATTTGAATATTTTTACATATCAAGAAAACATGATATATAAAAATGATTATTTTAGTAAGAATCTTATCATAAATACAAACATGAGAATAATAACCTAAAAGTACGACAAAATATATTAATTAAATAGTATAACTAAAAATAAATAAAATTGCATTAATATTCTTTTTTAGGAGCGTTTTTGTTTTTACAAATGTGATATGGATATGACTCTGAGTTAGTACTATGTGTCTTGAAATATGAGAACTAATTGAGCATGTTCCTATATAAAAAGATATTTTAAGAATTTATATATATATATATATATATATATAAATAAAATAAGCACATTAAATATATTTACTATTTTTTTTAATATATATATGTAAAGCTTGGGGATTCAAATTTCATGTATTTATGCATTTAGACATCAATGACCGTTTAATTAACATAAAATAGTCTAAATTTAAGTTCGATATTTTTACTATTAAAATAAATATTAAGACATGCTTTTTTTTAAAGATTATCTAATTTTAATTGAACACTTATAGATAGCGTGAATATAGAATTTATTGACCACAATAATTTCAATTTTGAAATTAGAAGTTTATAAAAAGATATTCCCTGCATTTCATAATATAAATAAAACTATGTTAAAGAAATTGAATTTATTTAGTCCAAATTTTAGATTAGATATATTTATTTTGTAACGTATTTTTTTTTTTTTTATATTATCACATATGGAGTTCGGTGGTAATTCGGTCAAATTTGTGGAATTTTATCTAGTGTCCCTGCGAGTTTCAGAATTCTTATCTACAATTTAGTCAATGGCTCGTCAACTAACCCCTACATAGAAAATCCTAGTACTTGTGTTTTACTAGTAAATAATGACAAACTAACTAGTAATCACTTTGTACATTTTGATTTTTGTTAAAATAATAATAATAATAATTTTTTTACAAGGGAAGACCGAAAACTCAAAGAAAACTAAGAAATTAAAAGCACGGTCTTAGACATCAGAGATATCTAATAATACTATTACTATTAGTAATCGCTTAATTTTCTTTTCATTATCATGACATAGGAATAGGCTCTTCTAATGTTTAAGCCCAAAAAATTTAAATTCCAAAATCTAACTGATATATCTCACTTTTCAACAACATCAATTTATTATTCCCATCCAAAGGATCAAAAGTAAGTGGATTCATGTTAAAACATGAGAACTAGCTAGCTTATTTATTTACAATGCATCAAATATGGGTGGCTAGCCATATTTAAAAAGTAAAACCGCTTTCCGCTCCAAATAGAAATAGACGAAGTGGTTTGGTTTATGAGTTACATATGAACCTGCATCATGCAAAAATAAAAACTCCATTAATTAATTAATTAATTAAAATCAAAAGAAAAAAGTTAAAGAAAGGGAGGAGTTACCGAAATTGCGACCAACAATGCAATGCCAAGTGGGACCATATTTCTTATCAAACTCACTCTTTATCTCCTCAGCGATAATTGTATCGTCACTTAAGTGTTCAAACACCTAATAATAATGATGATAATATTTCAAGAAAAGATTAAGACTTTATGAAACAACACATCATGAATAACAAAACCCAGAAACAGAATCCAAAAGGAATGAACTAACTAACTGTGACGGATATATCAAAGGCCTCCCATTGCATGTCTCGACACATGTCAGCATTGATGATGATGATTTTCTTGGGCGGACCAGATGGCCCTTGTGGTGACGGTGGTGACTTGGAAATGAGTTCCTCCTTTGGAGATCCGGAACCATTCTTCTTCTTTTTTGTTCGGGTCATCTTCTCTGTATCAGCTTTTCTTGGAGATGATATGTTGCAACTTGCACTTTTTCTTCTCTTTTTAATTTCTATGTGTTGTATTCATTCAAGTAATAATAATATAATATACATATATACACAAGGTACCGAAACTTAGAATACAAAGGAAAACCAGAAACTAATAACAAACTTTTGTAACCGAGTTAGTTACTTTTCTGTTATATTTCGGTTACAAATACCTCCACTTGGAGTGTAAATGTGAATAACTGCATTTTTAGTATTTTTGTAGAGACAAAGGTTTTAAATAACAGTCATGATTGCAGTTGCGATGTGTAAATTAATTACAACATTGCACATAATTATTATGTAATTTATAATACTGGTGAGAGATGACAAAAGATCAAAACTAGAGAAGAAATAAAGTTTTATAGCCATTAATTGAATCTCTAATTCAGTTTTATAGCCATTACTTCTACCAAATTATAAGAAGTAATATACTCCTCAAAAACAGAAGCACTCTACACTATTGGATTAGTATCTTGAAAACTAACCACTTGATACACTTATTTTTCTTGTCTTGTCTCTAAAGTTGGTGCATTTTCACGATTAATTTACCCATTTTATTTGTCCTTTTATTCTCTTGTGACATGATCTCAGATCTAATCCAATTTGCACATAAGCGTTCCAAAATCTTATATGGGCCAAATAATCAATTCATACTATTTTTGTGCAAATTTTTCGGCACAAAATACCAAAGCTCTAAAAAATTACTACTTTGATCTCATATTAAAAGAATAAAATTCATATAAAATAAAATATAAACACATATGAATTAGTTTAACCTCATTTACTAATATAATTTTTAAAATGTCATTAACTTTATTTAGATTTTATTTTCTTATAACTCTTTTATTTTCATGAATCAATTGTGCATACATAGCAATTTAACAAATCAAATTTATTTTTTGATTTAAAAATAAATAAACAAACAACTTCCTCGTATCCTTTTTATAAGAGACGGCGGACAAAATTACATAAAGCACAAACTACCTAAAAGTAATTAATGTTAATTTATTTAAACTTTTTTATACATAAGAGGATTTGGTCCGTGACAACAACTTTATCAAAGAAACTAGTTCCTGAAACATCCTACGTAACTAATTAACAGACCCATAATTTGTCTTTCTATAAATGTGACTAACATGAACATCCTAATTGCAATTACAAATATCCTTTCAAGACTAGACCAAAATAAAAAGGGATAAGAGTGTGACTTACTCATTAGTTACACGTTGAGACGTATAAAATATATATATATAGTTAATTAGATCATATAGATAATTGAATTGTTCTGCATTATAAAAAAACCAAATAATTTAAATAATTCATGAATTGAACCACATATTTAAAACAATTAAGTTAACTAAACTTAATTCAAAAACCATTTTAATAATTTTAAAATTTTTTTAACCTCAATTAAGATTTTTTTTTTACAAAATTCTCAAAATTTATTTTTCTCAAAAACAATAAAAATAAAAAATATCGAAACTTTTTTTTTCAAAAATATTTTTTTTCTGATACAATTTCGATTTTCTTTTTTAAAAAAAAATCAAAACTTTTTTCTTAAAAATTATTTTTATCGAGAAATTTTTTATATCTATTTTTCTCGAAAAAATTGAAAAAGCTTTTCTTGAAAAAAATCAAAAAACTTTTGTCAAAAGAATTTCAAAAATTTTTTTTGAAATATTTTTTATCGGGAAATATTTTACATCTATTTTTCTCGAAAAAAATCGATATTTTTTTATCAAAAGAATTTCAATTTTTTTCTTCCGAATAACTAGTTTGAAACCGATTTTAATTAAAAATTTGTTCAAAATAATAAACTGTTTTATATTTATAAATTAGTTTTAAACCGGTTCAGAACTACACTGAACTTGATTTAAAAGCGATTTTTAAGAATTAAATCAAACCATTAATGTAGTCAAATACGGTATAGTTTTTATCCCATGAACGCCACTTAATTACACAACAATTTTAAAATCACATTCCACCTTAATATTCACAATATCCCTAGTCCAAGCAACTTAAGAGCTAAGATCGGCTCCCACATTTTTGCCATTTGAAGATCCTATCTACGTTGTTAATAAACCCGAAAAGTCAATGCCTATTGTCATCATGAAAAACACTTGCACGAGAAATTTTCAATTTGCCATTACAAATGCTATCATCCACATTACACATGATTCAACCATTGTCAGAGTCTTCCAACCCACCTTGAACCATGGCACAATCTCAAAGCGCATTAAAGAGTAGTATTCCTTAGATCCACATAAGGGCACATGCCATAATCAGTACAAACTCTATTCGGTCGAAAATCGTTAGTAGACAATAAATTATTCAAAATTTTCAACATGAGGTGTATTTCCATTAGGTGACCATTCCAACGCCAAATAGATATTTATTAAATTAATGCCAATTAATTTTAAAGGAATAGTTTTAAAAAGTTACAAATAAAATAGAAGTGTTTGAGAAAATAAAAAAATTAACTCTTTAAAATTATACTTTCTTTTTTTTATCAAATAGTTTAATGACTCAGACACTTTAAATGTAGAGAAGTGAAAAATCTCTAATTCAAACTCAGACCCTAACATATCAATGTTTTTGTAACTACCAATTGAATTGTACTTATGAGAAGTAGCTTATCAGATCTTTATTTCTTGTTAGCGAGATGTAGACTTTTATGCAATAAACTCTTTGAAGCAACTCTAATGACTTATTAGTCAACCCAATCCAATATTTTATTCAGATTATACGGGCCAAACCAAAGAGATTTAACTAATTTTTAGCCTTTTTTATAGGTAGATTCTTTCTCCACTATGTTCTCAAACACACGTTTGGATTAGATAATCTGAAAGTGTATTTTAACAAAAAAAATCACTTTTGAATTGACTAATTCAAATGTATTTTTGAAGCTTTTGAGAATTTAGAAGAAAGAAAAATTTCACTTTTATTTATTACCTAATCTATACTAAAATATTGGACTATTGAGTTGATATATTGGAATAGACTAAATTTGACACTTATACACTTATATTCTGCTCCTCGGATAAATATTTATTTATTACTCTTTCTCTTTTATAATAATTGTCGCATTTGCAACAATAAAAAATATTCTAAAAAGACAGTCATTTATGCTTTTCGATGCAACGTTAATTGTTTTTATTTAATTGTACCATCTAATTAATACAATGTTTATTATTCTCAAATTATTATTCACCGCCGTATATGTATGATAAAAGAAATACACAAATTATTAATAAGAGTGGTTCGGTAAAATCCCTATTATCATTTTTCATTTATCAATTTTTTAATTAGTGTAAAATTGTCAAATGTAAAGGTCATGCGAAGGTCGATGTGAAACACGGGGGTATGTGTCTTAAGAAAGAGGACCAAAGACTCATATCTATTTACTAACTATCTAGTCACTCTAAGGTCAATTAGAAGGAAAAAGTGACTACATTTCTTAGCCTTAATTTTATTATTATTTCAAAAAATACCCTAATTTAATTTCTTAATAGTGTGAGAAGATGATAATTATAATTAGGGATAATTTTTAAATTCATTTCATTATTTTACATGAAATCAAAAAAATTAAACGCATTTAACTAGTTTAGTTAATAAATGTGAAAGTGAGTACTTTTTTATTATAAATGATTTTAGATGACATACTCTCTCTAAAATGAAATATAAGTAATTTCAGGTTATAATTCATCCTCTTAAGGCTCCTACCATAAAGGAAGTGATTTGACATTCTCCCAAAAATTATTAGATTAAGTGTAATACGGATGAAGCTGTTTCTAGCTGTTTTGGTCCTGCTGCGTGTGGAGGTATATTTAGGGACAACTCGACTGCTTCTCTAGTTGTTTTGCTGTGAATTTGGGGTTTACAACTACATTGCATATTGAGCTTATGGTTGCTACTGAAACAACGTATAAGAATGAATGGCCCCCTATAAGGATTGAATTTGATTTTCAATTGGCATATCTGGATTTTAGGAATCATTGTATTGTTCATTGGTCTATTAGAAATAGATGGCTTAATTGTTTTGAGATAGTTAAAAGAATGAGATTTTATATCTCACATATTTTTAGTTAAGGTAATCAATGTGCTGATAGGATCGCTAATTTGGGCCTTCATATTGTTAACACTCATTGGTGGAATACTTTTCCTTATAATATTTCATATATTTTCAACATAAAATGATTGGTCTTTCTGAATATAGATTATGTATATGTTTATTGGACTATTTTTTCTTCATCACGGTTTTATCCCTCTAGGTTTTTCTGATAAGTTTTTTAATGAGTCATTAGTTTGTATCCATCATAATTTGTTTTCTTGGGTCCTAGTTTAGTCCATAATTTTTTTTGTATTTTTCTATTCTATTTTATATTTAATAATATTTTATAGTGCTGCAAATGATAGATGATTGACTAGAGGTGTTAGCATAGTTAGAATGTCAAGTTAATTATGTGATGCTTTTGCACTCTATTTTTCTTTAAAAAGATATTCAAAAAGTTGGTATATTAAATTTAAAATTTTAGACCAAATACTTTAACTTTTTAAATAATATAATGAACTACATGTGTCCTTAACTTTAAGCACCATTTGAAAAACAATTGTCACTAAATATAAGCACCATTTCAACTTATGCATTTATTTTTTTCTCTTTCAAACATACCGCTTATCAATACTACAAATTTATCTTAAAATATGAAAAATCAAATTTGATACATTCAAATACAAATATTATCTTAGGAACATCACCAAATAAAATAAATACATTAAACTCATTACCTACTTTCTTAATATATGTGAACAAACAATAGACATTTTTAAAATGGAACGAAGATAGTATAATATGCCACTTGATGGAGTTACTATTGTGAGGATGATAGAGAACCACCATTTTTAATTTGAAATTGTAAATGTCCGTTAATTTAGTATTTCAATTTTACAAAATATCAAATTGCTTCCCCAAATTGTCTATCGTCATTCAAAATGCCCTTTCTGACAAGTAGCTATGTTAAAGGTGTTGATATCATGTCACAAGAAACCCTAAACACAAGTTTCATATTGGTTTAAAACTTACTTTTTTATGCATATTTGACTTTTCATTAGTGACAATTGATTTTAGGATTACACTGATAGAAGTCCAATAGGCATAATGATTTAAGTTTTTAACCAGAATGAACATTCTGTTTTAGTATTTTGTGTGATGTGACATCAACGTAGATAAATTTCGATGTCATTTAACGTGACATATCAATATCTATTATAGAACTACTCCATATGGTCGTATATATATGCAGAAAAAACAAAAATATAAATACCAATGTAATCATTAAAAGTTATAATATTTATAGTTTACTCTAAATACAACTCTATATTAAATGATATTAGAAAATGTGTGATCCATTTATATGAAATACATCAATTTTTATTGAACATCAAATAGAAGTAAAAAGGTAAAATAATCAATTAATATATCTTAAAATGTATGATTTTTTCTTATAATAAGGATAAAAAAATCTCAAAATAATTTCTTATACAAAAGAGAAAGGACTAGAGAGAGTACTTGACAGAGAAAATATTTAACAATTATGCTACCCACATCCCTTTTTTTATTACCCGCACCCCTTAAATTTTTCATAAAAACGAAATATCCAAAATGTCTTTGCTTATTTATATAGTTTTTTAAGCCCTAATTTCTCTTTTTGTCTTTATCTTTTACCTCACATTCATATTCATCTTTTTTTCTCGCACCCCTTTTTTCTCACACCTTCTTCTCCTTCTTCCTCCATTTTCAACAACTTCAACATCGTCAGTCATCTTCATTGCCTCCCATGTACACCAAGTTTGCATCAATCTTATTCTTGTTCTTGTTGATTTACAATATTTAGTTAGGGTTATGCGATTGAAACTGATTTTGGTGAGAATGAAACTCATTTTGTCAACATTTGATACTAGAATAACAATGGTGATTCTGATAGTCTTCATGTATACACAAATTAAGCACGCATACGCAAACTGAGTCTGCCCAAGATCCCACGTGAACTGAGTTTGCGTAAGACCTACATAAACGGAGTTTGCGTATGTTAAATGAGTTTATGTACGTGAACTAAGTTTGCATAGTACCTACGTGAACTGAGTTTATGTAGGAGCCTACATGAACTGAGTTTATGCACGTGAATTGAGATTGTGTAGGAACTTACGTGAACTGAGATTGCGTAGGAACGTATGTGAACTGAGTCTACTTACGTGAACTAAGTTTGCGACACAACATATTTGATTGTGTTTTGATTTTGATTATGATATGGTTATGCAGAAATGGTGCACACTATGTTTACTGATAGAGCAAGTCGAGTTATAATTAATGATACTGCTAATGATGAGGGTCATCATGTTAGAATGATCGCTTCTACACGAGCTTAACTTCTTGAGGAGAAGTAGGAAGTGCAACGGGAGAGGCAAGCACAACGGGAACAACGACGATTATAAAGCACCAACAAGCACAACAAGAGCAACATTTTCAACAAGAAGAGCAAACCCAATAGGAAAAGCAAACACAACATGAGGCCAACCAGAGCAGATGGATGAACCTCCACAGACTGATGGATATCCTAGTGGTCCTGTTGACAAATCTGTACTTACGAAATTTGGTGATCACGTGACCACTCGACTTTGGGATGGAGTTGTAATTTTCTTGATCATATTAAATTTTTAATAGTTGTTGTCATAATGTGTTTCAAATTACATTTTTTCCCTTCTTTTATTTCAGGATCGTGGAGAGCTAAGGGTATTTAGCAATGGAAAAAAATTGAAAGAAGTTGTGATTGAACATGAAGAGGTGGAACCGTTAGGTAAGAGTTCAGGGTTATATCTGTTGTGAAATGATCGATAAAAGAATAATATCTGGTTTCGTGAAGAGGTGGCATTGAGACGCCAACAACTTCCATCTTCTAATTGGGGAGGTGACGATTAGACTAGATGATGTTTCATCTCTTCTGCATATACCCATCACCGGAACATTCTTTAGTGTCAATGTATTTAACAAATATGACAATGCAAATTTATTAATTGAACTGTTTGAAGTTACTGAGGCTTCTGCTCATGTTGATTTTAATGTCACGCGAACAACCACATTTCGATATAATTGGCTACTTGAAGTATACTATCAGCGCTGTCGTGACCAATATTGGGAGATGGCTGCGAGGGCGTTTATACTATTTTTGGTTGGTTGCACCCTTTTCAGCAACAAAAGCACATTCGCAGTTAGCGTTGCCTACCTAGAGTGCTTCAAAGATTTTAACTTATGTGGGGGATACGCATGGGGTGATACTGCTCTTGCTTAACTATATGACAATCTTCATGAAGCTAGTATGCATTAGGCCAAAACGGTTTTTGGGTATCTGACACTTTTACAGGTAAACTCAATGGTTGTTTATTGTGTTGGTAATTTCTATTATTAATTCTAAACTAATGATATGTTATTATATATGTTCAGACTTGGGTCTATGAGCATTTCCCAACTTTATGTGTAGATAACTATAGACCTTCTCCTAGATATGTGGAGGACAAGCTTAGATCACTTTGATGGAAGCCGAAGTGGGATAAGGGGTTGGTTCTTCCATTTAGGAAATCCCTTGATGAGATCGATGTTGATCAGATATGTTGGACACCATATGAAGAACATAAAGTGAAGCGACCATTTGAGGAGTTATTTAAAGCGTGTATACGGTGGAGTCCGAAGATGTATGCACATCTACTAGACACAATCATGTCCAAACCATTCCTGGTTCACCATTAGAGATAGTAGGTCAGACGACCACTCTAGAGGAAATGGACATAATGTTTACACAATACATTGTGCATGTAGTTGATATTGGCGTGGTTGTACAAGAACTTGCAGACTACGTAGGCGGTTACATGGAATGGTTACACATATTTTGTTGGAACCAAGTTGGTTCTATACTTAGAATTTTGATGTTAAAAAAAGTATGTTTATGTAAATCTTATTTGAATTAGAACAAGAATGAAAAAATGTCACCAGAAGATGACGTCACCAGAGGCAGAAGATGACGTCACAAGAATAAGAGGATGATGTCACCAGAGGATAGTGTTGGAACCAAGTTGGTTTTACAATTAGAATTTTGATGTTAACAAAAGTAATTTATGAAAACAATGGATTTGACTTTGATAAAATCAGAGGATTATCACCAGAAGATGTGACAAGAGGATGTGACCAGAGGATGATCACCAGAGGGTGTGACTAGAGGATGATTGTAAGACCCTTAATTTTAAATGTTAATTTTGGAATTTTTGTCAAGGGTATTTTGGGAATTTTGTAAAATATTTAAATATGTATGTTTTGAGAAAATATATATATACACAAATATTTATTTTGAAGTATGAATTAAAATTATTGGATGTAGAGTTAAATTAATTTAATTTCAAGTAATTAAATTAATCAGACCATTAAGTAAGGATTAGTGGCTAATTGTAAGACAATTAAATGCTGGAAATCAGACAAGTGGCAAGTGAGGTGGCACCATGAGAGCCTATAAATAGGAGTGAGAAGGATGGTGAAGTCATAACACCATTCCTTCCTCCTCACTGCCCATATTGCATGTACCAACCCCATTTCCCCTCTCATTCTGTCTCTGTTCTGCCCAGTTTCCCGAATTCAAATTGAAGAGAGGGAATTCCTCAAGACTCCAGTAACTGAGAATCCAAGCCTCAAACCTGAAAACCCCCAGTAGTAAAGTTAATCCCCATCACAATACGAAGATAAAGAACCCAGTTTTGCAGCAG
Source organism: Cicer cuneatum (assembly GCA_037974295.1). Taxonomy (NCBI): domain Eukaryota; kingdom Viridiplantae; phylum Streptophyta; class Magnoliopsida; order Fabales; family Fabaceae; genus Cicer; species Cicer cuneatum. The sequence continues at coordinate 10,420,174 of JBBPBO010001984.1, forward strand.
CAAACTCAGGAAACAGCTTCGCCGTTTTTAGACGCAGAAAAGGGGACGCAACAGGAACAAGAGAAATAGCAGAGCACGCTACAAGTGTAAGGGCACCTTCCATCTTTTAGCTGCATTAGGGCCATAAATTTGTGCTGTTTCAGTTCTGTCTTTAAAAGAAAAGCTATTTTCGAAAATGACATTTTGAAAGAAAATGCATTTTGTTGATAAGTGATTATTCTGATAGTTGTTGTTGGCTGTTTTACTAGTAAAATATGTTGTTTTACTTCTGTGTGAAGGAAGGAAAATGTTTGCATACCATTTTAGTTATGATTAAAAACGCATGTTATAAAACTGTCTTGAAAATGGCATTAAAATGCAAAATGCATCATGTTGGTGCTTAGTTGTTCTGCGATATTTGCATGTCATTCTGCTGTGTTTTGAGAAAACTAAATGCATGCATGTTTGCTCTGGTGTTTTGGGAAAACTGAATGCATGCATGTTTGCTCTGGTGTTTTGGGAAAACTTAATGCATGCATGTTTGTGCTGATTGTTGGAACCAAGTTGGTTCTAAGTACTTAGGATTTTGATGCTTACAAATGTACTCAATGTAAACTTATTTTGTACTTTGAATTATTAAGTTAAATGCCCCAGAAACTGAAGGAAACAGAAGCAGAGATCAAAGGAAAATGAATTCTGAAATTTCCAGAAGATGTTCTAGGATGTCAAAACATCACCAGAGGATATGTTTGGTGGCCCAGAACGGAAGGAATAAAAAATCATAATGAAACATGGATCATATCATTGGAAAGCCTGCCAGAAGGAGAGTTGTTCCAGACAAACAGGAGTCGAATATCAATTTTATTCCAGAAGTTATTTTGACCAGAAGATGGCCTGGCAGTGAAAAATTACACAGTCCAGACTTGTTCCAGACTTGACCAGAAGGTATGTTTATGAGTCCAGAACAAGAGGATCAATTCAGATTTGGCCCAGATCATGAGATAGCATGATTCAGGGCATGGAACTAAGTCTAGACCAAAAGAAATGAGTTCCAGAATCAATCCAGACCTGGTTCAAAATTAAAGGTAAAATGTCCAGACTGAAATATTTTTTGTTCAAGTTAATTTCAGTTTGTTCCAGACCAAAGTCCAGAATCTGTCCAGATCAGAGTAAAAATTTCCAGATCAATGGTTCATAAATAATTATTTGGTCCAGTGATGGTCCAGATCAGAAAATCAGACCATGGCCCAGTTGTGGCCGAAATCAGAGGATTAGGAAGTGTGGTCCAGGAATGGCCGAAATCAGAGGATCACAAAATATCAAATAGGCTGGTCCAGATGTGGACTATCGCATTAAGATCCAATGGTGCATATTTGATCATAAGGATTAAAGAAGAAGAATGAAAAATGTTCAAAACAGAATTGGAGAAAAAGGCTCAAAACAGAATCTAAGCAAAAGGCTCAAAACAGAATCTGAGCAAAATACTCCAGAATATTTTCAAAACAGATTAATCTAAATGTACTGCAGAAGTAAAGCATCAGTGAAGTTCTAAAGTTCAACTATAGATAGAGACTTAATGCTGAAGAATAAAGAATCGAAAAATCACAAAAGAGTCATACACTTCCAAAGCAACAAACACCCAAATTTTCATAGAAGTCAATTGTGAGTTTTAGCTTTCAAGAAGCAAGTACTCGTGTTATTTTCTTTCCACTGTGGCAAATCTAAGTTGTTGAAGTAGAGTCTACAATCTGAGGGAGTCAGTAGAGGTAGCAGGGTACTTGGCAATTAGATAGGGTTGTATCTAAGTTGTTGAAGTAGAGTCTACAAACTGAGGGATTCAGAAAGGGTAGCAAGGTACTTAGCAATTAGATTCATAGTGTTGTGAATTCTTCTACAATCTGGGGTTGTCAGATTGGCTGAAGACAAGGTTGTTTTCCTCAAGAAGTCTAGGATTGTTAGACTATTGAGAAGACTGACTTGGAGGGTCAGTAGCAAGGTTGTAATTCAAGATTGAATTAGTGAAATCCTTCAAGGCGAAGGGACTGGACGTAGCCTCGTTAACGGTGAACCAGTATAAAATCTGTGAGTTTTTATTTTTATTTTTATCCGCTGCTAACTCTGTTTTAATTATACATCAAGTTTTGTTTTGAAAGTATTAAAACAGGAAAAGTATTTAAGTGAAGTCAAACACAATTCAACCCCCCTTCTCGTGTTTGCACCTTCAATTGGTATCAGAGCTCAGTCTCAAGGCTGAGCACTTAACAGTGTTTGAGGAAAGGTCCAAGTGGTTCAATATGTCAGAAGAATTGGGAGGCAACATCAACAGACCACCAATATTTGATGGAGAAAGGTTTGAGTATTGGAAGGACAGACTGAGAAGTTTTGTCATATCTCAAGATCCTGAACTATGGAAGATGATAGTTAAAGGATACACTGCACCAACTGATCTAGAAGATCCAACTAAAGAATTAGACTTGGATGATATGACACGAAATCAGAGCAGATTACACAAACTTCATCACAAGTCCAGAACCATCATGGTCAGTGCAATCACATTCAAGGAATTTGATAGATGCACAAATAAAGAAACAGCAAAGAGTATATTCGGTAGTCTGGTTCTGACCTATGAAGGAACCAAGCAGGTTCAACAAACAAAGGCTAACATATTGGTCAGAAAGTATGAGCTGTTCAAGATGGAAGAGGATGAAGACATTGACACAATGTTCTGCAGATTCCAGACTTTGGTATCAGGACTGAAAGTATTAAACAAAAGCTATACCACTGAAGATCATGTCTGGAAAATTCTGAGAAGTCTACCAAAAAGGTGGAGACCAAAGGTTACTGCAATTCAGGAAGCTAAGGATCTGAGTACCTTGAGGCTGGAAGATCTGATCAGCTCACTCAGGTCTCATGAAATAGAACTGGAAGAATATGAACCTAAGAAGAACAAGAATCTGGCTCTGTAGTCGAAAGAAAAGAAAGCTGCAAAGGCAGAATCAGAATCAAAGGATAGTGATAGTGACTGTGATGATATGGCATACTTAACCAAAAAGATGGTTAAGATATGGGAAAACAGAAAGAGGAGAGGTTCCAAGAAGAAACATAACAACAAGGAAGAATCTGACAAGAAAAACATCATCTGTTATGGATGCAATGAACCTGGACATATCAAGTCAGAATGTCTAAATCTGGAAAAAGGAAAACAGCACAAGAAGAGTTCCAGATACAGAAAGAAAGGTCTGATGGCTGCCTGGGATGTATTAGAATCAGAAGAAGAATCATCTGATGAAGAAGAGGCAGAAACAACAATGATGGCACACAATGTGTTCTTCTTCTACCAGATATCTTTAAAACTGAAAACTCTTAGGGAAGATAAGAAAAATCTAACCAAAGAGGTCCAAGTTTCAAAGAATCGAATTTCTGAGTATGCAACTGAAATCCAAGATTTGAAAACTGAAGTTGCAAAACTCAAGTCTGAAAACCAAACTCTGAAAAGTAATAATTGTTCCACTTCTGAGACTGTTTGTAAATCTGATATGCATGAGCAATTTTTTCAAAACCTTATTTCAAATGGAATGGAAAGAAGTAAGTATGCATCTATGATTTATGGAAACAGTAACTCTGGAAAAAGATGTCTTGGTTTTACAGAAACAAGTACTGAAAATAAAGCTGCTTATTCTGATGTTTTATGTATTGTTTGTGCTAAGAAAGGTCACTCTGAATTATCTTGTCCAATGGTAAAATCTGAACAAGATCAGAGAACTGTTAAGACTAACAAACCTGGACCCAATCAGTTTTGGGTACCAAAAGATCAAATTGTCTATGTTGCAGATGTTCTGAGCAACCAGAAGGAGACACCAACAATGGTGCCTGGACAATGGATGTTGGCAATGCACAAGCAGAAGAAGATTTATGTTCCTGCTACTACAAGACAGAAGTAAAGTGACTCTGGTAGAAGAAGAACTGGTCAACACAATACCTATCAGAACCAGAACCAGAATTATAGGAGGAACAGGAAATATCATAGATATCACTCGAATCAGCACAAGAACTGGAACCAGAATCAGAACTGGAACCAGAATCAGAAATGGAACCAGTATCAGAGGAACAGGAACTGGAACTAGAACCAGAATTGGAACCAGTACCAGAAGCATAGAAACTGGAACTAGAACCAACACTGGAACCAGAACCAGAACTGGAGGCACAGAATCTGGAACCAGAATCAACACTAGAACCAGAATCAGAATTAGAATCAGTACCAGAACCAGAACCTGAACAGGTATTAGTATCAAAGGTTGAGGTATGATCATCAGAACTACTCTAATTATCAAAATCAGTATAATTACCAGAATCACCACATGTTCCAGAATCACCAGAGGAACATGGTATATGAGCCAAAGCAGAATTATCAGAATCAGGAGAGTTCTTTAAAAACTCCAGTAAGATTCATCAAGACTACAAACCTGGAAGGGAATTCAAATTCCCTCATCCAAACCATGTAATCTCAGAACATATAGATTAGGAATCTGAAAATCAGAAGCAAGAGGATTTTCAGAACTGAGGCTACATCTTGCTGTTAATACTGTTATTATTTAATATTTATGTTTACTGTGATAACAAGAAGCTTGATCTTAACAAATCAAAGCTAGATAATTGTTCTGCAGGTTTTTAAATTGTCAGAGGAACCAGGTGATTCACACGAATTAAACACCTCAGAAGAAACAGCATTCCAGTGGTTTCAAAAACAAACAGAAACCACCAGAAGCAGAATTAATGGTTTGGCTGTACTAAGTTCATTTTTAAATTAATGAATTTATAGTATGGTATATGACAAACTGCTTGACAAATCAAAGAAAGATAAAGCTGTTATAGATTCACTAGAACCAGAAGCTGAGTCATCAGAATCAGAAGCTGTTATAGAACCAGAAGCTGATGCGAACCAAGCATTGTTGATGAAGTTTTGACAGAAGAAGATTGGATACTTGCAATGCAAGAAGAGCTGAATAAATTCCAAAGGAATGATGTTTGGAATCTGGTATCCAGACCAAACAAAAACATTATTGGAACCAAGTAGGTGTTTAGAAACAAATTCAACAGAAAGGTATAGATTACACTGCGACTTTTGTTCCAGTGGTCAGAAGGAGTTTCAAATGAGAATGATGGAAGAACTTAAGTTCTTCCTGGGATTTCAGATTCATCAAGGTAAAACAGGTATACTCATTCACCAATCTAAATACACCAAAGAACTTCTTAAAAAGTTCAAGATGAGTGACTGTAAGCCTATGGCCACCCCCATGCACCCAACCTGCTCACTTGAGAAAGATGAAACCATTAAAAAGGTAGACCAGAAAATCTACAGAGGAATGATAGGATCATTACTCTACCTTACTGCATCTAGACCTGATATCATATTTAGTGTGTGTGTATGTGCTCGATTTCAATCTGATCCTAGAGAATCTCATCTAACTGCTGTTAAAAGAATCCTTAGATACCTAAAAGGCACTACCAACCTCACCTTGTTTTACAAGAAAACTCCTACATATAAACTGAGTGGATACTGTGATTCTGACTATACTGGAGATAAACTTGAAAGAAAAAGCACCAGTGGCTATTGTACCTTTTTAGGAGACAATTTAATTTCGTGGTCCAGTAAGAGGCAACACACTATTGCCATATCAACAGTAGAGGCTGAATAAGTTTCAGCAGCTAGCTGCAGCTCTCAACTACTCTGGATGAAGCATCAACTTGAAGACTACAAAATATTAGAATCCAACATACCCATCTATTGTGATAACACCTCTGCAATTTGCCTAACCAAAAATCCTATCCTACATTCTAGAGCCAAACACATAGAAATCAAACACCACTTCATCAGAGATTATGTTCAGAAAGGAGTACTCAACATTCGGTTTGTGGACACTGATCATCAATGGGCTGATATCTTCACCAAAGCTTTACCAGAAGATAGGTTCGAGTTCATTAAGAAGCATCTCAACATGACCTCCATATCTGACTAGCTCAAGTAGTCATCTTAGGAGTTTTTAAATTTCTTGCAATTTTATTTTATTCAGTTTTTACTTTCTGTAATTTGTAAAGAGAAAAACAAAAAAATACAAAAATAGTAGGACCACTTTTTGGCTGATGACAAAAAGGGGGAGAAATAAGTAGAAAAGGAGAGATAAAAAGAAAGAGAGAAAACAGAAGGAGTTGAAAAGGAGAGGAAACAGGGAGAGAGAAAAACAAAGAAAGAAAAAGAAAGAGTGAAAAGAGAAGGAGTTGAAAAGGAGAGGAGAAGAGAAGAAAAGAAAGAGAGAACAAAGAAGGAGTTGAAAAGGAGAGTATCAGACTTAGGGGGAGAGATTGGTTTGAGGGGGAGTAATTCAAAATTTTCAAGTCATAATAGCAAAATAAGTTATGGTTTTGTCATCATCAAACTTGTGTTCGACTACGAGCCCCTGTAGTCGAATACAGAGGTAGGATTTTGCTTCTGACTAAGCAACTGTATTCGACTACGACCATGTCGTATTCGAATACAGAAGTGAAATTTTTAACACTGTATTCGCATCTGTAGTCGACTACAGGCATGCTGTATTCGACTATAGACTCGAGTTTTTCCAGAGACTCAGTTTTTAGCTTCTGTATTCGAATACAAGGAAGCTGTATTCGAATATAGATTCGTGTTTTCCAGAAAAACAAGTTTTAATCACTGTCATGTGAGTTTTGAAGTGTTGAGAAACTCTGAGAAGGTTTAAATGATTTGAAAATAAGTCTGTGAAATGGTTTTAAAGAGGAGAGAAAGATGTTTGGAAACCTTTAAGTGACATGGGAGAAAAGGCTGGATTTTTCAAAGGTTGAACTCCTGTATTCGACTACAGTCATGCTTTTTTCGAATACAGAATGTTAAAACTACAGTTCATGTTTCTGAATTCGAATACAGGGGGTCTGTATTCGAATGCAGATTCGAGTTTCCAGAATTTCCAAGTTTTTAAGAGTGTTTTGTAAACCCTGAGTGTTTGGGGAATGTTGGGATTGTTGTGGGGAATTCAAATGGAATTTTTGGTGACATTTTGAAGTTGTGGTGATGAAGTTTTTTGAAACTTTACTGAGGTAATGAAAGATGTTGTTTTGTGCACTGAGACTGCCCCTGTATTCGAATACCAGAGGGTTGTATTCGAATACAGGGTGCAAATCTGCACTGTTTTTGGCTTCTGTATTCGAATACAGAGGAGCTGTATTCGAATACAGATTCGTAAAATTCCAGAAATCCTCAATTTTAAACTCTGTAATTGAATTTTAAGAGTCTGAGAAAACTTTTCAAAGTGTTAATGATTAATGGACTGTTTAATCATGATTGTGATGTTGTTATTTATGACTGTGCTGAAATATTTAAACATGATGAAGAACATGAATTGTCTGATTTTGCATATTGTTTCTAGAGAAATGAAACACTGCATATGCATGCATTGCATAGTCAAATGGTACCCGCGATGGGCCACAGAGTAATGCGCAACCACTTGCTGATCTGTGAGCGATTGCACGAGTGCTGGTCTGTGAGCGACTGCACTAGGTACTGATCTGTGAGCGATTGTACCTTGGTATATAAGTTCTGGTCGGTGAGCGACTGCACTGGTACTGGATTGTGAGCGTCTGTACCCTGAAATGCGCAACCACGTGCTGATCTGTGAGCGATTGCACGAGTGATGGTCTGTGAGCGACTGCACTAGGTATTGATCTGTGAGCGATTGTACCTTGGTATATAAGTGCTGGTCTGTGAGCGACTGCACTGGTACTGGACTGTGAGCGTCTGTACCCTGAAATACGCAACCACGTGCTGATCTGTGAGCGATTGCACGAGTGCTGGTCTGTGAGCGACTGCACTAGGTACTGATCTGTGAGCGATTGTACCTTGGTTTATATCAAACGTGCTGGTCTGTGAGCGACTGCACGAGTGCTGGTCTGTGAGCGACTGCACTGGTGCTGATCTGTGAGCGATTGCACCCTGGTCATGAGGCCGTTAAATTGTGCTGGTCTGTGAGTGACTGCACCTTGGTGATTCCAAGAAAATTATGCATGAGCATATATGCATTACATTGAGGGATTTGACCGATGTGTCACGATTGTTTATATGATGAATGTTGGAAATTAATGTGTGTGAGTGCTGTCCAGAATTTGAAATTCTGAATTAATGTTTGTGCTTTGTTGACGTGTTGTTTGTACTTACCGCATACTTCATAATCATTGACTGCTGTTTTGAAAAGGCATGTAAGTCATAAATTTTCAAATGAGCATTATTATTTTTCTCATCATCATACGTTATACCATGATTAAAATCATTGCTGTGTAATATATGCTATGTGAATATATGTTATTTTCGGTTGGTGACCCATTGCTATTATATTGTGGACTTTGGGCTTTGCCCTCAGATGTTACCCGAACCCGTCCTACCGACGGATACACTAATGACGGAAACGTCGTTAGTTTTCCCTGATCTTTACGTACGGAGTCTTCGTGGACAACGCAGAGGGATGGACGGTTGGTTGAAGACGAGACTTATAGAGGATACGGTGGAGACCGTGCTACTGTAGCTTAGTGCATGATTAGTCTAGACTTTTGTATAGCGTCTTGATTTTGGGAAATGTAATTTTATTTTGGGAATTAATATATTATTTTTCCGCTATATTATTCTGCACTCTGACACTGATTAATGGCCACAGGCGGGGTGATAACCTTTGAAATGAACTGATTTTATTTTAATTCCCTTGATATTAATTTTGGAAAACTCATTTTAATTTTTTTTTAAAAAAAAAAAAAATACACTCGCGCTATATTTTAAACTCGGGGTGTTACAATGATCTCAGAGGATGTGACAAGAAGATAAGCACCAGAGGATATCACCAGAGAAAGTCACCAGAGGATGACTTCCCCAGAGGATGATATTATCAGAGGATGACATCATCAAATGATATCATGACATCATCAGAGGATATCACTAGAGGACACCAGATCAGTATATCAATAAAGACTTAGTGAAAATTCGAAGAAGAAACAATCAAGTCTGAAGGCATAATTGAAATCCGATTCAAAAGCATGAAATGTACAAGTCTGAATGCATAACTGAAATCCGATTCAAAAGCATGAAGTGTACAAGTCTGAAATGAAACAAAATACTAACTAAGGAGAAGGATTAAACATAATTTAGCTAAAAAGGAGTACCAAATAGAATATGAAGAAATACACTCTAGAGGTTTAGCAAAAGACCTAATTAAATTATAACTTGCAACTATAAATTGAAGTAGAATGCTGAAATTTCAAGTATCAAAAAATAGTAGAACTTAAGCATAACTTCCATAATAATTCTGAGAGTTCAAAAGAGAGAATCACTTGCAAAAGAAAGAAATATTTTAAGTGTTTTTCATTAGATTATAAAGTCTACTTAAATCAGTTTTCAAGAAATAAATACTAAGTATCAAAACCTTGTTACAAATCTGTTTTTGTTCATGTTTTTTCTATAGTCCAGGGTTGTCAGATTGTAGAGTAAGAGTGTGAAATTCCTTAAAAGTCTAGAGTTGTTAGATTGTTTAAGAAGATTGACTTAAGAAGTCAACGATATTGTAATTCAAAGGAGTTTGAATTAGTGAAAAGGCCTTCAAGGTGAAGGGACTTGACGTAGCCTAGTTAATGGTGAACTAGTATAAATCACTGTGTTAATCTCTTTATATTTGTTATTATCTGCTGCTTCTAACACATATTACTTATCATTTAAGTCATTAATACCAAACTGCATCAAAATAGCAAAAAGTATTAAAGTTTAACAAACACAATTCAACCATCCTTCTCGTGTTCGTACCTTCAATTGGTATTAAAGCACGGTCTCATGGCTGTGCACTTCACCGTGTTTGAGTAAAGATCTAAGGGACAACATGTCTGAAGAAGCTGTTGGAGGAAACATCAACAGACCCGCTCTGTTTGATGGAGAAAGATTTCAATACTGGAAGGACAGATTGAGAAGTTTCTTTATCTCATAAGATATTGAACTTTGGGACCTGGTGGAAGATGGATACACTGCTCCAAAGGATGAAAACAATGCTGAAATTCCAACGAAAGACATGACTGCTGATGAAAAGAGGATGTACAAGATGCATCATAAAGCCAGAACTTTTCTTATCAATGCAATCACTTTCAAAGAGTTTGATAAATGCACGAATAAAGAGACTGCGAAAAGCATTTATGACAATCTAGTTCTGACTTATGAAGGAAGCAAATGCTAACATTCTGATCAAGAAATATGAGCTATTTAAAATGGAAGAAGATGAAGACATTGAAACTATGTTTTCTAGATTCCAGACCCTAGTCTCTGGATTAAAGGTACTAGAGAAAAGCTATACTACTGTAGATCATGTGAGGAAGATACTCAGAAGCTTAACAATCAAATGGAGACCTAAGATCACTGCTATTCAAAAAGCAAAAGATCTAAACAAGTTAAAGCTGGAAGAGTTGATCAGTTCATTAAGATCACATGAAATAGAGCTAGAAGAAGATGAACCTAAAAAGAAGAATAAAACTCTGGCTTTGAATTTTAAAGAGAAGAAGGTGTTGGAACCAAGTTTGTTCTATACTTAGGATTTTGATGTTTACAAAAAGTACTTCTATGTAATCTTATTTTGACTTAGAATAATAATGAAAAATTTCACCAGAAGATGACGTCACCAGAATAAGAAGAAGACGTCACCAGAGGATAAAATCAAAGGATGGTCACCATAGGATAAAATCAGAGGATGGGACCAGAGGATAAAATTAGAGGATGGGACCAGAGATTGAAATCAGAAGCATGTCATCTGAGGATGAAATCAGAGGCAGGTCATCAGAGGATGAAATCAGAGGAAGAATATCAGAGGGAAGAAATCAGATGCAGAAAATCAGAGGCAGATTTTCAAAAGCATAAAATCAGAGGCAAAAATTACAAAAAGGACTAGTGAAATTCGAAGAAGCCAAGCTTAATTTCCCAATGGAAATTGAGTCAAAGTTTCGAAGAGATTTGATACAAAAATAAATTGAAGTCTTGGAGGGAATTCGAAGGAAGGAAGATATGGTCCAGAATTAAAAAGAACAGGATTGGCCAATGTTATTTTCAGAACAAATCTGAAGCAAGCATGTATGAATCAAGCATGAAGCTCAAACCCGATTGGTTAAGTTATTTTTGCAAAAGAATTTGGACAGATACAGCTTGAATTTGATAATGGAAGAAACCCTAATTATCATCTATAAAAGGAGACTCAAGGAAGAAGACTTAGCATCGAAAATCAGTAAGTGTTAGAAAGTTCCAAAGGCTAACACTCGAGTTTTCAGTGAGGTTAATTGTGAGTATCAACTTTCCAGAAGCAAGTACTTTAGTTTTTCGTTCCCTTGTGTCAAGTCTATATTGTTGAAGTAGAGTCTACAATCTGAAGAGTCAAAAGTAGCAGCAGGTGACTTAGCAATTCGATTCAAGTTGCTCCTCAAATGTCTAGGATTGTTAGACTGTTTGGGAAGACTGACTTGGAGGGTCAGTAGTATTGTTGTAATTCAAAGGTTTTGAATTAGTGGAAAATCCTTCAAAGTGAAGGAACTGGATGTAGCCTAGTTAACGGTGAACCAGGATAAATATCTGAGTTATTTTATTTACTTTAATTCCGCTGCTAATTCTGTTTGCTTATATAACAGGTTTTAAATAATCTTCAAAAACAGAAAAAGAATTCAAGTATTACAAACACAATTCAACCCTCCTTCTCGTGTTCGCACCTTCATAAGGTTCTGAAAGCAACTTCATAATCAGAAGATAGTGATCCAGAATATCAGAGTGTCAACTCAGAAGAAGAAGAAATTGCCTTCTTATCCAGGAAGTTCAGAAAAATGTGGAATAACAGAAAGAAGAAGTTTCCACAGAGATATCCAAAACAGTCCAACAGAGGAAGTGATAATACAAATGATAAGAAAGGTACTATCTGTTATGGATGTAATGAAGCTGGACATATCAAATCAGAATGTCCAAATGCAGAAAAGGGAAAGCACCAGAAGAAAGATTTCAGATCCAAGAAGAAAAGTATGATGGCTACTTAGGATGATTATGATGAATCTTCTGATGATGAACAAGCTGATCTAGCTATGATGGCACACACCATTTCTGTTGCTGAATCCAACAAAGAATCTGATGCTGGAAGTGAATAAGAAGATGATGAAATAGAGGTATATTCTGAATTCACTAGATTTGATCCAATTACTGCTTTAAATGATTTTCTAAACAATAATCAGGAACTGTCTTTAAAACTGAAATCTATTAGGAAAGAAAATATGAATCTAATAGAAGAAGTAAATGTTTTAAAGCATTCGGTTACTGAATCTAAAATTGAAAAAGATAATCTGGAAACTGATATTGCTGAATTAAAAACAGAAAATGCATGTTTGAAAAACAGTGTTGCTGAACTTAAAGTTGAAAGTCTAACTCTGGAAAATAATGATAATTCAATTTCAATTAAAAACAACACATGTGAGTCTGATTTGCAGGAACAAGATTTTCAAGAATTTCTGGCTAATGGTATGGAAAGAAGCAAATATGCTTCTATGATTTATGGAGTCAGTAGGAAAGGAAATAGAGGTATAGGATTTGTAGAAACTGTAACAGAACCTAAATCTATTTCATCTGAAATTTTATGTGCTGGTTGTTCTAAGAAAGGTCATTCCAAATTGATTTGTCCTATGCTGAAAACAAATAAAAACAGGAAACTTTTTAAGACTAATAGACCAGGACCCAATCAGATTTGGGTACCTAAAGATATAACTATTTTTGTTGCAGATATCCTTAGCAGCCAAGTTAAAACACCAGTCATGGTACCTGGAAAGTGGATGCTCGCGACATATGATAGGAGAAAGGTCTATGTTCCAAGAGTTGACATTAAACAAAAGAGGAACAATGACACTTAGAGGAAAGTAGAAAGGCCATGTCATTGGTTAAGGTACAGTTGGTAATGGTACCTTTCCTTATATAAAAAATTTCTTGTTAGTTAAAGATCTGAAACATAATTTGTTGAATATAAGTCAGTTAAGTGACAATAATTATGACATTATATTCAATCAAACTTCATTGCAAGGCTATTAGTCAGAAGGATGGAAAAGTTATGTTTACAGGTAAGAGACACAAAAAAATTTATAAAAAAAATTTCTTTAGTTTAGAAGAACAGGAGGTTAAGTGTTTGATGTTAGTGAATGATGAACAACTGTTGTGGCACAAAAGAATAGTCATTCAAATCTTAGAGCCTTTTCAGAATTACAGAAACTTCAGGTAGTAAGAGGTTTACCCAAGCTTAATTATAAATATGAAATTCCGTGTGAAGGTTGTCGAAAGGGAAAACAAACCAAAAATTCTTTTACACCTAAGAAATCAGTCACTACAACAAAACCTTTAGAACTGTTGCATATAGATCTGTTTGGACCAGTAAAAACAACATCCTTAAGTGGTAAGAAATATGGCTTTGTCATAGTAGACGATTATACTAGATGGACATGGGTTAGATTTCTAAGAAGTAAGGTTGAATCCCATACTGTTTTTATCACATTCTGCAAACAGGTAATTGTTGGAACCAAGTTGGTTCTATACTTAGGATTTTGATGTTTACAAAAGTACTTCTATGTAATCTTATTTTGACTTAGAAATATAAACCAGACGATGACGTCACCAGAGGCAGAAGATGACATCACCAAAGGAAGAAATCAGAAGCAGAAGATGACGTCACCAGAGGATAAAATCAGAAGATAAAATTAGAGGATAAAATCAAAAGATAAAATCAGAGGATGGTCACTAGAGGACAAAATCAGAGGATGTCATCAGAGGATGAAATCAGAGGCAAGTCATCAGAGGATGAAATTAGAGGCAAGTCATTAGAGGATGAAATCAGAGGCAAGTCATCAGAGGATGAAATCAGAGGCAAGTCATCAGAGGATGAAATCAGAGGAAGAATATCATAGGGAAGAAATCATAGGCAGAAAATCAGAGGCAGAAAATCAGAGGCAGAAAATCATAGGCATATTTTTAGAGAAAGAAAATCAGAGGCAGAATTCCAAAAAGGACTTAGTGAATTTCGAAAAAGCAAAGCTTGATTTCTCAATGGAGATTGAGTCAAAGTTTTAAAGATATATGATACAAAAATAAATTGATGTCTTGGAGGGATTTCGAAGGAAGAAATATATGGTCCAAAATTAAACAAAGACAAGATTGGCCAAAGTTATTTTCAAAGCAAATCTGAAGCAAAAAGGACAGAATTAAGCATGAAGCTCAAACCCAATTGGCCAAATTATTTTTGCAAGAGAATCTGGACAGATACAACTCGAATTTGATCATGGAAGAAACCCTAATTCTCATCTATAAAAGGAGACTCAAGGTAGAAGACTTAGCATAAAAAATCAGTAGAGTCAGAAACTTCCAGAGATAAACACTCGAGTTTTTAGTGAGTTTAATTGTGAGTATCAGCTTTCCAGAAGCAAGTACTCTAGTTTTTGTTCCCTTGTGTCAAATCTAGTTTGTTGAAGTAGGGTCTACAATCTGAAGAATTCAGAAGCAATAGCAGATTACTTAGCATTTAGATTCAAGGTTCTGTTTACCTCAAAAGTCTAGGATTGTTAGACTGTTTGAGAAGACCGACTTGGAGGGTCAGTGATACGGTTGTAATACAAAGGTTTTGAATTAGTGAAAATCCTTCAAAGTGAAGGGACTTGATGTAGCCTAGTTAACGGTGAACCAGTATAAATCTCTGAGTTACTTTATTTACTTTAAATCCGCTGTTAATTCTGTTTACTTATATAATAGGTTTTAAATAAACTTCAAAAGTAGAAAAAAGAATTCAAGTATTACAAACACAATTGAACCCCCTCTTCTCGTGTTTGCACCTTCAATTGGCATCAGAACTCGGTCTCAAGGCTGAGCACTTAACAGTGTTTGAGGAAAGGTCCAAGGGGGTTCAACATGACAGAATCCAAAGAAGAATTTGGAGGCAACATCAACAGGCCACCACTGTTTGATGGAGAGCACTTTGAATACTGGAAGGACAAAATGAGAAGCTTCTTCATCTCCCAAGATCCTGAACTCTGGAGATTGGTAGTTAGAGGCTACACTGCACCTATTGTACCTGAAAATCCAAATGGTCAAGAACTAGACATAAAAGATATGAATCCTGACCAGAGAAAGTTATACAAGCTGCATCACAAGTCCAGAACCATCATGATCAATGCCGTCACATTCAAAGAATTTGACAGATGCACCAGCAAGGAGACAACAAAGAGCATCTATGACAGTTTGGTTCTGACATATGAAGGAAGCCAGCAGGTTCAAGAGGCAAAGGCAAACATACTGGTCAAACAATATGAGATGTTCAAGATGGAAGAGGATGAAGACATTGATGCAAGGTTCTGCAGATTCCAAATTCTAGTATCAGGTTTAAAAGTGTTGAGGAAAAGCTACACAACAGCAGATCATGTAATTAAGATCCTCATAAGCTTACCAGCCAAGTGGAGACCAAAGGTTACTGCAATACAGGAAGCTAGAGATCTGAATAACCTAAGGCTTGAAGACCTAATCAGTTCCCTCAAGTCTCATGAAATAGAACTGGAAGCAGATGAACCAAAGAAGAAGAGGACTTTAGCCCTAAAGTCAAAACAGAAGAAAGCTACAAAGATTGTTGTATCAAAATCAGAGGATAGTGACTGTGAGAATGATGATATTGCTTACAAAACCAAGCATATAGCAAAGATGTGGCAAAGCAGGAAGATGAGTGCTCCCAAGAAGAATGGCAAATATCCCAACAGAGGAAAAGAAGAAAAGCATCATCTGTTATGGATGCAATGAACCTGGACATATCAAGTTAGAATGTCCAAACTTGGAGAAAGGAAAGCAGCACAAGAAAGGTTTCAGATTCAAGAAGAAGGGTCTGATGGCAGCATGGGATGCATCTGACTCAAAAGAGGAATCATCTGATGATGAAGAGGCAGAAATAACTATGATGGCTCACATCAGGTCTGCCTTTGGACTCCATACAAGTACTAGCTCAGGAAGGAAAGCAGAAGGAAAGAAGAATGAACAAAGCAGTCATTTTGGCAAGTCTTGAAACACATCAGAGGAAGCAGTTCTGGCTCTGATGGCACATACAAATTCAAGTTCTGGATTCAGCACAGACTCTGGAACAGATTCAGAAGATGAAGACTAAGAGGTATTCTCTGATCTTACTAAGTCTGAATTAATTACTGCTCTTAAAGACATATTGAATGCCAACAACAAGATGTCTTTAAAACTGAAAACTCTTAGGGAAGAAAAGAAAATTTTGACCAAAGAGGTCCATGTTTTAAAGAACCAGAATGCTGAGTTTGCAACTGAAAACAATGATTTTAAAACTGAAGTTGCCAGACTCAATTCTGAAAACCTGACTCTCAAAAGTAATGTTTTCTCTACTTCCAATAATTTTTGTGAATCTGAACAAGCTTTTCAAAACTTTATTGCAAATGGTATAGAAAGAAGTAAGTATGCTTCCATGATTTATAGAATCAGTAACAATGGAAAGAGAGGAATAGGTTTTACTGAATCTGTTGCTGAGATTAAACATGTTCATTATGATGTTTTGTGTATTATCTGTGCTAAGAAAGGTCATTCTGAATTGTATTGCCCTATGGTAAAATCTGGGAAAGACAAGAGACCTAGTAAGTCTAACAAACCTAGACCCAACCAGTTTTGGGTACCAAAGAACAAAATTTTCTATGTTGCAGATATTCTAAGCAACCAGAAGGAAACACCAATCATGGTGCTTGGACAATCGATGTTGGCAATGCACAAGTAGAAGAAGGTATATGTTCCAGTTTCCACCAGACAGAAGCAATCTGAGTCTGATGAAAGAAGGTATGATCAACTCAACCAAAACCAGAATAGGAACCAGAACCAAAATCAGAACTGATATCAGTATCTACGGTTCAGCCAAAATCAGCAGAATCACACACATCAGCTTCAGTATTACCAGAAGAAGCAGAATCACTAGAATTATCAAAACTACCAGAATCACCAAAATTACCAGAATCACCAGAAATATCAAATTCACCACAACTACTAGAATCACCACAAGTTCCAGAATCATCATAGGAACATGGTTTATCAGCCAAAGCAGAATTAGGAGAACACTCCAATCAGATTGATCAAAACTGCAAACCTGGATGGGAATTCAAATTTCTTCATCCTGACCTACTAATCACAGAACATTCAAAAGTCAGAATCTGAAAACCAGAAAAGAAGAAACAAGAGGGTTTTCAGAGGGAAAATGAAACTGTGACATATAGGTGGTATGTTTTGTTAAATATTGTGTAAATATTATGTTTACTGTGATAAGCATAAGCTTTATCTTAAAAACCAAAGCTAGATAAGTACTTTGCAGGAACTAGGTGATCCAAATTATCTGAACAAGTTCAGCTGAAACAACATACTAGTTCAGTGGTTTCAAAAACAAGCAGAAAACACCAGAAGCAGAATTAATGGTTTTGTTGTATTTGGTTCAATTATTAATTATTAAATTTTGTAGTATGACAAACAGCTTGACGTGAAAAATCAAAGCAAGATGAAGCTGATGCAGGTTGACTAAAACAAAAGGAAATTGATGCTGGTTTATTAGAACCAGAGGAAACCAATGCTGGTTTATCAGAACTAGAGGAAACCAATGCTGGTTACTAGAACTAGAAAGAGATGCAGGTTCACTAAAACAAAAAGTTGATCCAGACTTACCAGAACCAAAAGCTGTTTTACTACAAACAGAATTGATGAACTGGCTATATTTATTTTCATTCTTAAATTATATGGGTTTTATTATCATTAAATCTGATGACAAACTGCTTGATCTTGACAAGTCAAAGCAAGATAAAGATAGTGCAGGTTCACCAGAACCAAAGGGAGCAGAAGACACAGAAGTACCTGGAAAGGTAGAGGATACAAGAAAGTCAGCAACACATGACAAATCTTCAAAACATGAATCTGATCAAGTGTGAAACAGCCAAGATAAGTCAAAAGAGAAATCTAGATGTTTACCAGAATCAGAAGCTGTTACAGATTTACCAGAAGCTGATTTATCATAATGAGAAGCTGTTATAGATCTTCTAGAACCAGAAGCTGATGCAGACCAACCAATGTTGATGAAGATTTGGCAGAGGAAGGATGGATTCTTGCAATGCAAGAAGAGCTGAATGAGTTTGAAAGGAATGATGTTTCAGATCTGGTATCTAGACCAAACAAAAATATCATTAGAACCAAGTGGGTTTTGAGGAACAAACTCAATGAAAAAGGTGAAGTGGTAAGAAATAAAGCTAGGGTTGTAGCACAAGGATACAGTCAGCAAGAAGACATTGACTACAATGAGACTTTTGCTCCAGTGGCAAGGTTAGAAGCAATTCGTATCCTATTATCTTTTGCTGCAAATCATGATATAACTTTGTATCAAATGGATGTCAAAAGTGCTTTCTTAAATGGCTATATAAGTGAGGAAGTCTATGTCAAATAACCCTCTGGTTTTGAAAGTTCTAATTTTCCAAACCAACATTCCGTTATTCTGTGACAACACTTCAGCCATAAACCTAACCATAAACCCTATCCTACATTCTAGAGCCAAACACATTGAAATCAAACACCACTTTATTAGAGACCATGTTCAAAAGGGTACCTTAAGCATCTAGTTTGTGGACGCAAATCATCAATGGGTTGATATCTTCACCAAATCATTGCCTAAAGATCGTTTTGAATTCATCAAGAAGAATCTCAACATTATCTCCATATTTGACTAGCTCAAGTAGTCTTTATAGGAGTTTATTATTTATGTACTTTATTATTTATGTGACCAGAGGATGTTCACCAGAGGATGTGACCAGAGGATGATCACTAGAGGGTGTGACTAGAGGATGATCACCAGAGGATGTATCAAGAAGATAAGCACCAGAGGATATCACTAGAGAAAGTCACCAGAGGATGACTTCCCTAGAGGATGATATTATTAGAGGATGACATCATCAAATGATATCATGACATCATCAGAGGATATCACTAGAGGACACCAGATCAGTATATCAATAAAGACTTAGTGAAAATTCAAAGAAGAAACAATCAAGTCTGAAGGCATAATTGAAATCCGATTCAAAATCATGAAATGTACAAGTCTGAATGCATAACTGAAATCCGATTCAAAAGCATGAAGTGTACAAGTCTGAAATGAAACAAAATACTAACTAAGGAGAAGGATGAAACATAATTTAGCTAAAAAGGAGTACCAAACAGAATATGAAGAAATACACTCCAGAGGTTTAGCAAAAGACCTAATTAAAGTTTAACCTGCAACTATAAATTGAAGTAGAATGCTGAAATTTCAAGTATCAAAAAACAGTAGAACTTAAGCATAACTTCCATAATAATTCTGAGAGTTCAAAAGAGAGAATCACTTGCAAAAGAAAGAAATATTTTAAGTGTTTTTCATTAGAGTATAAAGTCTACTTAAATCAGTTTTCTAGAAACAAATACTAAGTATCAAAACCTTGTTACAAATCTGTTTTTGTTCAAGTTTTTTCTATAGTCCAGGGTTGTCAGATTGTAGAGTAAGAGTGTGAAATTCCTTAAAAGTCTAGAGTTGTCAGATTGTTTAAGAAGACTGACTTAAGAAGTCAGCGGTATTGTAATTCAAAGGAGTTTGAATTAGTGAAAAGGCCTTCAAGGTGAAGGGACTGGACGTAGCCTAGTTAATGGTGAACCAGTATAAATCACTGTGTTAATCTCTTTATATTTTTTATTATCCGCTACTGCTAACACATATTACTTATCATTTAAGTCATTAATACCAAACTGCATCAAAATAGCAAAAAGTATTAAAGTTTAACAAACACAATTCAACCCTCATTCTCGTGTTTGTACCTTCAATTGGTATTAAAGCACGGTCTCAAGGTTGTGCACTTTACCGTGTTTTAGAAAAGATCTAAGGGACAACATGTCTGAAGAAGTTGTTGGAGGAAACATCAACAAACCCGCTCTGTTTGATGGAGAAAGATTTCAATACCGGAAGGACAGATTGAGTAGTTTCTTTATCTCATAAGATATTGAACTTTGGGATCTGGTGGAAGATGGATACACTGCTCCAAAGGATGAAAACAATGCTGAAATTCAAAGGAAAGACATGACTGCTGATCAGAAAAGGATGTACAAGATGCATCATAAAGCCAGAACTTTTATGATCAATGCAATTACTTTCAAGGATTTTGATAAATGCACGAATAAAGAGACTGCAAAAAGCATTTATGACAATCTAGTTCTGACTTATGAAGGAAGCAAAGGCTAACATTCTGATCAAGAAGTATAAGCTATTTAAAATGGAAGAAGTTGAAGACATTGAAACTATGTTTTCTAGATTCCAGACCCTAGTCTCTGGATTAAAGGTACTAGAGAAAAGCTATACTACTGTAGACCATGTGAGGAAGATACTTAGAAGCTTAACAATCAAATGGAGACCTAAGATCACTGCTATTCAAAAAGCAAAGATCTGAACAAGTTAAAGCTGGAAGAGTTGAACAGTTCATTGAGATCACTTGAAATAGAGCTAGAAGAAGATGAACCTAAAAAGAAGAATAAAACTCTGGCTTTGAAATCTAAAGAGAATAAGGTGTTGGAACCAAGTTGGTTCTATACTTCTATGTAATCTTATTTTGACTTAGAATAATAATAAAAAAATTTCACCAGAAGATGACGTCATCAAAATCAGAAGAAGACGTCAGCAGAGGATAAAATCAGAGGATGACACCAGAGGATAAAATCAAAGGATGGTCACCGTAGGATAAAATCAGAGGATGGGACTAGAGGATAAAATCAGAGGATGAGACCAAAGATTGAAATCAGAAGCAAGTCATCTGAGGATGAAATGAGAGGCAAGTCATTAGAGGATGAAATCAGAGGCAGGTCATCAGAGGATGAAATCAGAGGAAGAATATCAGAGGGAAGAAATCAGATGAAGAAAATCAGAGGCAGATTTTCAGAAGCATAAAATCAGAGGCAAAAATTCCAAAAAAGACTTAGTGAAATTCGAAGAAGCCAAGCTTAATTTCCCAATGGAAATTGAGTCAATGTTTTGAAGAGATTTGATACAAAAATAAATTGAAGTCTTGGAGGGAATTCGAAGGA
Organism: Cicer cuneatum; assembly: GCA_037974295.1. Taxonomy (NCBI): domain Eukaryota; kingdom Viridiplantae; phylum Streptophyta; class Magnoliopsida; order Fabales; family Fabaceae; genus Cicer; species Cicer cuneatum. The sequence continues at coordinate 10,441,355 of JBBPBO010001984.1, forward strand.
AGGAAGATATGGTCCAGAATTAAAAAGAACAGGATTGGCCAAAGTTATTTTTAGAACAAATTTGAAGCAAGCATGTCTGAATCAAGCATGAAGCTTAAACCCGATTGGTTAAGTTATTTTTGCAAAAGAATTCGGACAGATACAGCTTGAATTTGATAATTGAAGAAACCCTAATTATCATCTATAAAAGGAGATTCAAGATAGAAGACTTAGAATCGAAAATCAGTAAGAGTTAGAAACTTCCAAAGGCTAACACCCGAGTTTTTAGTGAGGTTAATTGTGAGTATCAACTTTCCAGAAGCAACTACTCTAGTTTTTCGTTCCCTTGTGTCCAGTCTATATTGTTGAAGTAGAGTCTACAATCTGAAGAGTCAAAAGTAGCAAAGGTGACTTAGCAATTCGATTCAAGGTGCTCCTCAAAAGTCTAGGATTGTTAGACTTTTTGGGAAGATTGACTTGGAGGGTCAGTAGTATTGTTGTAATTCAAAGGTTTTGAATTAGTGGAAAATCCTTCAAAGTGAAGGGACTAGATGTAGCCTAGGTAACAGTGAACCAGGATAAATCTCGGAGTTATTTTATTTACTTTCATTCTGCTGCTAATTCTGTTTGCTTATATAATAGGTTTTAAATAATCTTCAAAAACAGAAAAAGAATTCAAGTATTACAAACACAATTCAACCCCCTTCTCGAGTTTGCACCTTCATAAGGTTCTGAAAGCAACTTCATAATCAGAAGATAGTGATCCATAAGATCAGAGTGTCAACTCAGAAGAAGAAGAAATTGCCTTCTTATCCAGGAAGTTCAGAAAAATGTGGAATAACAGAAAGAAGAAGTTTCCACAGAGATATCCAAAACAGTCCAACAGAGGAAGTGATAATACAAATGATAAGAAAGGTATTATCTGTTATGGATGTAATGAAGCTGGACATATCAAATCAGAATGTCCAAATGCAGAAAAGGGAAAGGAGAGGAAAAGGAAGAGTGATTAGAGAAGGAGTTGAAAAGGAGAGGAAAAGTCTGAGGCATGAGACTTAGAGGGAGAGCTTGATTCGAGGGGGATTCTATCAAAATAAGTTAAGGTTTTGTCATCATCAAAAAAGGGGAGATTGCTGGAACCAAGTTGGTTCTATACTTAGGATTTTGATGTTTACAAAAGTACTTCTATGTAATCTAATTTTGACTTAGAAATATAAACCAGAAGATGACATCACCAGAGGCAGAAGATGACATCACAAGAGGAAGAAATCAGAAGCAGAAGATGACGTCACTAGAGGATAAAATCAGAAGATAAAATTAGAGGATAAAATCAGAAGATAAAATCAGAGGATGGTTACCAGAGGATAAAATCATATGATGGGACCAGATGATGAAAATCAGAGGATGGTCACCAGTGGATAAAATCAGAGGATGGTCACCAGAGGACAAAATCAGAGGATATCATCAGAGGATGAAATTAGAGGCAAGTCATCAGAGGATGAAATTAGAGGCAAGTCATCAGAAGATAAAATCAGAGACAAGTCATCAGAGGATGATATCAGAGGCAAGTCATCAGAGGATGAAATCAGAGGCAAGTCATCATAGGATGAAATCAGAGGCAATTCATTAGGCAATTCATTAGAGGATGCAATGAACCTGGACATATCAAGTCAGAATGTCTAAATCTGGAAAAAGGCAAACAGCACAAGAAGAGTTCCAGATTCAGAAAGAAGGGTCTGATGGCAGCCTGTGATATATCAGAATCAGAGGAAGAATCGTTTGATGAAGAAGAGGCAGAAACAGCAAAGATGGCACACATCAAGTTTGCCTCTGGACTTCATAAAGGCAAGAATTCAGGAAGGAAAGCAAGCAGAAGGAAGAATGATCGAAGCAGTCATTCAAGCAAGTCTGGAAGCACATTTGAGGGAGCAATTCTGGCTCTGATGGCTCATACAAACTCAAGTTTTGAATACAGCTCAGGCTCTGGAACAGATTTAGAAGATGAAGACGATCAGGTATTTTCTGATCTCTCTAAATCTGAGTTCATTGATACTTTAAAAGATTTTTTAAATGCAAATACTAAGATGGCTTTAAAACTGAAAACTCTTAGGGAAGATAAGAAAAATCTGACCAAAGAAGTCCATGTTTTAAAGAATCGAAATTCTGAGTATGCAACTGAATACAAGGATTTTAAAACTGAAGTTGCAAGACTCAAATCTGAAAACCAAACTCTCAAAAGAAATGTTTGTTCCACTTCCAAAACTGTTTGCGAATCTGATATGCATGAACAATTTTTTCAAAACTTTATTTCTAATGGAATGGAAAGAAGTAAATATGCATCCATGATTTATGGAAACAGTAACACTGGAAAGAGAGGTCTTGGTTTTACATAAACGATTACTGAAAGTAAAGCTGTTCATTCTGATGTTTTATGCATTGTTTGTGCTAAGAAATGTCACTATGAATTATCTTGTCCAATGGTAATATGTGAACAAGATTAGAGAGTTGTTAAAACTAACAAACCTGGACCCAATCAGTTCTGGGTAACAAAAGATCAAATTGTCTATGTTGCAGATATTCTGAGCAACCAGAAGGAGACACCAACAATGGTGCCTGGACAATGGATGTTGGCAATGCACAAGCAGAAGAAGGTTTATGTTCCTGCTACAACAAGACAAAGGCAATCTAAGTCTGATGGAAGAAGGTCTGGTCAACTCAACCAGAATCAGAATCAGAACCAAAACTGGAACCAGAATCAAAACTGGAACCAGAATCAAGACAGGAACTGGAACTAGAACCAGTACCAGAAGCACATAAACTAGAACCAGAACCAGAACTGGAATCAATATCAGAAGCACAGGAACGGGAACCAAAATCAACTCTGGAACCAGAATCAGAATCAACATTGGAACCAGAACCAGAATCAGATCAGGAATTACCAGAATTACCAAATTCATCAGAACCACCAGATTCACCCAAATTACCAGAATCATCAAAGTTATGAGAATAACTGGATTCACCAAAATTACCAGAATCAAAACATGTTCCAGAATCATCAGAGGAACATGGTTTATCAACCAAAGCAGAATCAAGGAAACTGCTCAAACAGGCCAGAAGAAGAACTGGCTGTAATGGCTAGAACTGAAGCTAAGTCTGAATCTGACTCTGACTCTGATTCTGACAGAGAAAAAGCAAGGTCTGATAAGCAACACAAAGCTTGGTATCTTGACAGTGGATGCTCCAAACAAATGACAAGAAACAAATCTATGTTTCTGGATCTGACCATGAAGAATGGAGGCAAAGTTTCCTTTAGAGGAAACCAGAAAGGTCATATTATTGGTACAGGAACTGTTGGTAACACTTCTTCTCCCTTGTCTATTAAAAATGTTCTGTTAGTTAAAGGGCTAAAACATAATCTTCTGAGCATAAGTCAATTAAGTGATTGCAATTATGATGTTATCTTTAATCAAAAAACTTGCAAAGCTGTTAGTCAACTTGATGGGTCAGTTTTATTTACTGGCACTAGGAAGGATAATGTTTATAAAATTGATATGTTCAGTCTTGCTAAGCAACAGGTTAAATGCTTATTGTCTGTGAGTGAGCAGAATCTGATTTGGCACAAAAGGTTAGGGCATGCAAACCCTAGGCTTATATCCAAATTGAGCAAACTCCAGTTAGTAAGAGGGCTTCCCAATGTAAGTTCCAAAACTGAGATTCTGTGTGAAGCATGTCAAAGAGGTAAACAAACTAAAAGCTCTTTTAAAACTAAAAAATGTGTTTCTACCTCTCAACCACTTGAACTGCTTCACTTAGATCTGTTTGGTCCTGTTCAAACAGCTTCTCTCAGTGGTAAGAAATATGGTTTTTTAATTTTTGATGATTACTCAAGGTGGACTTGGGTAAAATTTTTAAAGAACAAAGATGAATCTCACAGAGTATTTATTTCTTTTTGTAAGCAAGTTATGAATGAATATGGTATTAAGATCATAACCATCAAAAGTGATCATGGAGGTGAATTCGAGAACAAGTATTTTGAAGAATTCTGTGATGAGAATGGCATCTCTCACAACTTCTCATCCCCCAGAACACCTCAATAGAATGGAGTGGTAGAAAGGAAGAACATATCACTGCAGGAGATGGCCAGAACCATGCTGAATGATATGAAGGTTGCCACCTACCTTTGGGCAGAAGCTGTCAACACAGCCTGCTACATTCAGAATAGAGTCTACATCAGGTCCATCTTAAATAAAACTCCCTATGAACTGTGGAATGGTAAGAAACCCAATATTTCCTACTTTAAGCAATTTGGCTGCATCTGTTTTATGTTAAACACTAAAGATAACCTAACTAAGTTTGATTCTAGATCTCAAAAGTGTATCTTTATTGGCTACTCTGAGAGATCAAAAGCTTATAGAGTGTTTAACAAAGAAACTAACACTGTGGAAGAATCAATCCACATTAAGTTTGATGATAAACAACTTGACTTTGAAAAGTCAAAGCAAGATGAGGAAATTGGAGGTGAACCAGAGGCACAGGAACCAGAAGCTGGACCAGCAGCATAATCTGAGAAAGATCAAGATGAAGAAGAACATGCTGACTCTGAAGACAAGTCAGAGGGAAAGAATGGATGGACGTACAAGTTTTGACATCCAAAATCTCTCATTATTGGCAGTGCAGCAGAACCATTAAAGACCAGATTATCAAGTAGAGAAACCAGTCTGTTTGGTTTACTCTCAACAATTGAACCAAGCAATGTTGATGAGGCTTTGGCAGAGGAAGGTTGGATACTTGCAATGCAAGAAGAGCTGAATGAATTCCAAAGGAATGATGTTTGGGATCTGGTACCCAGACCAAACAAAAACATTATTGGAACCAAGTGGGTGTTCAGGAATAAACTTAATGAAAAAGGTGAAGTGGTAAGGAACAAAGCCAGACTTGTAGCTCAAGGATACAGCCAACAGGAAGGTATAGACTACACAGAGACTTTTGCTCCAGTGGCCAGGTTAGAAGCAATTAGAATTCTTTTATCATTTGCTGCTAATCATGATATAATGCTGTATCAAATGGATGTTAAAAGTGCATTCTTAAATGGCTATATAACTTAGGAAGTCTATGTCAAACAGCCCCCTGGATTTGAAAGTTCTGATTTTCCAGACCATGTTTTCAAACTTAAAAAATCTTTATATGGTTTAAAACAAGCACCAAGGGCATGATATGACAGACTTAGTAACTTTCTGCTTAAGAATGAATTTAATAGAGGCCAGATTGATAATACTCTATTTAGGAAATCCATTAAAAAGGATATTTTGATTATTCAAGTTTATGTTGATGATATCATATTTGGATCGACTAATAGCACTTTGTGCAAAGAGTTTTCTGACCTAATGCAGAAAGAGTTCCAAATGAGCATGATAGGAGAACTTAAGTTCTTCCTGGGAATTCAGATTCATCAAGGTAAATCAGGTATACTCATTCACCAATCTAAATACACTAAAGAACTTCTTAAAAAGTTCAAGATGAGTGACTGTAAGCCTATGGCCACCCCCATGCACCCAACCTGCTCACTTGAGAAAGATGAAACCAGCCAAAAGGTAGACCAGAAAACATACAGAGGTATGATTGGATCCCTTCTTTATTTAACTGCTTCTAGACCTGACATTTCAAACTGTTGTCAAACGAATTCTGAGATACCTTAAAGGAACCACCAACCTTACCCTGTTAAACAAGAAAACCCCCACCTACAAACTCAGAGGTTTTTGTGATTCCGACTATGCTGGAGACAAACTGGAAAGGAAAACTACAAGCGGCAACTGCACCTTCTAAGGTGATAATTTGATCTCTTGGTCAAGCAAAAGACAAAACACCATTGCCATGTCAACAACTGAAGCTGAGTATATATCAGCAGCACGATGTAGTTCACAGTTACTCTGGATGAAACATCAACTTGAAGATTACAACATCTTTGAAACCAATATCCCTTTGTTCTGTGATAACACTTCAGCCATAAACCTAATCAAGAACCCTATCTTACACTCTAGAGCCAAACACATTAAAATAAAACACCATTTCATTAGGGACCATGTTCAAAAAGGGACTTTAAGCATCCAGTTTGTGGACACTGATCATCAATAGGCTGATATCTTCACCAAAGCATTACCAGAAGATAGGTTCGAGTTCATCAAGAAGCATCTCAACATTGTCTCCATATCTGACTAGCTCAAGTAATCTTCTTAGGAGTTTTTTTTGTTAATTTTCTTGTAATTTTATTTTATGATTTTTAATTTTCTGTTTTTACTTTTGTAATTTGTAAAGAGAAAAAAATTACAAAAATAGTAGGACCTCTTTTTGGCTGATGACAAAAAGGGGGGAGAGAGAGAGAGAAAAAGGAGAAATAAGTAGAAAAGGAGAGATAAAAAGAAAGGAGGAGCGAAAAAGAAAAAGATGAAAAGGAGAAGAATCAGGGAGAGAGAAATAGAAAGAGTGAAAAAAAGAAGGAGTTGAAAAGGAGAGGCTATGTGAAGGGAGAAAAGAAAGAGAGAATAAAGAAGGACTTGAAAAGGAGAGGAGAATAGAAGAAAAGAAAGAGTGAAAAGAGAAGGAGTTGAAAAGGAGAAGAAAAAGCCAGTATCAGACTTAGGGGGAGAGATTGGTCTGAGGGGGAGTATTTCAAGTACTTCGAGTTACAAGCTAGCAAAATAAGTTAAGGTTTTGTCATCATAAAAAAGGGGGAGATTGTTGGAACCAAGTTGGTTCTAAGTACTTAGGATTTTGATGTTTACAAAAGCACTCAATGTAATCTTATTTTGTACCTTGAATTATTAAATTAAATGCCACTAGAAGCTGAAGTAATCAGAAGCAGAAGATCAAAGGGTTCCAAAGATTGAATCTTGAAGGTACTAGAAGATACTCCATGATGTCAAAACATCACCAGAAGATATCTTTGCTGGCCCAGATCAGAAGGAAGCAAAGTCAGAAGGAGACCTGGACCAGACCAAAAGTAATCCTGCTAGAGGGAGACTTGATCCAGACCAGAAGGAATCAAATGTGAGATTTATTCCAGAAGTTATTCTGACCAGAAGATGGTCTGGCAGTGAAATAATAAACAGCCGAGGCTTGATCCAGACTTAATCAGAGGGTAAATTAATGAGTCCAGAACAAAGGAATTAATCCAGATTTGACCAAGACCAGAAGATAGCATGGTTCAGGGTATGAAACTAAGTCCAGACCAGAAGAAATGATCTCCAGAATTGATCCAGAACTGATCCAAAACAGAAGGTAAAATGTCGAGACTGAAATATTATTTGTCCTGATTTAATTTCAGTTTAATCCAGACCAAGTCCTGAATTGGTCCAGATCAGAGGGAAGATTTTCAGATCAATGGTTGAGATTTAAGTATTTGGCCCAGTGTTGGCCGAGATCAGAAGATCAGACCATGGCCCAGTGTTGGCTGAAATCAGAAGGTCAGGATGTGTGGTCCAGCAATGGCCGAGATAAGAGGATCACAGCAAATCAGTTTGCTAGACCAGGATGGCTGAGATCAGAAGATCAGAAGGTTAGAAAGTGTGGTCCAGGGTTGGCCGAAATCAGAGGATCACAACAGATCATTTAGTATGGTCCAGATGTGGACTAGCGCAAAAGATCAAATGGTCCAGATTTAATCATGAGGATTAACGGTGGAGATTTTAATTTATTTTGATCAAAGTATTAAAAAGATTTATTACAAAAATAAAGTGAAGTATTGTGGAATTGAGGAGCTGTTGGCGGGAAGAAACTAAAGACATGATTGGCCAGTTATTTTTGAAAGAAAATCTGAAGCTTAAAAAAGATATGTTTTTTATTTAAATGAAGCCAGATTGGTCAAGATATTTTTGCAAGAGAATCCAACAAGATTCAGCTCGAAATTAAAACTTGGAAGAGGCCCTAATCTGCATATATAAAAGGAGGCTTAAGGCAGAATACTTAGTATCGAAAATCACAAAAGAGTCACACACTTCCAAAAGCAAACACTCAAGTTTTCAGTGAGGTTAATTGTGAGTTCCAGCTTTCCAGAAGCAAGCACTCGTGTTATTTTCTTTTCCTTGTGTTAGATCTAAGTTGTTGAAGTAGAGTCTACAATCTGAGGGAGTCAGAAGGGGTAGCAGATTACTTGGAAATTAGATTCACGGCGTTGTAATTCCTTCTACAATCTGGGGTTGTCAGATTGGCAGGAGAAGACTTGACATAGGAAGTCAAGGTGCTGTATTCCTCAAGAGTCTAGGATTGTTAGACTGTTGGAGAAAATTGACTTGGAGGGTCAGTGGAATTGTTGTAATTCAAGGATTAAATTAGTGAAATCCTTCAAGGTGAAGGGACTGGACGTAGCCTCGTTAACGGTGAACCAGTATAAAAATTCTGTGTTTTTATTTTTACTTTATATTCGCTGCTAACTCTGTTGAAAATTAAAGATCTACATTTTTGATGAAGACAAAAATATCATTGATCAAAAAGGAAAAGGATTTTAAGCAACTCATCTTTCAAATTTATATTTAGGTAAAGCATTTGATATTAAATCAAAATACAGTTTAAGTACAATATTATGAGAACCTTCTTGATAGCATATGCATTAAAATATTTGTAAAAGCAAGTAACCAATCCAGAAATGAGAAAGTAATAGCTGTTCAAAAGAATCATCTTTGTTCTAAGATAAGTATTATTCAAAAGAAACCATGCTTTCCTAAAAGAGTCCAAAATGTCTTTATTGTGGTCTTAATGGTCACACACCTAATGCTTGTTACTTTCGGAACATTGGTGTTCCACAAGGGCATTATGTGTGGGTGAAGAAAGGTACTAACATTCAAGGACCCAAAGCACTCTAGGTACCAAATAAAACTATAAAGTTGTTTTGTAGGAATACACATAAGAACCTAAAAAATGTGGTACTTAGATAACGAATATTTTTACAAAGCCATTACCTAGAGATTCATTCTACAATATTCATAGGGAACTAAGCATTCTAAATGAGAATGATCTCAAAAAGTTTTGAAAGCTTTGTAAGTCATATCAGTTTTAATTTTAAATTTTTCCATCTTCTTTTACTTGATATATGATTCTTTGACATCTATGTATGTTTTTACTACATGTTTAAAATGTTTTTGGTCTATTTATTGTTAAAAATTTCACTTTGGAAACGAAATTATTACTGTCGTATTCGAATACAGACAGGATGTAGTCGAATACACGTTCCCAGAAAAACCTGTATTCGAATACACCAAGTCTCTAGTCGAATACAGATTTGAATTTTTTTTAATATAAAAAGGATTGTTAACAGTTTTAGGTTACGAATACAAAAACTGGTAGCCGAATACAATCAAAATCTCTGATTTCATTTCTTCAAAAAATTCATCCAAACCTACATAAAATCATCTCTAAACCTTCTCCTCATCATACATTGCATCTGAGATTACTCTCAAATCAAACCCAAAACCCTAATTTCCCCAAACACCGTAAACTTTATCTTCTCAAGAATGGATGCACGCAAAAGAGGACCAAGAACCAAGGTTGCTACTGTGGGTCCTTCAAAGAAACAAAGAAACGACAACATGGCTGACCTATCCAGATTACTTCATTCCCCAGAAGAACTGGACAGATTCAGAACCCATTTTTCTGACAAAAAACTGGTAACTCCAAAAATTGGTACGCTTGATTCCTTTTCTGGTTTTAAATTTCTTGAGTTGCTGAAGGCTCAAAAATTAGAAGAATTTATTGGATACAATGGTCCCATTTATCCTGACCTAGTTAGGGTATTCTTTTGTAACCTTGAAAAGGATGGGAATAAATTAGTGTCTAAGGTTAAAGGAAAAGTTATTATTGTAGACACTAAACTTATTGGGGAAATTCTGCACATACCTTATGAAGGTCAGAAGATATGTCCAGGACATCTATGTGAATGGGTAAACACTACTAAATATGATGCTTATATTTCGTTGTGTTGTTTTGACAAAGACACTATGGAAAGAAAACGCACACAGGATGGTTCTGAGTTTGCTAGACAAAGATATGGTGTTGGTAATCTGACTGTTGACAACAGATTACTGCATTATTTCTTAAGCTATATATTGATACCAAAGACAGGGAACTACTCACAGATCTCTGAATTTGAACTTCAAGTTATGATCTTTATGATAAAAGGGGCTGACTTAAATTGGGCATACTTCGTCCGTTCAGTTCTATATGCTTCAAAGGATTCTATAGCTTTATCCTATGCAAGAGAAGTCACAAGAATTTTGGATCATTTAAAGGTTGATTTCTCAAGCGAGGTGCTGTACCAGACCACCAAAGATAATCTACTAGACTAAAGTGTTTTGCCCAATATGAAAATAGTTTGGAGTGAATCACTTCAAATTTATGTCCGTAAGGGTGATCATGGACAAAGTTCATCAACTGCCCAAGATGAAAATGCAGAAGAAGCAAAACCAACAACAGGCCCAACAGTACCACCAGAAGCAGTATCAGAAGATGCACCAGAAGCAGCAACAGCAGTAGCACCAGAACCATACAACATAGCACATGCTGAAGACATCATCACAAACAGAATTATCATGGACAAAATTAACTTCCTTCAATCCTTTATCACAGATCAATTCCAACACCTAAATGAGTCTTTCAGTAATCAAATGCAAAACATGACTGCTTCCTTCAACACCAAATTCCAAGATCTTGAAGACACCATCACAAAACATCATACATTCTTTCATCAAGAACTCAGTGACCTGTCCGATAAAATTGACCATCTACATATTCCACCAAACTCCAATGATTAAATGGGCTATTTGAAGTTTGTGTTATTTGTTTCTACTAAGTTTTGTTATTTGCAAGTTCTTGTGTTATTTGTTTCTGACTTTCTCAGATTAAACTCTTAGTGTCTTTTATTTGTATTACTAGACATGGTGTTGTTAATATTTCATTTAATTTAAATCCTTCTATATCATGTGATGATTCTATCTCTAGTTGTGTATATTCTGTTTACAGTATCCTCTTCCTTTTTGATAATGTCAAAAGGGGGAGAAAAAGTGTATATATATTGTTGTTGCTAATTATGTTGAACAGATCCTCCAACACTTAAGAAGGAGAAAAACATATATCAAGGGGGAGTAAGTACACATCTAGGGGGAGAAATCAAGACGTTTGAAATCCAAGCAACAAGATTTTTGTCATCATCAAAAAGGGGGAGAATGAAAATTAAAGATCTACATTTTTTATGAAGACAAAAAGATCATTGATCAAAAAGCAAAATGATTTTAAGCAACTCATCTTTCAAATTTATATTTAGGTAAAGCATTTGATATTAAATCAACATACAGATTGCAAGTCAGTAGCTAAATTTAAACTTCTGTATTCGACTACAGCATTGTGTATTCGAATACAAACTTCTGTATTCGACTACAGCTTTGTGTATTCGAATACAACTCAAGTCAGTGGCAAAATTCTCATACTTGTATTCGACTACAAGATATTGTATTCGAATACGAAGTTCAAATTTCAAATACAAACAAAACATTATAGAAGTGTATTCGAATACACTGAGACTGTATTCGAATACAACTTCGAAACAATGCAACTTTTCAGTTTTGAAACATTGCACAAGTTCATCAAAACGTTTGGGAACCATTGCCATTGATCTGAAGTGTTTCCTTAGAGTTTAAAAACCTCAAAACTTCAGGTTTAAACTAATCAATCCTACCACGAACTTTGAACAACTTTCTAAAATAATTTGTGAACTTTTCAAAGTTATATTGTCATACTTCTAGTACATGCTCTACATTTTCATATCATTGAGAAAGGTTCTCTATTGTACTTGAAAGTATATTGGATTGGTATCCTTGTACAAACTGTTATATTCTGTTGTTCTTAATTAAGAACATTGTTAAAAATCATTAAAGTTATTATTTGAAGAAAGTGGTGTATTTTCTTCAAGTGTTGTAAACTAAGATAGTGGTGTACTATCTTAGGAAGATTGTTAGGAATTTGTAATTGAAGTCTTAGGGTGAGACTTGTACTTATTCTAACAGAAAGTGGAAAATCTCTTGTGGTGTGCAAGAGGACTGGATGCACCCTTGGTTGTAAGGGGAACCAGGATAAATTTTTGTGTGTTTTTACCTTCTGTCATTTACAGTTTTCATTTACTAACACAACAAGATTAAACAAACTTAAAACAGTCATTTAAACAATCTCCAAAACTCTAAAAACATAAAAATTGTCCAACACCTAATTCACCCCCTCTTAGGTGCAACTCTTTTATTACAATTGGTATCAGAGCAAGTTTTTGGTAATTTGCTCCTAGATTCATGGCCTCCGCACAACCTGTTTTTAGAGATGGTGGTAGCAGTAACAAACCACCTTGCTTTGTCGGTGAACATTATGATTTTTGGAAAATACGTATGCATGCATACCTTGAGGCTCAAGGAGATGACATATGGGAGGCTGTAGAAAACGGTCCATATATTCCAACAACAGTCATCAACAATAAAGAGGAAATATAAATAAAAGCCTCATGGACAGACGATGAAAAGTGAAAAGTACTGTTTGACAAGAAAGAAAAATATATGTTACAATCAGCATTGGGTACGGATGAATTCTTTCGTACATCCCACTGCAAAACAACAAAAGAGATATGGGATACTCTTGAAGTAACCCATGAAGGAACAATTGAGGTAAAACGTTCAAAACTGAACACTTTATCTCAAGAATACGAAATGTTTCGAATGCAACCAGGAGAAGCAATCCTGGACATGCAGAAACGTTTTTCTCACTTAACAAATCACTTGATAGCACTTGGCAAAAACTTTACTAATGATGAATTGAACCTAAAGGTTCTGAGATCATTGACCAGAGCATGGCAGCCCAAAGTGACAGCAATTTCTGAAAAGAAAAGTTTGTCAAAAATGTCACTCTCAGAACTTTTTGGAAAGTTACAAGAGCATGAAATAGAATTACAAAGATTGGAAAAGAATGAGAGTTCAGAAAAGAAAACAAAGAATATAGCATTAAAAATAGAATCAAAAGAAATGCTGAATGAAGAAAATTCAGATGAAGATGAAAACATCACTTCCCTGGTTAAAAAGTTTGGTAAGTTTCTTCAAAACGATAAAACATTTAAGAAGAAGAAAACCTTCAGGAAGAAAGATGTCTCCACTAGAACTCCGAATGTCACTTGCTTTGAATGTGGCGTACTATCTTAGGAAGATTGTTAGGAATTTGTAATTGAAGTCTTAGGGTTAGACTTGTACTTATTCTAACAGAAAGTGGAAAATCTCTTGTGGTGTGCAAGAGGACTAGATGTACCCTTGGTTGTAAGGGGAACCAGGATAAATTTCTATGTGTTTTTACCTTCTATCATTTACAGCTTTCATTTACTAACACAACAAGATTAAACAAACTTAAAACAGTCACTTAAACAATCTCCAAAACTCTAAAAATAGAAAAATTGTCCAACACCTAATTCACCCCCCTCTTAGGTGCAACTCTTTTATTACAAAATCCTTCAAGGTGAAGGGACTGGACGTAGCCTCGTTAACGGTGAACCAGTGTAAAAATTCTGTGTTTTTATTTTTACTTTATATCCGCTGCTAACTCTTTTTTTATTCATACATCAAGTTTTGTTTTAAAACTGCAAAAACAGACAAAGTATTCAAGTTAGTCAAACACAATTCAAACCCCCTTCTCGTGTTTGCACCTTCACTGTTTCCCTCTAAAGTCTAGGATTGTTAGTCTATTTGAGAAGACTAACTTGGAGGGTCAGTGAGACGGTTGTAATTCAAAGGTTTTGAATTAGTGAAAATCCTTCAAAGTGAAGGGACTGGATGTAGCCTAGTTAATGGTGAACCAGTATAAATCTCTGAGTTACTTTATTTACTTTAAATCCGCTGCTAATTCTGTTTGCTTATATAACAGGTTTTAAATAAACTTCAAAAACAACAAAAAGAATTCAAGTATTACAAACACAATTCAACCCCCCTTCTCGTGTTTGCACCTTCAGTAATGAATGAAAAGGGCTTTAAAATTATAACTATAAGAAGTGATCATGGAGGAGAGTTTGAAAACAGGTACTTTGAAAGTTTTCTATGATGAGAATGGAATTTCCCATAACTTCTCATCTCCTAGAACACCACAGCAAAATGGAGTTGTTGAAAGGAAGAATAGAACACTTTAAGAGATGGCCAGAACAATGCTTAATGATCTGGTTGTTGCAAAACATTTTTGGGCTGAAGCAATCAATACTGCCTGTTATATTCAGAATATAGTTTATATTAGATCTATGTTGAATAAAAATCCTTATGAATTGTGGAATGGTAAGAAGCCTAATATTTCTTATTTTAAGCAATTTGGTTGTGTCTGTTATATGCTGAATACTAAAGATGTTATGAATAAGTTTGATTCCAGATCACATAACTGCATCTTTATTGGATATTCTGAAAGATCTAAAGCTTACAGAGTATTTAATATTGAAAATCATATTGTAGAAGAATCAATTCATGTTAAATTTAATGATAAACAGCTTGACTCTGACAAGTCAAAGCAGGATGATGAATTTGCATATTTACCATAATCAAGTGAAACAGGAGCAGAAGAAGCTAGGTCCACATAAGCTGAAACAGTAAATGATACAGGTAAATTAGAAGAAGTTGACCAATTTTAAAATTTTGAATTTGATCAAGTCAGAACCAGTCAAGATAAGTCATAAGAGAAATCTGGATGGAAATACCAGTCATCTCATCCTGAAAATCTAATCATTGCAAGTGGAAGGGACTCATTAAGGACCATATCATCATTAAAAGACATCAGTATGTTTGGTCTACTTTCTTCAATTGAACCTGCATCTGTGAATAAAGCTCTGGCAGATGATGGATGGATTATGGCAATGTAAGAAAAACTGAATGAGTTTGAGAGAAATGATGTTTGGAATGTGGTACCAAAACCACATAAAATATTATTGGAACCAAGTGGGTATTCAGGAATAAATTGAATGAAAAAGGTGAAGTAGTCAAAAATAAAGCAAGGCTTGTAGCTCAAGGTTACAGTCAACAAGAAGGTATTGATTACAATGAAACATTTGCTCCATTGGCCAGATTAGAAGCAATTCAAATTTAACTTTCTTTTTCTGCAAACCATGATATTAAACTGTTTCAAATGGATGTTAAAAGTGCCTTTTTAAATGGTTATTTAAGTGGAGAAGTTTATGTAAAACAACCTCCAGGTTTTGAAAATTCTGAATTTCCAGATTATGTTTTTAAACTTAAAAAGTCTTTATATGGTTTAAAACAAGCACCTAGAGCTTGGTATGATAGATTAAGTAATTTCTTACTTAAAAACAGTTTTGAAATAGGACAAATAGACAATGCTATCTTTATAAAAACCATAGATGCTGACATTCTGGTTATTCAAATCTATAAGGATGATATTATTTTTGAAATGTGCAGACTTTGTCAATCGATCCACTATTACCCAAATCGAATCATTCTTTTTCCTTGTCTTGGGCAATCTAGTTATGAAATCCATGGAAATGCTATCCCACTTCCATTCCGGTATATCCAAAGGTTGCGGCATTCTAGCAGGTCGCTGATGTTCCACTTTCGCTTTCTGACAAGTTAAACAAGCCGATACATATTCTGCTACATCCCTCTTCATTCCTGGCCACCAGAAATTTTGCCTTAAGTCCTAGTACATCTTGGTCGCTCCAGGATGAATACTCAACTTACTCTTATGAGCCTCTTCCAAAATCGTTCTTCTCATATCAGCAACTTCCGGTACACAAACTATTCCATTACATCTCAGAATATTATCTGGTCCGACCCTGAACTCAGTTTTTTGTCCTTGCGCTATCAGATTCCTCTTTTCTTGGATTAATGCGTCATCTTGCAAAGTAGATTTCCGTCAGCTTATCTACTCTCAATAATGACTCACAATCTCAGCGATGTAGATTTCCGTCAGCTTATCTACTTTGTAAGTGGTCCTTACCGGTAAGAAATGTGCGGACTTTGTCAATCGATCAACTATTACCCAAATCGAATCATTCTTCTTCCTTGTCTTGGGCAATCCAGTTATGAAATCCATGGAAATGCTATCCCACTTCCATTCCGGTATATCCAAAGGTTGCAGCATTCCAGTAGGTCGCTGATGTTCCACTTTCGCTTTCTGACAAGTTAAACAAGCCGATACATATTCTGCTACATCCCTCTTCATTCCTGGCCACCAGAAATTTTGCCTTAAGTCCTAGTACATCTTGGTCGCTCCAGGATGAATACTCAACTTACTCTTATGAGCCTCTTCCAAAATCGTTCTTCTCATATCAGCAACTTCCGGTACACAAACTATTCCATTACATCTCAGAATATTATCTGGTCCGACCCTGAACTCAGTTGTCTGTCCTTGCGCTATAAGATTCCTCTTTTCTTGGATTAATGCGTCATCTTGCAAGTTCGCAATCTCCTCAAGCAAACCACTCGAAATTGTTATCATTCCACACTTTAAAATTCCTGGTGCAAACTTTACGTCCAAGTGTAGATCTCTTAATGCTTCCCACAACTCTTGTTGTCTGGCCATTATCATTGAAGACACTGATACACTTTTCCTACTTAATGCATCAGCCACCATATTGGCTTTCCCAAGGTGATACTGCAATGAAAAGTCAAAGTCCTTGAGAGTCTCCATCCATCTCCTCTGACGCATGTTCAATTCTTTCTGATCGAATAGATACTTCAAACTTTTATGGTCACTGAACACCGTGAACGTGCATCCATATAATTAGTGCCTCCAGACCTTTAACGCAAACACTACTGCAGCAAGCTCTAAGTCATGAGTAGGATAGTTTCGTTCGTGAGTTTTCAACTGCCTTGAGGTGTAGGCTACAGCTTTCTTGTGTTGCATCAAAACACATCCCAAACCTTGGTGAGATGCATCACAGTAAACTTCATATGGTTCTTCTGGCTGTGGCAAGACCAATACTGGTGAGGTTGTCAATTTTTCCTTAAGCAACTGAAAACTTTCCTCACACTTCTCCGTCCATGCAAACGGCTGATTCTTTCTGGTGAGTTGTGTCAAAGGAGCTACAATCTTAGCAAATCCTTCAATAAATCTCTTGTAGTATCCTACTAGTCCGACAAAACTCTGTATGTCTGTGATAGTCTGAGGCTGTTTCCAGGCAAGAATTGTCTCAATCTTTGTCGGGTCCACAACGATTCCTTCTTTTGTTATCACATGTCCCAAGAAGTTCACTTTATCAAGCCAAAACTCGCATTTCGACAAATTGGCATACAATTGCTTCTCGCGTAAGACTTCAAGAACTTGGCGTAGGTGTTCTCCATGTTCTTCTTCATCCTTTGAATAAACCAATATATCATCGATGAACACCACCACGAATTTATCCAGGAATGGGCTAAAGATTCTATTCATATAGTCCATAAATATTGCTGGTGCATTCGTAACTCCAAAAGGCATCACGAGATATTCATAGTGTCCGTAATGAGTCCTGAAAGCATTCTTTTGAATATCTCCTTCTCTTACTCGAATCTGATGGTATCTTGATTTCAAATCAATCTTTGAAAACACCGCTGCTCTGCTCAATTGGTCCATCAAATGATCGATGCGTAGTAAAGGATAACGATTCTTGATAGTTGCCGATAATCCACACATAAACGCGAACTTTCATCCTTCTTTTTAACCAACAACACCAGAGCTCCCCATGGCGACACACTTGGTCTGATAAATCCTTTCTCCAACAAACCTTCAATGAAGAACTCCACCTCTCTCACTGGGGGTAATCTTGGAATTTCTGTTGGAAATACGTCCGGATAGTCTTTGACTAACACCACATCTTCTATGTTCACATCCATCTTGGTTTCCACGTGAGCCAATGATAAAAATTCCTGAGTTCCTTCTCTCAAAGACACCTCGAGTTTGTTAGCAGCCAAATACCGATCGACTCCAGGTTCGGGGAAAAGAACTAATTTTCGAGCGCAATCTAAGGCTACGTAATTATACGACATCCAATCCATGCCGAGAATGATATCGAGTGATTGTAGGGGTAGACAGATTAAATTAACCAAGAAATCTCTATTCTGAATCGTTATAGTACAGTGTAAACATGCAGAGTTTACGGTCAAAGTCTTAGCAGGTATGGAAACAACCAAATCAAAAGGCAAAGCAGACACATATAACTTCAAACGATTCACACAGTCCATAGCAATGAAAGAGTGGGTTGCCCCCGAATCAAAAAGTGCAGTTATTGTGTTACCCTGCAATCTCACAATCTTGCTGGATTAAATTTGGGGCTTGACTCCCAGCTTCAGCACCCATGTGATAGACGCGTCCCTTAACAATAGGACGAGTAGCCCTAGTTGCGTTCATTGTTGCTTCCACCTTCGGAGCCAAACAATCCCTCGCCACGTGTCCTGGCTTCTGGCAATTGAAACACATAAGATCCTTGGTGGTACAAGCAATAGCAATATGTCCCTCTTTCCCATATCGAACTCCTTGTCCCAATTGTCCTCTAGTCCCCTTGATTCAGCAGCACGAATCTCTCTTTCTCTCTTCTCTAGATCTCGTTGTGTCTTCGCAACCGTTTGTGCAGCAACAGACGCAGCCATGTTATTCATCGCTTCAGCCATCCTATCCTCCTGGCTGACGTTGGCTCTTGCAGTGTCGTCTCTTCTTGGAGGCATTGTTTCCTACAAAACCATCATCACTTCAGTCACACCACAACTTACACAAGACTTGACACTTTAACTACTTGCTCCTATGCATGATCAGATAATGACTCAAAACCAATAATTTAACCAGAGCTTTAACCCAAAACTTTAACCAGATGCTTTGATACCACAATTGTAGCACCCCGAGTTTAAAACACAACGCGAGTGTATTTTTTTTTATAATAAATAATTAAAATGATTTTCCAAATTATTACTTCGAAAGAATTGAAATAAAATTTAAGATTTTTAATAGTTTTGTCAAGTAATACGTCTTAACTCCATCGATGAACATAATTAAATAATAAACATTAATACATTTCAAAAGATAACAGTGTCATAATCTCAAAAGGAAATATCAGAGTGCGGAATGTGTTAGCGGAAAAGGTGGTACAATAATTTCCAAAATCAAAGCAAGTTACATTTTCCAGCTCAGAATCATATACATCAAATCTAACTGATCATGCACTAAAGCTACAGTAGCACGGATTTCCTCCGCATCCCATACAAGTCTCATATGATTCCACCGCTCGCCTCGATGTGATGTCCTCCTCCTCATCATATAGAGATGGATCAGTCTCCTCCGAAGTCAGATCAATGCATAGTCTAGGTCGCTTCGGCGGTGCCCGAATCTCATAACAATCGTCGGATATCCTAGACGGACCCGGAATATCAGCTGCTACTGGCTTCGGCCCTTCGTTCTTCTCTTCCACCTCGGGTTCACGTACAACCCCTCCAACTGGCTCCTCCGCATCATCAAAAATTCTATGCGCCTCCAATACTAATTTGGAAGGCACAGGAAAATCAATACTCGTGTAAGTGTGCTCCACAAACTCCTCTACTCCATCAGTCTTGCACGTCCTTGCCAACCTCCCAGTATAAGTCGCCCTGCTTGAGATGGGGTCAAATATCCAAGCAGTACGCGAATGTCGATCAAGGAAATCTAACGACGTTTTCGTCGTCCGGGTACCTACCGGGGGAGTGGGTTTGGGGGCATCTGAGGGCAAAGCCCAATTTCCACAGTAATAGTAAAGGGTCACCGACCGAAATTAACAAATAAACACATAGCATTTATATCACAGAACAAATACATCCATGGCATAACATATAACAATGATGAAAATTAAGGATGCTCATTTGAAATTTCATGACATATATCCTTTTTCAAACAACAACTAATTAATATAGAAAATCATATTGTAAGTACAACTACCACCTCAGCAATTACAAACATTCATCAGAAATTCAGATTTTATAACGTAATTACACACATCACTTTCCAATCATCATCATATACCCAAAATCGTGACCCACCGGTCAATCACCCCGATGCAATATGTATATGCTCATGTATTCAATTTCTTGGAATTACCAAGGTGCAGTCGCTCACAGACCAGCACAATTTAAATATGTTTGACTTTAACGGCCCTCAAGACCAGGGTGCAATCGCTCAATAGATCAGCACCAGTGCAGTCGCTCAACAGACCAGCACTCGTGCAATCGCTCAATAGATCAGCACGTTTTTGCGCATTTCAGGATACAGTCGCTCAACAGTCAAGTACCAGAGCAGTCGCTCAACAGACCAGCACTCGTGCAATCGCTCAACAGATCAACACGTTTACGCATTACTCTGTGGCCCATCGCGGGTACCACCTGACTATGCAATGCATGAATATGCAGTGTTTTCTCTTCACTGAAAACAGTATGCATTATCTGAAAAATTCAGCTTTTCCATCATTTCCCAAAACATCTCAACACAATTAATTTCATCATCATCACATCAATAATTAAACATTCAAGCAATCCCATCATTATCACTTTACATTATCTCAAAATTCCAATCTTAATTATCATAAGTCTTTCCAATGTTTCCCCAACTCTTAAAATTCATAAAACAGTGTTTAAAACTGGGATTTCTGGAAAACACGAATTTGTATTCGAATACAACTTCTCTGTATTCGAATACAGAAGCCAAAATAGTGCAGGATTAACACTCTTTATTCGAATACAGCTCCCTGGTATTCGAATACAGAGGCAGTCCCAGTGCACAAAATAGTAGTTTTCACTACATCAGTAAAGTCTCAAAAGCTTCATCACCACCACTTCAAACTATCACAAAATTCCAGTTTTAATTTGCCACAAACCTTCCCAATGTTCCCCAACACTTAGGGTTTATAAAACAACGTTTTAAAACTTTGATTTTCTGAAAAACACGAATCAGTATTCGAATACAGCTCCCTTGTATTCGAATACAGAAGCTAAATATGCAAATTCAACACTCTGTATTCGAATACAGCATACTTGTATTCGAATACAGAAGACAAAGACAGTGTAAATTCATCATTTTCTCCAACATCATTAAAGGTTTCCAGAACATCATCATCTCCTCTTCAAAACTGTTTCAAAGACTCCATTTTAAATCATTTCAAACCCTCTCAGTGTTCCCCAACACTTTAAGGTTCACATGACAGTGTTTAAAACTTGATTTTCTAGAAAACACGAATCTGTATTCGAATACAGCTTCCTAGTATTCGAATACAGAAGCAAAAACTTGAATTTCTGGAAAAACACGAATCTGTATTCAAATACAGCTCCCTTGTATTCGAATACAGAAGCTAAAATAGTGAAAATCAACATTCTGTATTCGAATACGAGGCTGTCGTAGTCGAATATAGATGCGAATACAGTGGCAAAATTGTAGTCCTGTATTCGAATATGACAGGGTCGTAGCCGAATACAGAGGCTAAGTTAGAAGCAAAAATCCTTCATCTGTATTCGAATACAAGTTCGAAAACTTGAGTAAAACAGAAGCTTGGCAGGCTGTATTCGAATACACTCATGTTGTATGCGAATACACCTTTGAATTCAGTGAAATTTTTCCTGAGACTTCAACACCTTTTCAAACTGTTTCCTTTGAAAAACCAACAACCCCAAAACAGTTTTACCCCTCTTTTGGAAACCACAAAACCCAAACATTTTTCATCAATAACAGATTTTCCAGAAAAGCACATTCATCATTTTCCAGAAAAACACCAGATTTTCATCAACATGACAGAAAACAGGATCATCAACACCAGACTATTTCACCATAACAGAATCACCAACACCAAAACAACATCACAGTTTTGCTTAAATCACCCAAACAGAATATCAAACTCAAAACAGAACATGCATTTCCAAACGTTTACATTTTGAGCATTCTCAAAACAACATGCAAAGTAATTTCCAGTTCTCTCACACAACAAAACAACACGGATGTATTCAGCTAGAACAGCAAGCATCACATCTCTTCAAACATCAACATATTGCATTACTTGCATTTTATAGCAACATACAAAACAGTTTTATGAACATGCAAAACATTTTTATTAAAACACCAACATAATGCATTTTTCGCATTTCCTGACAACATGCATAACAGTTTCGTTTTTCAAAACAGAAACTCAAAGATGATCACACATCAAAGATGCATTTATAGCCCTAAAATGCATACTAGAAAGTGGAAGGTGCCCCTTACCCCTGTTGCGTTTCTGCTCCCGTTCACGTTTATGCGTCAAAAATCGGCGAAGTTCCCGTTTTGCATTCGCCGCTACGAAAGTGGGTTCTCTAGCTCCGTACTGATGAGGAGAACAACTTTTGTGCTGGATGTTTTCTGGTTTGGTGCTTGGATTTCCAAGTAATCTCACTTTTGAGGAACTCTTTTTTTTTTTTTGAACGTGAACAGAATTCAGAATGGGAAGGGAAGGAATACTGTTACATGCCTTTGCCCTTCCTCCTCATTCACATTTATAGGCATTTGTAGGTGCCACCTCACCCGACACTTGTCTGATCCTCCTTCACTTAACCAGTCTCGTCGCAATTAGCCGATAATCCCTTAATTAACTGCCCGATAATCTAATTACTCGTAATTAAATTAATTTACTCTTCATCCAATAATCTTAATTCATCTTCCAAAATAAATATTTATATATATATATTCACTCAAAACATACATATATTAAATATTTTACAAATATCCCCAAAATACACTTAATATTAATTCCATAAATTAATTCTTAAATTTAAGGGTCTTACAATCTCACTGCTTCCAGACCTGATATTATGTTCAGTGTGTGTGTATGTGCAAGGTTTCAATCTGATCCTAGGGAATCACACTTAACTGCTGTTAAGAGGATCCTTAGATTTTTGAAGGGGACTACAAATCTTACATTAATCTACAGGAAATCACCAAAATACATACTCAGTGGATTATGTGATCCTGACTATGCTGGAAACAAGTTTGAGAGGAAGAGTATCAGTGGTTATTGCACCTTCTTAGGTGACAATTTAATCTCATGGTCTAGTAAGAGACAACACACAATTGCAATGTCAACTGCAGAGGCTGAGTACATTTCAGCAGATGGTTGGAGTTCAATTGCTATGGATGAAACATCAACTTGAAGATTACAAGATGCTAGAAAACAACACTCCAATTTATTGTGATAATACTTCTGCAATCTGTCTTACTAAGAATCCAATTCTACATTCAAGAGCCAAACACATAGAGATAAAACACCATTTCATTAGAGATTTTGTTCAGAAAGAAGTTCTCAACATTCATTTTGTAGATAATGAACATCAATGGGCTGATATATTCACCAAAGCTTTACCAGAAGATAGGTTTGAATTCATCAAGAATAATTAGTTGAAAATGAGAGATTTAATAAAAAGGAGAAAGTGAAAGAAAAAGAAAGAGAGATGATGAAGAAGTTAGTTGAAAATGAGAGATTTAATAAAAAGGAGAAAATGAAAGAAAAAGAAAGAGAGATGATGAAGAAGTTAGTTGAAAATGAGAGATTTTATAAGAAGAAGTGAGTGAAAAAGAAAGAGAGATAAAGGAGAGATTTTATAAGAAGTGAGTGAAAAAGAAAGAGAGATAAAGGAGAAATAAGTTGAAAAGGAGAGTTTTATAAGAAGAGTGAGTGAAAAAGAAAAAGAGACAAAAGGAGAAGTAAGTTGAAAAGGAGAGAAAAAGGTATTTGATTACATTCTGGAGTATTAGACTTAGGGGGAGAGAGCATTAGATTTAGGGGGAGTCAAAGAAAAAGAAATAACAATTTTATCAAAAATACAAGTTTTGTCATCATCAAAAAGGGGGAGATTGTTGAAACCAAGTTGGTTTTATAATTAGAATTATGATGTTAACAAAAGTATTTTATGAAAACAATGTATTTGACTTTGATAAAATCAGAGGATGATCACCAAAAGATGTGACCAGAGGATGATCACCAGAGGATGTGACTAGAGGATGTGACCAAAGGATGATCACCAGAGGGTGTGATCAGAGGATGATCACCAGAAGATAAGCACCAGAGGATATCCCAGAGAAAGTCACCAGATGATGACTTCACCAGAGGATGATATTATCAACGGATGACATCATCAAATGATATCATGACATCATCAGAGGATATCACTAGAGGACACCAGATAAGTATATCAATAAAGACTTAGTGAAAATTCGAAGAAGAAACAATCAAGTCTGAAGGCATAACTGAAATCCAATTCAAAAGCATGAAGTGTACAAGTCTGAAGTGAAACAGAATACTAACTAAGGAGAAGGATCAAACATAATTTAGCTAAAAAGGAGTACCAAACAGAATCTGAAGAAATACACTCCAGAGGTTTAGCAAAAGACCTAATTAAAGTCTGACCTGCAACTATAAATTGAAGTAGAATGCTGAAATTTAAATTATCGAAAAACAGCAGAACTTAAGCTTATCTTCCATAATAATTATGAGAGTTCAAAAAAGAGAATCACTTGCAAAAGAAAGAAATATTTTAAGTGTTTTTCGTTGGAGTATAAAGTCTACTTAAATAAGTTTTCTAGAAACAAATACTAAGTATCAAAACCTTGTTACAAATTTGTTTTTGTTCAAGTTTATTTTATAGTCTGGGGTTGTCAGATTGTAGAGTAAGAGTGTGAAATTACTTAAAAGTCTGGAGTTGTCAGATGGTTTAAGAAGTCTGACTTAAGAAGTTAGTGGTATTGTAATTTAAAGGAGTTTGAATAAGTGAAAAGGCCTTCAAGGTGAAGGGACTGGACGTAGCCTAGTTAATGGTGAACCAGTATAAATCACTTTGTTAATCTCTTTATATTTCTTATTATCTGCTGCTGCTAACACAGATACTTATCATTTAAGTAATTAATACCAAACTGCATTAAAATAGCAAAAAGTATTAAAGTTTAACAAACACAATTCATCCCCCTTCTCGTGTTTGTACCTTCATATGGGACCAGAAGATCGAAGGTGCAAACACAAGATGGGGGAGTTGAATTGTGTTTGTCAAACTTGAATACTTTTTGCTGTTTTTGAAGTTTATTTAAAACCTGTTATATAAGCAAACAAAATTAGCAGTGGATTTAAAGTAAATAAAATAACTCAGAGATTTGTCCTGGTTCACCGTTAACTAGGCTACATCTAGTCCCTTCACTTTGAAGGATTTTCACTAATTCAAAACCTTTGAATTACAATAGTATCACTGACCCTCCAAGTCAGTCTTCTCAAATAGTCTAACAATCCTAGACTTTTTAGGAAAACAACACCTTGAATCTAATTGCTAAGTAACCTGCTACTACTCCTGACTTCTTTAGATTGTAGACTCTACTTCAACAATATAGACTTGACACAAGCGAACGAAAAACTAGAGTACTTGCTTCTGGAAAGCTGATACTCACAATTAACCTCATAGAAAACTCGAGTGTTTGCCTCTGGAAGTTTCTGACTCTTACTGATTTTTGATGCTAAGTCTTCTGCCTTGAGTCTCCTTTTATAGATGTGAATTAGGGTTTCTTCCACGATCAAATTCGAGTTGTATTTGTCCAGATTCTCTTGCAAAACTAACTTGGCCAATCGGGTTTGAGCTTCATGCTTAATTCGATCCTGTTTGCTTCAGATTTGTTCTGAAAATGACTTTGGCCAATCCTGTCTTTGTTTAATTCTGGACCATATCTTTCTTCCTTCGAAATCCCTCCAAGACTTCAATTTATTTTTGTATCATATCTCTTTAAAACTTTGACTCAATCTCCATTGGGAAATCAAGCTTTGCTTCTTCGAAATTCACTAAGTCCTTTTTGGAATTCTGCCTCTAATTTTCCGCCTATGAAAATCTGCCTCTGATTTCTTCCCGCTTATATTCTTCCTCTGATGTTTTCCCTTGATGACTTGCTTTTGATTTCATCCTCTGATGACTTGCTTTTGATTTCATCCTCTGATGACTTGCTTTTGATTTCATCCTCTGATGACTTGCCTCTGATTTCATCCTCTGATGACTTGCCTTTGATTTCATCCTCTGGTCACATCATCTGATTTTCATCCACTGGTTCCATCCTCTGATTTTTATCCTCTCGTCCCATTCTCTGATTTTATCCTCTATTGAATATCCTCTGATTTTATCCTCTGGTGACCATCTTCTGGTGGCAATTTTCATTATATTTCTAAGTCAAAATAAGATTACATATGAGTACTTTTTGTAAACATCAAAATCCTAAGTATAGAACCAACTTGGTTCCAACAATCTCCCCTTTTTGATGATGATAAAACCTTAACTTATTTTGATAAAACTCCCCCTCGGATCAAGCTCTCCCCCTAAGTCTAATGCCTCAGACTTTTCCTCTCATTTTCAACTCCTCCTCTAGTCACCCTTTCTTTTCTTCTCTTCGCCTCTCCTTTTCAACTCCTTTATTTTCTCTCTTTCTTTTTTCTCTTCTTATTTCCTCTACTTTTCAAGTCATTCTCTTTTCACTCTTTCTTTTTCTCTCTCCTTGTTACCTCTTCTTTTCAACTCCTTCTCTTTTCTCTCTTTCTTTTTCACTCTCCTTGTTACCTCTCCTTTTTAACTCCTTCTCTTTTCACTCTTTCTTTTTCACTCCTTCTTTCTTCTTATCTCTCCTTTTCTACTGATTTCTCCTTTTCTCTCTTTCTTTTTCACTCTCCCCCTTTTTGTCATTAACCAAAAGGAGTTTTTTCTATTTCCTTTTCTTTTTATTCTTTTTCTCTTTACAAAGTACAGAAAGTAAAAAACAGAAAATAAAAGACATAAAAATAAAAAAAAATACTCCTAAAAAGACTACTTGAGCTAGTCAGATATGGAGATTACGTTGAGATGCTTCTTGATGAAGTCAAATCGATCTTCAGGCAATGGTTTGGTGAAGATATCAGCCCATTGATGATTGGTATCCACAAACTGGATGCTTAAGGTAACCTTTTGAACATGGTCTCTGATAAAGTGGTGTTTGATTTCAATGTGTTTGGCTCTAGAATGAAGGATTGGGTTCTTGGTTAGGTTTATGGTTGAAGTGTTGTCACAGAACAAAGGGATGTTGGTTTCAAAGATGTTGTAATCTTCCAACTGATGTTTCATCCAAATTAACTGTGAGCTGCATCCTGCTGCTGAGATGTATTCAGCTTCTGCTGTTAACATGGCAATGGTGCTTTGTCTCTTGCTTGACCAAGAAATTAGATTTTCACCTAGAAAAGTACAGTTGCCACTTGTCCTTTTTCTTTCCAGTTTGTCTCCAGCATAATCAGAATCACAAAAACCACTAAGTTTGTAAGATGGGGTTTTCTTGTAGAGCAACGTAAGGTTTGTGGTTTCTTTAAGGTATCTTAAGATTCTTTTCACAACAGTTAGGTGGGATTCCCTAGGGTCAGTTTGAAAACGGGCACAGACACAAACACTAAAGAAAATGTCAGGTCTAGAAGCAGTTAGGTAAAGAAGGGATCCAATCATACCTCTGTATGTTTCCTGATCTACCTTTTGGCCGGTTCATCTTTCTCAAGTGAGCAGGTGAGGTGCATGGTGTGGCCAAAGGCTTACAATCACTCATCTTGAACTTTTTGAGAAGTTCTTTAGTATATTTAGATTGGTGAGTGAGTATACCTGATTTACCTTGCTGGATCTGATTTCCCAGGAAGAACTTATGTTTTCCCATCATGCTCATTTGAAACTCTTGCTGCATCAAATTAGAAAACTGTTGGCAGAGAGTGCCATTAGTGGATCCAATGATAATATCATCAACATAAACTTGAATGATCAAAATATTATCTTTAATGGATTTTCTAAAAAGAGTATTATCAATTTGGCCTCTATCAAACTGATTCTTAAGCAAAAAGTTGCTAAGTCTGTCATACCATGCCCTAGGTGCTTGTTTTAAACCATACAATGATTTTTTATGTTTAAAAACATGGTTTGAAAAATCAGAACTTTCAAAACCTAGGGGTTGTTTGACATAGACTTCCTCACTTATATAGCCATTTAAAAAAGAACTTTTGACATCCATTTGATACAAAGTTATATCATGATTTGCAGCAAAAGATAATAGGATACGAATTGCTTCTAACCTGGCTACTGGAGCAAAAGTCTCAGTATAGTCAATGCCTTCTTGCTAATTGTATCCTTGTGCCACAAGCCTAGCTTTATTTCTTACCACTTCACCTTTTTCATTGAATTTCTTCCTGAACACCCACTTTGTTCCAATGATATTTTTCGGTGGTCTGGACACCAGATCCCAAACATCATTCCTTTCAAACTCATTCAGCTCTTCATGCATTGCAAGGATGCAGCCTTCTTCTGCTAGTGCTTCATGAACATTTGTTAGTTCAATGGTTAAGAGTAAACCAAACAAACTTGTTTCTTTCAGGGATGATCTGGTTTTCAATGGTTCTGCTCCACTTCCAATAATAAGTGTTTCTGGATATGAAGACTTGTACTTCCATCCATTTTTTCCATCTGACTTGTCTTCAGGTTCATCATGTTCTTTTGCCTTGCTTTCATCCTTGTCTTTCTCTGGTTCTGTTATTTGATCTCCTCTTGTTTCATGTGCTACTGGTATACCTGCAATTTCCTCATCTTTCCACAGTTCATATGGAGTTTTGTTTAGAATTGACCTGATGTAAACCCTGTTCTCGATATAGCATGCTGTCTTGATAGCTTTTGCCCAAAGGTAGGTAGCAACATTCATGTCATTCAACATGGTTCTGGCTATCTCCTGCAGTGACCTGTTCTTCCTTTCAACTATCCATTCTGTTGAGGTGTTTTGGGGGATGAGAAGTTGTGAGAGATACCATTCTCATCACAGAACTCTTCAAAGTACCTGTTCTCAAACTCACCTCCATGATCACTTCTGATAGTTATGATTTTAAAACCTTTTTCATTCATAACTTGCTTGCGGAAAGAAATAAAAAATTTGTGAGATTCATCTTTGTTCCTCTGAAACTTTACCCAAGTCCATCTTGAGTAATCATCAACAATAACAAATCTATATTTCTTACCACTAAGGAATGCAGTTTGAACAGGACCAAACAGATCTAAGTGAAGCAGTTCAAGTGGTTGTGAAGTAGAAACACAGTTTTTAGTTTTAAAAGAGCTTTTGGTTTGTTTGCCTCTTTGACATGCTTCACACAGAATCTCAGATTTGGTACTTAGCTTGGGTAGACCTCTCACTAGCTGAAGCTTACTTAACTCAGATAGAAGCCTAGGGTTTGCATGGCCTAACCTTTTGTGCCAAATTAGGTTTTCCTCACTGACAGATAATAAGCACTTAACCTTCTGCTTACTTAGACTAAACAAATCAATCATATAAACATTATTCTACCTAATACCAGTAAACAAAATAGATCCATCTATTTGACTAACAGCCTTGCAAGTTTTCTAATTAAACACAACATCATAATTGCAATCACTTAACTAACTAATGCTCAACAGATTGTGATTCAGCCCTTTAACTAATAAAACATTTTTAATAGATAGGGAAGAAGAACTGTTACCAACTTTTCCTGTACCAATGATCTGACCTTTCTGGTTTCCTCCAAAGGAAACGTTGCCTCCTTTCTTCAGAGTCAGCTTCTGGAACATTGATCTGTCTCATGTCATGTGCTTGGAGCATCCATTGACCAGATACCATACTTTCTCTTGCAGATCAGACATTTCTTCTTCTTCTGATACTTCACTGTCAGAGTCAGACTCAGATTTTGTACGAGCCATCAGAGCCAGTTCTGTTTCTGGCCTGGTTGAACAGTTTCCTTGATTCTGCTTTGGCTGATAAACCATGTTCCTCTGATGATTTTGGAACTTATGGTGATTCTAGTAGTTGTGGTGAATCTGGTAGTTGTGATGATTCTGGTAGTTCTGGTGAATCTGGTAATTGTGAAGATTTTGATAGTTTTGGTGATTCTGGTAGTTGTGGTGAATCTAGTAATTGTGGTGATTCTGGTAATTCTGGTGATTCTGGTAATTCTGCTTCTTCTGGTAATACTAAAGCTGATGTGTGTGATTCTGCTAATTTTGGCTGAAGCTTTGATACTGATACTGGTTCTGGTTTTGGTTCTGCTTCTGTTTGAGTTGACCAGACCTTCTTTCATCAAACTCAGATTGCTTCTGTCTAATGGAAATTGGAACATATACCTTCTTCTGCTTGTGCATTGTCAACATCCATTGTCCAGGAACCATGATTGGTGTTTCCTTCGGGTTGCTCAGAATATCTACAACATAGACAATTTAGTTCTTCGGTACCAAAACTGGTTGGGTCCAGGTTTGTTAGACTTAATATCTTTCCCATACTTTACCATAGGGCAAGACAATTTAGAGTGACCCTTTTAAGCACATATAATACACAAAATATCGGAATAAACAAGTTTAGTTTCAGCAACAGTTTCAGTAAAACCTATTCCTCTCTTTCCATTATTATTGATTCCATAAATCATGGAAGCATACTTACTTCTTTCCATACCATTCGCAATAAAGTTTTGAAAAGCATGTTCAGATTCACAAACAATATTGGAAGTAGAGCAAACATTACTTTTGAGAGTTAGATTTTCATAATTGAGTCTGGCATTTTCAGTTTAAAATCATTGTTTTCTGTTGCAAACTCAACATTTTGGTTCTTTAAAACTTGGACCTCTTTGGTCAGAATTTTCTTTTCTTCCCTAAGAGTTTTCAGTTTTAAAGACATCTTGTTGTTGGCATTAAAAAAGTCTTTAAGAGCAGTAATTAATTCAAACTTAGTAAGATCAGAGAATACTTCTTTGTCTTCATCTTCTGAATCTGTTCCAGAGTCTGTGCTGAATCCAGAACTTAAATTTGTATATGCCATCAGAGCCAAAACTGTTTCCTCTGATGTGCTTCCAGACTTGCCAGAATGACTATTTCGTTCGTTCTTCTTTCCTTTTGCTTTCCTTCCTGAGCCAATACCTTTATGGAGTCCAGAGGCAGACTTGATGTGAGCCATCATAGCTGTTTCTGCCTCTTCATCATCAGATGATTCCTCTTCTGAGTCAGATGCATCCCATGCTGCCATCAGACCATTCTTCTTGAATCTCGATCCTTTCTTGTGCTACTTTCTTTTCTCCAGGTTTGGACATTCTAACTTGATATGTCCAGGTTCATTGCATCCATATCATATGATGCTTTTCTTGTCAGCTTCTTCTTTTCCTCTGTTGGGGTATTTGCCATTCTTCTTGGGAGCTCTCATCTTCCTGTTTTACCACATCTTTGCTATATGCTTGGTTATATAAGCAAGATCATCATTTTCACAGTCACTATCCTCTGATTCTGATACCACCTTTGTAGCTTTCTTCTTATTTGAGTTTAGGGCTAAATTCTTCTTCTTCTTTGGTTCATCTGCTTCCAGTTCTATTTCATGAGTCTTGAGGGAGATGATCAGATCTTCAAGCCTTAGATTATTCAGATCTCTGACTTCCTGTACTACAGTAACCTTTGGTCTCCACTTAGCTGGTAAGCTTCTGAGGATCTTTTTTACATGATCTGCTGTTTTGTAGATTTTCTTCAGCACTTTTAAGCCCTGATACCAGAATCTGGAATCTGCAGAACATTGCATCAATGTCTTCATCCTCTTTCATCTTAAACATCTCATACTGTTTGACCAGTATGTTTGCCTTTGCCGCTTGAACCTATTGGCTTCCTTCATATGTCAAAACCGGACAATCATAGATGCTCTTTGTTGTCTCCTTGTTAGTGCATCTGTCAAATTCCTTGAATGTGATGGCACTGATCATGATGTTTCTGGACTTGTAATGAAGTTTGTATAATCTGCTCTGATCTGGTTTCATATCATCCATGTCTAGTTCTTTAGTTGGATCTTCTGGATCAGTAGGTGCCGTGTATCCTTTGACTACCATCTTCCATAATTCAGGATCTTGAGATATGAAGAAACTTCTCATTCTGTCCTTCCAATATTCAAACCTTTCTCCATCAAACAGTGGTGGTCTGTTGATGTTGCCTCCCAATTCTTCTGACATGTTGAACCCTTAGACCTTTCCTCAAACACTGTTAAGTGCTCAGCCTTGAGACCGAGCTCTGATGCCAATTGAAGGTGCAAACACGAGAAGGGGGGGTTGAATTGTGTTTGACTAAATTGAATACTTTTCCTGTTTTTACACTTTTAAAACAAAACTTGATTTATGAATAAAAACAGAGTTAGCAGCGGATATAAAGTAAAAATAAAACACAGAATTTTTATACTGGTTCACCGTTAACGAGGCTACGTCCAGTCCCTTCACCTTTAAGGATTTCACTAATTCAAACCTTGAATTACAACAATTCCACTGACCCTCCAAGTCAGTCTTCTCAAACAGTCTAACAATTCTAGACTCTTGAGGAATACAGCACCTTGACTTCCTAAGTCAAGTCTTCTCCTGCCAATCTAACAACCCCAGATTGTAAAAGGAATTACAACGCCTTGAATCTAATTGCCAAGTAATCTGCTACCCCTTCTGACTCCCTTAGATTGTAGACTCTACTTCAACAACTTAGATATAACACAAGGGAAAGAAAATAACACGAGTGCTTGCTTCTTGAAAGCTGGAACTCACAATTAACCTCACTGAAAACTTGAGTGTTTGCTTTGGAAGTGTATGACTCTTTTGTGATTTTCGATCCAAAGTATTCTGCCTTGAGCCTCCATTTATAGATGCAGATTAGGGCCTCTTCCAAGCTTTAATTTCGAGCTGAATCTTGCTAGATTCTCTTGCAAAAATATCTTGACCAATTTGGTTTCATTTAAATAAAAAACATATCTTTTTTAAGCTTTAGATTTTCTTTCAAAAATAACTGGCCAATCATGTCTTTAGTTTCTTCCCGCCAACAGCTCCTGAATTCCACAATACTTCACTTTATTTTTGTAATAAATCTTTTTAATACTTTGTATTAAATCTGGACCATTTGATCTTTTGCGCTAGTCCACATCTGGACCATACTAAGTGATCTGCTGTGATCCTCTGATTTCGGCCAACCCTGGACCACATTTTCTGATCTTCTGATCTCGGCCATCCTGGTCTACCAAACTGATTTGCTGTGATCCTCTGATCTCGGCCATTGCTGGACCACACATCCTGACCTTCTGATTTCGGCTAACACTGGGCCATGGTCTGATCTTCTGATCTCGGCCAACACTGGGCCAAATACTTAAATCTGAACCATTGATCTGAAAATCTTCCCTCTGATCTGGACTTGGTCTTGATTAAACTGAAATTAAATCAGGACAAATAATATTTCAGTCTGGACATTTTACCTTCTGTTTTGGATCAGTTCTGGATCAATTCTGGAGATCATTTCTTCTGGTCCGGACTAAGTTTCATACCCTGAACCATGCTATCTTCTGGTCTGGGTCAAATCTGTATTAATTCCTTTGTTCTGGACCCATTAATTTACCCTCTGATTAAGTCTGGATTAAGTCTGGGCTGTTTATTATTTCACTGCCAGACCATCTTCTGATCAGAATAACTTCTAGGATAAATCTCACATTTGATTCCTTCTGGTCTGGATCAAGTCTCCCTCTTGTAGGATTCCTTCTGGTTTGGTCCAGGTCTCCTTCTGACTTTGCTTCCTTCTGATCTGGGCCAGCAAAGATATCTTCTGGTGATGTTTTGACATCCTAGAGTATCTTCTGGTACCTTCAGGATTCAATCTCTGGAACCCTTTGATCTTCTGCTTCTGATTACTTCAGCTTCTGGTGGCATTTAATTTAATAATTCAAGGTACAAAATAAGATTACATTGAGTGCTTTTGTAAACATCAAAATGCTAAGTACTTAGAACCAACTTGGTTCCAACATTTATATGGTTTAAAACAAGCACCAAGGGCATGGTATGACAGACTTAGTAACTTTCTGCTTAAGAATGAATTTGATAGAGGCCAGATTAATAATACTCTATTTAGGAAATCTATTAAAAATGATATTTTAATTATTCAAGTTTATGTGATATCATCTTTGGATCTACTAATGGCACTTTGTGCAAGGAGTTTTCTGACCTAATGCAGAAAAAGTTTCAAATGAGCATGATGGGAGAACTCAAGTTCTTCCTGGGAATTCAGATTCACCAAGGTAAATCAGGTATACTCATTCACCAATCTAAATATACTAAAGAACTTCTTAAAAAGTTCAAAATGAGTGAATGTAAGCCTATGGCTGAAGGTGCAATCACGAGAAGGGGGGTTGAATTGTGATTGACTAACTTGAATACTTTTCCTGTTTTTACACTTTTAAAACAAAACTTGATGTATGAATAAAAATAGAGTTAGCAGCGGATATAAAGTAAAAATAAAACACAAAATTTTTATACTGGTTCACCGTTAACGAGGCTACGTCCAGTCCCTTCACCTTGAATGATTTCACTAATTTAAACCTTGAATTACAACCATTCTACTGACCCTCCAAGTCAGTCTTCTCAAACAGTCTAACGATCCTAGACTCTTGAGGAATATAGCACCTGTCTTCAGCCAATCTGACAACCCCAGATTGTAGAAGAAATTTCAACACTATGAATCTAATTGCCAAGTAACCTGCTACCCCTTCTGACTCCCTCAGATTGTAGACTCTACTTCAACAACTTAGATTTGACACAATGGAAGGAAAATAACACGAGTACTTGCTTCTTGAAAGCTGGAACTCACAATTGACCTCTCTGAAAATTTGAGTGTTTGCTTTGGAAGTGTATGACTCTTTTGTGATTTTCGATGATGACTATTCTTCCTTGAGCCTCCTTTTATAGATGCAGATTTGGGCCTCTTCCAATGCTTAAATTTGAGCTGAATCTTGCTGGATTCTCTGCAAAAATAACTTGACTAATTGGGCTTCATTTAATTAAAAAAACATATCTTTTTTAAGCCTTAGATTTCTTTCAAAAACTAACTGGCCAATCAAATCCTTCCATTGCTTCCCGCCACAGCTCCTGAATTCCACAATACTTCACTTTATTTTTGTAATAAATCTTTTTAATACTTTGATCAAAATAAATTGAAATCTCCATCGTTAATCCTCATGATCAAATCTGGACCATTAGATCTTAATGCGCTAGTCCACATCTGGACCAAATAAATTGATATGATATGATACTCTGATTTCAGCCATCCCTGGACCACACTTCCTAACCCTCTGATCTTCTGATTTCGGCCATCCTGGACTTGCACCTGATATGCTACAATCCTCTAATCTCGGCCATTGCTGGACCACACATCCTGACCCTCTGATTTCGGCCAACACTGGGCCATGGTCTGATCTTCTGATCTTGGCCAACACTGGGCCAAATAATTAATTCTGAACCATTGATCTGGAATCTTCCCTCTGATCTGGACCAATTCTGGACTTGCTCTGGATTAAACAGAAATTAAATCTGGATAAGTAATATTTCAGTCTGGACATTTTACCTTTGATTTTCGATAAGGTCTGGATCAATTTTGGAAATCATTTCTTCTGGTCTGGACTTAGTTTCATACCCTGAACCATGCTATCTTCTGATCTGGGTCAAATCTGGATTGATTCTCTTGTTCTGGACTCATTAACTTATCTTCTGGTTGAGTCTGGAACAAGTCTGGGCTGTTTTAATTTCTCACTGCCAGGCCATCTTCTGGTCACCATAACTTCTGGAATAAATCTGATATTTGATTCCTCTTGGTCTGGACAAACTCTCCCTCTGGCAGGCTTTCCTCTGGTATGGTCCAGGTCTTCTTCTAACATTGGTTCCTTCTATTCTGGGCCAGCAAAGATATCTTCTGGTGATGTTTTGACATCTTGGAGTATCTTCTGGTAATTCCAGAATTCATTTTCTGGAATCCTTTGATCTTCTGCTTCTGATTACTTCAGTTTCTGGTGGCATTTAATTTAATAATTCAAGGTACAAAATAAGATTACATTGAGTGCTTTTGCTTACAGTCACTCATCTTGAACTTTTTAAGAAGTTATTTGGTGTATTTAGATTGGTGAATGAGTATACCTGATTTACCTTATTGAATCTGAATTCCCAGGAAGAACTTAAGTTCTGACCTATGAAGGAACACAGCAGGTTCAAGAAGCAAGGGCTAACATATTGGTAAGACATTATGAGCTGTTCAAGATGGATGAGGATGAAGACATTGAAGCAATGTTCAGCAGATTCCAGACTCTGGTATCAGGTTTAAAAGTATTAAACAAAAGCTATACCACTGCAGATCATGTCACGAAGATTCTAAGAAGTTTACCAAGAAGGTGGAGACCAAAGGTTACTGCAGTACAGGAAGCTAAGGATCTGAATACCTTGAAGCTTGAAGATCTAATAAGCTCACTCAGGTCTCATGAAATAGAACTGGAAGAAGATGAACCAAAGAAGAAGAAGAATATGGCTCTGAAGTCGAAACAGAAGAAAGCTGCAAAGGCAGCATCAGAATCAGAGGATAGTGATAGTAACAGTGATGATATGGCTTACTTAACCAAAAAGATGGTTAAGATCTGGGAAAACAGGAAGAGGAGAGGTTCCAAGAAGAAATATAACAGCAAAGATAAGGAAGAATCTAACAAAAATAACATCATCTGTTATGAATGCAATGAACCTGGACATATCAAGTCAGAATGTCCAAATCTGGAAAAAGGCAAACAACACAAGAAGAGTTCCATATACAGAAAGAAGAGTCTGATGGCTGCCTGGGATGTATCAAAATCAGAGGAAGAATCGCTTGATGAAGAAGAGGCAGAAACAGCAAAGATGGCTCACATGAAGTCTGCTTCTAGACCTCATAAAGGCATGAATTCAAGAAGGAAAACAGGCACAAGGA
Source organism: Cicer cuneatum (assembly GCA_037974295.1). Classification (NCBI taxonomy): domain Eukaryota; kingdom Viridiplantae; phylum Streptophyta; class Magnoliopsida; order Fabales; family Fabaceae; genus Cicer; species Cicer cuneatum. The sequence continues at coordinate 10,478,134 of JBBPBO010001984.1, forward strand.
AGAATGATCGAAGCAATCATTCAGGAAAGTCTGGAAGCACATCAGAGGAAGTAATTTTGTCTCTGATGGCTCATACCAACTCAAGTTTTGAATACAGCTCAGGCTCTGGAACAGAATCAGAAGATGAAGACGACGAGGTATTCTCTGATCTCTCTAAATCTTAATTGATTGAGACTTTAAAAGACTTATTAAATGCAAACAATAAAAGGTCTTTAAAACTGAAAACTCTTAGGGAAGATAAGAAAAATCTAACCAAAGAAGTCCAAGTTTTAAAGAATCGAAATTCTGAGTATGCAACTGAAAACAAAGATTTTAAAACTGATGTTGCAAGACTCAAATCTGAAAACCAAACTCTCAAAAGTAATAATTTTTCCACTTCTGAAACTGTTTGTAAACCTGATAATCATGAGCAATTTTTTCAAAACTTTATTTCAAATGGAATGGAAAGAAGTAAATATGCATCTATGATTTATGGAAACAGTAACTCTGGAAAAAGAGGTCTTGATTTTACAGAAACAATTACTGAAAATAAAGCTGTTAATTCTGATGTTTTATGTATTGTTTATGCTAAGAAAGGTCACTCTGAATTATCTTGTCCAATGGTAAAATCTGAACAAGATCAGAGAGCTGTTACAACTAACAAACCTGGACCCAATCAGTTCTGGGTACCAAAAGACCAAATTGTCTGTGTTGCAGATATTCTGAACAACCAAAAGCAGACACCAACAATGGTGCCTGGACAATGGATGTTGGCAACGCACAAGCAGAAGAAGGTTTATGTTCCAATATCTACCAAACAGAAGCCAAGTGACTCTGGTATAAGAAGAACTGGTCAACACAATAACTATCAGAACCAGAACCAAAAGTATAAGAGGAACAGGAAATACCATAGATATCACACGAATCAGAACAAGAACTGGAACCAGTATCAGAGGAACAAGAACGAGAACCAAAACCAGAACTGGAACCAGTACCAAAAGCACAGAAACTGGAACCAGAACCAGAACTGGAGGCACAGAAACTGGAACCAGAATCAACACTGGAACTAGAACCTGAACAGGTATCAGTATCAAAGGTTGAGGTATGATCATGAGAATTACTCTAATTATCAGAATCAGTATAATTACCAAAATCACCAAAAGTTCTAGAATCACCAGAGGAACATGGTGTATGAGCCAAAGCAGAAATTAAGGAATCGGAATCAGGAGAGTTCTTCAAACACTCCAGTGAGATTCATCAAGAATACAAACCTGGAAGGGAATTCAAATTCCCTCATCCAAACCATGTAATCTCATAACATATAGATTAGGAATCTGAAAATCAGAAGCAAGAGGATTTTCAGAGTAAATCTGAGGCTACATCTTGCTGTAAATACAATTATTACTTAATATTTATGTTTACTGTGATAACAAGAACCTTGATCTTAACAAATCAAAGCTAGATAAGTATTCTGCAGGTTTTCAAACTGTCAGAGGAACCAGGTGATTCACACGAATTGAACACCTCAGCAGAAACAGCATTCCAGTGGTTTCAAAAACAAGTAGAAACCACCAGAAGCAGAATTAATGGTTTGGCTGTATTGAGTTCATTTTTAAATTAATTGATTTATATTATGTTATATGACAAATTGCTTGATCTTGACAAATCAAAGCAAGATAAAGAAAGTGTTGGGTCACCAGAACCAAAGGGAGCAGAAGCAGAAGCAGAAGAAACAGAAATACCTGGAAAGAGAATACAAGCAAGTCAGCAACCCATGAAAAATCTTCAAAAGATAAATCTGATCACGTCAGAAACAGCCAAGATAAGCTAGAAGAGAAATCTGGATATTTACCAGAATCTGAAGCTGTTACAGATTCACCAGAACCAGAAGCTGATCTATCAGAATCAGAAGCTGTTACAGATCTTCCAGAAGCTGATGTTGATGAAGCTTTGGCAGAGGAAGGTTGGATACTTGCAATGCAAGAAGAGCTGAATGAATTCCAAAGGAATGATGTTTGGGATCTGGTACCCAGACCAAACAAAAACATTATTGGAACCAAGTGGGTTTTCAGGAACAAACTCAATGAAAAAGGTGAAGTGGTAAGGAACAAAGCCAGACTTGTAGCTCAAGGATACAGTCAACAAGAAGGTATAGACTACACTGAGACTTTTGCTCCAGTGGCCAGGTTAGAAGCAATTAGAATTCTTTTATCATTTGCTGCTAATCATGATATAATGTTGTATCAAATGGATGTTAAAAGTGCATTCTTCAATGGCTATATAAGTGAGGAAGTCTATGTCAAACAGCCCCCTAGATTTGAAAACTCTGATTTTCCAGACCATGTTTTTAAACTTAAAAGGTCTTTATATGGTTTAAGACAAGCACCAAGGGCATGGTATGACAGACTTAGTAACTTTCTACTTAAGAATGAATTTAATAGTGGCCAGATTGATAATACACTATTTAGGAAATCCATTAAAAATGATATTCTGATTATCAAAGTCTATGTTGATGATATCATATTTGGATCCACTAATGGCACTTTGTGCAAAGAGTTTTCTGACCTAATGCAGAAAGAGTTCTAAATGAGCATGATGGGAGAACTTAAGTTCTTCCTGGGAATTCAGATTCATCAAGGTAAATCAAGTATACTCATTCACCAATCTAAATACACCAAAGAACTTCTTAAAAAGTTCAAGATGAGTGACTGTAAGCCTATGGCCACCCCTATGCACCCAACTTGCTCACTTGAGAAAGATGAAACCAGCCAAAAGGCAGACCAGAAAACATACAGAGGTATGACTGGATCCCTTCTTTATTTAACTGCTTCTAGACCTGACATCTTGTTTAGTGTTTGTGTCTGTGTCCGATTTCAAGCTGACCCTAGGGAATCCCATTTAACTGCTGTCAAACGAATTCGGAGATACCTTAAAGGAACCACCAACCTTACCTTGTTATACAAGAAAACCCCCACCTACAAACTCAAAGGTTTTTGTGATTCCGACTATGCTGGAGACAAGCTGGAAAGAAAAAGTACAAGTGGCAACTGCACTTTCTTAGGTGATAATTTGATCTCTTGGTCAAGCAAAAGACAAAGCACCATTGCCATGTCAACAGCTGAAGCTGAGTATATATCAGCAGCAGGATGCCGTTCACATTTGCTCTGGATGAAACACCAACTTGAAGATTACAACACCTTTGAAACCAATATCCCTTTGTTCTGTGATAACACTTCAGCCATAAACCTAACCAAGAACCCTATCTTACACTCTAGAGCCAAACACATTGAAAAAAAACACCATTTCATTAGGGACCATGTTCAAAAAGGGACTTTAAGCATCCAGTTTGTGGACACTGATCATCAATGGGCTGACATCTTCACCAAAGCATTACTAGAAGATAGGTTCGAGTTCATCAAGAAGCATCTCAGCATTACCTCCATATCTGACTAGCTCAAGTAGTCATCTTAGGAGTTTTAAAATTTCTTGTATTTTTATTTTGTCTTTTATTTTCTGTTTTACTTTCTGTAATTTGTAAAGAGAAAAACAAAAAATACAAAAATAGTAAGACCACTTTTTGGCTGATGACAAAAAGGGGGAGAGAGAGAGAGAGAGAGAGAGAGAGAGAGAAAGGAGAAATAAGTAGAAAAGGAGAGATAAAAAGAAAGAAGGAGCGAAAAAGAAAGAGATGAAAAGAGGAGAAATAAGTAGAAAAGGAGAGGAATCAGGGAGAGAGAAAAAGAAATGATGAAAAAGAGAAGGAGTTGAAAAGGAGAGGAAATAGGGAGAGAGAAAAAGAAAGAGTGAAAAGAGAAGGAGTTGAAAAGGAGAGGAAGCGTGAAGAGAGAAAAAGAAAGAGAGAATAAAGAAAGAGTTGAAAAGGAGTTGAAAAGCACAGGAGAAGAGAAGAAAAGAAAGAGTCAAAAGAGAATGAGTTGAAAAGGAGAGTATCAGACTTAGGGGGAGAGATTGGTCTGAGGGGGAGTAATTCAAGTCTTCGAGTTACAAGCTAGCAAAATAAGTTAAGGTTTTGTCATCATCAAAAAGGGGGAGATTGTTGGAACCAAGTTGGTTCTAAGTCTTAGGATTTTGATGTTTACAAAAGGACTCAATGTAATCTTATTTTGTACCTTGAATTATTACATTAAATACAACAAGAAAATGAAGTTTGCAGAGGCAGAAGATGCATCCAGAATGCATCCTGGAATTACCAGAAGATACTCCAGGATCACAAGAAGATATCATTGCTTGCCCAGATCAGGAGGAATCAATGTCAGAAGAAGACCTGGACCATACCAGAGGAAAGCCTGCCAGAGGGAGATTTTGTCCAGACCAAGAGGAATCAAATATCATATTTATTCCAGAAGTTATTCTGACCAGAAGATGGTCTGGCAGTGAGAAATTAAAACAGCCTAGACTTGTTCCAGACTCAACCACAAGATAAGTTAATGAGTCCAGAACAAGAGAATCAATCCAGATTTGACCCAGATCAGAAGATAGCATGGTTCAGGGTATGAAACTAAGTCCATACCAGAAGAAATGATTTCCAGAATTGATCCATACCTGATCCAAAATCAAAGTTAAAATGTCCAGACTGAAATATTACTTATCCAGATTTAATTTCAGTTTAAACCAGACCAAGTCCAGAATTGGTCCAGATCAGAGAGATAATATTCAACTCAACGGTTCAGAATTAATTGTTTGGTCCAGTGATGGTCAAGATAAGAAAATCAGACCATGGCCCAGTGTTGGCCGAAATCAGAGGGACAAGATGTGCAGTCCAGCAAAGGCCGAGTTCAGAGGATTATAGCATATCAGGTGCGCATCCAGGATGGCCAAAATCAGAAGATCAGAGGGTCAGGAAGTGTGGTCCAGGAATAGCCGAAATCAGAGGATCACAACATATCAATTAGGTTGATCCAGATGTGGACTAGCGCATGAAGATCCAATGGTCCAGATTTAATTAGGAAAATTATACGGTGGAGAATTTAATTTATTTTGATCAAAGGATTAAAAAGATTTGTTACAAAAATAAAGTGAGGTGTTGTGGAATTCAGGAGCTGTGGCAGGAAGGAACTAACTGATTTAATTGGCCAGTTATTTTAAAAGAAAATCTGAAGATATGTTTTTTATTTATATGAAGCACAATTGGTCAAGTTATTTTTGCAAGAGAATCCAGCAAGATTCAGCTCGAATTTAAGCATTGGAAGAGGCCCTAATCTGCATCTATAAAAGGAGGCTCAAGGCAGAATACTTTGCATCGAAAATTACAAAAGAGTCATACACTTCCTAAGCAAACACTCTCAAATTTTCATAGAAGTCAATTGTGAGTTCCAGCTTTCAAGAAGCAAGTACTCGTGTTATTTTCCTTCCACTGTGTCAAATCTAAGTTGTTGAAGTAGAGTCTACAATCTGAGGGAGTCAGTAGAGGTAGCAGGTTACTTGGCAATTAGATTCATAGTGTTGTGATTTCTTCTACAATCTGGGATTGTCAGATTGGCTGAAGACAGGAGTTGCATTCCTCAAAGAAGTCTAGGATTGTTAGACTGTTTGAGAAGACTGGCTTGGAGGGTTAGTATAAAGGTTGTAATTCAAGGTTTGAAGTAGTGAAATCCTTCAAGGTGAAGGGACTGGACGTAGCCTCGTTAACGGTGAACCAGTATAAAAAATGTGAGTTTTATTTTTATTTTTATCCGCTGCTAACTCTGTTTTTAATTATACATCAAGTTTTGTTTTGAAAGTATAAAAACAGGAAAAGTATTCAAGTTAAGTCAAACACAATTCAACCCCCCCTCTCTTGTTTGCACCTTCACTAAGTACTTAGAATTTTGATGTTTACAAAAGCACTCCATGTAACCTTATTTTGTACTTATAAAGATTACATTAAATGCCACCAAAAGATAAAGGTTCCAGAGGCAGAAGATGAAGACACCAGAACATGCATCCAAAAGGTACTAGAGGATGCATCCTGGAATTACCAGAGGATATCTTTGTTGGCCCAGATCAGAAGGAAGCAAAGTCAGAAGAAGATCTGGACCAGACCAGAAGGAAGCCTGCCAGAGGGTGACTTGTTCCAAACCAGAAGGAATCAAATGTCAGATTTAGTCCAGAAGTTATTCTGACCAGAAGATGGCCTAACAGTGAAATGATAAACAGCCCAGACTTGATCCAGACTTAATCAGAGGATAAGTTAATGGGTCCAGAACAAGAGATTCAATCCAGATTTGACCCAGACCAGAAGATAGCATGTTTCAGGGTATGAAACTAAGTCCAGACCAGAAGAAATGATGTCCATAATTGATCCAGACCTGATCCACAATCAAAGGTAAAAGTCCATATTTAAATATCCTTTGTCCAGAGTTAATTTCAGTTCAATCCAGACCAAGTCCAGAATTGGTCCAGATCAGAGGGAAGATATTCAGATCAATGGTTCAGATTTAAGTATATGGCCCAATGTTGGCCGAGATCAGAAGATCATACCATGACCCAGTGTTGGCCGAAATCAGAAGGTCAAAATGTGTGTCCAGCATTGGCCGAGATCAGAGGATCACAGCAGATCAGTTTGCTAGACCAGGTTGGCCGAGATCAGAAGATCAGAAAGTATGGTCCAAGGTTGGCCGAAATCAGAGGATCACAGTAGATCACTTAGTATGCTCTAGATGTGGATGAGAGCAGAAGATCAAACGGTCCAAATTTAATCATGAGGATTAACGATGGAGATTTAATTAAATTTGATCAAAGTATTAAAAGGATTTGTTACAAAAATAAAGTGAAGTCGTGTGGGAGTTCAAAAGCTGTTGGCGAGAAGAAACTAAAGACAGGATTGGCCAGTTATTTTTGAAAGCAAATCTAAAGCTCAAAAAAATATGTTTTTTATTTAAGTGAAGCCCAATTGGTCAAGATATTTTTGCAAGAGAATCCGGCAAGATATAGCTCGAAATTAAGCTTGAAAGAGGCCCTAATCTGCATCTATAAAAGGAGGCTCAAGGCAGAATACTTAGTATCGAAAATCACAAAAGAGTCACACACTTCCAAAAGCAAACACTCAAGTTTTCAGTGAGGTTAATTGTGAGTTCCAGCTTTCCAGAAGCAAGCACTCGTGTTATTTTCTTTTCCTTGTGTTAGATCTAAGTTGTTGAAGTAGAGTCTACAATCTGAGGGAGTCAGAAGGGGTAGCAGATTACTTGGCAATTAGATTCAAGGCGTTGTAATTCCTTCTACAATCTGGGGTTGTCAGATTAGTAGGATAAGACTTGACTTAGGAAGTCAAGGTGTTGTATTCCTCAAGAGTCTAGGATTGTTAGACTGTTTGAGAAGACTGACTTGGAGGGTTAGTGGAACTGTTGTAATTCAAGGTTTGAATTAGTGAAATCCTTCAAGCTGAAGGGATTGGACGTAGCCTCGTTAACGGTGAACCAGTATAAAATTATGTGTTTTTATTTTTACTTTATAAGCTGAAGGGATTGGACGTAGCCTCGCTAACTCTATTTTATTCATACATCAACTTTTTTTTTAAAACTGCAAAAACAGAAAATGTATTCAAGTTAGTCAAACACAATTCAATCCCCCCTTCTCGTGTTTGCACCTTCAGAAGAAGCTTCCCATTTTGTCCTTCCAGTATTCAAATCTGTCTCCATCAAACAATGGTGGCCTGTTGATGTTGCCTCCCAACTCTTCTTTGGATTCTATCATGTTGACCCCCTTGGACCTTTCCTCAAACACTGTTAAGTGCTCAGCCTTGAGACCGAACTTTGATACCAATTAAAGGTGCAAACACGAGAACCGGGGTTGAATTGGGTTTGTCAAACTTGAATTCTTTTTGCTGTTTTTAAAGTTTATTTAAAACTTGTTATATAAGCAAACATAATTAGCAGCGGATTTAAAGTAAATAAAATAACTCAGAGATTTATCCTGGTTCACCGTTAACTAGGCTACATCCAGTCCCTTCACTTTGAAAGATTTTCACTAATTCAAAACCTTTGAATTACAACAGTATCACTGACCCTCCAAGTTAGTCTTCTCAAACAGTCTAACAATCCTAGACTTTTGAGGAAAACAACACCTTGAATCTAATTGATAAGTAACCTGCCACTACTCTTGACTTCTTCAGATTGTAGACTCTACTTCAACGATATATACTTTACACAAGGGAACGAAAAACTAGAGTACTTGCTTCTGGAAAGCTGATACTCACAATTAACCTCACAGAAAACTCGAGTGTTTGTCTTTGGAAGTTTCTGACGCTTACTGATTTTCGATGCTAAGTCTTCTGTCTTGAGTCTCCTTTTATAGATGAGAATTAGGGTTTCTTCCATGATCAAATTGGAGCTATATCTTTCCAGATTCTATTGCAAAAATAACTTGGCCAATCGGGTTTGAGCTTCATGCTTAATTCGATCTTGTTTGCTTCAGATTTGTTCTGAAAATAACTTTGGCCAATCCTGTCTTTGTTTAATTTTGGACTATATCTTTCTTCCTTCAAATTCCCTCCAAGACTTCAATTTATTTTTGTATCATATCTCTTTAAAACTTTGACTCAATCTCCATTGGGAAATCAAGCTTTGCTTCTTCAAAATTCACTAAGTCCTTTTTGGAATTCTACCTCTGAAAATATGCCTCTGATTTTCTGCCTCTGATTTCTTCCCTCTGATATTCTTCCTCTGATTTTATCCTCTGATGACTTGCCTCAGATTTCATCCTCTGATGACTTGCTTCTGATTACATCCTCTGATGACTTGCCTCTGTTTTCATCCTCTAATAACTTGCCTCTGATTTCATCCTCTGGTCCTATCCTCTGATTTTCATTCTATGGTCCCATCCTCTGATTTTCATCCTTTGGTCCCATCCTCTGATTTTATCCTCTGGTGACCATCCTCTGATTTTATCCTCTGGTGACCATCCTCTGTTATCCTCTGGCGACCATCTTTTGGTGGCATTTTTCATTATATTTATCAGTCAAAATAAGATTACATTGGAGTACTTTTTGTGAACATCAAAATCCTAAGTATAGAACTAACTTGGTTCCAATAAAGATATGACCAGAGGATGACGTCACCAGAATCACAGGATCACGTCACCAGAGGATGGGACCAGAAGGTATGACTAGAGGATATCACCAGAGGATGGTCACTAGAGGAAGTGGTCAGACGAAGTCATCAGAGGATTTAATCAGAGGTAGAACATCAGAGGATGTAATCAGAGGCAGAATATCAGAGGCAAAATATTAGAGGCAAATTATCAGAGGCAAAAAAAATCAGAGGCAGAATTCCGTAAAGGACTTAGTAAAATTCGAAGAAGCCGAGCTTGATTTCCCAATGGAAATTGAGTCAAAGTTTTGAAGAGATTTGATACAAAAATAAATTGAAGTCTTGGAGGGAATTCGAATACAATCAAAGGCAAGGAAGATACATTCCAGAATTAAAACAAGAACAAGATTGGCCAATCTATTTTTAGAACAAATCTAAAGCAAAAAGATTCAAATCAAAACTAAAGCTCAAACCTGATTGGTCAAGCTATTTTTCGAAGAGAATCTGGACAAGATACAGCTCGAATTTATGCATGGAAGAAACCCTAATTTTCAACTATAAAAGGAGGCTCAAGGCTGAAGACTTAAGCATCGAAAAACAGTAGAGAGTCAAAAACTTCCATAGGCAAACACTCGAGTTACAGTGAGGTTAATTGTGAGTATCAGCTTTCCAGAAGCAACTACTCTTGTTTTCATTCCCTTGTGTTAAAATATATATTGTTGAAGTAGAGTCTACAATCTGAAGAGTCGGAAGAAGTAGCAGGTGACTTAACAGTTAGGTTCAATTCCTTCTTCAATCTGGGGTTGCTAGATTGGTAGGAGAAGACTTGACTTGTAGGGTCAAGGTGCAGTGTTCCTCAAAAGTCTAGGATTGTTAGACTGACTTGGATGGTCAGTGTTGTTGTTGTAATTCAAAGGTTTTGAATTAGTGGAGAAAATTCTTCAAAGTGAAGGGACTGGATGTAGCCTAGTTAATGGTGAACCAGGATAAATCACTGTATTAATTGTTTTACTTTTATCTGCTGCTAATTCTGTTTGTTTATCTATTAGGTTATTAATAATTAACAAAAACAGATAAAAAGAATCCAAGTTTTGCAAACACAATTCAACCCCCCTTCTCGTGTTTGCACCTTCAATTGGTTATAGAGCAAGGTCTCAAGGTTGTGCACATTATTGTGTTTGAGGAAAGGTCCAAGGGGCTAACATGGTTGGATTCAATGAAGAAGCTGTTGGAGCAAACATCAACAGACCACCTCTGTTTGATGGAGAAAGGTTCGAGTACTGGAAGGACAGAATAAGGAGCTTCTTTATTTCACAAGATCCTGAACTTTGGGACTTGGTGGTAGAAGGGTACACTGCACCAAAGGATGATGAAGGCAATGAACTTCCAAAAAGAAGCATGACTCAGAACAGAGGAAAATGTACAAGATGCATCATAAGTCCAGAACCTTCATGATCAATGCAATCACCTTCAAGGAATTCGACAAGTGCACTAACAAAGAAATAACAAAAAGCATCTATGACAGTCTGGTTATGAATTATGAAGGAAGCAAGCAGGTACAAGAAGCAAAGGCAAACATCTTAGTCAAGAAGTATGAGTTGTTCAAGATGGAAGAAGATGAAACCAATGAGATCATGTTTTCCAGATTTCAGACTCTGGTCCTCAAGGTTAAAAATACTAAATAAAAGCTATACTATTGCTGACCATGTGAAGAAGATTCTCAGAAGTCTTCCAACTAGGTGGAGACCAAAGATCACTGCCATTCAGGAAGCAATAGACCTGAACATTCTAAAGCTTGAAGAATTAATGAGCTCACTCAGATCACATGAAATTGAGCTTGATGAAGATGAGCCAAAGAAGAAAAAGACTCTGGCCCTAAAGTCCAACCAGAAGAAGGCTGCAAAGATTGTATCAGAATCAGAGGATAGTGATTTTGAAGAAGATGATCTTGCTTACATAACCAAAAAGGTGGCAAATATGTGGCAAAACAGAAAGAAGAGATTTCTCAAGAAAAATGGCAAGTACTCCAACAAAGGAAAGAAGAATCTGACCAAAAAAACATCTGTTATGGATGCAATGAACCTGGGCATATCAAGTCATCTTTAATTGCCATTTTTTGATTTTATACATCTACCAAAATAATTAATAACATTTGTTACTTTTGAGGAAAACTTGAGAGGAAACTTGAAAACATGCGTCGATGCTACCAATGTGGGGTATGTAGTTACCGAAAAACTTGAAAACATGCGTCGATACTATCAATATTTTTGACACCGATCAGGTATGAATAATCATGTAATTGTGACAGATAGAGATAGCAGTTGGTATTGTATTTCATACTTGATCGATGTTAAAAACATTGGTAGTATCAACTCATGTTTTATCATATAATATCAGCGAATTATTCATATCTATCAAAATTTTAAAAAAGAAATTAAATAAAGAATTAAATAAAATTAAATAAAAAAAACTACCGAAAAATCTTTTGGCAAGTTTTCCGGTAACTATCGGAAAACTTAATAACAAGTTTTTCGGTAGTGTTAAATGTATGCGTTTTTTCCGGTAATTACCATAAAACTTCATGGCAAATTTTCCGGTAACGTTAAATGTACGCGTAAAACTATCGAAAAACTTGTACGTTCCAGAAATCTTTAGAAAGTAAAAAAAAAAGTGAATTTTAATTTGATAAAATAAAAAAAAAAATAAAGAATAATTTTAACATTTTAAAACATTCGTGAGGTATAGGTATAATTGTGGGGTATCAAATAAAACTTTCAATTTTGTTTTAAAAGAGTTGCAACGTAGCATGATCCCAACCTTATGACTTTTCTGATGGGCCAAAATGATTGAAAGATAGGAAACAATTCGCGCAATAAAGTCAGAGAATCCGCATTCATTTTATTTTATCATATATGCTCTATTCATTTTATTCAATTGTTTTTACTATTTTATTTTTATTTATTCTCAGCTAAAAAAAAGTAACATGTGCTTCAAGTGGAATTTTGAAGGTTTTTTAATAAAAAATAAGTATATTTTTTTAAAAATCTATTTCTTGTTAGAACAATATTTTAAACATAAGTTTAGTTATTTTTTAAATATAATATCAACACTAAACATATTAAATTTGGAACAAGAAAAAATAACTACAATATATAAGAAATTTAATAAAATACTAATATTAAACATTAAATAAATAAAACATAAAACTATTAAGTAAGTTCCCCTTAAAAATAAGACCCCTATCTCCCAAAACTATCTCATTCAGAGTTCTCGAATTCGTTTACGCCTATTTGTACTACACCACACACAGCACAAGCCCCTTTAGATTTGAAGACTAGGAATATTTAAATGAGAGATGTGTTGATTCCACGTGTTTATTTATTTATTTTATAACGGAAATACAAACCTTTGTGTGTTTTTTCCCTCAATTTTACCTTTATATAAATTATATCTCTTTATTTATAATCAAATCCTTGATCAAATAATAATATTTTTCAAATATCTAAATTTTTATCATACAAAAGATATTAAATTTGGTGTAACGTTTGTTTCTTTTATAAGTGTCCAACGAATCAAAAGGTTTTTTATAATTGGACCGAATGCCGTACATTCACTTTAATTTTTTTTTTTATAAAAAATAGTTTTGTGTAATATTTTTTCTTTTAATTTTACTATTAATTTAATTTTTTTTATAATTTTATATTTCCTTAACAATCAAATAACTTAATTAATTTAAATAATCATATAAAATTTTACAACTATTATTTCTATAGATAATATAGATAAAAGCATATTATTTATTTTCATAATAAAATTATTTATTTTCAAATCAAATATAATGTTTCATTAATAATTTTTTTTTTAACTTCATAGATTCTATTGCTATTCATAAATAACAAATTATTTTATTTTAACTTGGTCACATATTCTATTGCTATAGGTAAGTTTATTACTGTATAACTACAAAGCACTTACTCAATTGTCCCCTCAAGACAATTGCTCAATTGCCTCTTCGAAATCTGTTTTATGAAAAATATATTATGAGAGGTTGGTTATTCATTCAATTAATGTTTTCATTGATTTGACTTTGAGTTATTTGAAAATGTGACTATTTAATGATTTATTTATTTATAACGGGAATATGTTGTGTCCTCAATATTACCTTTATATAAATTATATCTTTTATTTTCAAATCAAATATAATGTTTCATTAATAAAAAACAAATTTTTTTGGACTTGATCATGGATTCTATTGATATTCATAAGTTTGATAAGGTATAACTGCACGACACTTACTCAATTGTCCCCTATATTCTAGTTGTCTTTTGACCCATAATATATAGCTTGTCTTTGGCCCGACCAAATATTAAAACATCAGGATATGATATTTTTATTATAAAAAATATTTAACAAAAAGAATGGACTTTGATAATCATCAAGATTTTATATGAGATTTTTACTAAAGTTAAGTGATCAATTTAGTGAGGTAAAGAGACAAACACAACACATTCATATACATGTGATATTTAATAATAATTACAATTTTAAGATTCATTTCTTATAGATATGTCTCAAATTTACAAATTGGTTTATGCTTTGATTATCTTTCTCTCTCTTTCTTGTTGAAACGAATGGATGAATCTCACGTAACTTTGTTGTCGAAGACAGAAGACACAAGATAAATTGGTACTAAAAATTTTAATTTAACTAAAATGATAGATTAGTTTTTGGGTGGAAATAAGTCAGACTGACGACCGAGGTTTTTAGGTATTTTTATATATAAGTTACGCCAAGAATTTTTTTAAAGCCTAATTAACTAAAAAAAATTAAGTTAAGGCATTTGAAAATGTCTTTTAGTTGTAGATATCTACTTAATTAAATATATATATAAATTTTTTATCACTATTATAAAGCTCTATGTTTTATCCTTTTGTTTTTGTCTCTCTTGATTAACTTGTCTAGCCGTTAGTTTCTCCTCTTCTAATGTTTATATTATTATTTTTCTTTTTTCATTAATGTTAGTCAATGATTATGTATTTTCAAAAATAATGATAAAAGGTTCTTTTAGTATTTTTATTAGTTATTCAGTTTTATTATACACAAAGAGAAGTTATGTCTAATATAATGATTTTAAACCTAATTGCCTAAGCCCCTCGAAATGATTATTTGGATAGGATATATATTTTTTAATTCTAGTATATTTTTCCAATAAGAGTTTTAATTATCTTATTTGTGAGTTTACAACCACAACTAGCATTTAAATTTTATGTAAGAAATTAAACATAATACTAATCACTACGACAAAAATAGCCTTTTACAGCGCTTTTTTTAAGCATTTTAAAGCGCTTTTGAGCGCTATAGTATGATGCGCTGTTCAAAGATACACCAACGCTACTGAATTTCAAAAAAGCGATGTAATATGTACATATGTATAGCGCGCTTCTTTATACTAGTTTTACAGCACTTTTTCCATAAGCGTTGTAATATGTATATAATACAACGCGCTTTGTAAAACTTTACAGCGCTTTTTTCATAAAAGCGTTGTAGTATGTACATACATGTAAAACTTTGTAAATCGTTTTACAGCGCTTTTCTCATAAAAGCGTTGTAGTATGTACATACATGTAAAACTTTGTAAATCATTTTACAGCGCTTTTTTCATAAAAGCGCTGTAGTATGTACATACATGTAAAACTTTGTAAATCATTTTACAGCGTTTTTTCATAAAAGCGTTGTAGTATGTACATACATGTAAAACTTTGTTAATCGTTTTACAGCGCTTTTCTCATAAAAGCGCTGTAGTATGTACATACATGTAAAACTTTGTAAATCATTTTACAGCGCTTTTTTCATAAAAACGCTGTAAAAAACTTATTAAAATTGGTTTTTAACGTTTTAAAAGCATTTTTATGGCATTTTTTACAGAAGCGTTGTCTTTAATATGTTCAATTTTAAAGGTTTACTAGCTAGCTACCAATTCAATACACGTTCAGCAACATCAAATATCAGTTCTTATGCACATATCAACATCAAATTCATAAAAAATATCAATTTCATATGCACATAAATATCAATTAAAATTTACAATATTCAATTACATATAAATTGACAGCAATTATAGTATTTACATCAGCAAATATAAATTGACAACAACAAATTAATATATCAATTACATATTCACACCAATTTCCAGCAACTCAAGTTCCAACAATCAAATATATTTGCCATAAGTGATCCCATGCTAGAAGTATATTTACCCTGTGTAACAAAAAAAAAACTATAATTAATATAATGAACATATCACGCCAAAAATAAAATAAACTATATAGTATATATACAATTTCCAGTAAGTGAAACTCACCTATAAACAAATTATATAATTTTCATATTTAGCAAAAAGCGACACCAGTCATCCTTTATTTCATTGAGATCAATCTCAGAATATGATGCAGTGGAGTATTTGTCAAAATACTGATATTTGAACATAAACAAGTTAGAATCAAATATATATTTGAACATAAACAAGTTAGAATCAAATATAAATGAAAATCAAAATATAATAAAAATTACGTACCATTTCAGGAATTATATGTGTATTCATCTTCATAATCTCCTTCATGAATCTCAAAACATAGTATCCGCAATCTATGTTGTTCGTTTGACGCAGACACTATAAAATAAAATATGTACACCAATTAATATTTATGCATTGATTGTAAATGAAAATTCAAAGGCATATAATTAAGTACTATAACAAAAATTTCAAACCTTGATTGGAATTCATGTGATGTTTGTTGACTTAGTCTTCGACACTGCAGCACCCCTTTGAGCGCGGAATATTTGCAAAGCACTATCAAATAAATGTGATTATTATTCAATGACCAAACACATTATTTATATATGTAAGAAATAAATGAATATTACTTACGTGTCGAACATATTCTTTAAGTCGGTGTGATTATTATAATGATCGTGCAACGGGTCTAAATAATATACAACTTCGGAGGTGGCATTGAGTGCAAATAGCACTCAATGTTGCCTACAACAACAAAATTAAATCAGTTGGCAAATGTTTATATACACAAACACATAAAGTATCATAAATTAAAAAAGGTATAGTTAAAGTATTAAATTACGTACCCCGAATTGTACAGTGCCAAAAAGAGCTTATCCTTCTCTTTATTTGCTAATAGTATATTAACTACATATTCTTGTACATTAATTAGATCGAGCTTGAACATAGATAGCTTATGTGGAGATAAGAATGAGAATCTACTTGTCAACTCTCGCTTACACACCAACTTCTCATACAAAAACCTTCAATGAAAATATAAAATTCGTTTAGTTATCAATAAAGTGATGCAATTAATAAAAAGTAAATTTTATCTTAAATAAAGTATTTATATTACCTTACGTATAACCTGATGACAGAAGCACCCAGCTCATCGTTAGTGAGAAGTTCATTTATATTATCTTTACCAAGTATTTCTTCATACTCTTCTCCAAATATAGATTTATCCATGCTAATCATGCGGGTATCGTTGCAGCCCTCCATTGATATCTTTACTGTTACGTCAAGACACGACATAATTCGAGATAGTCGTGGTTGACTTATTTTAGGAGGAGGAGCAGCAGCTGATTTCCCAGCACGATCCAGTTTTTTATTTTTTGAAGCTGCTTTATTATTTTTACCACTGACCGGTACATCGGGTTTATTTTTTTGTTGAATCTGAAAAAAAATGACGTTGATCAGTTTGTTAGTTATTATAGTAAGCTAATCATTACGCACATATAATTGATGTATATGTCAAACCTGTTCTGGCTTTTCCGGTGAAGTGACAGATTCGTTGCGAGGAGTCTTCTTATCATCATTGCCTTTAGCAAGAATCTAAATAAATGTGAAATTAAAAGTAGAAAAATCAGCAATTAAACATAATCAATCATAATCATACAACTAAACATACGTATAACAATTAAAACATACCTCCTCAGTGCCAACTAGTTGTTTCGGCCATGTCACGAAGCTACCTATTGCTTCTCCCAAAAACTTCATATCTTCGTCGTTGTCGGGGATAGGCAACGGTACACGTGGTTCAAATGCTATGGTAAGTGATACTTTAACATGGCCGACAGGGACGGGATTATTGTGTAATAATTTATTCTATAACCTTTTAAAGATGTGGAGTATCCTAGAAATAAACCTTTATCAGATTTTGGATCAAACTTCCCTAAATTTTCTTTATTGTTAAGAATGTAGCAAGAACATCCAAATATATGAAAATAGGAAATGTTTGGTTTCCTGCCTTTCCAAAGTTCATAAGGAGTTTTATTTAGGATTTTCCTGATGGATACCTGATTTGAAACATAGCATGCAGTGTTTATAGCTTCACCCCAAAAGTATTTTTCAATGTTGGCTTCATTCAAAATGGTTCTAGCCATTTCTTGTAGAGTTCTATTTTTCCTTTCAACAACTCCATTTTGTTGGGGAGTTCTTGGACAAGAAAAATTATGTGAGATTCCATTTTCATCAAAAAAGACTTTGAAAGATTCATTTTCAAACTCTCCCCCATGATCGCTCCTCACATAAATAATTTTTGAGCTCTTTTCATTTTGAATTTTCTTACAGAAATATTGAAATGTCTCACAGGCTTCATTTTTGTGCTTTAAAAATAGAACCCCAGTGAAACGTGAGAAATCATCCACTATTACAAATTCATATCTTTTTCCACTAAGACTAGGAGTTTTAATGGGACCAAAGAGGTCAATATGGAAGAGTTCAAGAGGATGATTGGTTGAAACAATATTTTTGGAGTAAAAACTACTCTTAACTTGTTTTCCTTTGACAAGCTACACAAACTTTATCCTTTTCAAAATCAATTTTTGGAAGACCTTTAACTAGTTCTAATTTGGATAATTTAGAAATAGTATTTAAGCTAGTATGACCAGCCCATTTGTGCCAAATCCATTTGTCCTTTTCAATGGACATAAAACAAGATTATGAAGGTAAATCATCCAAATATAAGAGATATAAATTCTTTTTTCTAATTCCAGAAAAGAAAACTCTACCCGAGGATGAATGTTTGACCTCGCATAGAGTGGGTTTAAAAATTACTTCAAAACCACTATCACACAATTGACTGATGCTGAGCAAGTTATATTTTAAACCATCAACATATTGAACATTCCCATTTTGGCAGAATTATTTTTACCTATAATACATGTTCCTTTTATTTGAGCTTTATCATTGTTACCAAAAGTGACTGATCCTCCATCATTAGTTTCTAAGGAAATAAAGCAATGTTTATCCCATGTCATATGCCTTGAGCAGCCACTGTCCAAGAACCATTGCTTTCTTTTGTTGATCAGAAGGAGTTCCTGTGTTGGAGGTTAGAAGAGACTTAGGTACCCATATAGAGTTGGGTCCTTGTTGGTTAGTTCGTCCTCTAGTGAGGATTTTCTTTTTATGATAACAAAGCGAATCATGATGCCCATGCTTACCACAAAATGAACATTTCTTGTTAATTTTTTCAGCTCTTTTCTTAGCATGACAAACCTTGATGGTATGGCCATGTTTTTTGCAAAATGTGCATTTCAGCCTGTCCTCTTGTTTTTCAGTTAGAAAGAATTTTTCATGTAGTTTTTGTTTTTGAGAACTTTTAAATCCAATGCCAGCTTTATCAAAAATTCCAGATTGAGAGCCCATAATTTTTTGAAAGGTTTCAGTGGATTTAACAAATTTTGTAATATCATTTTTGAGTTCTTCAACTTTTATTTTCAAATTTTTCTTTCAGTATCCTCCTCTAGAGGATGATTGTTGACATTCTTTTTGTTCAAAACTTTTTGTTGCTCATACATCTTTCTATGAGATTTTTGCAAGTCTAAAATGATTTGTTGATACTTCTCATTTTTAGCTTGAAGTTCCTCATTTAGTTTCTTCATTTCATAAAGTTGGTTTTTAAGAAAGCCACATTTATGAGAAAGGGTGTTTGAGTCATTTAAAAGATTGTCAAATTCTTTTTCTAATTTTTCACAAGTAGGACATAGGTCAGTAATGATTACCTCATCAGTTTCTGAATTTGTCATAAGGCAGAGGTTTGCTTATTCTTCCTTTTCCAGTTCAGAGGATGAACCGTCACTGTCATCCCACGTAGCCATCATAAATCTGTTTTGTTGAAAAAATTTCTTGTGTTCCTTTTGTTTAGAGGACACTTAGTTTTATAATGTCCCATTTTGTTGCATCCAAAAACAGGTTATCTGACTTTTGTCAGTTTTTTCTTTTTGATGAGATCTTTTGTCATGTCCTCTCCTAGTTCTTATCCTCTTCTAGAGATCAGAGCAAGTTTATCCTCTTCATTAGTTAGAGGATACTCAGACTCTTCCCTTTTTGTACCCTTTTCAGCTTTCTTGGAGGATTAACTTTCTGTTTGACTAGATTTCATAGCACTCATTTTTCCCTTCTTGCTTGGTTTATCCGCAAGCAACAGTGGTTCATGAGCTCTAAGAGTTCCAACCATATCCTCCAACTTCATGGTGGCCAGGTTTCTTGCTTTTGTGATAGATGTCACCATTGGTCTCCATTCTTTTGGTAAGCTCCTTAAGATTTTCCTTATCCTTTCTTGGACAGAATATTCCTTCCCAAGAGATCTTAAGTTATTGAGGATGATTGTTAGTTTGGAAAACATTTCATCAATGGTTTCTTCTTCTTTCATTTCGAATAGTTTGAATTCTCTTACTCCCATGTCGATCCTAGCTTCTTTAACATGACTTGATCCTTCATGATGGATTTTCAAAGTGTCCCATAGTTCCTTAGCGGTTTGGCATTCTTCAACTCTTTCATATTCTTCCCTGCTCAAAGCACACATTAGAAATAAATTAGCTTTAGAGTTTAGTAGTACCTTAGCATTTTCTTCAGCCGTCCATTGTATTTGAGGTTTTTCGTTAGAGGTTGGATCTGTGTTGTTGACTCTAATGATGTGATTTTCATTTTCAACCACAGACCATGTGTTGTTGTCTTGTGATATGAGAAACAGTCTCATCTTACCTTTCCAGTGGTAATAGTCTGTGCCATCAAAGTATGGAGGTATGCTCGATGATCCTCCTTCAGGGATATACTTAGCTTTTGACATATTTTTGTTAGATCTTTTTCTCTTACACTGTAAGGTGTAGTTTCCTAGAGAACCTTGCTTTGATACCAACTGAAGTAGCAAGAATATCACTAGAAGGGGGGTTGAATAGAGATATTTGAGCTTTTTAATAAGATTTTTCAGTTTTAAAAACTATCCTCTTTGAGAGGATGAAAATTAGTAATTAAGAGGTTGTGAAAGAGGAAACTTAAATGAAAAGATAAGGGATAGAAAATAACACACTCAGATTTATACTAGTTCACCCAAAAATGGCTACTTCTAGTCCTCACACACTTGTGAGATTTTACTAATTTCTCAACTGATTAACCTCTCTCTGAGGTTGGATACACTTCTGTGTGTTATTGAGCTTCACCAAGCTTACAATTGGTTCTTACAAATATCAACTGTTTCCAAGTGAACCTCACTTGAAAATTACAATGAGTATGATTGGTATTTAGATGATTCTCTTACAGATACTTTCAGAATGATAATTCTAAGATATAGTTTAAGAATGTGAAAAGTATGAAGAGAGGATGGGAAGGCAATTGATAAGAAGCTCTTTGTCATGCTTGAGTTATATGTCTTTAGATCAATAGTTCCTTTCCTTTTATAGAGATTTTAGAACCTCTAATCTCTTGTTCAGATCCATTTAAGACCGTTGGGAATCAGATTAAAAGTCCAGGGTCAGCCACTTTAATTACAGAACTGTCATCCAACTGTATTTTGTCTTGTATGCCTTTAGGAGGATGGAATTTGTTCTTTCTAGTACAAGAGGTTCAATCCTTCTTGAAGCTTGAACCTGAGTTGTCCCTATCTTTTTGCATTCATCAAGGTGTGTCAAATTAAGTCTTTGTCTTGACTGGGTAATCCTTTTTCGTACAAGATTATTTTTGACTCATTTGATCATAAGAGGATGGTTCAATCTGGAGGTTCATCCTCTTCAACGTTTTTTCTTAGATTGTCCTTTGTCTTTGTTTGAGTTATATTTCTGACAACTTTTGATGTTTTAACATCTCTGAAGATGAGAAAACTTTGATCCACTTAATTTGATATATTCGATGATTCATCCTCTTTGAGGGTTCATCCTCTTCTGTTCATCCTCTTGTTTGATTCTTCCTTTTTACATGTTAAATGGGGATATCCTGTTTTCTTATTATAAAACACTTAAGAGCACAAATTAGTAATTTAATAAGAATCATAATCTTTTCTAAGTAATTTTGTTATCATTAAAATAATTTGAAAGAGATTTTGTCTCAACACACCATACATTTTCTTACTTCGTTGATTGATCATGGCTTCGTTTCTTTAGAGTCGCATTGTTTCTTCTTTGGTGTTTGTCATGAAATTTAATTCTTACTAATAGATTATAATAGTGGCTTCTATTCCCACCGACGATCATTCTGGTGGTGTCCCTTTTTCCACATATGAATCGTATTAGTGATGACTTCTTCTTCTAAAGATGGTTATTATTGACTCACTTTATCTTGGCAATTTGTCCCAAAAACCAGTCCAATGTGTTTAACGATGTTTTGGAAGGACACGCTCCCAAAGTGCAATATACAGTTAACAGAACTTCATATAATATGGGATACTATCTAACAGATGGCATCTATCCCGAGTGGGCTACATTTGTCAAGACAATCCCAATGCCACAAGGAGATAAGAGAAAACTATTTTCCCAAAAACAAGAATCAACTAGATAGGATGTGGAGCGAGCATTTGGAGTGCTCCAATCTAGATTTGCAATTATACATGGTTCAGCTCGTGTTTGGCACATGGAAATCCTCAAACATACAATATAGGCATGCACCATATTGCATAACATTATTGTTGAAGACGAACGCCAAGCATATGGTGGTGATTTTGATTACTCCTATGATAACATGGATAATAACGTCTCAACAACTGAAACACATAATGATCCTCATCCTAATCTTGTAACAAGATTACAAAAGAGAGCAAGTATTCATGAAAAACGAGGTCATCAACAACTTCAAGCTAATTTAGTAGAGCATATTTGGGAGCGCTTTGGACACGAAAATAACGAAATTTAAATTTATTATTTACTTTTATCATTTTTAATTATTTATGTCATGTATTTAACATTTAATTTTTCTTATTGTTATAAAAATTTAAGTTTAATTTTATTTTGAATTTAAATTAAAATAATGTATAATAACATTAATTAAAATATTTAAATTAATATTTTTAAGTTGTATAAAATTAAATATAAATAAAATATTACTGTATGAACTAAAATTGTAGAACTTAATAGGGTTCTTTTGGAGTTAAAACATTGAAGTAAAAAATAAATAAATTTCTTTAAGATGACGTGGTACAATAGACCCTATTTAATGAACCGATGTTGAGTTTACCTTTGGAGATGCTCAAACAACGAGATCTAAAATAGTGGTTTAATCGGATAATATTACACAAAATAATACGTGTCAGTGATAGGGACCGTCATGCATATGCAACTTTTTCTAGGTAGTTATTTATGTGCATTCACTGACATTAATAATCTTCCTAACTAACACACAGTATTTGACTCCAAACATGGCCAATATATACAAACACTGTTGTATTCGCCACTATTTATTTCTTTTCTTCATTAACTTGTTAGAACAACCGAAGCAAATCAGAAGAACGAAAATTCGCATCCATATCGAATAAAGAGAATGAGTGGACGCACGGTTCTAGAAGTTGGTGCTGATGGTGTTGCCATCATTACCATCATCAACCCTCCTGTTAATTCCCTCTCCTTTGATGGTATGGTTTTCCCCTTTTTTTCATTTTTTTTTCCCTTCTTCATTCTTAGATCTATTTTATCTCATGTCTGAAATTCTTAAACTTTTCTCTATCTATTTAATTACCTTTTTTTTTAATGATCCGATGTTTGGTTTTAAGGTGGAGAAAATTGATTGTGATTGAATCAATTTTCTAAAATCGATTTTGCTTAAAAGTGAATTGAAGATAAATTGATTTGTTTATGAATATTATAAATTTCAGGCTAAATATCGATTGTGGAGGTAAAAAGTTTAAAATTTAGCTTATACTAGAATCAATTCTACTTGAAAGTGGCAAAACATATCAGAATCAACTTTATGATTCTAGAATCACTTTTGTCTCTTTTAAAATTGTTTCAAACATGGATGTTTGAATTAAATTGTTTTGGATAAATACTTATTTTTTAACAAGTTAGATTTTTAGGACAAAATTGATTATTTCTTCTAAAGTATGCTCAAACAAACTGCAAATTATCTGTCATGCAAGTTCTAATGAACAAAATTATACTCAATATCCTTGAAATTATATTTCATGGGTCAAGTAAATTCTGAATATTTGTATTTATGACTCAAATTAGTCTCAAAACTGAGGCAGTTAATTTGTTTGATAATACAATTCATATTCAGAATGCTATACACATGTGAGTTCAATTTTGTATGATTAAGATTTAAGAGACTAATATAACTAGTTTAATCATGTAACTTGACAATTTTCTCTTTCTCCCTCTAGTGTTTCTCAGCTTGAAGGAAAGTTTTGATGAGGCTGCGCAGAGAGAAGATGTTAAGGCAATTGTTGTTACAGGTATTGCAAAGAGCTTCTGAAAATAAACAGTTTAATATGACATGGAACGTTCAAAATTTTTACTTGATTGCAATGATTAATTTTGTTCAGTTTAACAGTAAGATTTGATGTAGAAAGTGGCTACAAGGTTTTGTAGTGGAAAATGGAAATGAATTATGTTTGGTCTTGTAAGATCTCAATAGGGGAGAAAATATATCAGCTTTATCGGGTTGAATATATGGATCATTGATCAATGATGCGTTGTTTAAGGGGGAGAAGAGGCATAGGCAATTTGAATCATTTTAAATATGAAAAGGAAATGTCATTGAGTCATCATGTTAAACTACAGCCAAACAAACCTCTAAGAATTTTGGAGGAAGCCACCTATAGTTTATATAAGAGAAAAACACTTATTGGCCCCAACATCAACATTCATTGGTAAGAAATATAGATGCTAAGAGTTTCACATGAGATACGACTTGAAAAAGTGATATAAGTGGGAAATATCCCTTACCTTACAAGCCGTTTTTGTAAGTGCTGAGTTAGGACTAACCCAAATTTTAAAATGATATCAAAGCATATCTAAGATCCGTTAGGCTACTACTCACTACCACGCATCTCAGGTCACACTTCAGATGTCCGGTCCTAGACGTGAAAGGGGTGTGTTAAGAGTCTCTTATTGGATGATACATGACCTGGAAATGTTTTTTCATAAGTGTGAGGCATTGCTGACCTTACAAGCTGATTTTGTAATGATTGAGTATGTCCCAACCCTAAATTTTAAGAATAGACTTGGCGAACAATAATCAAATAGGCGAAGGTACCATGGAAAAATATAGGCCATAACGTCACAAGAGATTTTGATTTCATGGTCTATCATTAGATATGAGTTATGACAGGACATTGTGGCATCATTTAATCTATGTAGCCGACTTCACCTAGTGAAAAAAACTACTTTTATTGACAGACAGGAAAGTGGGAAAAATCTTAAAACTTGGTTGTCTTTGTTGTTGTTACTCCCAAAGTTGAGAGTAGTTTTGACTTTTAACTGTTTATCAAAATCTTTATTTATATAAGCATCAATGACCCAAGTATGTTTTAAACCTACAAACATAGATTGTTCAAATTCAAACTAGAGTAATTTTTATTGTATGGTTGTAGCATTGAGTAATGCTAAAGTATCTCTGTAAAGAGCATAAAGAGGAAAAATATTAATAAAACGGCACTCAAGTCGTGATCCTCACCCCAAATCTTTGTTACTGTATCAGGGGCAAAGGGCAAATTTTCTGGTGGTTTTGATATTAATGCATTTGGTATAATGCAGAAGGGAATAGGTAATTTCTTGTTCCGTTTTCTTGTTGTCTTCTGTTTAACTGAATATACTTGTACTCATTTTCTAATTCTTCGTGGCCATATATAGAACCTGCAAGTTCTGGTGATTTCGTATCAGTAGAACTCCTCACTGAGACTATAGAAGGTACGATTTCTTTTAAAAATTTCTTTGCAACTCATTTGTCATTGTATTCTATTTTGAATCTTTTTCACTTCGTCTTTCAGCGGGAAGGAAACCTTCGGTTGCTGCCATCGATGGCCTTGCCCTTGGTGGGGGGTTAGAGCTTGCAATGGTATATGTTGTTCAGCATTTAGAATAAGAAACTTTTTATGTTTTTTTTCCTACAAAATATTATCGATTCTTTCTTTTACAGGCATGCAATGCACGAATATCAACCCTGGCTGCTCAACTAGGTTTGCCTGAACTCCAACTTGGAGTAATTCCTGGAGGAGGAGGTATTGATACTTCACTTGTTTGTTGAACTTATTACTCTCTATTTTTGGCATATTTATTTATTAGAATTCTGTCCATATAATTTATTATTCCTTTCTTTTGACTCCATCAATAGTTTTTTCCAATTGTTAAAGAATTGAAATTGGGTGTATTGAGATTAATATGAAGAAAAGTTGAAATGCATTACTATAATTCAAGCCTAGTTAATGCATTTTGACATTATTGTAGTTATAATGAGGGATGCTATTCTGGTGCTGTGCGCCCTTAGGATTTAAGGATTGCATTTTTTATTTAACTATTGCATTTTAACTTGGAACTTATAAATTGTCTTAGGAACGCAGCGACTTCCTCGTCTGGTTGGCCTGGCAAAGGCACTTGAGATGATGCTGGTATGCTACATTTTCTGCTTCCTTTTCTTTTCTTTTCTAAACTTTCCCTTCCCTCAGTGAGGAACTGAACTGAAAAGCTGGCTTGTTTGATCTCAAGGACAATTGTCATCCAAACAACATATTGTGCTGGACTTATATTCCAGGAAACAGTATTACAGTTCATCTTTTGTTCACTCTTTTACCTTGGGAGGAATTGTATTATTCCTTTTTCATAGAAAATTTGTAAGAGATGTAACTTCATCATGCTTATCAGGTGATTGACAATTTACTTTTTTCCACTTCTTGATTTTTTTAATGGAAGACCTCAAAAGCAATTAAAGGGGAGGAAGCTTATAGTTCGGGGCTTGTAGATGCTTTAGTATCACCTGATAAATTGTTGAGCACTGCACGCCAATGGGCTCTAGATATCGTGGACCGTCGACGACCATGGGTTTCTAGTCTTCACAAGACTGACAAAATAGAATCTCTTGGGGAAGCAAGAGAGATATTGAAGTTTGCTAGAACTCAAGCACAGAAGCGGGCTCCTAATCTTAAGCACCCTTTGGTTTGCATTGATGTTATTGAAGATGGAATAGTCGCTGGTCCACGCACTGGACTCTTGAAGGTTGTCACATGTCTGCAGTTTCCCTTTTAATTATTCAAATTGCTATTACAGAAATCTGTATGACAATGTATCTGAACTTTGCAGGAGGCTGAAGCTTTCAAAGCACTGGTTGCCTCAGATACTTGCAAGAGCTTGATTCACATATTTTTCTCTCAACGAGGAACATCTAAGGTTTGTAGACATTATTTCTCTGAATTAGAACCTCAAAGATATGATATTAATAGTGATTAAAATTTAGAACCTGAATTAGATATCAGCTCCTTAGTATTTTCTTTTCATTATTTCTGTATATATGATCTTTTTCAACAGGTACCTGGGGTTACCGATCGTGGATTGACTCCTAGAAAACTGAAAAAGGTTGCGATCCTTGGTGGAGGACTAATGGGCTCTGGAATAGCAACAGCTTTAATTCTTAGTAACTATCCTGTAATCTTGAAAGAAGTAAATGAAAAGTTCCTAGATGCAGGTGTAAATAGGGTTAAAGGTGAGAAAAGGTTCTTGGTGCTTAAATTTCAGCTTCAATTTAAAGTATATAAGTTATGTTCTCATGTAGCACTTTCTCTACGCAGCAAATTTACAAAGCCGTGTCAAGAAAGGCCAAATGACTCAGGAAAAATTTGAAAAGACCATATCTCTTCTCAAAGGTACCCTTGACTATGAAAGCTTCAAAGATGTCGACATGGTCATAGAGGTACCTTAAGGCATCCTGATATTAATTTTTTCGTAGACTGTTGCAACTTGCAGCGGCAATTTATTCAAAACCCCGACAAATTAGTAACTGCTGGTTATGTTTGGACAGGCTGTTATTGAGAATATTTCCTTAAAGCAACAGATCTTTGCTGACCTTGAAAAGTACTGTCCTCCTCATTGTATACTTGCAAGTAACACTTCCACAATTGACTTGAACCTGATTGGAAAGAAAACTAAATCTGAAGACCGGATTGTCGGAGCACACTTCTTCAGGTATTATTGGTGTTCATTGTTCAGAAACTATTGTATTTTTCTGTAGTATTTTTTGGTTAAAAAATTCGATGTGCACCACTGCAGCCCCGCGCATGTTATGCCACTTCTGGAGATTGTACGTACGAAGCAGACATCTCCGCAAATTGTAGTTGACTTACTAGATATTGGAAGGAAGATACGGAAAACTCCGGTGGTGGTTGGAAATTGTACCGGATTTGCTGTTAATAGGATGTTCTTCCCATATACACAAGCAGCCATCTTTCTTGTTGAACATGGTGCAGATGTTTATCAAATTGATAAGGCAATAAACAAATTTGGAATGCCTATGGGACCTTTCAGGTATTAATACTTGGACTGTTGGACAAGTTTTTATATCCATGATCACTACTTGAAGGTTCTAATATATCATATATCTTCTAATGAAGGTTGATTGACCTCGTTGGTTTTGGCGTGGGGGTTGCAACTGCCATGCAATTTATTGAGAATTTTCCCGAGCGAACTTATAAATCAATGCTTCTTCCACTTATGCAAGAGGATAAGAGAGCAGGTAAAGATAAGCTCCCAGGCACTAACTACTTGTATCAATTGGAAATTTGAGATGTTATTGTGAAGTGTTTACTTAACAATAACATGCTAAAGTGCATAGTTATCGGTATCTTACGATACATGCAGTCGTACCTCAACTCAATACAAAACTGAATCCAATCGATACGAATCTCCAGTATGTATCTATTTTGGACACGAATCTCATCCTGAACCTCGATTCAATATGATGAATCCCCATTCACTAATCTATAATGAATCACTACCTTAACTTAGTGTAGCTAAGCTAACTGCTTTTTTTTGTCAACTTTATATAGCCAGCCACATTTTTTGGGTATGATTTATGACTTTAATTATTTTGAGATTAGCAGATGATATATTAGCTTATAGGTTTGCTATGTCCCTTGTTTTTACTTAAAAAATGTCATATTTTTATTGGTAATGTATCTTACAGCTTATAGGTTTTCTGATTCACAATTTCAATATCAATTTAATGACCATGCTCAGGTGTTTTTCCACTGAAATGTGTCATTGACGTTTAACATGTGCTTCTAACAGGTGAAGCAACTCGCAAAGGATTTTATTTGTACAACGATAAACGTAGGGCTAATCCTGATCCAGAGTTGAAGAATTATATTGAGAAGTCTAGGAACATTTCTGGTGTCACTGTGGATCCTAAGGTATTTTACCCAGTGTAACTAATTTATACTCCCTCCAGACTGGATTATAAGCAAAAGTGACTTATTATACATAGATTAAGAATATTGGGTAACCTAATTTAATTTTCTTGATGTAATCAAAAGAAAAATTGCATTTCCCAAACTACCTTTCTTTTCATTAAATTTTGTAAGAAATTTGTTTCGTTGAAGGGTATTTTGAGAATAATACCATAAAATAGGGCGAAATTACTTAGATTTTTATTATATTATGGACTAACAAATATGACTTATTTTTTGTTTATATTCGAGTCCTGAGGAGTACCATATTGACTTGACTGTTGCGGGAAGCACAATTTGTCTTCATTATAAATTCGACTTGGTCTGATTTTGTTCGTTTGGAAAACTGGACAGCTTGTAAAATTATCGGAAAAGGACATCATAGAGATGATCTTCTTTCCTGTGGTGAATGAGGCTTGTCGGGTCCTTGATGAAGGCATTGCAGTTAAAGCAGCAGATCTTGATATTTCAGCTGTCATGGGCATGGGCTTTCCACCTTACAGGTTTGTCTCATCCCTTACTTTTTTGGGAGGAACTTTTCCCACCCCCAAAGTCACTTTCAAAGTACACATTCGAATACAAATTATTTTTTTTATGTTGTGTGAATGTGTACGTCCAGAGAAAAACAGTTTTTTTTCTTCTGAATGTGTACTTCCAGAATCATGTGTTGTTTTTTTAGAAACGTGGGGTAGGTAAAGTTGAAACCTTATTTTCTTTCACTCCCAAAAGTTTGTGCTTCTTGTTCTGACTTTTAGGATTATTTAATTAGGGGAGGTATCATATTCTGGGCTGATTCTCTTGGATCCAAATACATATACTCAAGATTGGAGGAATGGTCAAAACTATATGGAGAATTTTTCAAGCCCTGTGCCTACTTGGCTGCAAGAGCTGCCAAAGGGATTCCATTGGTGAGAAATCTAAGATCATGTGTTGTTTATTTAATTCATGGATCAGTTACTTGTGTCTTAGGCTGCCATTCTAGTACTCTCTCCTTCTCATTCTCATATTATGTGTCATGTTTGAAATATTTACTTATATTGGAGGATCATTTCAACAATGCCTTGCACCAAAACATACCCATAAAATTAGAATCATTTGATTGAATTTGTTACAAATATATGAATGCAAGTTTCATTTTTAAACCAATTATCTTTAGATCATATACTATACCTTCTAATGGCATCTTTACTGTCATGTTGCAGAGTGCCTCGGTGGAGCAAGCGCAGTCACGATTATAAGATTCAAAAGCACATTACATGTTTTTGTTAGATTTTCATTCCTCCTTTTTTCTCCTTACAAAAGATAGGAAACATAATTCAATAAGAGTCAACTAATGTATGATGAGGGAATAAAAGTAAAATTAGATTCATTTCCTTTATGTAGCAAGAGATTAATCCGTGTAAGTTTCTTGTTACAAGCACGGATGACGAAAATGAAGAGTTTGATTAAATGGTTTCTTGTTAAGGGGTTATGAAATTGCTAGTTTGAGCATAATTTCTTCATTGCTTTTCTAAGTTTTTATTGTTACTGTCAACTGTCAATGCAATATTGATCTTAATCCAACAATTGTGCTGGTCAAAATATTGCACATTTTAATCTCCTTTAGCATACCTGAAATTATTTGTGATTTGAACTGATTACAGAGGAGTCTACTTTTAACCTTATGGTTTTTCCTCAGATTTTTAATTGTTGAAATTAATTTTGAATGAATTGACTATTTGCAATTGGAATAATAATAACGGGTTTGAAAACTTTTCAAAAAGGATCAATAGAAATGTATAATCTATACCGTGTAGAAATTCTCTGCATTTCTTTTGAGTCAAAAGGAATAGAGATCTCTATTATTTTCCGTGACAAATAGAAAAATATATGGTTCAAATACATGTATCATTTTATTTAATATTTTGTTATGGTGGGTGCATGAAAATTTCATTAATGTTTTAATTCCACAAAGATAAAATAAATGAAATTATTGGAATTGTGTGGATAGTGGATGAATTACCAGTAACATGTGAAAATAATGTAAGCAATAATCTCATTAGACCATTCACAATAGAAAGAAAAAAGTTTGTAAATTTACATGTTTACTCATAATTATATTATTTATTTCTTTAGCTTTTGAACATGTTTGTTATAGCTTATTTTTAGAAATAATCAATTTAGAAGTTTTTATCTGTTTGTTAAGATTTGTTTGATAAAAATCAGAATCTTAAAATAATTTAAAAATAACAGTTGAGGAATTTCTCAAAAAAATCATACTTGATAATTGATTATTTTAAAAAAAAAAATTCATCACAGTAAACAAACACAATTTTTTAAATTTTTTTATTTAATATAATCCCTTAGAAATACTCAATAAATTATAAAATATTAAAATTTTCTTACAATCTATAAGAACACATATCCTTTAATTTATTATCCGCCAATGGTTTGTTAGTATTCTTTTTTTGAAAAAGGGGTTCATTAGTATTATTGTTTCTTTTTTTCATACTTGATTTGACCCTTCCAACACATCATTCTCCTTTATAATATGTGTCTGTTAATGTATTCGATACATGTACAAAATACGGCTTTATTTCTTTTATATTTTTTTTTTCACTTTCCAAAATAACTTTTAATTTATATCTACTGTCTTTTAATTTATTTTAATTTTTGTTTTAACAAAACAATAATATAGTAGGAGGTTATATTTTCATCTATAAAAAAATTAAAAAGTTATAGATGGTCGCATCTTGATTTCTACTAGATAAAAAAAATCATCCTGGATGGTTACATGGCGGGGATGCGACCTCCCAAAGATTCAAAAAAATACAACATTTTAATATATAAATTTCAACGTATGAGTATTTTGAAATTTAAAAAAAAAGAATATAAAGGAAAAAACCCACAAAATACATCATTTATATAATGGGTGATGTAACGATGATAATTAATAATAATAATAATTATTATTATTATATAAATCAATACTGTATATTATAGTGTATATTATAGTTGTTCTTGAGATTTTAGATTGTTGTTATTTACTTGTTGTGGTTTACTTTCAATTGAGATCAAAGTAAAACGAAGATTGATCAGTCATCCACCAAAAAATGTTCTTCGTTTCAGATTTTCAGCAATATTGAACAAAACATAATTAAAGCTTGCAATGCTAAAATGGACACACACAATTGTTAACTCAGTTCAAAGTTAAACTCCTACGTCTAAGGGATTTGATCTGACTTCAAATTATCACTAATATGATGAAAAATGATTATAATAGTAATATCACTCTTTTAGTTAGTTTTCTGCACACTATCCAAAATTGCAAAAAATGTCTTATTCTTATACCCTTCAGCATTAATTATCGGATTTATATCCTAATTGGTTACAACTAACTAACAACCCAAAACAGATTAAATTGGTTGCTTTTGTATGTAATCATCATAAGTTGGTCTCTAAAGTCTTTAATTTTAATACCACTTATTAACATAGATATTCTATTCAAGTGATGAATTTTAAGTTCTATATTTGTTTCAACAAATTATAATAAAATTAATTAATTGTATATAAATATATATATCTATTTGAACAAAATGATAATTATTTAAATTAGAATGGAACATGAATGAATATTGTTATATAGATGGATCTACGGATAGTACATTAGGGGCAGTTGTCCCATTATGTTTTATTTATTATTTATTAGTATGGAATATTTTAACTATTTTTTCTACTTAAAATATTAAGATAACGCTACTAAATAGAAGCTCAAACAATTAAAAATGGAGTAATTAGTTACTTTGATTCTAAATTTTTTTAGGAGTGTTACCGTAGTCTTTAAATGTATTGAAATAACAAAATGTCTTTAAGTATGTTTTGTGTTATTAATTTTTATTAATCAAATTGATAAATAAAATACACATTTGAGAATTAAATTAAATTATAAAAGATACATTGGTTGACTAAATTAATTAGGATACGATAAATGTGACAACACTTTATATATTTAAAGATTCAAATAATTATTTACTCCTTAAAAATGTTGACTAAATTAATTAGGATACGATAAATGTGACAACACTTTATATATTTAAAGATTCAAATAATTATTTACTCCTTAAAAATGTTTTTTTTTGGTGAAATTTGTGAAGAAACAAATGCACAATTTTATTAGAGGATGGTTTTAAATGATTGTTTATTGACATGCATAAATATAATTTTTTAAGCGTTAAAAATAAAAAGAATCCCAGGACACTTTCAAAATATGAAGATACACATAGAACAATTATAATTTGTTAATGTAAAGGTATCTTTAATTAATTTATTAGGTAGCAATGATATTATTTTTGTAGTCCAATATTTTGCTTAACGATAATAATGTTATTATTTTATCACCTTTGTATTCATGTATTTTTTTCTATAATATTTATAGTTTAGATTAGTTTCTGATAACATAATAAAAATTTTTTTTTATAAGAGATAATTAGATGAACACAAATTAATATTTTTTATTTATATATTCAAATTATAAATATTTTTATTTAAAAATCATTTTAATATAAAAATATATATTTTTTGTCCTAAGACTCCGTTAGACCACGCCTCTAGAACACCCTCAAATTTCTTCTACCATATACATATACAAATCGTATAAAAATAACGTATTGGGCATCATTCCTTCTTTTTTTTTAAAGTGTTGAATATCATTTTGCTATGTCTAAATAATATTTCTCTAATGATCATTGTGCCTTCACACATCTTTTTTCTAAGTTATGATACTCGTCATTTCTCACCATGCCCATTTATTCCGTTACCTTAATTTTAAAACATTTTAAAAACATGTGATATAAAATAAATATTTATTTACTTTAATTTATAGAAAATAAAACTACAGTGGCTATGTTCTCAATCTTTTTTGAGAAATAATCTCAACTTGTTTTTTCTTCATCAAAGGCCACAGTACTGTTTAGCGGGCTCCACATCCTATTGTTGCCTTTCCCTCAAATTTATGGCCAGACATTTTCTTCTATCTTACTTTTCTTTTTGAATCTCTCATTTAAATAATGATTTTTTTTTTTGGAAAAAGATTAAAAAAAATTAAAGTTAAATTAATGTTCCCATTTCTTAACCCTATTACGAATATAAATTATAAAACTTGAATTTATATATCCATTACAGTTATAAATTAATTCAAGTTTAATAGTTGTATCCTAATATAACAAAAATTTACAGTTGTCCAGTTATATTTTTATTATATGGATATTTGCTAAAATGTTTTATGAAATAAATAAAAAGTATATCATGAAAAAATATGATAGAATGAAAGTGTAATTTTTTTGACTCAATGTAAATGTGTATTCATTATTTCATTTAATTGTGACAATTTTGGGAGTTTTTTTAATTATATCTTTTTTTTATAGAAAAAATTCAAACTAACGTAACAAAATGTTCTATTTTTTTGCATTCACGTAGATCGAAAATGCAATTATATATTGGAATGGAAATTTTTTTTTTAAAAAGTTACATCATGTAAATGCGATCATTTATTACTTTATTTGTTTATTGTTTAAAAAAATTAAAAAATAATAAAATATTAAAATAAAGAATAGTTGCATTTACAAGATGCGATCTTTTGAGATAAATATTTTTTTATTCCATTACATGGTCATATTTCATCCTACCACTTTTTGAAGTAAAATATATATATATATATATATATATATATTGACATATTAATTTTAAATAAGGCATTTTAAATTATTTTTTTTCATAATAATATAATTAAATTATTTTTTTCATAATAATATAATTAAATTATTTTTTTCATAATAATATAATTAAAAAAAATCCGGCAATTTTGTTGTAGGTAGCAGGTACTTATCAATAATTATATGATTTGCCATTTTTACATAAAAACATGGTAATTATCTATGGTAGGGCCATTCCTTTTTCTGCCAGATATCATTTATCATTCGTTGCACGGATAAGACGTGATTGATGCAAGAAAAGAAAAATTGATTGAGTTAGTGT
The DNA here is from genome assembly GCA_037974295.1 of Cicer cuneatum. Lineage (NCBI taxonomy): Eukaryota > Viridiplantae > Streptophyta > Magnoliopsida > Fabales > Fabaceae > Cicer > Cicer cuneatum. The sequence goes on from JBBPBO010001984.1 coordinate 10,512,842, forward strand.
CCAACTACTAACCTATTCTTTGCTAAAAAAAATAAAATAAAGAACTATTATTTTTTTTAACAATTAAATGATATATTAAAATTTGAAATATAGACCTACAAAAATATAAAAATATATAAAAATAAGAGTTAATAAAATTCAAAAAATAACGTTAAGCAATGAATTGAATTCATCTACTAATTAAAGATATATCCAAAAATATTTAATTGATAACGAAACCAACACTAAAATAACAGTTTAACATTTTTTTAATATTCTTGAATGATGAAATGATTTTTTATTTTATTTTTCTACTCAATAAAATGATTTTTCTATTATTAAAAACAATATTTTCCCAGTCATTAATTATTAACGAGTTAATTATTATTAAAAAAACTTATGAGTTAATATTCTTAATTAATGATTTTAAGAAGAGACTACAATCATTTATTTGAACTTCATCAATTTATTCCACCTACCTATTCACTTACTGTGTGATAAAAACTGATTCCATAAAATATATTATATTTTTCTGTAATTTGATGTTCTGTTCTAATACTTTTCTATACCAATATTGTAAAAACATGGATCCAATTGCCACTAGTATAATTAATAATTTTTAATTTAAAAATGAGAGATAAAAAAATTAAAAAAATATGTTTAACATATATTGGAGGTAATCTTTATTTGATCCTTATAAAAACAAAAATTTATATTACTCTCTTGTAATGTCATATTATCTATTTTTAGTCATTCATTTAATTTTTATCACTTAAATTTATTGACATGACATATTTATTAGGATAAAAATTATATATTTTTTTTAATTTCACCTGACATCAATCATAATTTAAAAAAATGGAACATTAATAATAATTAAATTCAAATTAAAATTTAAAAAATTTGCAGAAATTTATTTTAAAAGAATCAATTATTATTAAAAATTAGAGAAATTAAATTTAAAAGTCATTTAATTTATCATTGAATATCCTTTTATCACCCCTTTCCTTTCATCAGCATCCATTTGTTTTGTTCTTCCAAACCCAAAATTTCTACATTGGCTGTGTCCACATTGCCTGTTGCATTTCTACAACAAATGCTGGAAGAAATAAAGATGGCTAAACCTTTCAAGGAGGAAGGGAAAAGGGGAAAAGAATGATTAATGAAAAATCAAATTAATTTTAATTTGATTTCTCCATTATTTTTAATCATGGTTGATGCTTTAAAAATAAATTTATGAATTTTTTAAAAAAATTTCTTTGGTCAAACATAATATTTTACATCATTAATGCCTCAATTTTAAAAAAGTGTCTTTTATTACAGAAATTTTTTTGTTATTATTAATGTCAAGTGAAATTAAAAAAAAAAAAATTAGTCGGCATGCTACATCAGCAAATTTAGATAATAAAAATTCAACGAGGGTTTAAAAGTGAAAAATATAATATTACAAGGATGCAATCTAATCTTTTATTGTTATGAAAATTAAAACTTGATTGACTCTAAATTTTAGGGATTAAAATAATAATGAATTATATATATTATTATATACGAAAATATCTTTGCTTTTGATTTGATGTCTGACCAGACAAAAAATACTCCATTTTCATACTCTTCTCCCTAGTCATAAATATGCACACACCTAAAGAAGAAATTGAAACTACTCATTCATAATCTTGCTTCAATTCTTGGTTTGGTCATGGCAGATCCAAGTTTCTTTGTTGGAGTGATAGGTAACACATACATACCCTCCTATTCATTCTTTCATTATTTTACACTCACCTAAATTGCACCAATCTTGATTGATCCATGTCCATCAATGCAATTTTTATATAAATAGCTTAAATTTTCTTTGTTTGGTACAGGTAACATCATCTCAATTCTCATGTTTCTTTCTCCTGTGTAAGCTCTTTAAATCTCACTCTACTTATCTCAAATTTTGTGTTCTTATTATATACACATCAGGAATAAATTATAAATAAAAATAATATTTTAAAAGTTAATATATTACTTTTTTTTTAAATTTATATCCTCTTTTCGTTTATATTCCTTTTTAGAGAGTATTGTAAAAAAAATAAAGTTAATTAATTGTCCCAAAAACATTGATAATGGATGATAGATATGTGAATTAAACAATGCAGACCAACATTTTGGAGAATAATAAAGCACAAATCTACAGAAGATTTTTCTAGTTTTCCTTACATATGCACCTTGCTTAACTCCTCTTTGTGGACTTACTATGGAACCATAAAGGCTGGAGAATATCTTGTGGCAACTGTTAATGGCTTTGGCATTGTGGTGGAGACAATCTACATTCTTCTATTTCTCATATATGCTCCCAAAAAAATAAGGGTACGAATGTCACTGTTATAAAAAATTGATCTTCAAACAGTGACGTTTTTATATTTTTCTCTTAATATATATTATAAAAAAAATGAATTTTGATATTCAATAATTTAATTATTATTTATTGTAAATTTTTAATTAAAAAAATTGTTATATTTATCTACCGTAATAAAAATAACTTTTTTAAAAACAATTTTTCATTTTAAGTAGTTTTAGATTCTAATTATTTTCAAAAATGATTATTCTAGATAATCTTAAAAATGATTATTCTAGATAAAAAGTTGTAATAAAGTCCGAAAGATAATAAAACTTAGCTAAAATTTATTCTAATCAACATTCCATTTTGGATTTTGCTGAACAATTCAGTTTGTATTAAAATTCATTAACCAATTAAGCTTGATCATACATGTATGTATAATTTGATTAATGGTAATTAGACATATATTTGAGAAATTCAGGTGAAGACAGCAATTGTAGCTGGAATATTGGATGTGGGAATATTTGCAGCAGCAGTAGTGGCTACTCAATTAGCATTAAAAGGAGAGGCTCGTAGTGGTGCTGTTGGTATAATGGGTGCAGCCTTGAACATTCTCATGTATGCATAACCTCTTTCTGTCATGGTAAGTTGTTTGGAGCTTCATAAATAATCATTCACGTTTCTTAAAATTATTTTATTTTAGGAGTACTAACTCTGTACTCACTATAAACAACCAATTTTTCAATTCATACATTCAAAACTTTTATTCAATACCAAAATTTTAAAAACTAAATTAATATTATTTTGATCACTTAATTATTTTCATTGTATTTTGGGCTCCCTAAATCGTGCAACATCTGAGATCCTTGAAAGGCCACGTATACCACTAATTAATAGTATATAGTTGCATTTTTTTTTTACAAGCATGTCACAATACTTGATGAAACAAACCAAAACAAAAACAGAGCAATAATTGTGTCTGAATATGATGGATCTTGTCACATATTTGGCTTACGCATTCAAATAATTGATGGTATTGGTAAAGTTTTTAGTATTTTTTTTAATGGAATTTGTAAGTTAGATCTTTAGATTAAAAATATATTTTTTTCCCCGAATAATTCTCCTCTATTTTTCATGATATATATTGGTAGGTACTCACTCTATTAGTGATGTTCCATGGGCTACATTTTATTCTCAAGCTGTCGTTTTATGATAGTGAATCAAATGATGGCATGCTAGCTTTTGTAAAAAAAAATAAATGAATAAAATAAAATAAAGATAATGATGGTTGATTGTTGGTATATATACTTGTAGCTAGTTGCATCAAACACTTGCACATGCTCATCATAGCAGAATTGAAGTCAGAACGTGTGTAATAAAAACGAGTCGGTATACTGTATTATATACATTTTAAATTATATGTCAAAATTCTCAAAATCTAAATAATTTAATTAAAAAAAAGTTAGTTAATTAATCATCTTCTTTGTTCTGCCTGCGTTACTACTTGGGGTCTAATGCAAGAATTTGAAACAAAAATCAAAGAAAAGGGATCTAAAATTTTCATTTTAAGTAAATGTTAATTTATTTAAATTTTTTTTAAAATAAGACTCTTTTTTAAGGACTTACAATTATTAGTTATTTATTTTTATAACACTCTAAGGAAGAAAAATACATTTATTTATATTAAAAATAAAATACACAATATATATAGATTATATAAGTTATTCAATCATATTTTAAAATATTATTCAAATGTTATCGATAATTTTTTTTACTAATTTTAATTTATTTTATATTATTATTAATTTTTAATTAATATTTTTAATTATTTATTTAATTTATCAATTAATATAAAAAGAATATGTGTAGCAGATATCTCCAACCAATTATTACCTTTAATTTTTTTTATTTTACAAGTATTCAAAAAATAAAATATTTTTAATCTGGAGTATTTAAATTTCTTTTTTTAAAAATGATATAACGAAAATAAGTCCTGATAATTACAGTAAACTCCCTTTCTTTCATCACTCCCAAGTCCCAACCCCTTCCAATTGGCAGCTCTAACGTGAGTTATCTATCATTGTTAGGCTATATATATATATTACATGCTCAAATATATAAATAAATATCTACTACAATATTTTTACAATTGATTTTTAAATAATGATAAGCAAAATTGGTATATTTTTTAAAATAATTGTAGAATTGAATCATTATTTTAATTCTTGAAATTGTAATCATGGACAAATTAATTAATCTCAAATCTACAAAATGACAATTTAATTCCATAAATAAATTAAAGAAATGTCTTGTTAATATATATATATATATATATATATATATATATATATATATATATATATATGGTTGTAACTTTCAGAAAACAGTGGTGACAACAAAAAGTGTGGAATATTTGCCATTCCTCCTTTCGTTTTTCTTCTTTTTAAACGGCGGCGTTTGGCTGTTGTATGCTGTTCTTGTTCGTGATTGTATTCTTGGGGTAAGTTGCACTCTCTTTACTCTTATATTTTCATTGTTATATTAATTAGAAATTGGTTAGAATTACAATTATTGTAATTAATTATAATTCGTTAATATCACACACATATATATATATATATATAAGAATAGAGAAGTTTTTCCTTTAGAAAAATATTTCAATTATTTTTATTTATTAAAATATGTGTTCAATAAAGACAAAAAAAAATATTTTCAATTTAATTTGACGAGAGATTCTTAAAGTAAATCATTGTAAGGAAGATAAGATGCGATGATAATTAATAAAGATGCATATAAAAATAATTTTTTAATATTTTCAGACAATTCAAAAAAATAAAAATAAAAAATATTTTTTTTTAAAGTAAACGACTTCTAAAACGACTCTTTTTCAAACCAAAAGTATTGCGGATTAATTTTTTGTCAATAAAAAAATGATCAATAACACAAAAAACTAATACACAATTATAAAATTTTGAGGTTGAACGTTTAATTTAACAATTTTGATATTTATATGTTGAATTAGAACTTGTTAGAATACTAAGTAAAATTAAGGACTATATATTTACTACATTTATATAGTTTAGAAACTATAATAAATTGATCATTTATTGTTGTAACAATCAACAGGTACCAAATGGTACTGGATTTTTACTTGGAGCAATGCAGTTGGTGTTGTATTGGGTCTACCGAAATGGAAAATCATCGCAGCATGTTTCTCATAAATTGGAAGAAGAATGTCAACATCAGCATCTCATCTCATCTGTATGATAGGGAAAATATATCCATCTAGTAGTTTGCTTTCAAGTTTATTGGTAGATATTTTTTGAACAATGGTCAATGAATTTTCAATTAATTGGTGAGCTGATGAATGAAACTATAGAAAGTAAGAAGTGTTTCAAAAAAATGGATATTAATTTAATGTACCATATAGTCCCAAATTATGGGAGACTGTTTGGTGTTTTTGAATGTAATCAAGAATGAATTATGTATATGTTAAAAAAATGGATTATGTATTGTATACGACTCTAACTCCAGTATTGATGATCTATTTTAAAGTCGGAATTCTAAAGAATGCTTCACATCATAACCATAAACATATATTTGTTGGGTGGGTCGGTATTCAAGTGGAAGTTAACTACAATTATAAAAGAAAAAAAGGTAGCTTCTTAACGTTATAAAGTCAAATTTTTACTTTAAATTTATCTCTAAGTTGATACCTCGAGGACAAATAATCAGATATACTTTAAGGTTGTGCTAATGTGTCCTAAAGACACATGTTAATGATACAAAAAGCAGAAATATTTTATTGAAAAAAATAGTGTAAAATTTTAAAGAGTTGAAAAAACAAATTGCAACGTAAAATTTTTATATTTGAATTATTAACATGTACCATTGGACACATATTAGCATTTTCCTATACTTTATAGATAAACTAAATGAAAGATGACATATTTTTGTTATTAACATTTAAAAAACATTAAAATGAAGTTTCAAATAAAAATTGGTTTAAATACTTTATCTTAAAATACCATTTTAAGCATTTCATTTATTTGCTACAACTTTTTTTAGATGATGAAATTTCAAAAAATAATTAAAATGCAAAGCTATTTTAAAAAGTTTTTCATTAAAATCATTTTTGATAGATATCTTCTTTTTTTAAAATGTGATTTTTATCATGTTAAAATCTCTAATAATAAATATTTAAGTTATTGAATGTCAAAATTAATTTATTTTAATCGATAAAAAATGAGTTTGAAAAAACTTCTACTATATTAAATTAGTTTTCATAAAAATTATGTTTAAAAATAAAATGTCAAATCACTTTTTAAAAATCTCAATCAAATTGACGATTATGTTAAAAAAGGGAATAATGTTTCGCAACTAAAATTGAGAGTAACCTTTGTTGGAAAAAAAAAGTTGAGAGTATCCTAGTTGCCACTCTCTCAAATTTTCCTCCATCTCTCTATTGTTTTTTCTCCCTTTTTATCTAAATAATTAGTTTTTCTTTTATATTTTTTTTCGTAATTTCGCAATATGAGTGTGAATTTGTTTTATTTGTCGTCTTAATGTTATATTCGTTTAGTTCATATTGATGTATCCGCTTTAGTCAATAATTTGGTCGTCAACAATACAAATATGGAGGCTTTGGTATTTTGGTCACTCAATTTGTGACATTTGTAAGGATTCCAAAGTTATGATTGTTTGAGGGCACTATTGCTCATTCACACCCTTGGTTGTTTTTGAAGTAGCAATGTCGATTTACAAGAAAGGGGGGTTTGAATTGTAAATTCGTCCTTTTAATATTCCTGTTAAAAACTTAAGAAAATAACTCAAGATTGATCTTGGTTGTGAAAATAGAAACGGTTCTTGGTTTTCACCAGAAAACAGAGAACGTCCTTGGTTAGTTAAAATCAACAGTTCAGTTTATCTATTTAACTTGATAATTAAAAGACTGAAAGTAAATAGAGATAAGGGAAGAGAAATCACACACGAATATATCCTAGTTCACCCAACCCGAGCTACGTCCAGTCCTCACAATGGTGAGATTTTCACTAAGTGCTAAAACAAAGATCAATCTTGGTTTTACACACCCTGTTTCAGATCAACTTTGATCTGTTACAAAAAAAATCCTTTCCACCTAGAAAGGAGTTCAATCAAATCACCTATCAATCTTTAGATAGGATTTTACAGTTCACCTTTTAATCATAAAAGGATTTCCAACAAGCTTACTCAAAACTATACTTCACACTATAGCCTTGAGTTTACAATGATATGATTTAAAGTGTTTTGTCAGAATCTGAGAAGGCTCAACACTTGTTTGAGTTCTGATTCTTTGACATAGAAATACACGAGAATGATTCTAGGAATCGAATAGGAAAAATCTGAACTAACTCAATGTATTTTTCAAGTATGTAAGTGATGTATTGATTTGAACTTGAAGCACTTGAATCTGATTATGAATAATGGAATGATTGCTTTCGTGAGTGCTTATTGTTGCCTATATCTTGAGTTCTCTTTTGTAGACTCAAAAAGTACTTTTGACAGCTCATTTTCCCATTGGGAATTGCTGGCTGTCCTTTGTGTCAGTGATTAGGTGAGAGCAGGTCAAAAAGCAAGAATGTTCTTCATTCTGCTTCCAGCATTCAAGACCAGACTTGGTTCTGGCAAATGAGTCTTGATCTTTAATACTGCACATTCTGGGGTATTAAATCTGTAGAGGGAACCTCTGATGATAGCTTCTGGTATCCTTTGGTGTCCTTAGAAGGTATCTTCTGGTGACGTCATCTGGAGGTATCCTCTGGATCTATCTTCTGGTATCCTCTGGTGACGGCTTCTGAAGGTATCCTCTGGTGACGTCATCAGGAGGTATCCTCTGGAGATATCCTCTGATGACTTTATCTTCTGGAGACATCTTCTGATGATGTTATCTTCTGGGGAACATCTTCTGATGATGTCATCCTCTGGTAACATCCTCTAATGTTGTCCAAAATGTTCTTGGATCTTCAGATTTGATCTTGCTTTTCAACTGATTTTGATTCAAATTTCCTTCAAGTCTTCTGTGATTTTTGAATCAAATCTCCTTAATACTTTGATAAGATTTCTATCAAAAATCAATCAAGTCTTCTTCGAATTTTAATTAAGTCTTCACTTAATCATGATTTAAATCTGGACCATATAATCTGTTGATCTGGATCAAGTCTGGACCATGTGATCTGATGTGTACCATATTGCTTCCTGATCTGGACAGTGTAACCTTCTAATCTGGACCTATGATCTTCTGATCTGAACCATGTGATATGTTCTGGACCAGTGATCTTCTGATCTGAACCATGTGATATGTTCTGGACTATGCTATCTTCTGGTCTGGACCAAGTCTTCTGTTCTGGACCAAATCTGGAACATGTCTTCTGTTCTGGACTGAGTTATCTTCTGAACTCTGTTTCCTTCTGGTCTGACCAAGTCTCCTTCTGGACAAGATTATCTTCTGGTCTGGACCAAGTCTCCTTCAGGATCATGTTTCCTTCTGATCTGGGCCATGAATAATATCCTCTAATAACGTCATTGTTTCTTCCCTCTGATGATATCCTCTGATTGATGATATATTTCAAGATCATTCAACGTTCTTGGCAGTCAAGTTGGAGAAGGATGTAACAAGGATGGAGAATGATGTTCAGTATGCTGGAGAGTGATTGTATCACTCTGGACTGATGTTATCATACTGGAGGATGATGTTTGATCATTCTGGAGATAGTTGTTAATCATGCTTGAGATAGATGTTTGCTGCTGGAGATTATTTATCAATCTGGAGACTGATGATACACTGCTGGAGAATGATGTTAAACATGCTGGAGATTAACGTTAACATGCTGGAGATTGATGTTAACATGCTGGAGAATGATAATCATTATGGACAGAAGATCATTCTGGACATTCTGGAGACTGATATGACCATTCTAGACATTTCTGGAGACTGATCTGTCTTGTTGGAACAGTTTGATTCATAGCCTTTTTCCTTAAACAAAACTCAAGTGCAATAATTAGTAGATCACCATTCATAAAACTATCATTTAATTCAAAAGGTTTGTTGTCATTAAAACATATATCAAAAAGGTTTTTTCCTCAACAATCTCCCCCTTTTTGATGATGACAAACCTTTTGAATAAATCATAAGTTTTATAGATGGATATCAATAAAATGCAAGAATGTTCATAGATATGTAATTAAACTCCCCCTAAACACATGTAAGAGTTTAATTCTTATCATTCTAATTAAACTCCCCCTAAATATATGCAAGAGGTTAATTCTTAACATTCTTCATTAATTTCTTTCATCCTATATCCATCATATATTTTTCTCCCCCTTTTTACATCTATCAAAAAGGTTGGGGAATATACATAGAAGTTAAAAAAATGGAGTAATACCATGAGTGCACTACACATAGAAATCATGTGGTTAACCAATGCATTCATATATCAAACTAGTCAAGTTTGCATTCAACATTAAAGAACATAGCATGTATGATGATCATATCATTGTAGTCAATATTGCAATCAAGATATGGATAATGATAACAACAATATGACATAATTGTATGCAGGCATTTTAACGCACTTTGAAAAATAGTCAATGAATATATATATTCTTCTCATTTTTTAGAAAGAAAACAATGAGTAAACTTCAGTTTCAAGAAGAATAATATTTTCTAAAAACTCCCCATGAATTAATTTTTTAAATAATTCAAAGTGCCATAAAACAAGGAAAAGGTCATTTTGCTCTTTGTCCTCTTTCATAAGAGATCACCTTTCAATTTGAATATGATCAAGCTTTTTGTTAGAAATAGATCCATTTTTTTTTTATTTTTAAAACTAGAGAGAATGGGTGCATACAAGGAAGCGAAATAAGATGGATGTGATATCATGTCAAATATAATTTCTCTCTTTACAAAACATTCTTATGCTAAAAATGTTTGTATTTTTCAAAAACTAATTTTTAAATGGATAATAAAAAATATGCCAAAGGATTTGTTCACATTAAAGAAATGTTTTTCTCAAAGTTTTTTGTAAACACACAAATAAACAATAAGGGATATGTTCAAGCTTACTTTCATGAGACTTTTTTATTGTTGCTATTTTTATCTATCATGCTTAACATATGTTGAAGAAGGATCTTTTTCAAAAGCCACATTATAAACTCAATTTTTTGGTTTTTTTTTTAAATGCCATATTCCAAAAATTATACTTAGACAACAAGCAATGTATAGGCTATTCAATATATTCAAAATAATTGGAGAGAACATGATAGAGAATACTTTCAAATTCATAAGAAGGTGAATTATGTTAATTCATTTAACATGATAATTTGAAAGATGTTATTGTGCAAAGTGTAAAAAAAAAAGATTCAATGAAGTATACTTGACAAAACAGCTCTTTGTCTAATTATTAAAGACACTAATTTATTTTAAATGTCTTTATAACTAGAACAATAATTTTGAATGTCAAACTGGGTTTGCACACTTGTTTATCATAAAAAGTGTATGAACAAAGAGTGAAAACATGTTGAATTTAAAATAGAAAATAGGCATATGCACATACAAGTAATGTAATCAATTTAAACTTTTAAAGTCATACTTGCAAAAAAAATAACATGCATTTTTATTTTTAAGAACACCCAATCAATCACATGATATATAAAAAAAAATATTCATTCTTATCATGATGCAAATAGCATAAGAATTTTGGATTGAGTGTACCTCCTTTAGTGGTCTAGTTCAACGACGAGAGATCTTTGAATATTTTGGAGCTTCTCTTCATTCTCTTTTATTCATCTTGATTGATGGTCAAAGTGGGACAATTTATCTTTTGTTGTTGAGAGAGTTCTTCCAATGATGAATCAAAACTGTCATACACTCTCAAGAGTATCTTTAACCATTTTGAAATTAATGCTTTAATCCTTTATTTGCACAAGCGTTCATCCAATAGGATGATTGCTCCATAATCAAGTCTATGCCGTATACAACACCTTGCTGCTTGATTTTTAATGCTTGGAATGCTTGATGGCAGAGCCACTCATTTCAGCCTAAGAGACGTTTGGATGTTTTGAATGTGTCATTATACTTATTCTTTAGTAGAGCTTGAATATCATTTCTGTTGTTCAGAGGTATAACCACTGTAGTTGCATCTCCAGCAGCAGCAACAACTTTGGTACCAGTAACAAATTCCTTCCAATTAGTTCTTCTAATAATTTGATCATGAGGAGATGTTTTGGAGGAAAGGTTAATAGTGAGGTAGGTATAGGAGCAAATGGTTCAAGCTCATTGTTGATGTTCTTCAACCATATCATCATGATGTGCAACATTAGTTTTGATTGGATGAAATATATTTACTGTCAAGAACATTCTGCTCTTGTGGAGAACATTCTGCTCTTTGTGGAGAATATTCTGGTGTATACCTTCTTGCTTAATTTGATCTTTTTCTTATATCCTTTTTGTTTTGCCATGATCAAACTTTGGAGTTTTCATGAATGATATTTGAACATTATCATCTTTGTGATTTATCCAAATATAACATTGTAATTATTTATCTTCACCATCCTATCTTTCATCATAAAAATCAACATATTCATCAACCATAATATGCATAATTTCATTTGGGCCTTGAGATTCTATAATATTTATAGAATGTAGAGCATTCAGAATATATACTTTGATGACATTTTAAAACAAATTGCTCATACTTTCTTTATTATGTGAAACATAATAATGACATTCTATGTTTTGCTTTCTATTAAAAAAATGATATGAAGGCACGTCAAAGATATTTTCTACTAAACCCAAGATTAAGAACATGATAAACAATTTTTGTGGCTTCTCTCCAAAATTATTTTTCACCACTTGATTTATTTAAAATTGTTCTATCCATTTCTTGTAACTTCATATTGTTTGAAAGTTCTTTGACAAACAAATCATGTGAAATATCATTTTCATCAAAGAATTATTTGAAGAATAATATTTCAAATTTCCTTTGATCATTTCTGGAAATGACAAATTTTTTATTTAAAAGACTTAAAAACATGATTTGGTTGGAAATTCATCTAAGTATAAAACATAAGGATTTTTCTTTAAAATGAATCGTGAGGATGTTTGTTCTACCTCAACTATGTGGTGTTCAAAAAATAACTTTAAAACCAATTTTACAAAGTTATCTTTCACATATCAAACATCCTGAATCTATGCAAAATTATTTCAACTAATGATACATGTACCTTTGATTTGTTAGTGTTTCCAAAGGTTATAGACACTCCAAATTTTTGTAATGAGAGGAGGCACCATATTTTTCCATTCATGTGTATTGAGCATGCCTTGTCCATGTATCAATGTTCTTTCTTGATTGTTGGATGATATTCCTACAACACAAGTTAGTAATGACTTTGGTACCCATATTTGTTTAGGTCCTTGATGGTTAGTATATCTTCTTTTAGAAGATTTTTTAAAACTTGATCTCTTTTTAAAATAGCAATTTGACTCATAGTGGTCATTCATGGAATAATAGGAACACTTTGTTGTTGGTTTTGAAGAAGGTTTGAAAATCTGAGTTTTAAACGCCTTTGAAATTGATTTTGATGAAATTTCAGAACGTTCACCTTTTTTCAAACTTTCTGAAGAAAGTTCTGTTTGTGTTCCAGAACGTTCTCCCTTTTTCAAGTTTCCTGGAGAAAGTCTTGTTTTTGTTCTAGAACGTTCTTCCTTTTTAAAGATCCTTTTGTTCTTGATTTTTTCATCTCTTTTCTTAAAATAACATACAAATTCCAGATGTCCAAATTTATTGCAATATGAACATTTGGTTTTGCATTTCTCCTCTTTTCTTTTAAGAACAAAAAAGTTTTCAGAAATCTTTTCTTTTTGAGAAGTTTTGAAACATAAATCATCTTTCTCAAATATCCTTTCTTCAGATATCATATACTTTTGAAATGTTTCAGTGGTTGTTACCAAGTTGGTTAAATCATTTTTTAAATCAGGAACTTCTATCTTTAAAGAGGTACTTTCTTCCTTAGTTTCAAAATATTTTGGAAAATGATTTTTTTATGGTTATCTCATTGAGAGTCTTTTGTTGTTCAACCATTTGTAAATGAGTTTGCTGCAAACTTTGAATGACCTTTTTGAGTTCGTCATTCATAGCTTGGACTTTCTCTTTTTCTTCTTTTTCTTTACGGAGTTGTTCTTTTAACAAGCCATATTTTTGAGCAAGAAGGTTTGAATCACATAAAAGATTATCAAATTCTTTTTCCATTTCTTCACATAAAGGACAGAGTTCAGAGATGGTTACCTCATTATTTTCTAAGTTTTCCTTTAAGCACATGTTGGTTTCTGACATTACTTCTTCTTCCTGAATCTTTTCCTCTAACACTTGTTAGATGCTTAATCTTTAGAGACCAAGCTCTGATTCCAATTGAAGTAGCAATGTCGATTTACAAGAAAGGGGGGTTTGAATTGTAAATTCGCCCTTTTAAAATTCATGTTAAAAACTTAAGAAAATAACTCAAGATTGATCTTGGTTGTGAAAATAGAAAACGGTTCTTGGTTTTCACCAAAAAACAGAGAACGTCCTTGGTTAGTTAAAATCAACAGTTCAGTTTATCTATTTAACTTGATAATTAAAAGACTGAAAGTAAATAGAGATAAGGGAAGAGAAATCACACACGGATATATCCTAGTTCACCCAACCCGAGCTACGTCCAGTCCTCACAACGGTGAGATTTTCACTAAGTGCTAAAACAGAGATCAATCTTGGTTTTACACACCCTGTTTCAGATCAACTTTGATCTGTTACAAAAAAAATCCTTTCCACCTAGAAAGGAGTTCAATCAAATCACCTATCAATCTTTAGATAGGATTTTACAGTTCATCTTTTAATCATAAAAGGATTTCCAACAAGCTTACTTAAAACTATACTTCACACTATAGCCTTGAGTTTACAATGATATGATTTAAAGTGTTTTGTCAGAATCTGAGAAGGCTCAACACTTGTTTGAGTTCTGATTCTTTGACCGAGAAATACACGAGAATGATTCTAGGAATCGAATAGGAAAAATCTGAACTGACTCAATGTATGTGAGTGAGATAACTTCAAGTATGATTGATGTGAGTAATGAACTAATAAGTACTTGAAGCTCTGATTTTGGACAGAATTTGAGTATGCTCAACTCTTGTTTGAGTTCTGATTCTTTGACAAAAGAATTCAGTAGAATGATTCTGATATGAAGAAGAAGAAGAATAGAACTGAATCTTTTGTTTGTGATTGAGATGCTTTTCAAGTATGTAACTGATGTATTGATTTGAACTTGAAGCACTTGAATCTGATTATGAATAATGGAATGATTGCTTTCGTGAGTGCTTATTGTTGCCTATATCTTGAGTTCTCTTTTATAGACTCAAAAAGTACTTTTGACAGCTCATTTGCCCGATGGGAATAGCTAGCTGTCCCTTGTGTCAGTGATTAGGTGAGAGCAGGTCAAAAAGCAAGAATGTTCTTCATTTCGCTTCCAGCATTCAAGACCAGACTTGGTCTGGCATATGAGTCTTGATCTTTAATACTGCGCATTCTGGGGAATTAAATCTGTAGAGGGAACCTCTGATGATAGCTTCTGGTATCCTCTGGTGTCCTAAGAAGGTATCTTCTGGTGACGTCATCTGGAGGTATCCTCTGGTGACGGCTTCTGGAGGTATCCTCTAGTGACGTCATCTGGAGGTATCCTCTGGAGATATCCTCTGATGACTTCATCTTCTGGAGACATCTTCTGATGATGTTATCTTCTAGGGAACATCTTCTGATGATGTCATCCTCTGGTAACATCCTCTGATGTTGTCCAAAATGTTCTTGGATCTTCAGATTTGATCTTGCTTTTCAACTGATTTTGATTCGAATTTCCTTCAAGTCTTCCGTGATTTTTGAATCAAATCTCCTTAATACTTTGATCAAATTTCTATAAAAAATCAATCAAGTCTTCTTTGAATTTTAATTAAGTCTTCACTTAATCATGATTTAAATTTGGACCATATGATCTGCTGATCTGGATCAAGTCTGGACCATGTGATCTGATGTGTACCATATTGCTTCCTAATCTGGACAGTGTAACCTTCTGATCTGGACCTGTGATCTTCTGATCTGAACCATGTGATATGTTCTGGACCATTGATCTTTCTATCTGAACCATGTGATCTATTCTGGACCATGCTATCTTCTGGTCTGGACCAAGTCTTTTGTTCTCGACCAAATCTGGAACATGTCTTCTGTTCTGGACTGAGTTATCTTCTGAACTCTGTTTCCTTCTAGTCTGACCAAGTCTCCTTCTGGACAAGATTATCTTCTGGTCTGGACCAAGTCTCCTTCTGGATCATGTTTCCTTCTGATCTGGACCATGAATAATATCCTCTAATAACGTCATTGTTTCTTCCCTCTGATGATATCCTATGATTAATGATATATTTCAAGATCATTCAACGTTCTTGGCAATCAAGTTGGAGAAGGATGTAACAAGGATGGAGAATGATGTTCAGTATGCTGGAGAGTGATTATATCATTCTGGACTGATGTTATCATACTAGAGGATGATGTTTGATCATTCTGGAGATAGTTGTTAATCATGCTTGAGAGAGATGTTTGCTGCTGGAGATTATTTATCAATCTGGAGACTGATGATACACTGCTGGAGAATGATGTTAAACATGCTGGAGATTAATGTTAACATGCTGGAGATTGATGTTAACATGTTGGAGAATAATAATCATTATGGACAGAAGATCATTTTGGACAGCAGATCATTCTGGACATTCTGGAGACTGATCTGACCATTCTAGACATTTCTGGAGACTGATCTGTCTTGTTGGAACAGTTTGATTCATAGCCTTTTTCCTTAAACAAAACTCAAGTGCAATAATTAGTAAATCACCATTCATAAAACTCAATCATTTAATTCAAAAGGTTGTTGTCATTAAAACATATATCAAAAATGTTTTTTCCTCAACAGTTTTCTCCTAAGCCTCACCTATGCTTTAGATCAACTCCTTTGAACTTCATCAACTTCTGTCACGAGCTTTATGATGGAAACTAGCTTACTTGCTTGATAAGAAACAAAAAGTGACTAACTCAAATTGCACTAACTGAAAATGGTTATGATAGTAATTCATTCTACTTTATTCATATCTGATTGTCACTTATATGGTGTTTACATATTGGCTCATGGCTTATAAATATTTGAGGCTCAATTATACAATCAAGCTTATTACACTTACACACTATCACTTATTACACGTTAATGAATTGAATTACTTCATTCATACTAAGCATTTCTTTGAGTTTCTTAAACTTATCAAACTTCAAAGGCTTGGTGAATATGTCAACTATTTGTTCTTCAGTGTCTTGAGTAGTTGAGCTCAAACTTCTCTTGATCCCTCAAAAATGATACTTGGTCTCTATGTGTTTGCTCCTTCAACGTGACACTGGATTCCTTGCAAGACTGGTGACTGATTTAATGTCAATCTTTAGTTCCATTGGCTTCTTGTACTCCAGCTTCAAGTCATCAAGCAATGAGCTCATCCAAGTAGCTTGATAGGATGCACTTGTAGCAACTATGTATTCTGCTTCGCAACTAGATAATGCCATGACATTTTGTTTCTTAGAACACCAAGAAATTAGTTCTCCTGATAATCTAAACCAAAATCCAAATGTGTTATTCCTTTCAACCTAATCACCACACCAGTTAGAATCAATCAAAGTCTCTACTTATGGCTAAGTCTACCTTGCATATTAGGAAATACTAGCCCTAAATTGTGAGTCCTTGTGAGATCCCTGAGTATTCTCTTGGCTGGAATCATATGAGATGTTCTTGGATCACTAATGAATCTACTTACTAGACCCAATCCATAGGATATTTTTGGTCTGTTGTTACATGCATACCTCAATGAGCCTACAATCTGGTTGTCTAGTGTTACGTCAACTTGTTTCTCATTCTTTGCTTTGTTCAACTTCAAATTACTCTCAACTGGTGTATTTGCTTCATTGCACTGCTCCATTTTAAATCTCTTCAACATATCTTTGATGTAGTTACTTGAGTTAAATATGTTTTTAGTCCCTATAAAATTTTAACATTTCAATTATAGTCCTTGTAAAATAAAAACAAAATTTTTAATCCTTACAAAATTATCTATGATGCAATTTTAGTCTTTGCTGTTAAAGCAACATCTATTTTTTTTAATGAATTTTTTCATATATGTTGATGACATTATAAACAGTCCTTTCACAAAAAATGAGCTCAAAATTCGATTTCTAAGTCCATATTTTCATTGCTTTTATTTTGATAATTTAACATTTAAAGAATTCATATTTAATTCATCTATAGTTAAAAAATTATAAATTTTTGTGGATGATCTTTTTATAATGTTTCTAAACATGATTGTAAAAAGTTATTTAAAAATGTTAAAGTTAAAGTACAACTAAACATCGTTCACTTCAACAGAGACTAAAAGTAATATATGGATAATTTTGTAGGAACAAAAAAGTGTATTTTTATTTTATATGGACTAAAATTGAAAGGTTAAAATTTTATATGGACTAATATATATTTAACCTTATATCCTTTGATGCATAATGATTCCTTCATCATCCTTCATAAATTCCAAGCCTAGAAAGTAACTTAGAGATCCTAAATGTGATCATAAGATCCTAGGTCATCCACTCAGTTAATTTAATTGTGTGCACCCATTACATTGGTTTTGTGTCAGTCATAAAAGCCAAGTGTATAAATTCACCATCCTTATTTATCTCATTTTTAGGTATTACTTCATAGTCAGACAACCTTATAGATGAGAATATATTCCTTTGAGACCTTCCAAGGACTTTTTTGCTCTTGATTGAGCATATTCTTTGAACTTGCTCCTAGGTTGCTTACTGACTAGGCAACCCTCACACACTTCATCTGGTTGTTTCAAAACTGGAAAACCAAACACCATTCCTTGCACACCAAGCTGACTTAGACTTTTGAAATTTAAATGTTCATATCTAAAATGCCACAACCATCTTTCATCATCAATACATTGTCTATAGAAGCATTGTATATTTATGACATTTAAATTCAAGTTGAAGCTCTTATTCTTGGACAATTGAGATTGCATCACCAATTTTTTCTTGGCATCAATCACATTGTGTTTTATCTATTTCTATTCTTAATCATCATTTTGCCTTTACTAATAGCACCAATAGTGTTATTGTCTACAAACCTCACTTTCTATTCTTCATGGTTGTTTGTTGACTAGGCAACTCTCACACACTTCATCTGGTTGTTTCAAAACTGGAAGACCAAACACCGTCCCTTGCATAACAAGCTGACTTAGACTTTTGAAATTTAAATGTCCATATCTAAGATGCCACAACCATCTCTCATCATCAATACATAGTCTAGAGAAGCATTGTATATATGTGGCATTTATATTCAAGTTGAGGCTCTTACTCTTGAACATTTGAGATTGCATCAACAATTTGTCCTTGGCATCAAAGACCTTCAACTTTCCTTCTTTCAATTGCATACTAATTCGTTTTTGTACAAGCTGGCCTATTTACTATTTTTCCTGTTTTCCTTTCATTCATCCTTTGCTCATAAGCTTCTAGTGTACTTTGAAGCTCTTCAAATTTTAAGGATCAATATTTGGATTCTTCAATGACTATTGCAACATTATCAAATCTTGGGGTCAGAGTTCCTATTACCTTCTCAACACTAGTTGATCAATAACTTTTTCATCACATGTCTTTATTTTATTTGTGAGAGTCTAAATTTTTGTGAAATAGTCAACAACCTTTTATTCATTTTCTCAAGGTTTGAAGCCTAACCTTCTTCAATTTCCCATCACCAGCATGACTTGTTTCAAGAGAGTCCTAAGCCTGCTTAACACTTTCAGAATTTGAGATCTTCTCAAAGTTTGCAACATTAACACATTAATGCAACAAGAACAAAGCTTTAAAATCATTTTTCTTTGATTCTTTATTAACCAACCTTTGTGCTTTAGTTGGATTCTCACGAAGTGCGGTAATCCAATCTTCAAAATTTTAGTCACTTCTTGAAATCCAAAAATCACCTCCATTTGTTTCTTCCAACGATCCTAGTTTTTACTATCAAGAATAGACAAATTCTCACAAAGAAAATCGTTTCCATTTGTCCAAACCATCGTGGAACGCTCAATTTGCACTCAAAGTGTTTTCCCATCGAATAATGATAGGATTATCCAAAGAACCTCACTTCACTCGTATTTCCCAAAACCCAACTTGAGCTCTGATACCAATTGTTGGAAATACTCTTGCTCATTCACACACTTGGTTGTTCTCTCCTAAGTCTCACCTATGCATTGGATTAGCTCCTATGAACTTCATCAAATTGTGTCCTGAGCTTGATGATGGAAGCTAACTTACTTGCTTGATAAGAAACCAAAAGTAACTAACTCAAATTGCGCTAACTGAAAACGATTATGATAGTAATTTACTCTACTCTATCCCTATCTCATTTGCCACTTATATATTGTTTACATATGGACTCGTGGCTTATAATTCTTTGAGATCCAATTACACAATCAAGCTTACTACACTTACATACAACAACTTATTACACTTTAATGAATTGAATTACTTCTAACAATAAGCTATTAACCGCGGTGTTGTGAGTCTGTTCAAAATTATCATTTTCAATTTTAGTAATGTTGAATTTATGTTGTTTTTAATGTAATTAATCAATTTGAATGGATTGATTTAAATAAAGATTCGAGTGTTTACTCGAAATTAGTGGGAACAACACAAGAAATATGTTTCAAAATGTTATACGAATCTGCTGCCATCCAAAAGGGCAATCCTGACTAGGTCAAGTAGTACAATTACCTACAACTGTAGGTCCAGCTGGTCTTTTTTTTTTGGATGGTTGATCTTGTGCTTCTGAATGGTCCACATATTTTACTTTTTCATTAACAATTGAAAAAAAAAAAACAAGAAATCTGTCACACACACACAACTCCTCTTTTTTCTCTACACTACCAATTCACCAAAGAAATGGCCACCGTACCACCAGACAATAGCTATCAACTCCTAGTACCGCAACCACCACGAAGTGAGGATAGATTTATGGTTAACAATGTCCGGTGAAGATGAAGGTTGGCGACAACTTGGCAGAGACGGGTGGCAGTGAACGACGACGTGTAAGGAAAAATGGAAACATTTCTGGTCGGTCTTGTTTAAGTGAACGGTGGTCAATTTAATGATAGAGGCGATGGTGTGTCAATGACGATGGCATGATGGAAGTTGACTTGGATGACAATAGTGCGGCGGCAGAAGTCACACGTGCAAGTTAAACACATAATCCCGCCCACTATACCAAAAATAAAATAAAATAAAATAACACAAACATTATAATAATACTAAGTGAATTTCTTTTTTTTTTTTAAACATTACTTCAAAACGTCACTTCCAAATTTCCCTTCTCTCATCTCAATCATCCATTTATTTTATTATTAAATCAATTTATAAGAACCACTTGACCAGCAACTCTTTTACTTGTCCATACTAAATGCTACCAACCACAACTCCTTCTAAAGATCAAAACACTTCCCCAAAGAACAATTAATTAAAGACAGCAACAAAATGAGACATGAGATTGTGACACAACTTGATCACAAATTTATAACTTTCCTAATACTTTACACATGACAAATCTTGAAGCAAACAACAAGGAATATATGTTCCAAGAGGCCACAAGGAATATGATTGGATCTTGAACAATTAATCGGGTGATGATAAACACTTATGTCATCGTAATTTCAAAAAGAAAAAAGTAAAAGAGTAAAAAAAATTAAATAATATATAATTTAAAAATAATTAAATAATATATATTTTTATATGTGTACTCGTATAATTTTTATCTGAGATTGTGACTAAATAAATATTTCTCTAAATTGATGGCAATAGCAACATCATTATGAGCACTACTTGACAGTGAACACAACACAACTGTCTCATTGTATATATAAAAAAAGGACCAAAAGAACAACTTTCTCTACCATGCTATGATTAGGAGAGGACCACTTAGAACACACTTTGATAGTGATGATTTTAGACATGTTTCTGTAATAAGTCTTAAATATTATTTTCTTGTTTGAATATTTTTCTTCCTAAGCTCACGTTTTTTGTGATTTAATTTGGATTCTTGGAAATTATCAGTCTATATATTATTTAATGGATAACCATCATCAACTTAAGTTATAGTTTAGTTAGTTAGAATTGGTGAGTTACTTCTGAGTCTGGTTATAAATATATTAGCACAATTTTGTTGAATTAAAATAAAACTAAAAAGTTTCCCTTCAAACAAAAAAAGTAAAAAGAGTAGTTGTAGCATTGTGCACAATCTTAATATCTCAATGTCCATTCTCGTTTTTTACGTGTCTTATTCTAGAGAGTTTTTTACTTGTCACATCTCTACTTATACCTCTCACAAATACTATTTTATTCTTTTTATTATATATAAAAATTTGATTTTGTTTTTTATTTTCACTTTTTCGAATATTTTGAAATGTCTGAAATAAAACTTGTAGTTTTTTAAAAAAGTTTTGAAACTTTCGAATAATGAAAAAATTCAAAATAGAAAACTTTCGAACAATGTGAAAAATTCAAAATAGGAAACTTTCGAACAACATGAAATATTCGAAATAGAAAATTTTAAAATTTTTCTCAGTTTCCATGAAATGAAACCTCCGAATTAGGAAATTTTAGATTTTCGGAATTTTCAAAACTTCGAACATTTCCAATATTTTAAACTTTAAAAAATTTTGTTCTTAAAATTTCAAAACTTTCAAAAACAGAAACTTTCAAAAATTAAATTTTTTAAACTTTCAAAGGTTTTAAAAACTTCGAAATATTTGAAAATTTCAATTTTTTTAATTATTGATATAATAATTAATATGTTAATTTATTTTATAATGCTTAAAACCAAATATGCGAACTTATTTATACTATTGCCAGCAATAGAGGCTATAAAAGTTATATCTTCCACTTCTCTTGCATCCCAAAATTAATTTATTTTTTCTTCATCTCTTTCTAATAGTTGTATCAAATCTAATGGTAACAATTATTATCCGTAAAAACTACGATTGGTGTAGTAGAAACTTCACCCTCAACTCTACTCATACATGATTTGAAAAATATATTAAATTTAATTAATATTTATATTATAAATACAATATTTAAAAAAAAGTTAATTATTTTGAAATAAACTTTATATTTCGAACATTTGAAAATTTTCAAGACTTTCAAAAAATTTTAAATATATACTTACGTTTCAGAACTTTTATTTTTTGAAACTTTCGAAATGTATACTTACGTTTTGAAATTTTAAGAACAAGATTTTCGAAAGTTTAAAATATTTGAAATGTTTGTGAGTTCGAAAAATCTAAAAATCTGAAAATTTCCTATTTTGGAGGTTTCATTTCATGAAAACTTTCGAAAATTTTAAAATTTTCTATTTTTAATGTTTCATGTTGTTCGGAAGTTTCCAACTCCTATTTCGAATTTTTCACATTGTTCGAAAGTTTTGAAACTTTTTTAAAAAAAATGCAAATTTCATTTCATAATTTTTGAAATATTTGAAAAAGTGAAAGTAAAAAAAAATTAGGATTTTATACATAGTAAAAAGCGTATAAAACTCCATCCTAGATAGTAGATACTATTGATACGTAAAAGATTTTCATAAACTATCAGAAAACTTTTTATAAGATTTTAAGTACAGATGATTTAACTGAAAATCTTTAAAAAAGTTTTCCGGTATAAAAGATTGAAAAGGTGTATACTTGAAACCTTTAAAAAAAATTTCGGTACATAAGGTTGAAAATGTATATTACTTAAAAATTTTTCACAAGTTTTTCGATAAACTCTTTTGAAAAACTTGTGAAAAAAAAATTAAAAAAATTAAAATTAAAAAAAATTCAAAAAATTTGTTAATGAGATGTGTTTTTGAAAATATTAAAAAAAATATTCCGATAGTTCCGAAAAGTTTTCCAGGACCAAAAATCTTGAAAAGAAATTTTTTGTTAAATAGTTTTCTGGTATGATGTGTATTGCACTTAGAGCTATTTCAAACCGGGCAGTCCAACTCGACACAGTCCGATGGCCCAAACTGAATTGTACTTTCATTAAGTCTAGATGGTGGCCCAATCTAATCTTAAACACACTGGATCGGGTCGGGGTATATTAAGTTTTTAATATTTAAAAAGTAAATTTAACTAATAAACTATTTAATCGGGTTTAAATTCACATCTCTAATTCTACCTTATGCAATTTGAGAATGCAATTATACAAAAAAATATATCTGACCATGAAGAGGATGATAAATTTAGGGGCGTACATAGATTGAATGGGTTGTTTTTTGTCAAATTCAATATATGAATCGATTAATTTTATTTAGATTGAGTTCTCAACCTATGATTTTTCCATCATACCCAAACTAAACAAACCTGATTATGAACAGATTGGGTTGGGTTGGGTTAGGTTCACGGGTAATAAAAAAAATATTTGTTTTTATTTTAAAAAAAAGTAATTAAGCTTAAATACTTGAACATCTAAATAATAATAAAATTATATCGCAACATATCATTTAATATTTAAAATACATCTCTACAAACACACAACAAAACACTTAAATTAATTAGTAACAAATTTTCAATCAAAATCCAATAATTAAATTTTAACTATACATCAATAGTAAACAAATGAATAAAAATATATATGTCACGTTGGTTGGGTTCGTAGTTTCTTGGGTTCAAAAAGTTAAATCTGATACCTGAATCGAACATAATTGAGTTTCAATTGGTTGGTTTGGGTTAGACCCGAACTTAAATGGGTTGGATCTAAATGCAAGTTAGATTGGATTGAGTGATTGAGTTCGTGGGTTTACTTGTACCCATGTACACCCCTAATGAGAGAAATATACCGTGCACCCCCCCCCCCCCCC
>JBBPBO010001984.1:10537338-10563874 GCA_037974295.1 Cicer cuneatum
CCCCCCCCCCACTTTGACCTCCCACTCCCTATTATTTGTGAAATATCCTAATTGTCCTTTTTACTAACTATAAACTCATCTAAAAAAAATTACCATTCACTTTTTCACCTCCTTCATTCAAAACTTACAGAATTCATCTCACAATTCGAAACATTCAAATCTTCGAAATAAAACAAGTACATAATTTAGATAAAATTCAAATATTTAAAATGTTCGAAGTTAAATTTTTGTAAATTTTCGAAAGTTTTGAAGAAGCTGAAACATTCGAAGCGAAATTTTTTCCTAGATTATCGATGGTTTTATCAAACTCTCAAATGTTTACATCACAAATTCCAGAATTCATCAACACTTTCGAAATTTTTGAAAGTTTCGAAAGGCATATAATTAAAAAAAGTTTCAAACATTTTTCGGAAGTTTCGTGTGAAACTGAAAGTTTCGAACAATTTCGGAAGCTTCGAAAACTTTACTTTAACTTTACCCACGGAAAATCAATGGAAAAATAAAATACGAGGATATTTTGAAAACTTAAGTTGAGTTGCATTTTTTTTAACATTATCCACAGATTATTTTTAACATTACCTATACACTAACCATGGAATCTTCTTAAAAAAAATAAATTTATTCAATAACAAATTTACTCACGATTTTTCCGTGGGTAATTAATAATTTATCCACGAACTAAGATCCGTAGGTAATTTTCCAAAAGTTTTCAATTCTGGATAATTTCGAAAGTTTCCAAATCTGAAAAATTTCGAAATTTTCAAATTTGAAAAGTTTCGAAAGTTTATAAATTTGAAAAGTTTCGAAATAGAAAAATTTTAGAATTTCGAAACTTTGGAAAGTTTCGAAAGTTTCCAAATCTGGATAATTTCAAAAATTTGGAAAGTTTCGAAATAGAAAAATTCTAGAATTTCGAAACTTTGTAAATTTTCGAAAGTTTTCAAATCTGGAGGAATTTCGAAACTTTCATGTGACACCAAACTTTCGAGGTGTTTCGAAAATTTCCACTTCCTACGAAATGTTCGAAATTGTTGATGAATTCAGAAAAAATTTCACTTCGAAGGTTTCAACATCTAACAAACCTTCGAAAATTTGAAATATTCGAATTATAGCATAAAATCCAAAAGTTTTGAACATACCATGTTAAAAAGTGATTTTTAATTTTTTAAAATTAAATTTATAATTAGTAAAATGGATATTTTAGACATTTTAAAAAAATGGGAGGGTGAGAGGTTTAGGTGTGGGGGTGCATGGTATAATACTCCCCTAATAATAATACCTCTTATCAACTTAACATTTACCATATCTTTGGGTGTTAGATTTTAGAAGAAAATATTTTACAAGACTAAGTCTATTTATTGACGAATTTTTTATATTTAAATTTTTTAAAAGAATGATATGATATATAATCATATAATATTTTAATTGTCATTTTAATTGATTTTAGATATATTTATAATTACTTCAATTTACAAATAAAATACAAATCATCACATCTCTTTTTCTTTAAAATTCAAAACGTAGCCATAATATACTAGACAAATTTTAAGATTGGCCACTTTTGTAAGTGTTCCATCGATGACTAGTACTTAAAAATTGTTTAAAATTCAAATTACGATAGATGTTTTAAAAAGTGATGTCCAAAGACGAGTACTTGAAAATCGTAATCGACTAAACAAAAAAGTTGACGTAAAAAGTGGTAGTGGTCGATATGCATAACTCATAGCAAGCCCAACTCATAGTTTATGCAGGCTAGACCACCACATAGAACCCCAAATTTTGAGAGCTCCTAGTTATATATTATTAACGTTTACAAATTATTATATGTCTTACAATGGTCCAGTGGTAGAATGCAATATTTCGATTTCCAAAAATTGTATTTTTCTACATAATTTTAGTTTTTTTTTTTTTTAGTTTTTAGTGTTTTTTATTATAGACTCAATTTTTAATATTAGAATAGAGTCCTCAAATCGTTTAAGACGACTCTTACTCATAAAAGTCTTTTACCTACTTATGGACTTTTAATTTTTAAAAATCTTCTTATGATCCACCACACTCACTCCAACCGAATTAAAAACCTTAATCTTGGGTGATCTTCAAATGTGAAACTGAAGTAGTATCGTATATAAGTCACCGTATGGAGGACTGCAATAATTACCCTCTCCAAAAGAAACTGAAACATTAGACCTATATGAGACGTTAAATTGATTATGCGAATTAAGTGTCCAACCAGTTATTGCTGAACTGAATTGCAAAACAATGATAGGCCATATCAATAGAAATTTGAACGGAGTAAATAAGTGTAGTTCTATTTTACAAAGATGTAAAGCTTGAGTGTAAACGCAATACAACTATAGGATTAGATTTATAAGGAGGCAACCAAATCTTATTGTTCATAACTTTACAAGGACGTTTTATTCTATTGGAAATGCAATGAGTTTATTTCATTCAAAACTAAAATTTTGAAAATTCAGAGGCAGTAAGATATTAAACCCCGATAATAATTTGGTCACTTTTGAATTCTCTTGTGCTACAATCTTCTTTTGTTTAAAATCAGCATTAAACAAAAGAAAATTGGATTTGATACCTTCACATTTTGACTTATACCTCCCAAAATAATAAAAACTCATAATTATCCATTAAATTTTATTTTCAACCACAGTTAAAAAAATTTACTCTAAAATTTACCCCTTCAACTAAATTTCCGGTACGTTAATTTTTTTTTAAAAAATCCGGTATGAAATTATAACCACCGGAAATTTCATTTTGTCAAATTTTCGGTAGTAATAGTTTCTGGAAATTTGAAATTTCCAAAAATTATAACTACCGGAAATTTGGCAAAATGAAATTTCCAGATAGTTATAATTTTATACGGATTTTTCACGTACCGGAAATTTGGCTGAGGAGGGTAAATTTTAGAATAAATTTTCTTAACCGTGGTTGGAAATGAAATTCAACGAATAATTATGAATTTTCATTATTTTGGGGGTATAAGTCAAAATGTAGAGTATCAAATCCAATTTTCTAATAAAAAAGAAACAAAGTTTCACCATAGATTTCGGGCCAATTGTTATATGGCCCTTTTTCTTATGAAAAGTGATATATGACCCTTTTTTTAGAACACTAACCATATCTTGATACTATGTTTCTATATCTAACAAAACTTTAAAAATCAAATTTTAATATACTATGTTTATATTTTGGATCTAACACATCTTTAAAAATTAAATTTTAATATGAAGAATGTGATGCTTTATAAATTAATTGGTGACTTCTTTTCTTATCTACAATATTTTTAAAAGTTTTTAAATATGTGTTTAAATTGTATACATTTAAATTAGTCAATCTATTTGAAGAATATTAAAAGATGAGAGAAGAAACCACCAAATTAATTTGGAAGATGACATGAGTGGATAGATTTGATACCACATTCTCTCTGTTCTATAATAATTGTGATATTTGTAAAAAATATGTGTTCAAAAAAGATTGTCATTTTTTATTTTCAATTCAACATTAAATTACTTTTTTTCAATGCAAATTCAATATATACAATTCACACCACTCTCAAATTATTATTCTCCATTTAATACTTATTGTAATGATAATAGACATATAGATGATAAAAATAATTGTCATTTTTTTTCTTTCATTTATGGAAAGAGTATTATGTTTGGTCTAAATGAATAAACTTAAATACTATTATATTTTTATATTAACATTAACTCATTTTTACAACTTGATTTATAAGTTGAAGTACCATTTTTTATAAATATTTTTTAAATATTATTTTTTTCAATGTGGTACTTAAATATTTTTTTTTATAATTATAAATCAATCAAAATCATACAGTTTGACTTTAAATATGTAAAGAAAAAAAAATTGGGTGAGACTTAAAAAGCAAAGTCTTTGACACTTTTTGAGTTTAGCCCTTAGATCGTGCATTGAAAGATTATTGAACAAGGGAGACTATAACTTTGTGGTCATCTAGGCACTAACTAAGTAGGGCGAAAATGTTAGATCGAGTTAGGTTTTTTTTGTTAGATTTAAGTATAATCTATTAAAAAATTGAAGATTTAAGTCTGATATATTTTTTGTTATATAATTTATTTAGATCTGTGTATGACATTTATGAAAGTCTGATATAATCTCTTAATTAACTTAAAAATTTATGTTATATTAATATTTTTTAAATAAATAATAATAAATATTTTTAAATAGAATAACAAGTTAATAATATGTAAATGAAATTAAGTATTTTTATATTTAACATAGAATTTTAATAAATATGACCTCACTCTGAGATTAATTATTTAGTTAATCAGTTATTACGAATTATTAACAATATAAGTCATGGCCAATTAATTTTATTTTTGGTCCATATCTATGACCAATTATTATTAAGCACTAATTATATTGGGCGAGACTTTTCATATAAAAAAATTTATGTGTTGGACTTTGTTTACGAATGAATTGTGATGATCAAATCATTCTATTATGTTTAAAGAGAGGTCTCTACCCTCTCGTTGATTTAGCTAATTAATTGTTTTCTCATTAACCAAATACAAAAAATCTAGACCACCATGGGGATAGTTTGCATTCTTCCTTACCTTACTTCTTAGTCACCATCTGTTGATTCTCAGAAATCCTTATCCTAATGATACGCATATTCTGATCTATCTCTTATACATATATGTCATGATTTTGTGTCTATAATATTATATTAAATCCTCGATTTACATCACATCCAACTTCAATTATATTTTATAATAATGTATTTAAATATATTAAAAATTAATGTAAATTAATATTTTTAAATTATTAAAAAGTTAAAAAATTTATAATTTACTATAAAATTTAAAATCTAATACATAATAATAAGTAAGAAATATTATTTATTTAAATAAGACAATATAATATATCTATTTTTTCTATGTAGTTTGTCATTTTTAACTAAATAAATTTATCAAATAGTCTAATTTTGTTTATTTAAAAATGTATAATATAATTTAAACACGACGTAAGTTAAATTGTAAGTAATCTATCTATCGACCTACTTTATCTCACTTCTAACCGGATGATATGTTGTTAGTGATAAATTAGTTGAAAATATAGAAAAGTGTTATTTGAACACACTTTTGGACACAAATATAAACACAAATACAATATTTACTTTTTATACATACTATGATGACATAAATGTGGGTCATACTCCCTCTCTCTCTCCTTCTATAAATGTAGATCATATTGTATTTGTATTTATATTTGTGTTAAAAAATGTGTTTAAATAACATTTCTCTATAGAAATAATGATAATTCATTTGGCTTAAGGTATGGCATCACAATTGATAACATGGCCATATTATTCTTATGTTTTCTTGCTGAATTAAGACTCTCAATTACACGGGCTTGAATTTCCTATAGAGGTTTCATTGGAGAAGTTGTGGATTGATGTTAGTTGGATTTAGTGAGATAAAATTTCCCTATTTAAAATTAACGGTCTTCATACATTAGGTGTCAAAATTCGTTAATTATTAACATAATTTTATTAATCACAAATTAATATATATATATATATATATATATATATATTATGATTATTAAAATAATGAAATCTGAAAGAGAGTGTTACTAAGTGACAAACGCAAGTACAGGGACGAGTCGTGCCTTTGGGGGACATCAACGATATTGTAAGGTTACCAGTAAAATAAAACCAAAATATAATTATTTTTTATATAGTATTTGTTTGGAGTTAATAGACAATTTTTTAAAAATTAATAAATATATCTTTAAAATTATAAAATAATAATCAAAATGATGTGATATGTTAATTAAATAATTAATTATTCTTTATTTATCAATATCTACGTAAATTAATTTTTTGTACCAAATTTAAATATTTTATAAAATAATTTATCCCTACATATTACATTAATGTAAGTTTAACTTGAATAAATCACATGCTCAATTACAATAACACATCAAATTATTTTATAACAAATATTTACAGAAAAATTATTTTAATTAATATTTTACAATTTTAAATATATGTTTATGGATTTACAAAATTACTTTAATACTCAATTTGTTTGTTTCTAATTTCTGATCAAGTTGACTGCATGATCACAACATCGCAACGTAGATTTTCACCGGTAGGCCAGTCTGGCTAGTACTGCTTTGTGTGACGTGTCAAAGATCTCTAAGATGCCCTTTCTTTTATCTTTCTTGCTTCTTTTTTGTTTTATTTCCCCATCCTTCTTACAATGAATACCATGTAATTTTTCTATAAATATATTAAAAAATATAATAATTAAAAAAAGAGATAAATTATTTTATTAAATTATTTGTCTTAATTATTGATAGATTTTTTATTATTATCAATACAAAGTATAATAATATTTTTGAAATTGCATATATAGTAATAATTGAAGGATAATATAAAAAAAATAATTAAAGTTGCATTAATATAAATAACATTTATTTTAAGATAAATTTTTTTATTAAAATGATACTAATTGTGAAACAGATGAAATATTAAAGAAAAATAAAAATATATTATTGATGTAAATAGTAAAATTTAATTTCATTATCTCATTATATAATTAAGACTTCTAACATCTTTTTATTATATATGTTAACACGTTCAATCATAAAAGTTGGTGATGAATAAAAAAAATGTAACTAAAAAATAATATTCGTTAATTTAAATTGATAGAAATTACAACGATCGAGAATACTATAATTTAAAGTCGTTAAAAAAAAATGAATCTGCGAACAAATTTATAACATTTAGGATAATAGCATAAAACAGCAAAATATTTACAAATGTGACAAAACCTACAAAAATAATAAAATTGATGAGTCCAAAATACCTATACATTTGATGTTGTAACATTGTTGACATCAAAATCATTGATTAAATTTGCACTTGGTCGAATATAATATGTCAACTTGAATCAAAGAACACTGCAACGAGACGGAAAAAACAAAATGTTGCACTAAAACGACGGAAAAAAAAACACGTTGCTCAAAAACAGTGAAATCACGAAAAAATACGAAATAAAAACTAATTATGTGTAAAAATCACTTATTTAAATAAAAGATAATAAAAAATAATTTCAAATCAAAAGATGACTCTAAATCACCCCCACTTTAGTAGAAAAAGAGAAACCGATCAAAAAGAGAGAAGGAAATAGGAGGCGACTAGGTCACAGTGCAAAATATCCATAAAAGAATATATATAGTTTTAGAGACTAAATAAATATAATAAAATTTTCTAAACTTTATAGTTATAATGTGAATTATAATTCAATAATGAATTTAATTTATATACTATTGGTATAAATTTTATACTGTCAATCAATCACAATCATTAAATCATTAATAACATTTGACTTTTGTCATGACTACTTATAAAATTACCTACATGATTTGTCGATTGTGTAAAACTTTTTATACTGACGGTATCTACAAATTAAACTGATCTTATGACCAAAGTTTGAGAGGGGAAATAGTTTTACGAGTGTTTAAATCTCATACCCGATTATTAGTCTTATAGTCAGCTCCAATAAATCAAAGTTGTGGAGAAATCTAGAAATCTCATTAAGTTATCAACAACTTTTCTCTCTAATAAAATTAACAATTAATTATTAACATCAAATTAATTATATGTGATTGTAGTGATAAAACAAATTTCTAAAAGATCAAATATTAATTGGCTTGACACACTAGACCAAGACGCAAATCCATCCGAGTGTTTAAATTCAAGTAGAGAATAAATTATAATTAAAGACGAAATGTTGCATTCATAAAAAATAAATCTTGAAAGAATTCTAACATAAAAATAAGCAAAATGGTGATAATATCACTTAATTATTTTATGGACGTTGCTATTAAGATTACAAAATAGAAGTGCAAGGCAATGGGACTTCACATCTATCAGTTTTACAATGATGTTGTGTCGGCAAGAAATTAAAGAAGGGATACGATATGGGTGTGAAACCATGTTATTGATGAAGGAGTTGATCTTCGTGCAATTAAGGATTTCCGATTGTTCCGTCAAGGTTTAATAATGCAAAAGTTGTTTTGGCGCATTGCTTTAGTAAGGTCAAGTTAATATCTTATCAAAGATTTTCATATTTATGATAATATTTATGATGTGAAGTATGAACAAATGCCACACACCTCAGTTTGGTGGTGTGGTGATGTTTTTTTAGATACAACGGTATGGTGATGTTATTTCATTTGTCTTTGTCTTTCAGATGTTTTTATCAAGATAAAAAGAATTTATATTTTTAATGTAAAATATTTTTATACCGATAAATAAAAAGAGTTATTGATTTGATAAACTGTTTCTTTTGTATAAAATTCAACACTTCCAAAAAATAAATAAGCAATTGAATGCATATTAATTTATTTTATTATGCAAAAATATTTCCATAGTACCATACGAAATTTAACATTGAAGAGTTGAACGGATAATATTTTTTTGATTAAAAAACATATTTTTTCAATATTTCAATAGCATTTAATATTATTATTAAAATAATTTTTTCAATATTTCTTAAATTTTTTAAAGATAATTTTCAATAATAGTATGGTTATTTCATAAATTATCTACTTATTTCTAATTATACTTCTTATATTACTTTTTTTAAAAGGTCTACTCTTTTTTTTGGTATGTTGAAAGGTCCACTTCTAATGCTCTTTTAAGAGACTTCTTCATATACTAGTGTGATATCAAATATTAGTATTTTAAATTATAAATTAAATATTAAAAAATGTATTTTTTCTAGATCATCTGATTTTAATCTGACGGTCTCTAATGTTTGCATGTGTGATTTTCTTTTGACAACCATGAATTCAAATTTGATTTTATTGAAGGTGGATCCAAGACTTGGAATGAGAACATTATTGACCAAATGTATAGCCCAGATGATGAAGATTGAATTAAAAATTCACATATCTTGGATTTAGTTACTCAAGATAATCTTATTTGGGCTTATAATGCAACTGGTACGTATGATGTGCGAGAGGCTTACAAATATGCTATTTCTACTTTCATAGATACATCAATGTTGCATGATCAAGAGATTGGAATCTTATTTGAAAGTTGAAGGTTCCTCTCAGGGTGAAAGATATGTTGCAAATAATGTGTCTTAACAAGAGAGCGAGTTTGGGGTCATGGGATTCAATGTCCTCCATCTTGTGTCTATTGTGACTAAAATATCGAAAATTTGTGTCGTCCTTCCTTATAGAGCATGATAAGGAATGATGGACTACTCAAAATTTATAGCACCTCATAAATATTCTGTAAACTCTTTTTAAAAGTTGTGTTTTGCTTTTCTTGTAGGTGTAATTGAGGTATAAAGTACTCATATTTTGGATTTGATTGAAATTAAAAATTCTTCGTATAAATAAATGGATTTTAATATTTCAGTTGTTGTATCGATTTATGCAAAATAACTTTTATAAATATATCATTTATAAATATATTTTTAAACTATATTTTATTCAATATGAGGGTCTCAACTCATTCTCTCACGTCCAACGCGAATATAATACTTCCATATCTACCATTCTCTTTAGATAAAAAAAAAAAATCCTCTACAAAATATAAAGAACCCACCATATGAATATAGAGTACTTTTGCTATCCGAAAGAAAGTTATTACCTACAAAATCAGGGTGGATGAGTGTGTCTTCAATAGATTCTCATGTTTGAGCTAGTGACACTCTCTCACCCTCACATTTAACTCACAATCACAACGTGCTTCTCTATTGTCTCTTTCACACTTTTTTTTTTAATTCATTTCCAAGTCAGTCTTCAACGTGCTTTTCTCAATAACACCCTCTCCCCTTTCACACTAATTCTCGTACTCACATCCTAACTTTCTTCAACACCCTTTTCTTCTTCCATTCCTCTCTCTCTCTCTCTTTCATCCCCACTCAACACCAAAACCACATCATAATATCAATAACCCACCTTTTCTTTTTCATCAAAATCAATTCTTTCAAACAAAAACAACATAGTAAGTAACCAAACACAAGCCTAATCATTCACTCACTCATTAATTCATTCATTCCAATTCCATAAAAATCAACATGAAAGCAATGAATAAAGAAGAACAAATTATAATAAATGATGGAACAATGCAACAATATTGCATTAACCATCCTCACAGAAAAAACCCTGCTGGTATATGTGCTTTTTGTCTTCAAGAGAAACTTGGTAAACTTGTTTCTTCATCTTCTTTTTCTTCTTTCCCTTCATCTTCTTCTTCTTTCTCATCTCCTCCTTCTTCTTCACCTTCTTTCAGATCCAACACTCTTCAAACTTCCTCTTCTTCCTCTTCTTCTCTTAATTCCCTCTCTCTTCCTCCAACTTCTTCTTCTACTACAAAACGTGACCATCACATTCGTTCTCGCATCCCTTTTCTCTTACCAAACAAAAAGAAACCACCTTCATCATCTTCTTCTGCAAATGTTACTTCTTCTGACTCTGTTTTCAAGCGTAGCAAATCAACAACAACACCCAGAAGAACAAAGTTTCTTGATAACGATGATGCAGAAAATGGTGATTTTAGTTTTAGAAAAAGGAACAGTTTTTGGTCTTTTCTTTATCTTTCTTCTAGACCCTCTAGTTCATGCAGCAAGAATATGGAAGTTAAGAGCTTTAAGGAAATTAACAGTAGTTCAAGGATTTCAACTGTGAAGCCAAAGTTTTGTTCTTCTTTAGGAAGAAACTGTGAAATGGTAGTTGAAGAAGAAGATGAAGAAGAAGAAGAAGAAGTTTCTGGTTCAAGTTCTGGTTCTGGTTCATTGGAACAAAGAAAAGTTTCAAGATCTAGATCTGTTGGATGTGGTAGCAGAAGCTTCTCTGGTGATTTTTTTGAGAAATTCTCAACTGGGTTTGGAGATTGTACTTTAAGAAGAGTTGAATCTCAACGTGAAGGTAAGGCTAATAAGGTAATTTCATCTTCTGCTTGTATGAAGGAAAGAGTGAA
This sequence comes from Cicer cuneatum, assembly GCA_037974295.1. Lineage (NCBI taxonomy): Eukaryota > Viridiplantae > Streptophyta > Magnoliopsida > Fabales > Fabaceae > Cicer > Cicer cuneatum. The sequence goes on from JBBPBO010001984.1 coordinate 10,548,341, forward strand.
GTGTGGTGGAATATTTGGTGGGTTTATGATGATGACTTCATCTTCTTCTTATTGGGTTTCTTCTGGTGATGATGGAGAAAATTCTCATGGAAGGAGTAGAAGTAGTTGGAGTTGGGCACTTGCTAGTCCTATGAGAGCTTTTAGCAGCAAAAGCACTTCTAAAAGGGATGCTAATTCTGAGAAGAACAATGCACCTAATTTGTCAGCTGTTCCTTCATTGCTTACTGTTAAAGGTTAAGTGATAAATTTTAAGGATAAAAAATAATTTGATAGTTTTAGTGTATATTTGATTTCATGACTAGTTTTGCAAAATCACATTGTTATGTGATTTTGTTGATTCATATGTTTGGTTTTCCAGTGTAATTGTCAAAATCACGGATTTTACCAACTCCTCACCGTGATTCGGAAAATTTTACTGCAAAACCAAACATACATGAAGTTGTGAAGTGTAATTTTTTTCAAAATACGATTTAATTTTATTAACTTAGTGGATGTTTGGATTGAATAGTGGATGTTTGGATTGAATATGAGATTGACAGAACCACAATAGGTTACTATAATTTTGGCAAAAAGCTGTACTTTGTTTCTATTTTGCCTAATTCACCGCCCATCCAAACATGCATTAAGCGCATATATGGTATTACGGCCAGTTTGACAAAATTTTAGTGATTTTATTGAAGTTATTAAGTGTAGATTTTGCCAAAATTACTGATATACACATTTGCATGTTCATTTCTCTGTCTATTACTCATGTTCTATATTTATCTTTTGGATGGATCAAATTTTCTTTCATTAGTAATGTAATAATAATGTAACAGTTTTAATTTCCTTTACCAATTGTCCCTTTATGGCATTGTATGTAGTGTTTGTGGAGAGAAAAAAATTGAGGAAGAAAGTCTCATTAAATTAACTGTATCACCATATCATATGGGATTTTTGTTTTATTCTTTGTAGCTTTTATTATTTGTAATATTCAAAATAAGTTCTATGGCAAAGAGATGTAATTTTATTTTAGTTTATGTAATTAAAAATCACTATTCACATGCATACACATGTTTTGAGTAATTTAGGCAATAGAATCAATCTAGACCATGTTATGGCTATGCTATGCTATACAAGTTAATAATATACCTTGTGGTTGGTATTCTATTAATGAATAATATATGGGGCAAGTTGTTTATTTATGTACAAAAAATGGTTCCACAATAGTCAATAGTCAAATAGACGAAGATGGTTGGAGAGTGAGTTAAAGTGGTCCCCTAGATTGTGTTCACCAACAAGATCTTGCATTCATTATTTTTGTAGGCTTTAGCATGCAGCTGCTGACAGTCCTAATTAATATTTTAGTCATTTTTCTCTAAGTGTTCCACATGCAGTTCACAGCTGTATAGTCAAAACAAAAGCTCTAGTTTACTGTGTTCTGCTACTTTTGGCTGCCAAATTACTTTCATTAATGGTTTTTTTATAACTATTAGTTTTTTTCTTTTTTGTCTTGGCCAATGGTATAACTTGGATCCACAGAAGGAGTGTTATTTTTTTTTCATTCCCAATTATAGAACTAGGAACTTTATTGAGTTGGGATTTCCTGCGCTGTATTAGAGAGTTTTAATTGGAAAGATAGAAACACAAAGGTTTACATAATGTAAAAATTTAAATACGTCATTAATATCTCATTTTTGTATTTTTCTCTTTGATTGAATTCCTCAAATAGAGTTTAAATCAAATATGAGTGAGTTATGTTTATTATTTCACCGTTGAGCGGTATGCTTATTTCATTGAATGATTGAAACTCAATTACAACGGCAAATTTATATCAAATGAAGTGAGCTTATAGGCTCAACTACACTACAATCTGGTAGAATTGGAGGAAAAGCTAAAACTAACACCCATCATTGAAGGAGGACCGTGTCATTAAGCTTCTTAAGTCACAACCATTGGATCTCAGTATTTTGTGAGTCTATATTGTTCAATAAATAGGAAGAGAATCTAAATAGCAAGATCGTTTTGCCTAATATTTGACACGTAAACTCACTAAATTTACCTCGTTAAAATAATGTTAATTTTTTTATATATTTATATAATATCACAAATGCATCGATGATTTAAACTTAGCTTAATTATAAAGTAAAAATATACATCAATGATTTGTTTTAGAGAATTTGAATTGCAGTGTCTCAATCGATGTAATTTCTATCAATTTAAATGAATGGTTATCGTTTTTAGTCAAAAAAAAGTTTCATACTCATAAGTTTATATAAAACGAAACTAAATAAATTATCCCACTAAATCAAAAATACTTTAAGTTATTAAAGTTGTTAAAAATTAAAACTATCCAAAAAAACAAGGATTAATTTCTTCAAAAGTGGGTTTTTTAAGTTGAATTTCAAAAATTGAGCCTAATTTTAAATTTTGAGTAAAAACACTATACAGTTCGAATTCATACGAATTTCTTTTAAATTTGCAAATTTACTAACACTTTAATTTTGTCTCAAATACGAATTTATCAATATTCAAATCTACGAATGAATTGATTTATAATTGCCACCTACAAACGTATTTGTAAACTATACAAAATATTTATGTATTAATACTCGATTTTGATAACCTTGAGAGGTTCACAAATTTTATTAAGTTGTGATGGCTCAAAGCTTCTCCAATCTAACTGCACTCATTGAAATTTTTTAAATGGATCTTACTTGTATATATGAGTGGGAATAGACCAGGCCGAATTAAGATTTGCAAGACCTGAGTTTATAATGTAAAAAAAATTCAAGGCCTAAGCATGACTTGTGGCGTGTCGTAGGCTTATTTTTTAGTTTTGAGTTTGACATTGATAAAAGTTTGGTATGACGTGTTATCCTACTTAAAAATCTATTTAATTTGTTTTTTGTTTTGAAGATAATCAAATATTTAATTATATTTGTTAATTATGATTATGATCTTATTAATTTGTAGTTTTGAGTGTATTTATTTAGACATAAAATAAAAAACAAGTTAATTCATGATATGTTGAAGTATGCATATTCTAGCAAGATCACATGGTCAGTTTTGAAGTATCAAGATAAACTTCATCAAAAAAATTGGACTCATCTCATGTATACATTAAGACAAGAATACACTTTTATGAAGTATGAAATGATTTAGAAGATTCCTCAAAGGAATGTTAAAACCAGATTGATGACAGAATGATTGCAAAATATTTTAGTTCATTCTAGTTGTCTTATTAAAAGATAAGAGACAAATGAATCAGTTTTGTGATCACTAAAAGCTTGTCTAGGATTTATATAATTCGCACATGGGTCACCCAAAAGTAAATAAGCCTCAAGAAGTCAAATAGTGAAGATCCACTTGCAAAACATTCATGCAGATTGATCTCCAGCTTTGATCTCTAGATTAATTAGCTAGAAGCAAGTAAAAAGCACTCACGTGTACTACAAAAAATACTGTTGACATGACATATGAGCGTGCTTCTGACTTTATATGGTCCCAATGATTCTTTGAATGCTCACACTCACTATCACTTGCGTTACCTTCAGACCTAAGCATAAAGTTTTGGATTTATCAAGAACGTTCTTAATTGTTACAACATAGAAAAGGAAAATAGAAAAAAGCAAGATTGACACATGTCATTAAAGGCCAACGACTATATTCAATCTTAACTGAATATTCAAGCCTTATCATCTACAAAAGAGAGATTAGTTAGAAGACAAATACAAGAGCTTCTAAAGCAATCAGTTTACACTTTATCATTTAAGCTCAAGTTGCAAAACTCTTTTCTCAAGTAAAATTCCAGTTCTCTCACTATATTCGGGGATCATCTTACTGAGTTCTTGCTGTTAGTCACTCTCAAACAAGAGTTGAGAAGTTTTTAGATCTCAAACACTTTTATCATACACATTATTTTGTAACTCAAGTTTATCTCTTAAGTTAGATTGAGTGTGTTGTAAAAATCCTTTCTTATTTGAAAGGTACTTATAAAAATCCTTTATGAACTGAAAAATGACTATAAATTCCTTTCAAGACTGAAAGGTGAAAGTTGTAATTGATCAAAGTGTGATAAAAAAAAAGATAGTGAAAGGTAGAATGTTCTGGTGCTGAGCGAATTAGTGAAAAATGTCACAGATTGTAAGGATTGGACATAGCCCACTATGGGAGAACCATGATACATCTTTGTGTGATATTCTTATTCTCTATATTTATCTTGCAGTCACTAATCACATTGCACTTGTTTATAAACTAGACTGATCTATTTAAACTAACACATCCAGAATGTTATGAGGATTAATTTATTTCAACCAAGATTATTCTTGAGTTAATTAAAGTTAAGTGGAAGAATTAAATTTTTAAAAAAGATCACAATTCAAACTCCGATTTCTTGTGATTGATTATTGCTACTTCAATAATTATCATTAGAAACTCATACACAACTGCAAGATCTCGAGTTGAAATCCGAAACATGATTTTCAACCTAACAATTCCGGCATTTGCAATTTCAGCTATGACTTAAGGACAAAACCTATTCCATTTTAACATATTTGAATAAGTAACCAGATATATCTTTAAATAGACTAATGAATTAATATGTTAATGAAATTAAGTTCTAATTTGATATTTAAAATGACAATTTTGAAGAATCTAGCTTTATATGACATCATACTTTAATTCTATTTTATAATAATACATTTAAATGTCAAAAACAAAAAAAAAGTTAATATACATAAATTATTAAAAATTCAATATCTAAAAATAAAATAAAAAATTAATATAATAATTATAATAATAATAAATATTATTTATATAGATCAATTTAATAGATGTAGAATATTTTTTATGTGATTTGTAATACAACATTTTTAATTAAATAAATTTTGTTTAAAATTCTTAACTTTATCTGTTTAAAAAAAAATACTAACTAAACCATAGACCCTTTTCTTATATATCCACACCCCTATATGTATATATCAGTTATTTTAACTTTTTAACTTAAATGTCATCTCATCCCTCTAGGCAGGCCTTCATTATCGTTATACCCACACATATATATATATATATATATATATATATATATATATATATTACTAATAGCTCTTTAAATATGATTACTAACTACGCTAAGATAACATTTTTAAATATGATTATAACTCACTGTACACCGAAAGTGTATAAAAGTTAAATCCTTCTTGGAATATCAGTAATTGCACAGATGGAATATCAATAATTGCACAGATAAATTTACAATGTAATGGTATATATTTTTGAACACATTTATTATTATAACTATTTTATTCAATATCTGTAAATTTTATTAAAAATCGGGACGAAGTGGTAGTATGTAGTCTTACGATTGTTGCAAATGATCATCTTGTTATCCAAAAGTTGGAGCTACTTTTTCCTAAACCAATCAAATTTAACCAACAAAAATTGTTAAAAAAAGAATGATGATAACGTTACAACAACTATGTCCCTCTCCAAAGTCCAATTAGAAGAGTGGGGTGGGTATCCGTTATTAAACCAACTCGTAAAGCAGTTTTGGCCTACAAGTAACGGAACAAAGACCGCACAAATAACAGCTCTTTCCTTTTGAATTTCAAAATTCGAATTAAAAAAAAAAAAAAAAAAGTCATGGCCCATGTTTGAATTTCTTCCTTCCACGTCAGCACGCTCGCCTGTATCAAATTTTTGAGTTTCATCCTTTCCCGCTGTCAGCGATGGACACGTGTAAAATACACACACCCTTTATAAATCCACATCAAACGCATTTTCATGTATTTTCTGATTCAAATTAAAATCAAACGCATTAGATCAGTTACATTGCAATAGAACCACCTTTTCTTTTCATCTTTTCTATCTCAGAAAAATAAAAACCAGCGTTATTTTTTGTAATTACAGAAACAAAAGATGGAAGAAATCATCAAGGAACAATCCTCTGCTGATGTTTCTGGTAATCTCTCTCTCTCTCTTTCTTTTTGAATCAATTGATTCCATTATTTTGCAGTATTATGATTATGACAAACAATTCAACTGATTAGTAGTGTTAATTTTTGTTTTTCTAATTTTATTCAACCGATTTTCAAAATGAATTTGTTTTGGTATCAGATTTGGGAGGGTATAAGTGACATAAAATAGGTTACACATATTTAAAATTGGAATATTAATTTGAAAAATAATAGTTTATGGGTCGTAAGTCCCGTGTCAAGTCCGAGGAATAGGCATTTAGGGCAGTGAATCGTCAAGCCCGAGGAATAGGCATTTAGGGCAGTGAATCATTTGAAAGGTTTTTCAAATTAAGAACAAAATTCATTTTAAATATGGATCACATATTTTGTAGACCTTCATCTTTTTCAAGATCTACTACTCAAAACACCTTAGCTCAAAGGGAACCTATCAATAGCGAAAAAATAACTATTGAAGACTTTCAAAAATCAATTAGCAACTGGAAAATCCCAAAAATTAAAAAAGATTAAGTCTATGATTTGGACTATTCAAAAATCTCCTCAAAACAGACTACATAATCAAAACAAAAGAAAATGATGTTCCGTTATCAAAACCATTTGAAACTATACATCTACTTTCTCAAAAATCTATACAAAAACATTGTGAAAGAAAATATAACTTCATTCACATAGGTCTCGTTCAAGTAGGCATCAAACCATTAACAAGGGAAGGCTTAAACACTTCAATCCTTTGTGTTTTGCGAGATGCAAGGTTCTTGAACTTCAAAGATTCAATTATAAGTTCAGTTGAATCTAGTTTATGTCAAGGACCAATCTATTTTGAATGTTAGCCAGATTTTTCATTATCTTTAAAAGACCCAAATATCCTAAAATCTCTTGTATTGCAAATTAAAACTCATAATTACAAAATGCTAAGTGGATCTATTCCCGTAGCAATCATTTATAGAATTCATTACAAAGCTATGTTTTCAGCCTTCACGGCAACAAAAAATATTGAAAACAAAAAAGACGAAACCCTGTTTTTACAAACAGACCTATCAAAATCAAACACTGTAATTCCAAAAACCATCCTTTGGAAAGACATAGATCTTCCAGAAGAATGGATTCTTGAAGGAGCAGCGAAACCAAAGTCTCCTGAACAATCAAAACCAAACACTAAATTAAAGGAAGTTATACAGTATATTGATGGAAAGGTAAAACTAAGTTTTACAAGGACTTCCAGTGCCATATATTCTGATGCTGGTTCCTCCACAGTACTGTTGATCTAACCTCAAAACTCAACAAAAATTTTTCAAAACCACGATTTTCTTGTTCAAGCATTCCAAGTGCTTCTTTCCAAAATGTTGACTATTCAACAAACATCCCTCATCGAATTTATACAACATCTCAAACTATTGACGAGGAACAACAAAATGTTTTACCAAACATTTCTCCACCAACTTCGCCGTCTTTTTCTGCAATAACTGAAAATGTTATTAACAAATTAAACGTTATAGAAAAAACTTTTGAAGTTGATAAAAAATTACTTCATGATGATTTCTATAATTCCAAAAATACAGAAAAAAGAACATGGTTCTTCAAAAACTTGATGGAACAAAGAAAAGAAATTCAAAATGAATTTTATGAATTTGTTTTACAAAACAAAACCCATATTTCATTCTTTGAATGGTTTGAAATATATGCGTCAAAAAACCAAATTTCATTCCCGTTCAAACAAAACCAAAATTAATCATTCCCGTTTGAAATATATGTTTTGGGAAGACTAAACTATGTGTTAGATTTCTGTCCAAACATTAATAGAATTGCAAAACCTCTCCATGATAGGCTTAAAAAAAACCCTGTCGCATGGACATAAGAACATACTAAAATAGTCAAAATAATCAAAATGCAAGTTAAAGAAATACCTTGCCTTCATCTAGCTGACCCATCAGCCCAAAAAATTGTCAAAATAGATGCATCTGACATAGGATATGGTGGTATTCTTAAACAAAAAACCAATGGCAAAGAATGTATTGTCCAATATACATTTGCACATTGGAATGATTGTCAAAAGAATTACTCTACCATCAAAAAAGAAATTCTTTCCATAGTCATATGCGTAACAAAATTTCAAAGTGATTTACTCAATCAAAATTTTTTACTTCGAATAGATTGTAAATCTGCAAAAGAAGTTTTACAAAAAGATGTTCAAAATATTGCATCAAAACAAATTTTCGCCAGATGGCAAGCCATCCTTAGTATATTGATTTTGATATTGAATTTATAAAAGGAGATCAAAAGTCTCTCCAAGGGACTTACTCTTTTTCAAAACCTCGAGAAGGGAGAATGTTCATCTCCAAAAACACCTTCCAAAATTATTATTTCAAAACCCTTACAGGAGGAATCATCCTACAAAATTATTTCAAAACCCCCACAAGAAGTATTTTAAAAAAATAATGAATCTCAGATTATTTTCAAACCAAAATCTGAGTATTTTGTTAAAAAAGATTTTCAAAACATTTTAACCATAGAGGATCATTTTTATAATAAAAATCCTCTATTAGTTGTTTCAAAAATTTTCCCAGAAGGATGGTTTTTTAAACCATGGGATTTATCAAAACCCCAAAATTATTATAGGTCTATTCTTGAAATTACCGGTTCGGTAACTTTTCAAGATAACCCAGAATTATTTAGTAATTTTTCTATTAGTTCTTTTTGAAGTCTTGTATCTTCTACTTTGTTTATTATATCAAGAATCAATTCTTGATCTTTTGTCAAAACATTTACTGATTTTAAACTAGATTCTGATTCACTAGGAGACTCAAGAGTTTCCTATGTCATCAATTTGTAAAGGTATATCCTTTTCTGATAAACCTATTTCAGAATCTATTTCATTTTCAGAGGTTTCAAGAAATATTGCCTCAATTTTTTGAATAATATCCTCACTTATTTGTAGTTCGTGAAGTTGTCTGTTTTTTCTACAATGTTTGGAAATGTGGCTAGTTGGCCACATTTATAACAAGTTACTTGTTTTGTATTTTTTTGGCTGAAATTTTCTTCCAAAAGGTTTTGTATGTTTGTAATGTTCTTGAGGTTTATAATTTCTGTAAAATTCTTGGCTATTAGGTTTTGAGAAAAACTTTCTGTGAGGTCTTTTGTATGTAACTGAACAAGATCCTCCACATTCTTTTGAAACATTTGTTGTGGGGAGTTCAAATTGTTTGCAAAACGATCCTAGTTCTAATCTAGTTCATTTCATTTCCCATTTTAAATGTTTTTGAAGTTCTAAATCTTGACAAGTTTTTAAACCTTCCTTTTGGGTGAAACTTACCAATTCTCCATAAGTCAATTGATTATATGCAATTTGGTTTGTTGAGTAAATTTCTTTGATTTTGTTTCTCACATTTTCTCCTAAAAGAGTTGGGAGTCCTGCAAGGAATTTTTCTTTCCAAAAGGGTTGGTTTGAGTCTTCTCTAACCATAACCCTAGTTAGGAAAGTATTTTTGTAGTTTTGGAACTCAGATAGCTTTTTGCATCTAAGGTTTGAAAGGAGTTTGGCATTTTTATCTTTTAAGTGCGACGGGTCACCTATGAAGTGCAAACTAATGGTATGAATCAGTGTTGCAACTGCATCAGGGGTTGGGTTTCCAATTTCGTCGAGGATGGGAATTCCTTCCTCTGTGGTTTGGATTGCACTTAAAATTTCTAATTGTTGGTTTGGTGTAAGATGATAATCCTACCATCCCTTGAGTTGGTCTGAAAATCTTGCAATTAGGAGTTCAGCAATGGCCTTATTAGGGGTGTTTGCCTGGGTTTTATAAGCATTTGATGCCATAGTCATCTATTGGAGAAGACTAAGGATATTGTATTCAGACATACCATCTATGTTCCATTCATAGACAGTATTGGCATTAAATTTTGATTGAGAAAGGACGTTTGGTCTATTCTCAATGCCTAGGTCCGGAGCCGTAACCATAGTTAAGGGTTGACCTTGTTGCCTCTGGTGTCCGCACAAATGTTGGTTTTGTTCTTTTTCACTCTCAGACACTTGGTCTAGAGTTGTAATTGTTTTTTCTAGGGTATTTTTTGCTACCAATGGTGAAGAGATAGAAGATTGTTCTATCCTACTGAGTTGGTCTCGTAGGGCTTGAGTAAATTCTGTTTTCCCTTCTCTAAACAGGTTTTGGCTTGTTTTGCGATTGTACTAAGATGAACATTTGTAAAGTTGTTTTGTTGCAAGATATTTTGAATATCTTTGTCTGGGCTGTCACTAGGGATTTTGTAAGGTGCAGCCTCTATTGTTTGTTCTAGGTGTGGTATTGGTATTTTGATCTGTCTTAATGGTGGATGTTCGGATTGTATTTTCCTTCCATTTGACATTTCCCATTCTACAACTTTGTTTCTAGTTGTTACGGGATTTACAGAGTTTTGGTTTTGTTTGAATGGATATGAAATTTGATTATTTGATGCATATATTTCAAACCATTCAAAGAATGAAATATGTACTTTGTTTTGTAGGACAAATTCATAAAATTTATTCTGAAATTCTTTTCTTTGTTTCATGAAATTTTTGAAGAACCATGATCCTTTTCCCGTATTTTTTGAATTATAAAATTCATCATGAAGTAATTTCTTATCAACCTCAAAATCTTTATCTATGACGTTTAATTCGTTAATAACATTTTCAGTTATTGCAGAAAAAGACGGTGAAGTTGGTGGAGAAATGTTTGGTAAATTATTTTGTTGTTCCTTGTCAACAGTTTGAGATGTTGTATAGATCTGATGAGGAATACTTGTTGAATAGTCAACGTTTTGGAAAGAAGCTCCTGAAATGCTTGAACAAGATAATCTTGGTTTTGAATTTTTTTCTATTTTGTTGAGTTTTGAAGTCAGATCCACTGTATTGGTGGATGATTCAGTATCAAATTATCTGGCACTGGAAGTTCTTGTAAAACTTAGTTTTACCTTTCCATCAATATATTGGATAACTTCTTTTAAATTAGTGTTTGGTTTTGATTGTTCAGGAGACTTTGGTCTAGCTGCTCCTTCAAGGATCCATTCTTCAGGAAAATCTATGTCTTTCTAAAGGATGGTTTTTGGAATTACAATATTTGATTTTGACAGATCTGTTTGTAAAAACAGGGTTTCGCCTTTTTTATTTTCAATATTTTTTGTTGCCGTGAAGGCTGAAAACATAGCTTTGTAATGAATTCTATAAATGATTGCTACAGGAATAGATCCACTTAGCATTTTGTAGTTATGAGTTTTAATTTGTAATACCAGAGATTTCAGGATATTTGGATCTTTTAAAGATAATGAAAAATCTGGGTAACATTCAAAGTAGATTGGTCCTTGACATAGACTAGATTCAATTGAACTTATGATTAAATCTTGGAAGTTCAAGAACCTTGCATCTCGCAAAACACATAGGATTGATGTGTTTAAACCTTCCCTTGTTAATGGTTTGATGCCTACTTGGACGAGACCTATGTGAATGAAGTTATACTTTCTTTCACAACGTTTTTGTATTGTTCTTCGAGAAAAAAGTTGTATAGTTTCAAGGGGTTTTGATAATGGAACATATTTTTCTTCTGTTTTGATTATGTAATCTGTTTTTAGAAGATTTTTGAATAGTCCAAATTCACAGACTTGATCTCTTTTGATTTTTGGGATTTCCAGTTGTTTATTGATTTTTGAAAATCTTCAACAGTGATTTCTTCGCTATTGATAGGTTCCCTTTGATTTGAAGTGTTTTGAGTATTAGATTTTGAGAAAGATGAAGGTCTACAAAACATGTTATCCATATTTAAAATTTTGTTTTTAATTTGAAAAAACTTTCAAAGGATTCACTGTCCTAAACGCCTATCCGTCGGCTTAACACGGGACTTACTACCCAGAAACTATTAAGATCGAAGATTTTCAAGGTTCGTGGATGCTTGAATGCAAAATGAACATGTTTGAGTTTATGATGCATAAGATCAGCCTAAGCCGCATGTGCAGAGCATACTTATAATGTAAAACTATAAATATGCAAAAATAAAATAATTACATAATAGAAATACTTACAAAGTTTTTGATTGAAGAAAGAAAAAATTACATGTTTAGAAAACTTGGAGATAGAACTTCAAGGTTTCTAAGGATTTCTAAGTTGATTTTGTGTTGTGTAAAGAAGTGGATTGTGGTTTCTAATGGATCCCTTGAGAAGTGAGGGGAGGTCCCTATTTATAAGGAAAGAATCCAAGAAAATAAACAATTTGGGTTTTTATTATAAGTATGCTTTGCACTTGTATTTTCAAAATTCAAAGAATGAAATATGGGTTTTGTTTTGTAAAAAAAATTCATAAAATTCATTTTGAATTTCTTTTCTTTGTTCCATGAAGTTTTTGAAGAACCATGTTCTTTTTTTTTTTTGTATTTTTGGAATTATGGAAATCATCATGAAGTAATATTTTATCAACTTCAAAAGCTTTTTCTATAACGTTTAATTCGTTAATAACATTTTCAGTTATTGCAGAAAAAGACGGTGAAGTTGGTGGAGAAATGTTTGGTAAATCATTTTGTTGTTCCTCGTCAATAGTTTGAGATGTTGTATAAATTTGATGAGAGATGTTTGTGGAATAGTCGACATTTTGGAAAGAAGCACTTGGAATGCTTGAATAAGAAAATCGTGGTTTTGAAATTTTTTTGTTGAGTTTTGAGGTTAGATCAACAGTACTGGTGAAGGAACCAGCATCAGAATATCTGGCACTGGAAGTCCTTGTAAAACTTAGTTTTACCTTTCCATCAATATACTGTATAACTTCCTTTAATTTAGTGTTTGATTTTGATTGTTCAGGAGACTTTGGTTTCGCTGCTCCTTCAAGAATCCATTCTTCTGGAAGATCTATGTCTTTCCAAAGGATGGTTTTTGGAATTACAATGTTTGATTTTTATAGGTCTGTTTCTAAAAACAGGGTTTGATCTCAGGGTACAAAACTATAACAAAGAGAACATGAACCAAAGACGCTCTAAATGGTTTTGATAATGGAACATCATTTTCTACTGTTTTGATTATGTAGTCTGTTTTGAGGAGATTTTTGAATAGTCCAAATTCAGGACTTGATCTTTTTTAATTTTTGGGATTTTCCAATAGTTAATTGATTTTTGAAAGTCTTCAATAGTTATTTCTTCGCTATTGATAGGTTCCCTTTGAGCTAAGGTGTTTTGAGTAGTAGATCTTGAAAAAGATGAAGGTCTACAAAATATGTTATCCATATTTAAAATTTTCTTCTTAATTTGAAAAAACTTTCAAAGGATTCACTGCCTTAAACGCCTATTCCTCAGGCTTGACACGGGACTTACGACCCAGAAACTATTATTTTTCAAATTAATATTCCAATTTTAAGTATGTGTAACCTATTTTATGTCACTTATACCCTCTCAAGTATGATACCAAAGACGCCGCAGGATCTCAGGGTACAGATCTATAACAAATAGAACATGAACCAAAGACGCTCTAAATCTATAAATGTTTGGATGTATGCATGAGCAGCATGTTTTTTGATGCACAAGATCAGCCTAAGCCGCATGTGCAGAGCATACTTATAATAAAAAAATTATGCAAAAATTAAACATAAATTAAACACATAAAAGAAATACTTACAATATTTTTGAAACTAAAAGAAAATTACAAGATTTGAAAATCTTGGAGATAAGAGCTCAAGATTTCTAAGAGAAAGGAGAGAATTCTATGTGTGGAAGAATTGTGTAGCAATACTTGTTTTTTGAAGTGAGGGGAGGCCCCTATTTATAGGGAAAGAGCCTCACTTGGAAAGGAATCCAAGAAAAAGGAATCCTAGAAAATAAACATTTTGTTTTTGTCTAGGCCCATTACAAAACAAACTATCCTAATAAAATACAATGGTTAGTACAATATGAACAGGCCCAAAGCTGGACCAATTAATTTTCTGTAGAAGACATGTAGAAGCATTCTTCTTCTTCGTCTTCTCCTAGATTGATGAGGGGGGCAAACTTGACCGACGCGCAGCTTGAAGAAACTTTTGAGGTCTCGGCCTTGACATAAACTAGATTCAATTGAACTTATAATTGAATCTTGGAAGTTCAAGAACCTTGCATCTCGCAAAACACAAAGGATTGAAGTGTTTAAGCCTTCCCTTATTAATGGTTTGATGCCTACTTGAACGAGACCTATGTGAATGAAGTTATATTTTCTTTCACAATGTTTTGGTATAGATTTTTGAGAAAGTAGATGTATAGTTTCAAATGGTTTTGATAACGGAACATCATTTTCTTTTGTTTTGATTATGTAGTCTGTTTTGAGGAGATTTTTGAATAGTCCAAATTCACATACTTGATTTTTTTTTTATTTTTGGGTAGTTAATTGATTTTTGAAAGTCTTCAATAGTTATTTTTTCGCTATTGATAGGTTCCCTTTGAGCTAAGGTGTTTTGAGTAGTAGATCTTGAAAAAGATGAAGGTCTACAAAATATGTTATCAATATTTAAAATTTTGTTCTTAATTTGAAAAAACTTTCAAAGGATTCATTGCCCTAAATGCCTATTCCTCAGGCTTGACAAGGGACTTACGACCCAGAAACTATTATTTTTCAAATTAATATTCCAATTTTAAGTATGTGTAACCTATTTTATGTCACTTATACCCTCCCAAGTATGACACCAAAGACGCCGCAGGATCTCAGGGTACAGATCTATAACAAATAGAACATGAACCAAAGACGCTCTAAATCTATAAATGTTTGGATGTATGCATGAGCATCATGTTTTCTGATGCACAAGATCAGCCTAAGCCGCATGTGCAGAGCATACTTATAATAAAAAAATTATGCAAAAATTAAACATAAATTAAACACATAAAAGAAATACTTACAATATTTTTGAAACTAAATGAATATTACAAGATTTGAAAATCTTGGAGATAAGAGCTCAAGATTTCTAAGAGAAGAAAGGAGAGAATTCTATGTGTGGAAGAATTGTGTAAACAAGACTTGTTTTTTGAAGTGAGGGGAGGCCCCTATTTATAGGGAAAGAGCCTCACTTGGAAAGGAATCCAAGAAAAAGGAATCATAGAAAAGAAACATTTTGTTTTTGTCTAGGCCCATTACAAAACAAACTATCCTAACAAAATACAATGGTTAGTACAGTATGAACAGGCCCAAAGCTGGACCAATTAATTTTCTGTAGAAGACATGTAGAAGTATTCTTCTTCTCCCAGATTGATGAGGGGGAAAACTTGACCTACGCGCTGCTTGAAGAAACTTTTGAGGTCTCGGCCTTGACATAAACTAGATTCAATTGAACTTATAATTGAATCTTGGAAGTTCAAGAACCTTGCATCTCGCAAAACACAAAGGATTGAAGTGTTTAAGCCTTCCCTTGTTAATGGTTTGATGCCTACTTGAACGAGACCTATGTGAATGAAGTTATATTTTCTTTCACAATGTTTTGGTATAGATTTTTGAGAAAGTAGATGTATAGTTTCAAATGGTTTTGATAACGGAACATCATTTTCTTTTGTTTTGATTATGTAGTCTGTTTTGAGGAGATTTTTGAATAGTCCAAATTCACATACTTGATTTTTTTTT
>JBBPBO010001984.1:10564138-10653968 GCA_037974295.1 Cicer cuneatum
TTAATGGTTTGATGCCTACTTGAACGAGACCTATGTGAATGAAGTTATATTTTCTTTCACAATGTTTTGGTATAGATTTTTGAGAAAGTAGATGTATAGTTTCAAATGGTTTTGATAACGGAACATCATTTTCTTTTGTTTTGATTATGTAGTCTGTTTTGAGGAGATTTTTGAATAGTCCAAATTCACATACTTGATTTTTTTTTAATTTTTGGGTAGTTAATTGATTTTTGAAAGTCTTCAATAGTTATTTCTTCGCTATTGATAGGTTCCCTTTGAGCTAAGGTGTTTTGAGTAGTAGATCTTGAAAAAGATGAAGGTCTACAAAATATGTTATCCATATTTAAAATTTTGTTCTTAATTTGAAAAAAACTTTCAAAGGATTCACTGCCCTAAACGCCTATTCCCCAGGCTTGACACGGGACTTACGACCCAGAAACTATTATTTTTCAAATTAATATTCCAATTTTAAGTATGTGTAACCTTATTTATGTCACTTATACCCTCCCAAGTATGATACCAAAGACGCCGCAGGATCTCAGGGTACAGATCTATAACAAATAGAACATGAACCAAAGACGCTCTAAATCTATAAATGTTTGGATGTATGCATGAGCAGCATGTTTTTTGATGCACAAGATCAGCCTAAGCCGCATGTGCAGAGCATACTTATAATAAAAAAATTATGCAAAAATTAAACATAAATTAAACACATAAAAGAAATACTTACAATATTTTTGAAACTAAAAGAATATTACAAGATTTGAAAATCTTGGAGATAAGAGCTCAAGATTTCTAAGAGAAGAAAGGAGAGAATTCTATGTGTGGAAGAATTGTGTAAACAAGACTTGTTTTTTGAAGTGAGGGGAGGCCCCTATTTATAGGGAAAGAGCCTCACTTGGAAAGGAATCCAAGAAAAAGGAATCATAGAAAAGAAACATTTTTTTTTGTCTAGGCCCATTACAAAACAAACTATCCTAATAAAATACAATGGTTAGTACAGTATGAACAGGCCCAAAGCTGGACCAATTAATTTTCTGTAGAAGACATGTAGAAGTATTCTTCTTCTTCGTCTTCTCCCAGATTGATGAGGGGGAAAACTTGACCTACGCGCTGCTTGAAGAAACTTTTGAGGTCTCGGCCTTGACATAAACTAGATTGAATTGAACTTATAATTGAACCTTGGAAGTTCAAGAACCTTGCATCTCGCAAAACACAAAGGATTGAAGTGTTTAAGCCTTCCCTTGTGAATGGTTTGATGCCTACTTGAACGAGACCTATGTGAATGAAGTTATATTTTCTTTCACAATGTTTTGGTATAGATTTTTGAGAAAGTAGATGTATAGTTTCAAATGGTTTTGATAACGGAACATCATTTTCTTCTGTTTTGATTATGTAGTCTGTTTTGAGGAGATTTTTGAATATGAAAATTTGAGAGTGGTTGCTTTGGAAGTGTATGACTCTTTTGTGATTTTCGATACCATATTCTTCAGCATTAAGTCTCTATTTATAGTTGAACTTTAGAACTTCACTGATGCTTTACTTCTGGAGTATATTTCGATTAATCTGTTTTGAAAATATTCTGGAGTAGTTTGCTCAAATTCTGTTTTGAGCTTTTTGCTCACTGATCTGTTTTGAACATTTTGCTCCGCTTCTGTTTTGAGCATTTTTCTCAGATTCTTTAATCCTCATGATCAAATCTGCACCATTGGATCTTCATGCGATAGTCCACATCTGGACCAACCTATTTGATATTCTGTGATCCTCTGATTTCGGCCATTCCTAGATGCGCACCTGATATTCTAAAATCCTCTGAATTCGGCCTTTGCTGGACTGCACAGCCTGTCCCTCTTATTTCGGCCACCACTGGGCCATGGTCTGATTTTCTGATCTGGACCATCACTGGACCAAATAATTATTTCTGAAACATTGATTTGGAAGTTTTTACTCTGATCTGGACAGATTCTGGACTTTGGTCTGGAACAAACTTCTGGAACAAGTCTGGACTGTGTAATTTTTCATTGCCAGGCCATCTTCTGGTCAGAATAACTTCTAGAATAAAATTGATATTTGACTTCTGTTTGTTTGGAACAACTCTCCTTCTGGAAGGCTTTCCAATGGTATGATCCATGTTTCATTATGATTTTTCTTCCTTCTATTTTGGGCCACCAAACATATCCTCTGGTGATGTTTTGACATCCTGGAACATCTTCTGGAAATTCCAGAATTCATTTTCCTTTGATCTCTACTTCTGTTTCCTTCAGTTTCTATGGCATTTAACTTAATAATTCAAAGTACAAAATAAGTTTACATTGAGTACATTTGTAAGCATCAAAATCCTAAGTACTTAGAACCAACTTGGTTCCAACAATCTCCCCCTTTTTGATGATGACAAAACCTTAACTTATTTTGCTAACTTATGACTCGAAAACTTTGAATTACTCCCCCTCAAACCAATCTCTCCCCCTAAGTCTGATACTCTCCTTTTCAACTCCTTCTTTGTTCTCTCTTTCTTTTCTTCTCTTCTCCTCTCCTTTTCAACTCCTTCTCTTTTCACTCTTTCTTTTTCTCTCTCCCTGATTCCTTTCCTTTTCAACTCCTTCTGTTTTCACTCTTTCTTTTTCTTTCTTTGTTTTTCTCTCTCCCTGATTCCTCTCCTTTTCAACTCCTTCTGTTTTCTCTCTTTCTTTTTCTCTCCTTCTTTCTTTTTATCTCTCCTTTTCTACTTATTTCTCCTTTCTTTTTTTCTCTCTCTCTCTTTCTCCCCCTTTTGGTCATCAGCCAAAAAGTGGTCCTACTATTTTTGTATTTTTTGTTTTTCTCTTTACAAATTACAGAAAGTAAAAACTGAATAAACTAAAATTGCAAGAAATTTTAAAAACTCCTAAGATGACTACTTGAGCTAGTCAGATATGGAGGTCATGCTGAGATGCTTCTTAATGAACTCGAACCTATCTTCTGGTAATGCCTTGGTGAAGATATCAGCCCATTGATGATCAGTGTCCACAAACTAGATGCTCAAAGTCCCTTTTTGAACATGGTCCCTAATGAAATGGTGTTTTATTTCAATGTGTTTGGCTCTAGAGTGTAACATTGGTTCTTGGTTAGGTTTATGGCTGAAGTGTTATCACAGAACAAAGGGAAATTGTTTTCAAAGATGTTGTAATCTTCAAGTTGGTGTTTCATCCAGAGTATGTGTGAACTGCATCCTGCTGCTGATATATACTCAGCTTCTGCTGTTGACATGGCAATGGTGCTTTGTCTTTTGCTTGACCAAGAGATCAAATTTTCACCTAAAAATGTGCAGTTGCCACTGGTAATTTTCCTTTCCAACTTGTCTCCAGCATAGTCAGAATCACAAAAACCTTTTAGTTTGTAGGTGGGTGTTTTCTTGTATAACAAGGTAAGGTTGGTGGTTCCTTTAAGGTATCTCAGAATTCGTTTGACAACAGTCAAATGGGATTCCCTAGGGTCAGCTTGAAATCGGGCACATACACAAACACTAAACATAATGTCAGGTCTAGAAGCAGTTAAATATAGAAGGGATCCAATAATACCTCTGTATGTTTTCGGGTCTACCTTTTTACTGGTTTCATCTTTCTCAAGTGACCAGGTTGGGTGCATGGCGGTGGCCATAGGCTTACAGTCACCCATCTTGAACTTTTTAAGAAGTTCTTTGGTGTATTTAGATTAGTGAATGAATATACCTATTTTACCTTGATGAATCTGAATTCCCAGGAAGAACTTAAGTCCTCCCATCATGCTCATTTGGAACTCCTTCTGCATTAGGTCAGAAAACTCTTTCTGTTGACTGTATCCTTGAGCTACAACTTCACCCTTTTCATTGAATTTGTTTCTGAATACCTACTTGGTTCCAATAATGCTTCTGTTTGGTCTGGATACCAGATCCCAAACATTATTCCTTTGAATTTCATTCAGCTCTTCTTGCATTGCAAGTATCCAACCTTCCTCTGCCAAAACTTCATCAACAATGCTGGTTCGCATCAGCTTCTGGTTCTGTAACAGCTTCTGATTCTGATGAATCAGCTTCTGGTTCTGGTGAATCTGTAACAGCTTTAGATTCTGGTAAATATCCAGATTTCTCTTATGACTTATCTTGGCTGTTTCTGACTTGATCAGATTTATCTTTTGAAGATTTGTCATGTGTTGCTGACTTGCTTGTATCCTTTACTTTTCCAGGAACTTCTGTTTCTTGTGCTTCTGCTCCCTGCACTATTTTTATCTTGCTTTGATTTGTTAAGATCAAGCAGTTTGTCATTTTACATAATGCAAATCAAATAAGTTAAAATTTAACTCAATACAGCCAAACCATTCGTTCTGCTTCTGCTTCTGCTCCCTTTGGTTTTGATGATCCTGTACTATCTTTATCTTGCTTTGATTTGTCAAGTAGTTTGTCATATATCATAATATAAATCAATTAATTTAAAAATGAACTTAGTACAGCTAAACCATTAATTCTGCTTCTGGTGGTTTCTGTTTGTTTTTTTTTGAAACCACTGGAATGCTGTTTCTTCTGAGTGTTCAATTCGTGTGAATCATCTGGTTTCTCTGATGTTTTGAAAACCTGCAGAATACTTATCTAGCTTTGATTTGTTAAGATCAAGCTTCTTGTTATCACAGTAAATATTAAATAATAATAGTATTTACAGCAAGATGTAGCCTCGGGTTTACTCTGAAAATCCTCTTGCTTCTGATTTTCATATTCCTAATCTATATGTTCTGAGATTACATGGTTTGGATGAGGGAATTTGAATTCCCTTCCAGGTTTGTAGTTTTGATGAATCTCACTGGAGAGTTTGAAGAACTCTCTTGATTCTGATTCTTTAATTTCTGTTTTGGCTCATACACCATATTCCTCTGGTGATTCTGAAACTTATGGTGGTTCTGGTAATTATACTAATTTTGATAATTAGAGTAGTTCTGATGATCATACCTCAACCTTTGATACTGATACCTGTTCAGGTTCTGGTTCTGGTACTCATTCTGATTCTGGTTCCAGTGTTGATTCTGGTTCCAGTTTCTGTGCCTCCAGTTCTGGTTCCAGTGTTGGTTCTAGTTCCAGTTCCTGTACCTCTGATACTGGTTCCAGTTTTGGTTCTGGTTCCAGTTTCTGTGCTTCTGGTACTGGTTCCAGTTCTGGTTCTGGTTCCAGTTCCTATTCCTCTGATACTGGTTCTAGTTCTGATTCTGGTTCCAGTTCTTGTTCTGATACGAGTAATATCCATGATATTTCCTGTTCCTCCTATAATTATGGTTCTGGTTCTTATAGGTATTGTGTTGACCAGTTCTTCTTCTACCAGAGTCACTTTGCTTTTGTTTGGTAGATGTTGGAACATAAACCTTCTTCTGCTTGTGTGTTGCCAACATCCATTGTCCAGGCACCATTGTTGGTGTCTCCTTCTGGTTGCTCAGAACATTTGCAACATAGATAATTTGATCTTTTGGTACCCAAAACTGATTGGGTCCAGGTTTGTTAGTCTTAACAGCTATCTGATCTTGTTCAGATTTTACCATTTGACAAGATAATTCAGAGTGACCTTTCTTAGCACAGACAATACATAAAACATCAGAATAAACAGCTTTATTTTCAATACTTGTTTCTGTAAAACCAAGACCTCTTTTTCCAGAGTTGTTGTTTCCATAAATCATAGATGCATACTTACTTCTTTCCATTCCATTTGAAATAAAGTTTTGAAAAAATTGCTCATGCATATCAGATTTACAAGCAGTCTCAGAATTGGAACAATTATTATTTTTCAGAGTTTGGTTTTCAGACTTGAGTCTTGCAACTTCAGTTTTAAGATCTTTGATTTCAGTTGCATACTCAGAAATTTGATTCTTTAAAACTTGATCTTCTTTGGTAAGATTTCTCTTATCTTCCCTAAGAGATTTCAGTTTTAAAGACATCTTATTATTTGCATTAACAAGTCCTTTAAAGTATCAATTAATTCAGATTTAGAAAGATCAGAAAATACCTCATTGTCTTCATCTTCTGATTCTGTTCCAGAGCCCGAGCTATATTCAGAACTTGAGTTGGTATGAGCCATCAGAGACAGAATTGTTTCCTCTGATGTGCTTCCAAATTTTCCAGAATGATTGCTTCGATCATTCTTCCTTCTGCATGTTTTCCTTCTGGAATTCGTGCCTTTATGAGGTCCAGAAGCAGACTTGATGTGAGCTATCTTTGTTGTTTCTGCCTCTTCTTCATCAGAAGATTCTTTCTCTAATTCTGATACATCCCAGGCAGCCATCAGACCTTTCTTTCTGTATATGGAACTCTTCTTGTGCTGTTTTCCTTTTTCCAGATTTGGACATTCTGACTTGATATGTCCAGGTTCATTGCATCCATAACAGATGATGTTCTTCTTGTCAGATTCTTCCTTGCTGTTATGTTTCTTCTGGGAACCTCTCCTATTTCTGTTTTCCCATATCTTAACCATCTTTTTGGTTAAGTATGCCATATCATCACAGTCACTATCACTATCCTCTGATTATGATTCTGCCTTTGCAGCTTTCTTCTGTTTTGATTTCAGAGCCAGATTTTTCTTCTTCTTAGGTTCATCTTCTTCCAGTTCTATTTCATGAGACCTGAGTGAGCTGATCAGATCTTCCAGCCTCAAGGTACTCAGATCCTTAGCTTCCTGAATTGCAGTAACCTTTGGTCTCCACCTTTTTGGTAGACATCTCAGAATTTTCCAGACATGATATTCAGTGGTATAGCTTTTGTTTAATACTTTCAGTACTGATACCAAAGTCTGGAATCTGCAGAACATTGTGTCAATGTCTTCATCCTCTTCCATCTTGAACAGCTCATACTTTCTGACCAATATGTTAGCCTTTGTTTGTTGAACCTGCTTGGTTCCTTCATAGGTCAGAACCAGACTATCGAATATACTCTTTGCTGTTTCTTTATTTGTGCATCTATCAAATTCCTTGAATGTGATTGCACTGACCATGATGGTTATGGACTTGTGATGAAGTCTGTGTAGTCTGATCTGATCTCGTTTCATATCATCCAAGTCTTATTTCTTAGTTGGATCTTCTGGATCAGTAAGTGCAGTGTATCCTCTGACTATCATCTTCCATAATTCAGGATCTTGAGATATGACAAAACTTCTCAGTCTGTCCTTCCAATACTCAAACCTTTCTCCATCAAATATTGGTGGTCTGTTGATGTTGCCTCCCAATTCTTCTGACATATTGAACCCCTTGGACCTTTCCTCAAACACTGTTAAGTGCTCAGCCTTGAAACTAGGCTCTGATACCAATTGAAGGTGCAAACACGAGAAGGGGGTTGAATTGTGTTTGACTTAACTTGAATACCTTTCCTGTTTGAATACTTTCAAAACAAAACTTGATGTATAATTAAAACAGAGTTAGCAGTGGATAAAAATAAAAATAAAAACAAAAACTCATAGATTTTATACTGGTTCACCGTTAACGAGGCTACGTCCAGTCCCTTCGCCTTGAAGGATTTCACTAATTCAACCTTGAATTACAACCTTGCTACTGACCCTCCAAGTCAGTCTTCTCAATTAGTCTAACAATCCTAGACTTCTTTGAGGAAAAAACAACTCCTGTTCTTCAGCCAATCTGACACCCCAGATTGTTGAAGAATTCACAACACTATGAATCTAATTGCTAAGTACCTTGCTACCCTTTCTGAATCCCTTAGTTTGTAGGTTCTACTTCAACAACTTAGATACAACCCTATCTAATTGCCAAGTAACTTGCTACCTCTACTGACTCCTTCAGATTGTAGACTTTACTTCAACAACTTAGATTTGCCACAGTGGAAAGAAAATAACCGAGTACTTGCTTCTTGAAAGCTGAAACTCACAATTGACTTATATGAAAATTTAAGAGTGGTTGCTTTGGAAGTGTATGACTCTTTTGTGATTTTCGATACCATATTCTTCAGCATTAAGTCTCTATTTATAGTTGAACTTTAGAACTTCACTAATGCTTTATTTCTGCAGTATATTTCGATTAATCTGTTTTGAAAATATTCTGGAGTAGTTTGCTCAGATTCTGTTTTGAGCCTTTTGCTCACTGATCTGTTTTGAACATTTTGCTCCGCTTCTGTTTTGAGCATTTTTATCAGATTCTTTAATCCTCATGATCAAATCTGCACCATTGGATCTTCATGCGATAGTCCACATCAGGACCAGCCTATTTGATATTCTGTGACCCTCTGATTTCGGCCATTCCTGGACGCGCACCTGATATGCTAAAATCCTCTGAATTCGGCCTTTGTTGGACTGCACAGTCTGTCCCTCTAATTTCGGCCACATCTGGGCCATGGTCTGATTTTCTGATCTGGACCATCACTGGACCAAATAATTATTTTTGAAACTTTGATATGGAAGTTTTTACTCTGATCTGGATAGATTCTGGACTTTGGTCTAGAACAAACTTCTGGTCAAGTCTGGAACAAGTCTGGACTGTGTAATTTTTCACTGCCAGGCCATCTTCTAGTTAGAATAACTTCTGGAATAAAATTGATATTTGACTCCTGTTTGTCTGGAACAACTCTCCTTCTGACAGGCTTTCCAATGGTATGATCCATGTTTCATTATGATTTTTCTTCCTTCTGTTCTGGGCCACCAAACATATCCTCTGGTGATGTTTTGACATCCTGGAACATCTTCTGGAAATTCCAGAATTCATTTTCCTTTGATCTATGCTTTTGTCTCCTTCAGTTTCTGGGGCATTTAACTTAATAATTCAAAGTACAAAATAAGTTTACATTGAGTACATTTGTAAGCATCAAAATCCTAAGTACTTAGAACCAACTTGGTTCCAACAGGTTTGTAGTTGGTTTTGTAGAGGTGGAAGCTATCTTGGACTTCTGGTTTAAGGATATCCGGGATGGACCCATAAAGTTTCCACCAATGGGCAAACCAGTAAGGGATTTTTGAGGGATCCATGGTAAGGTTGAAGAAAAATAACCAAGTATGGCTAAATTTCTGGTTTTGAATGAGGAAAGCATTATACCAGGCTTGTTGGTAGTCCCAGTAAGTAAAGGTTCTACAATGGTTTATTGTGGTTTTGAAGTCAAGTGGGAAAAGTTTTGGTGTATGAAGTTTTGTTCCCCATTCCGAAGGTGGGATGATTTTGTGGACTTTTGCGGTTGAATAGGCCACTGGGCCTTCTTTAGGGTTATCTTGAAAGGTTACCGAGCCGGTAATTTCAAGAATGGACCTGTAGTAAAGCTGGGGTTTCGATAAATCCCATGGTTTGAAAAACCAGCCTTCTGGAAAATTTTTGGAAATGACTAATAGAGGATTTTTATTGTAAAAATGGTCATTTATGGTCAAAATGTTTTGAAATTCTTTTTTAACAAAATACTCAGATTTTGGTTTGAAAATAATCTGAGATACATTTTGTTTTAAAACAATTTTTGAAAGTTCTTCCTGTGGGGGTCTTGAAATAATTTTGCAGGATGATCCCTCCTGAAAGGGTTTTGAAAGAATATTTTGGGAAGGCGTTTTTGGAGCTGAACATTCTCCCTTTTTGGGTTTTTGAAAAAGTGTAAGATCTTTGGAGAGACTTTTGATTTTCTTCTGGGTCTCCTGGAGTTCCGTAAGCTTCTATAATCGAAGCTTTTCTCCAAGAATTGAAGCTTCAAGATCATCAAGGTTTTGTTGCTATGAGACTTGTTGGCTGTTAAGCCATTTTTGAACTTGGTTTTGGGCATTGGTTTTGGTATAATCTTCTTCAACGGCTTCAGCCCAAGATCTAATTGGCTTTGCCGATGAGATGGGTTTTGGGTTTTCTTGTGCTTGGTCCTTCTGGACCTCATTCCTTTTTGGTTTTCTGGGCATCACTCAAGTCCTATTTTGGAGGAATTCTCTGGTTAGAAAATCCGGGATTGAGTTTTGATCTCCTTTGATATCAAAATCAAAAATACTAAGGATGGCTTGCCATCTGGCGAAAATCTGTTTTGATGCAATATTTTGAACATCTTCTTGTAATACTTCTTTTGCAGATTTACAATCTATGCGAAGTAAAAAATTTTGATTGAGTAAATCACTTTGAAATTTTGTAATGCACATAACAATAGAAAGAATTTCTTTTTTGATGGTAGAGTAATTCTTTTGACAATCATTCCAATGTGCCGATGTAAACTGGACAATACATTCTTTGTTATTGGTTTTTTGTTTAAGAATACCCCCATATCTGATGCATCTGTTTCAACAATTTTTTGGGCTGATGGGTCAGCTAAACGTAGGCAAGGTATTTCTTTAACTTGCATTTTGATTATTTGAACTATTCGAGTATGTTCTTCTGACCATGCGACAGGGTTTTTTCTAAGCCTATCATGGAGAGGTTTTGCAATTCTATTAATGTTAGGACAGAAATCTAACACATAGTTCAGACTTCCCAAGAATCTTTGTAATTGGATTTTATCAATAATTTTGTCAGGAAACTTATCTGCAAAAACTAGGGATCTTTCAATAGGAGTGATCGTACCTTGAGAGATATAATGTCCCAAAAACCTTATTTTTGTTTGGAAAAGAGAAATTTTGGATTTTGAAACAACTAAACTGTTTTTCTTAGCAACCATAAAAAATGTTTTAATGTGTTTGAAATGTTCTTGAATAGTCCCCGAAAAAATTAAAACATCATCAATATAGACAATGCAAAATTTTGAAAACGGATTCAAAATTTCATTCATAATTCTTTGGAATTCTGATGGGGCATTTTTTAATCCAAAGGGCATAACTATCCATTCATATTGACCAAAAGGAACAGTGAATGCAGTTTTGTACCGGTCTTTTGGATCAATTTGGATTTGCCAAAATCCTGATTTCATGTCGAATTTTGAAAATATAAGTGCAGAATGAAGTTTTTGCATAAGATCTTTTTTGTTTGGAATCGGGTATCGAATCCATTTTAATACTTTGTTTAATGGTTTATAATTTATGACTAACCTTGGTGTACCCCTTTCAATTTCAGAATTTTTATTAACATAAAAAGCGGCGCAACTCCAAGGAGATCTAGATTTTGTTATTAGACCTTTTTGTTCTAAATCTTTAATCTCTTTTTTACAATGCTCTTCTAGTTCATGATTCATTTGAATAGGCCTAGCTTTCGTTGGGATTTGTTTGTAAGAAAAATCATTTTCATATGGTAAATCTACCATGTGTTGTTTTCTATCCCAAAAAGCATTTGGTATATCTGAACAAATTTCGTTTTCCATTTGTTTTTGAAGTTCCAAAATTTTTTGTGTTATGAAATTTGTTTGTAATTGTTGTTTTATTTTGAGAAAAGAGACATCTTGTTTTAGAAAACATAAATGTTTTTCTTTTCCTTGAATTAAACAATTTAATTCACTTTTGTAGACAGAACAAGCCTTTAAAAGATTTAAATTCTTCGTTCTGGGTTTTTCAATGAAAGGGAAAACAATTTTATTTTCTTTTGTTTTGAAAGAAATATTATCATAATTAACATAATAGGGAGTTATCATATTGATAAAAAAGTGTCCCTAAAATGATACTATGATTTATATTTTCTATTAGTAAAAAACAAGTTTTGATGGAAACACTTTCATTTGTAACAGAGGCTTCCGTTTTATTTTTGATAATCATGTTGGAGTTATTTGCTGCAACAAGTCTTTCATTAGATTTTTGTAAAAATCTGTTTGGTATAATGCAACTTTTTAAACAGATTAGATCTGCTCCTGTATCAAAAAGTGCAATTGCCTCAATTTTGAAATCATCAGAAAAACTAAAGTGGTTTTAATCAAATATTTTCTTGTCGTTACAGCCCTTAAAACGAACAAGAAATCTTCTGGGATGTTTTCTAAATTTTCAATTTGATTTTCTTCATTTTTCTCTTCTTTTTCGTCTTCCGTTTCGGAAGAATTTTGTTCTTGTAATCAGGAAATGAGATTTTGAAGCATACTTGAATCAATTTCTTGTTTTTGTTTTAGAGCTTTTACCTCTTGTTTCACAATTTTAATCTCTTCTTGAAGTGATTGAATTGTGACAGGGGTTTGTGATTTTGTTCTTGTTCCTAAGATTTTGGTTAAATCATCGGTGGATTTGGGAAGTAATTATGATGAAGATGTGGAAGGCTGACATTGTTTTGTTTCAGAGGTATTTAGTAGTTTTTCTATTAATTCTTTTTGAAGTTTTGTATCTTCAACTTTGTTTATTATATCAAGAATCAATTCTTGATCTTTTGTTAAAACATTAATTGATTTTGAACTAAATTCTGATTCACTAGGAGATTCTGAGGTTCCTATTTCATCAATTTGTAAAGGTATATTATTTCCTGATGTACCTATTTCAGAATCTGTTAGTGTTTCATCGTTAGAAGTTTCTAAAAGTATTGCCTCAATTTTTTGAATAATTTCTTCACCAATCTGTAATTCGTGAATTTTCTTGTTTCTTCTACTATATTGGAAATGTGTCCTTGTTGGCCACATTTATAACAGGTTATTTGTTTTGTATTTTTGGGTTGGAATTTTCTTTCAAAAGGTTTTCTTTGTTTGTAAGGTTTTTGAAATCTAGATTTGTTATAAAATCCTTGCTTGTTTGGTTTTGAGGAAAAAATTTTGTGGGGTTTTTTGTACGTTTTTGAACAAGATCCTCCACAATCTTTCGAGACGTTTGTTGTGGGTAGTTCAAATTGTTTACAAAACGATCCTAATTCTTCTCTAGTTCGTTTCATCTCCCATTTTAGGTGTTTTTGAAGTTTTAAATCTTGACAGATTTTTAAACCTTCTTTTTGTGTGAAACGAACCAATTCTCCATATGTTAATTGATTATATGGAATTTGGTTTGTCCCAAAGATTTCTTTTATTTTGTTTCTTACATTTTCTCCTAAAAGGGTTGGGAGTCCTGCGAGGAATATTTCTTTCCAAAATGGTTGGTTTGAATCTTCCCTAAGCATAACTCTAGTCAAAAAAGTATTTTTGTAATTTTGGAATTCAGACAATTTTTTACATCTAAGGTTTGAAAGGAGTTCAGCATTTTTATCTTTTAAGTGAGATGGGTCTCCTATGAAGTGCAAACTAATCGTATGAATAAGTGTTGCAACTGCATCAGGTATTGGGTTTCCCATTTCATCGAGGATGGGGATTCCTTCCTCTGTGGTTTGGATTGCTCCTAAAATTTCTAATTATTGATTGGGTGTAAGACGGTAATCCCACCATCCTTTAAGTTGGCCTGAAAATCCTGCAACTAGGAGTTCAGCAATGGCCCTATCAGGCGTATTTGCCTGGGTTTTGTAGGCATTTGATGCCATAGTCATTTGTTGAAGGAGACTAAGGATATTATATTCAGACATACCATCTATATTCCATTCATAGACAGTACTGGCATTGAATTTTGACTGAGAAAGAACATTAGGTCTATTTTCAATGCCTAAGTCTGGTGCCGTAACCATGGCTAAAGGTTGACCCTTTTGCCACTGGAGCCTGCACAATTTTTGTTCTTTTTCACCTTCAGAAACTTGGTCTAAAGTTGTACTTGATTTTTCTAGTGTATCTTTAGCTACCAACGGTGATGAAGTAGAAGAATGTTTTATCCTACTGAGTTGGTATCATAAGGCTTGAGTAAATTCTTATTTTCCTTCTCTAAATAATTTTTGGCTTGTTTTTGAAATTTGAAACGACTTACAAACAGGGTTTTTAAGTTTTAATTATGTCGTTTCAGAAGTACAAACCTTATTAGTATTTTGATGTTCCTCTATCCTAGCCAATTGTTTCGCAATTGTGTTAAGATGGGCATTTGTAAAATTATTTTGTTGCAGGATATTCCTAATATCTTTGTCTGGACTATCACTAGGGATTTTGTAAGGTGTAGCTTCTATTGTTTGTTCTAGGTGTGCTATTTTGATTTGTCTTAATGGTGGATGTTCAAACTGTATTTTCCTACCATTTGTCATTTCCCATTCTACAGTTTTATTTCTATTTGTTATGGGATCCATAGAATTTTGGTTTTGTTTGAACGGAAATGAAATTTTGTTCTTTGATGCATATATTCAAACCATTCAAAGAATAAAATATGGGTTTTGTTTTGTAAAACAAATTCATAAAATTCATTTTGAATTTCTTTCCTTTGTTCCATAAAATTTTTGAAGAACCATGTTCTTTTTTCTGTATTTTTGGAATCATAAAATTCATCATGAAGTAATTTCTTATTAACCTCAAAGGCTTTTTCTATAACATTTAATTCGTTGATGATATTTTCAGTTATTGCAGCAAAAGACGGTGAAGTTGGTGGAGAAATGTTTCGTAAAACATTTTGTTATTCATCATCAACAGTTTGAGACGCTGTATAGATTTGATGAGGCACGTTTGTGGAATAGTAAACATTTTGGAAAGAAGCACTTGGAATGCTTGAACAAGAAAATCGTGGTTTTGAAAAGTTTTCTATTTTATCGGATAGGTGTATTATTGAGGGGAGTTTTGGGGTTAGGTCTAATGTAACACTCCGAGTTTAAAACACAGCGCGAGTGTATTTTTTTTTATAAATAATTAAAATGATTTTCCAATTTTAATTCAAAAAAAAAAGATTGACATAAAATTTCCTTTAGTTCATTTCATAAAATAGTACGTCGTAGATTAATCGATTAACGTAATTAATAACTTCATCGTAATATCACTAGGTACTTAATTCTGGAAATTTAATAATAACCATTAATACATTTCAAAAGATAACAGTGTCATAATCTCAAAAGGAAATATCAGAGTGCGGAATAAGTTAGCGGAAAAGTAGTACAATAATTTCCATAATAAAACAAATTACATTTTCTAGCTCAAAATCCAATACATCAAATCTAACTGATCATGCACTAAAGCTACAGTAGCACGGATTTCCTCCGCATCCCAAACAAGTCTCATCCGACTCCGCCGCTCGCCTCGATGTAACCTCCTCCTCCTCCTCATCATACAGAGAGGGATCAGTCTCCTCCAAAGTCAGATCAATGCACAGTCTAGGTCGCTTCGGCGGTGCCGGAATCTCATAACAATCATCGGACACCCCAGATTGTAGAAGAATTCACAACACTATGAATCTAATTGCTAAGTACCTTGCTACCTCATACTGACTCCCACAGTTTGTAGACTCTACTTCAACAACTTAGATTTGACACAATGGAAAAAAAAATAACACGAGTACTTGCTTCTTGAAAGCTGAAACTCACAATTGACTTATATGAAAATTTGAGAGCGTTTGCTTCGGAAGTGTATGACTTTTTTGTGATTTTCGATACTAAGTAATCTGCCTTGAGCCTCCTTTTATAGATGAAAATTAGGGTTTCTTCCATGATCAAATTCGAGCTGAATCTTGCTGGATTCTCTTCCAAAAATAACTTGACCAATTGGGCTTCTTTTAAATAAAAAACATATCTTCAGATTTCTTTCAAAATTAACTGGCCAATCAAATCTTTTAATTGCTTCCCGCCACAGCTCCTGAATTCCACAATACTCCACTTTATTTTAGTAACAAATCTTTTTAATACTTTGATTAAAATAAATTGAAATCTCCACCGTTAATCCTCATGATCAAATCTGGACCATCAGATTTTTCTGCGCTAGTCCACATCTAGACCAATTAATTGATATGTTGTGATCCTCTGATTTCGGCCTTCCCTGGACCACACTTCCTGACCTTCTGATCTTCTGATTTCGGCCATCTTGGATGCGCACCTGATATGTTATAATCCTCTGAATTCGGCCTTTGCTGGACTATACATTATGTCCCTCTGATTTCGGCCAACACTGGGCCATGGTCTGATTTTCTGATCTGGACCATCACTGAACCAAATAATTAATTCTGAACCACTGATCTGGAAATCTTCCCTCTGATCTGGACTAATTTTGGACTTTGGTCTGGATTAAATTGAAATTAAATCTGGACAATAAATATTTCATTCTAGGCATTTTACCTTTGATTTTAGATCAGGTCTGGATCATTCTGGAAATCATTTCGTCTTGTCTTGACTTAGTTTCATGCCCTGAATCATGCTATCTTATGGTCTGGGCCAAATCTGGATTGATCCTCTTGTTCTGGACTCATAAACATACCTTCTGGTCAAGTCTGGAACAAGTCTGAACTGTGTAATTTTTCACTGCTAGGCCATCTTCTGGTCAGAATAACTTCTGGAATAAAATTGATATTTGATTCCTGTTTGTCTGGAACAACTCTCCTTCTGGCAGGCTTTCCAATGGTATGATCCATGTTTCATTCTGATTTTTATTCCTTCTGATCTGGGCCATCAAAGATATATTTTGGTTATGTTTTGACATTCCTGGAGTATCTTCTGGTAATTCCAGAATTTTTCTGGAATCCTTTGATCACTGCTTCTGATTCCTTCAATTTCTGGGGCATTTAACTTAATAATTCAAAGTACAAAATAAATTTACATAGAGTACATTTGTAACCATCAAAATCCTAAGTACTTAGAACCAACTTGGTTCCAACATTATTTTCTTTCCACTGTGTCAAATCTAAGTTGTTGAAGTAGAGTCTACAAACAGAGGGAGTCAGTAGGAGGTAGCAAGGTACTTAGCAATTAGATTCATAGTGTTGTGAATTCTTCTACAATCTGGGGTGTCAGATTGGCTGAAGACAGGAGTTGTTTTTCCTCAAAGAAGTCTAAGATTGTTAGACTATTTGAGAAGACTGACTTGGAGGGTCAGTAGCACGGTTGTAATTCAAGGTTTGAATTAGTGAAATCCTTCAAGGCGAAGGGACTGGACGTAGCCTCGTTAACGGTGAACCAGTATAAAATCTGTGAGTTTTATTTTTATTTTTATCCGCTGCTAACTCTGTTTTAATTATACATCAAGTTTTGTTTTGAAAGTATTAAAACAGGAAAAGTATTCAAGTTAAGTCAAACACAATTCAACCCCCCTTCTCATGTTTGCACCTTCAATCAGCACCAGTGCAGTCGCTCAACATACCAGCAGTTGTGCAGTCGTTCAACAGACCAGCACGTTTAACATATACCAAGGTACAATCGCTCAACATATCAGTACCAGTGCAGTCGCTCAACAGACCAGCACTCGTGCAACCGCTCAACAGATCAGCACGTTTACGCATTACTTTGTGGCCCATCGCGGGTACCACCTGACTATGCAATGCATGAATATGTAGTGTTTTCTCTCCACTCAAAACAGTATGCAACATCAATAAAATTCATGCCTTTCCATCATTTTCCCAAAACATCTCAACACAATTAATTTCATCAATAATTAAACATTCAAGCAATCCCATCATTATCACTTTACATTATCTCAAAATTCCATTCTGAATTATCATAAGTCTTTCCAATGTTTCCCAAACTCTTAAAATTCATAAAACAATGTTTAAAACTGAGATTTCTGGAAATATACGAATCTGTATTCGAATACAGCTTCTCTGTATTCGAATACAGAAGCCAAAAACAGTGCAAAATTAACACTCTGTATTCTAATACAGCTTCCTTGTATTCGAATACAAAGGCTGTCACAGTGCCAAATCAGTATTTTTCACAACATCAGTAAAGGTTTCAAAAGCTTCATCATTACCACTTCAAACTATCACAAAAACTCCATTTTAATTTGTCACAAACCTTCCCAATGTTCCCCAACACTTAAAGTTTATAAAACAACGTTTAAAACTTTGAATTTCTGAAAAACATGAATCTGTATTCGAATACAGCTCCCTTGTATTCAAATACAGAAGCTAAAACTTGAGTTTCAGGAAAAACCCGAATCTGTATTCGAATACAGCTCCCTTGTATTCGAATACAGAAGCAAAATTTGTGAAAGTCAGCATCCTGTATTCGAATACGAGACTGTCGTAGTCGAATACAAATGCGAATACAGTGTTAAAATTTCACTTCTGTATTCGAATACGACAGAGTCGTAGTCGAATACAGATGCTAAGCTAGAAGCAAAAATCCTTCCTCTGTATTCGAATACAGGGGCCCGTATTCGAATACAAGTGCGAAAACTTGAGTAAAACAGAAACTTGGCAGGCTGTATTCAAATACACTCATGTTGTATTCGAATACACCTTCGAAATCAGTAAAAAATTTCCTGAGACTTCAACACATTTTCAAACTGTTTCCTTTTGAAAAATCAACAAAACACCAAAACAGATTCAGCACTTTTCCATAAAAACACTTTCATCATTTAAAATCCCTTTTCTTTTGAAAACATCAGCAACACCAGAACTATCATCAACATGACAAAATACAAAATCACCAACACCAGATCATTCATCACAGTTTTACTTTAACCACCCAAAACAGAATGTCATCCTAAAAAACAAAACATGCAAGGTATTTCCAGCATTCTTACACAACCAATCACAACTTGCAAAGCATTTTCAGCTTTCTCACACAAGCAGAACAACATTAGTTCATTCAGCCAAACAACAACCATCACATAGCAGCAAAACACCAACAGAATGCATTTTCACATTTTATAACAACCAGCACAACAGTTTTTAAAAATATGCATTTTGATCATCTTCAAAATAGCATGCAAGACATTTTTCAACTTTCCCACATAAACAAAACAGCATTAATGCATTCAACCAAACAACAACCATCACAGAATCATTACACATCAAGAGAATGCATTTTCTTCATTTTTCAAAATGTCATTGCAAAAACAGTTTTTCTTCAAACAATGATGAAACATTATTAATGCCATAACAAGTATGCATTTACAGCCATAATGCAAACTAGAAAGTGGAAGGTGCCCTTACCCTTGTTGCGTTTCTGCTACTTCTCACGTTTCTGTTTTCGTTCCCGTTTACGCGTCAAAAATCGTCGAAACTCCCGCTTGCGTTTGCTGCTACGAAAATAGGTTCTCTAGCTCCGGAATGATGAGGGGAACAACTTTTGTACTGGGGTTTTCTGGTTTGGTGCTTGGATTTCCAAGTAATATCACTTTTGAGGAACTCCCTTTTTTTTTTGAACGAACTTGAAACAGAAAACAGAATGGGAGGGAAGGAGAAGGTGGTTACTGTTACATGTAGTAAGGGCAGTAAGGGAGGAGGAATGGTGTTTTGATTTTACCCATCCTTCTCACTCCTATATATAGGCTTGTGTGGGTGCCACCTCACCCGACACTTGTCTGATCCTCAGCACTTAACCAATCTCGTCGCAATTAGCCCATAATCCCTTAATTAACTGCCCGATAATTTAATTACTCGTAATTAAATTAATTTACTCTTCATCTAATAATCTTAATTTATCTTCCAAAATAAATATTTATATATATATATATATATTCACTCAAAACATACATATATTAAATATTTTACAAATATCCCCAAAATACACTTAATATTAATTTCATAAATTAATTCTTAAATTTAAGGGTCTTACATCTACAGTACTGGTGGAGGAACCAGCATCAGAATGTCGGGTACTGGAAGTCCTTGTAAAACTTAGTTTTACCTTTCCATCAATATATTGGATAACTTCTCTTAATTGAGTGTTTGGTTTTGATTGTTCAGGAGACTTGGGTTTCACCGCTCCTTCAAGAATCCATTCTTTAGGAAGATCTATGTCTTTCCAAATGATGGTTTTTGGAATTACAGTGTTTGCTTTTGATAAATCGGATTGTAGAAACAAGATTTCACCCTTTTTGTTTTCAATATTTTTTGTTGCCGTAAAGGCTGAAAACATAGCTTTGTAATGTATTCTGTAAATAATTGCTACGGGAATAGATCCACTTAGCATGTTGTAATTATGAGTTTTGATTTGTAAAACAAGAGATTTTAGAATATTTGGGTTTTTTAAAGACAATGAAAAATCCGGATAACATTCAAAATAAATCGGTCCTTGACATAAACTAGATTCAATTGAACTTATGATTGAATCTTGAAAGTTCAAAAATCTTGCATCTCGTAAAACACAAAGGATTGACGTGTTTAAACCTTCTCTAGTTAAAGGTTTGATGCCAACCTGGACAAGGCCTATGTGTATGAAATTATATTTTTTGTCACAATGTTTTTGTATAGATTTTTGAGAAAGAAGATGTATAGTTTCAAATGGTTTTGTTAACGGGACATCATTTTCTTCTGTTTTGATGATGTAATCTGTTTTGAGGAGATTTTTTAATAGGCCAAATTCATAAACTTGGTCTCTTTTAATTTTTGAGATTTTCCAGTTGTTAATAGATTTTTGAAAATCTTCAATAGTTATTTCTTCGCTATTGATGGGTTCCTTTTGAACTAAGGTGTTTTGAGTACAAGAACTTGATATAGATGTAGATCTACAAAATATATTATTCATATTCAAAATTTTCTTTTTAATTTGAAAAAACTTTCAAATGATTCACTGTCCTAAAACGCCTATTCCCTCGACTTAACACGGGACTTACTACCCAGAAACTATTATTTTTCAAATTAATATATCAATTTTAAATATGTATAATCAATTTTATATAACTACAACCCCCAGGCTTTGATACCAAAGGAATATATATGGAGAGATCAAAGTATACCCATAAAATTATACTTATTGAATAACATTGAGTTGAGTAAATATTTGTTTTAAAATCGATTGATTGAAAATTAATATCGTAATGATCATATCTATATAACATTAATTTTGACGCATCTTGATTATATAATAAATGATTATAAATTAATATCAAAATTTATAAATATGATGATATATATGACAATAACTTCTAATTTAACGATTGATTTTAAAAAATATTTATTTAATATGATATTATTAAATGAGTGTATTGATCTCTCCTTTTATATATATATATATATATATATATATATATATAATAAAGAAAAGAAAAAGTGGATAAAACAATTATATCTTGGCAATTGGTGTATCTTTGTATATAATGTTAGTTCATACATAATTGATGAGACTATTTTTAGTTTCAAGTACGAAAAATAAGAATAGAAAGACATGACTTTATTTAATTGTCATATATATATATATATATATATATAATAATTCATCTCAAAATAAGTAAAATTATTTGCTGTGATGGCATGCATTAATTAATTAGGTTCTGGGGATGAAATGAAATCCTGAAGGTGCAATGTTAGCAAGAGTGTGAGTCCCAATACGACTAATCCCAACATATTTGAGGGTTGAAATTAGACCACCAAAAGAAGGAAGTTTTGTGTTGCAATTGGAGAGTGGTGTAGGAACCATTAGGTTGCAACCATTAAGTAGTGAAGAGATATCAAATAGCATAGGATCATCCATCATAATTGAAAACTTCCCATCATCATCGGTTGTTGCATTAGAAATCATATTTCCTCCACATTCTAGTTGCACTTGAGCATCTGAAATATTTTATAGTATTTATTCATTAATTATCAGTTTATTTTATAGTATTCTCCATGTTGGTTAGATATATGGAAGAAAAAAAAACTTTTAATCTTTCTAGAACTTGAATGTATAATTTTTAAGATAAAATTTTTACTTTTAATTCTTTAATATATATACATTTGTTTAATTTTTAAGCAATATTACAAGAATTAGGAAAATGTTTGTTTGTACGAAGACCAACAAGCACAAAAACTGATGAAAATGCAACGGCAACGAAGGATTACACTGCTTCTTTAACTATTTATTTTTATTCTCTTCTATGTATTTTTCCTATCCGTTGATTGTTGTATCGTCCAATTTCGTTGGTCTGAGTGTAGTGTTATATAGCAGTGCTCTATTACTCTTTTGAGATTTTTTTTTTTTTTACTAATTTATCTTTATTTATGTTACATATTTATATGTAATTTGAAATAAATACTATAACTAAAACCATAAATTAATTATTTCTCTTTAAGGATAAGCTAGTAAAACATTTTAAACCGCCAACAAATTAAATATTACAACTAATTTTTAATTCTCATGATTTAGTCAATAAAATTTTTTATAAGGACAGGACCGAGGTATTACAAGAATAAATATTTTGTTTTAAAAAATTATTAGTTTAAGATAGAAGTGAGAAGATAAGATGAATGGCAGTGAAAATTGGTCTTACTTGAAAAAACTGGCATTGCAGCACCACTGACACCCACATTGTTATTAGAAGTGCAAAGTACAGTTCCTTGAATATTAGCGGAACCTAAGAGATCATTGAGAACACCAAGTTGTGCTTTGGCTTGGAGAATTGCCATTACAACAATTAAGACACATGTGATGAGATTTTTTATAGTCATGGCTCTCAAATTAAATGTATTGCTTGATTGCAACAAGTAATAGCAATGCACCTAAACTATTTATACTACAAGGAAGCACTACACTGCATTCTTTTCAACATAATTACCATCACCAAATTGGAATATGCGTGTTAGTGTGATATGGTATGTGGCTTATAGCCAATTTGATACTAATATTCTTTTTTTCTCATTTTGAACCTTAACGTTTTAAAGTTGTCATTTTTAATTTGCATATTTAGCAATGGTTGATTCCTTATTACAAGCCCATGTTACGAGCACTATTTGCATATCAAAACAAGCAATTTGTTCTCTTGTGTAGTGCATGCTTATGTGATATTTGAAGAGGTCCAAAGATTTTTCCATTAATCCAAAGATTGACACATAACAAAATCATGATTCGATATATCACAGTACTTTTTGTTCCCACACCGTCCATTTGTTCATCATTATTTTTCAGTGGAGAGGACGTAAAGCAAAAAATTTACATTGCACGTTTATTTTGGTTCGTTGATTCATTACCTGGTCTCACGGCCCAAAGTTATTTTTTCAACTTTTTTTACTACTTTTTCTAATAAGAGTTAATTTTAACCCAATATTTCTAAAAAGGAAAATGTTTGATTTACACACCAAAAACTTAATTGATACTCTAGAGGGATAAAAATAGAAATATAGATAGTAAAACAGATCAATTTGCTATTCTTTTCTTGATTTATAATTAATCCGTCTAAAAAGAGATAAAGCGAGTAAGTCAATTAATATTAAAAGATTGAAAATCACACCCACATTTTTTTATGGCGTATTAATGGAACGGTGGACCACCTCTTCAAAATTTTATAAATTAATTTATTAATTAATAATTTAACAAAAACTATATAAAAAATGTAACCAAATAAAATAAATTAAAGACGATTCTAAAAAACCATAATATAAATCCAATTATTCCAACAAAAATATAAAAATTATCATTAAAATATTTATGGTATATCGTTAAAAAATATACAATAAGTCAACAAAAAATCTAAAATTAAAAATTAATGTGTCTACCAATTCAAGATTATTAGAAATATGAAGCTAAAATCACTCAAACTTAAAAGTGTTTGAATATAAGAGTTTTTCTAAACAAATTACAACTCCTTTCATAGGTGCAGATCCAAAGGTCAAAAAAAGTATTTCTTTTATCCGGAAGACCACATTTGGAGGACAAAAAACGTGTATTTTTTATGCATACTTCCAAAATGTACGTGAGACTAGTCTTTTTTTTTTCTCTTGCCTATTGGACCAGGTCTATGATTCCCAAAAGAGAACCTACAATAGTTCTCTTGCCTATTGGATCAGGTCTATGATTTTAAAAATGTGTCTAATGTATCCAGCTAAAATAATTTTATACAAATGTATAATATATAAGTTTATTTTCTAGATCAACAAGTTACGTCATATTTTATTTAATATAATGGTGAGATTAATTTAATGATAAAAACAAATTTATATATTGTGCAAGATTTATTTCATTTGTATATCATAAAATTGACCTTAAAAATAAGCTATATTTTTCAAAAATAGATAAGACTAATTTTTTTTCTGCGTATTATTTAATTAAAAATGTTCGACTTCAAATCATCTAAAAATTCTTGTAAATATAACAAAACATAGTTATTTCGATAAACATAAATTATATTCTTTTTATCATTATTATTATATATTAAATTTTGTAAATCGTATTAAATCATATACTTATATTTTCAATAATTTAATTATATAATTTTTATAAAAAATATTGACATATTTAAAAACTATTAGAGGAGATAACCTTAAAATTCTAGAGCAAATAGTTGAATAAAGTCTAACTTTCAGATATTTTTTAATTCTTAACATGAATTTATTGAAAAAGTGATGAAATAGAGCTAACTCACATTGAATCGTAC
The DNA here is from genome assembly GCA_037974295.1 of Cicer cuneatum. Lineage (NCBI taxonomy): Eukaryota > Viridiplantae > Streptophyta > Magnoliopsida > Fabales > Fabaceae > Cicer > Cicer cuneatum. The sequence continues at coordinate 10,588,236 of JBBPBO010001984.1, forward strand.
TTATAAATTTGATTGATATTGCAATTAATCACATCAAATTAAAATGACAATTTTAAGCTGCATTTTGATTGAGTCAACTCAAGTAATCACACCAAGTTGATTAGGAGGTTTTACTCTGCATAATCTTTTGGTTGTAACTAACAAAATTGTATCGACTAAAAACCCTATGAAATGATCCCTCGTTTACACTCCCATGTCAGATTGTAGGTTTTAATCTTATGTTCGCTTCACTTTGTTCTTATTACTGTTAATATTCTTTAAATTTACCCTCCAAGAGAATAAAAAAATTCCCATGTCAGATTGTAGGGTACTCCACCACATTCTCAAACGTTGTAAATCTTCTATGGATTCCAAAACTGTTGCTAAAACTCACGCAAGAATCATCGTACTTGGGTATGCAACATATCCATCTCTTATATCGTCTCTAATATCAAACTATGCACACTGTCACCAACCCCACATAGCCCATCACGTGTTTTCCCGAATTATAAATTTGTTCAACATGAATTTGGTGATTGAAAGTTTAGTGAAATCTGGTGAATGTGATATTGCCAAGAAGGTGTTTGACAAAATGCCTTTTCGAGATGTGGTCACTTGGAACACCATCATTGGTGGGTATGTTAAAAACTCGCGCTTTCTTGATGCATTGAGATTTTTCCGTGGAATGCTGAGTGCAAATGTTGAGCCTGATGGGTTTACCTTTGCTTCTGTGGTAACTGGGTGCGCGCGCCTTGGTGCATTTTGCAATGCCGAGTGGGTTCATGGTTTGATGGTTGAGAAAAGGGTTGAACTGAATTATATACTCAGTGCTGCATTGGTTGATATGTATGCTAAGTGCGGTAGGATTGATGTTTCGAGGCGGGTTTTTGAGTGTGTGGTGCGCGATCATGTGTCTGTTTGGAATGCTATGATTAATGGGTTGGCCATTCATGGGCTTGCTTATGATGCAACTGCGATTTTTTCGAGGATGGAGGTGGAAAATGTTTCGCCAGATTCTGTTACTTTTGTTGGGATTTTGAAAGCTTGTAGTCACTGTGGGTTAGTTGAGGTAGGTCAAAAGTACTTTGAAATGATGCAGAATCGGTTTTTGATTTGGCCGCAGCTTGAGCATTATGGAACCATGGTTGATCTCTTCGGACGAGCAGGGCTTTTGGAAGAGGCATATTCGATGATTAAGGCGATGTCGGTGGAGCCTGATGTTGTTATTTGGAGAGCACTTCTGAGTGCTTGTAGAATCCACGGAAAGAAAGAACTCGGAGAATTTGCTATTGCAAATATTTCGCGTCTTGACAGTGGAGATTTTGTCTTGCTATCAAACATGTATTGCTCTTTCAAGAACTGGCACAGTGCCGAGAGGGTGAGACAAATGATGAAAATGGGAGGAGTTCGTAAAACGTGTGGTAAGAGTTGGATTGAATTGGGGGACATCATTCACCAATTCAATGCTGCTGATCAGTCACATGCTGAAATGAAAGCAATTTGCAGGGTGCTGGAAGGTTTGATTAAGAGAGCTAAACTGGAGGGATTCACACCCTTGACGGATCTCGTTATGATGGATGTTTCTGAAGAGGAAAAGGAGGAAAATTTAACGTTTCATAGCGAGAAGTTGGCTTTAGCCTACGGCATTCTGAAAAGCAGCCCCGGAACAAAAATCACAATATCTAAAAACTTGCGTATTTGTCAAGACTGTCATAATTTGATTAAAATCGTGTCAAGAATATTAAACAGAGAGATAATTGTGAGGGATCGCATCCGTTTTCATCAATTTAAAGGTGGATTTTGCTCTTGTGGAGACTACTGGTAGTTATGACAGCAACTGCTTTGTTGCATTGTTAAATGCCCCTCACATGTTACAACTTCTGATTATAAGATTAAAAAGAAACTGCCAAAATGTGTGAATGGAAGGGATGAAAACCAAAAGAATGGGCAGCTCTCTTTACAAACATCAAAATCCTATCTGCTCAGGTCTTTGGTTTGCCGGTAAGCTTAAAAATAATTTTTTGGATGTAATTTTCAGGTTACATAATTTAAAGATGCTATTATGTAAGTAAAATGGGTAAAGTAAATATGATAGCATGCAACTAGCAATTATGGATATGGTGTTGATACTCCTTTTCTGGATAATAGACAATGGGACCTGAAAGATCAACAAGAAGTAAACTCATAAGGAGATGAAGTAGCTGCAGCTATTGAACTGAACTTAAAGACACAGAAACATCAATAGATGTGAACCCAGATGGAAAAAAATGCAGCTATTGTAGTGAACCTAGAAGGACAAGAAATTGCTGCATCTGCATGACTGCACCCGTAACAAAGATGAATGACTCAGTCGAACATTTAGGCCATATAGCTGCTTCTAAACGCACTGCTGGTTAACCGTAATAGCTATGCTTCTGGTTCACTTCATGCTGACCTCTAATTGTCTTAATGCCAGTACCAATTATTAGAAAAAAAAGGAACAATGTTTGTGATTGAATGCAATCATTTTTTCTACTTTACCCTTTATATATTTACATAATAACAACTTAGAATCATTTCTACTTTACCCCTTTTTTCATACTTCCACTGTACTACACAGCATTTGTGCCGATCATGCAATAGCTTTGGCTGTGAGCTGGGGCAGACAGAACATGTAACATATGACGGCAAACCCCATAATATCAAGTTGGTATTTTTTTCAGGTTACCTTATTCAAATTAACAGTGCCTCTTAGACTTTAGGACATCGTTGATCAATCTCTGAGGGATTCATAAAATTGTTATAGCCAACTCTAAAGATGGTTGTTTGCAAGAAATGTGGCACTATCTCCGGTTTAATAAGTCTTGTTCGATAAAATAGACAAGAACAAAGTTTTATACTTTCAAAAATGCAAGAGAGGAAAGTCTTGCCAAATGGCTTATTTGTTTAAGTTGGTGTTTGTTTGAAAAGAATGAAAAAATTTGAAAGAGATTATAAAACTGAGAAACACCGGGAAAAAAAAGACATGTGGGCCAATTAATAAAAAGAAATTTTAGTTTTTATTTTTTCCATTGTATGGCTACACAGTAAGTAAATGTTTACTATGGACTAATATTCAATTTGAAACTACATAGTACTATAAAAAAAATCTTTTTTTTTTGTCCAAAGTCTTTTTAAAAGTTCTCAAACTTTGTCCTTGTATATTTGAGAATATTAGAGGCAGAAAAAGAAACACTCTAATAGAAATATTACTTGTGCATGGACTTTTATTCTTGCCGTCATTCTTGTATGTTTAAAAATTAAAAATGTTTGCTCATCCATCCTTAATTTTTTGATAAATCAAAATGTGCAAAAAGAAATTACAATTGAATTAGAGCTTCCAATTTTTTAATAAATCAAAATGTGCAAAAAGAAATTACAATTAAATTAGAGCTTCCAGTAACTCATTAGGAAAATGCTGAGAATTATTGAGGCTAAGAGAGCATCTACCAAAATAAAAATGTTTATAATGAGAAACGCCCGTTCTTTTACATAAAATAGTGTTTATAATAAGAAACACCTTTTTTTTTTGTGTAAAATAGTGATTATGTATTTATGGAGTGTATATTTGAAATAGTGAAATTTTAAAAGATTTATAGTTGCCTTTGAGATAGTAGTGTGAGATGTAAACTCTCTAATATATGAATTTACACGTTAATAAAATTTTATTGTAGTTCATCCAATAAGTGTGTTTGTGTCATTGAATGAATATTTACGTCATTTTGTGCATCACAAGGCTTATTCTAATCACTTTTCGTGAATGTAGTTCATCCAATAAGTGCGTTTGTGTCATTAATTTAACATTTATGTCATTTTGTGCATCTCAAAGCTTATTCTAATCACTTTTCGTTCTTAAGAAATGTAGTTCATCCAATAAGTGCGTTTGTGTCACCGGATGAACTTTTACGTCATTTTTGTGTATTCCAAGGCTTATTCTAATCTCTTTTTGTTCATCCAATAAGTGCGTTTGTGTCATTAATTTAGCATTCACGTCATTTTGTGCATTCCAAGGCTTATTCTAATATCTTTTCGTTATTAAGCAATGTTGTTCATCCAATAAGTGCGTTTGTGTCATTAATTTATCATTTACGTCATTTTGTGCATCCCAAGACTTATTCTAATCACTTTTCGTTCTTAAGGAATATAGTTCATCCAATAAGTGCGTTTGTGTCATTGGATGAACATTTACGTTATTTTGTGCATACCAATGCTTATTCTAATAACTTTTCGTTCTTAAGGACTATACTTCATCCAATTAGTGCGTTTGTATCATTGGATGATCATTTACGTCATTTTGTGCATCCCAACCCAAGACTTATTCTAATCAATTTTCGTTCTTAAGGAATGTAGTTTATCCAATAAGTGTGTTTGTGTCATTGGATGAATATTTACGTCATTTTGTGCATCCCAAGACTTATTCTAATCACTTTTTGTTTTTAAGAAATGTAGTTCATCCAATAAGTGTGTTTGTGTTACGGAATGAACTTTTACGTCATTTTTATGCATTCCAATACTTATTCTAATCTCTTTTCGTTCTGTTGTTCATCCAAGGTTATAATTGTACATTAATTTTTTTTTCATATTTAACATTTCATTGATAATATTGTTTTAAATACAACTTGATATCATTGAATAATCCTATGTTAAAACAATGACGAATTAATAAAAAGAAATTGATATTATATTCACTAACTTTTTATCGGCTGTTTTATGAAAGTATATATAATAATTAAAAACATAACTTTTGATTTGAATCATGATATTTATATATAGCATTACTATTTTTTTTTTCTACATAATTTGTATCACTCATATTATATATTATCGAGATGCTCTAATTGATTTGGAGAAAAACTATATGAAATAACTACTAAGCATCATTTCTATGTATATAAAATTATTTTTTAAGAAAATTAGAAATAAGTATTACAAAGAAAAAAAATTATTATATAATAAAAGAAATGTTTTAACTCTTCTTATTTTTAGTTATGGTTAAATATAAGATAAATTTTATGATTAACCTATAAAATAATTAATATTTTAAAAAAAATATTATTTGATTAAATTTATAACAAAATTATTTAATTTACTTATTTTTAATAATTCAAATATAGAAATTGTTTTTTTACAGATAAAAAAGTTCACAAAAACAGCTAATATTATAAAATAAGTTATACATGTGATAGAAATCAAATAAAAACTTTCAAAATACACGATATTATTTATCAAGTTTTATTTTAATTCAACTGTTAAAAATCATTTGATAATTAATTATATTTAAAATAAAATATAATCATAAAGATCATAAGCAATAGTATATTTTAAATAAATTTTAAGATATTTATAACACAATTTAATTCTTATTTGAAAATAATATCAACTTTTTAATATTAAATAAAAATATAAATATATCTTCTGATATATTATAATATTTATTCAAATCTTTTATTAAGCAAGTAAAAAATAATTATTTAATTATTAGAGTATATAACACATAATACATTCTAGAAAACTCACTTAGATCAAGATTTAATAATTTTGTAAAAAAAATCAAAGTTTAATTGTGCAAATTCACAAAATTTTCATGTCCATAATATTGTCGGTAAAAAAATGTACATAGCTTCCGTTATAGTTTTGAAAAGAGAAGAAAATAAATGAAAAAGACAAGAGGATGTGTGGTGAGAAGAGTTAGGTTTGGATTGGAGTAGTCTCTAATTCCTATGCTCTTTTTAAAGACAAAAAAAGGTTCTCCTTCTCCCCATGCATACTTCTCTCGTGCATGTACTTTTGCAGAGATTTGTTGGAACTGTTTATACTGTGTCGAGGCAAAATTGGAAAAGGGAAAAGAGTAGTAGAAAGTAGTGTTGTTGACTGGTCAAAACTGGGAGAAGGGTAGTGCAGGTTGCAAGCCATGCCTTTTTTTTAAAATAATTTAAACTAGAAGAGAGAAGTATGATCACACCTTTAAGAAAATTTTAATTTAAAACCACTTATTTTGATTTGATAGCTGAAAGTTACTCCTTTAATTCTCACATAAAAATTCATTTTTCATTAGATATAATTTTCTTGATGGCAGGCATGGGTCCTGCCCCTCCTCCCCTTTCATCAACTACCATAGTCCATATTTCATATATATATTGGAAGAAGAAAATTATGCTAAGAGGTAAAGAAGCAACCTAACTAAGCTAATAAAAATACAAAAAGTTAAATAAGGGCGGGCATGTTGCTCACATTTTAATTCCTTTTTTAACATACAAGTGGTACTACTAATTGGAATAGTAAAATAAGGTTGGTCTAAAGAATGATGCTAATAAATGTTAAAAAATAATAATGCTTTATTTACAAACAAAAAAATAGGTTTAATTATATTTTGTCTTTTTATTTTTATCAATTCTCTAAATTAGTCTCCTATTTTAAAATCGAGAGTTTCGTTCTCTTATTTTCACTAATTCATTAAATTAGTCTTTTATTTTAAAATTTGATAATTTTGAACTCTCATTCAAGTTTTTTAACCATAAAAATAGGGATTGAACATATTTTTCAAATGACGTAATATACAATTATCTCGATGTGTGAACATGCATTATTATTTATATATTATTAATTAAATTACAAAACGTATAACTTTATAGGTTTTTATTGCAATTTTATGATATTAATCATCCAATATATCACATCGTTTAAAATATGTTATATCACAATTTTTTAATTAAAAATTTGAGAGAAGAACCAAAATTATTTGATTTTTAAATAAAAAGACTAATTTCACAAATTAAATAAAAATAAAAGGATCAAAACTACAATTAAATAAAAAAAAATTAATAACAAAGCTAATCATGGTTGACTAGATGTTGACGCGCACTTTGCACTGGAACATTTGATATATTAAATTAAGGTTAAATTGTGCATAAATTTTATAAAATTTTCTATTTGAACTAGTAACAAAGAGAAATAGTATATTATAGTAGTTGAATAGTAATTATGTTATTTAATTATTTGACAAAAGTTGAATTTCATACTATAAGTATGATTTTTTTTTACTAAGGATAATTAGTATGATGTATATTGTAATTTTTTGTTTATTTTAAGTTATGTAAAGACTGATTACATATGATATTAATTTAGTGTTACTTAGTAAAAATGATTACTAAAAAGGTTAGAGACTGCCCTGTTATTGAATAAACAAAATAATAAAATTGCAGGTAAGATAACAAAAAAACGTAAAAAAAAATACATTGTGTAACCTCCATTTTCAGTTGTTGATCATGATTATATGGTTCTTGCAAGGATATAATGTTTCCACTTAATGTTTCAAATGTTGAAACTTTCGCGATCATAATCATATTAATGATTCTTGCATGTTCTATTGCAACTTTATGATTGGGTGCCATTGCCACAACTAAAACTCAACAATTGATACTTAGGAAGCGAAGAAGAGAATGAAGGCATGAAGAAGATGTTAGGAATACAATGATATAATGTAATGCAATTTGGAAATACAAAACCTAATGATTATAATTCCAAGTAGAAGTTACAAAATTTAATGTGATGTCATGACAAAATAATTGATAGAATAGGGAGTGAGTTTTAGTTGTAGAATAGGTACAATGAAAACAAATAAGAAAGAAAATGAAAGTTTAAATAGAATATGATGAGCTAACACCAGAGAAGAGTGATAACCAATGTATTTTGAAGGGGTCTCATCAGAATATGTTTGACATAGCAATATTAAGATAAAATGGCATAGAAAGATATGAGTTGTAAATATATATGGTTGAGATGTTTTAATATATTATAAATAGATATTTTTTTTGGTATAATTACATTTTGGATTTAGTTAGGATGAAGATTTTTTTACTTTATCAACCAAGTATCATCATTAAAAAATGTTTTTTTCTTAATTTTTTCTAGTTTTAATAATTATCATATTGCAAAAATAATCATCTTAAGTCACAAAAAATAATTTGATATTGATGGATTGTATAATTTTTTTTTATAATGCATCAAAGTTAAACTCATAAATTTATATTTATTTTAAATGAAAATTAGGAATTTAGAAGTGCATCACATGAGATGGTAGAGACTTTAGATTAAATGTTTATATATGATTAAGTATATCTTTGATATTATGGTGTGCTTACCATAATTATAGTAAGCTGTTGTGATTTTAAAAAAGTTACTTGTCTGTTATTTGGTATAAGGGTAACAAAAGAATATATTTTACTCGAATTTTTTTTTAAAGTATGTCATATTTAGAGATAAAATTGATTAAAGGAAAATAACTTTAGACACTCATACATCTAATATATAGAAATTTTTTTTGAGAAAGTGATGTAATAAATATGATATACAAATATGATATGAAAATAAATAGAGAGAAAATCAGATTTTTTAGTCAATAAAAAGATGAGTTTTTTTTAGTCAACTAGAAAAAACGAGATTTTGAAGGGATGTTATAGTATATCAAGCACCAAATGAATATGGACTTTTTCTGATCAAGCACCAAGTTGGGCCCTTTAACACTTTTTTGAAATAGTTGGGTCTTTTACTCTAATGTATGCATATTAAAATAAACAGCTAGTTGACAATAAAAATAAATAAATAAACAGCTAAATATCAAAACCGTAAACCTATGAAAAAAAATGAGTCGTGGTGTATAAGAGACTTAAGAGGTTAAAAAGGTAGATTTTTATAATTAAATAAGATGGTGCAAATATAAAATATAGGAGACCATTTTTTTTAAGAATATCATAATATATACTTTAGGAGGTTCATAATATATTGTCTATTCTCATCTGAAGAGAAGATTTAGATTCCATTGAAGAACTATAAAGATCTAGTTGAGAAAGACCTATTAGACCACTATCTTTTTATTCGTGATTCAATGTTGTAAGGCTAGCTTACCACTTTAAATAAGTGATTATAAGCTGTGGATATAGATTTTATCATACCCTTTTGATAACCAACAAGATCTATGTCCTAATCAATTAATGCTCTTATATAGATTTTGGCTTCTGCATAAAGATTAAAAGATTAGGAATAGAGAATTTAAATTCTAACCCTAGAAAAATAACTAAACCATACTAGAAAAGATAAGAAAATATTTTAATTCATAAATCAATGAAAATTAGTCTAGTCGGCAAGGAGTTGACTCATACTTCCACAGATGTATGAATTCAATTCTTGCTATTAACGCTCAATTATAAGTCTTGAGACATTTTCTAACCTTGGTGAGTTTCTGAGACTCAACTCGATTAAACTTTAAAAAAAAAATTAACATGAACTAAAAAATTAGACAAAAAAATGAGAACTCTTTGCGTGAGGATATACACTTCAAGCTAGCAAATATGATGTTTCACACTCATTCAAAACAAAAACATTTAAGTAAATGCCACTATTTATGAAAACACTAAATGAATGAATAGTTTCATCCACATTTCTCTCTTTTCTTTTCCCATTGGACTCTCTTTTCATGACCATCTCATCTCCTCTATTTCTAAGTCCATATAATCATGACATAAAATATCAATCTCACATACCCAAAAAATAATGCTAGCCAAAACAAATTAACTGAAAACTTATACCAAAAATGGAACCTTACACTTTGTATTATTCCTCATTGGAAATTCTCACACAACTTATTAACACTAAATTTTCATCTAACCACCATTTTTTTGTAATGCTTTTGTTAGCAAGTTTAGCAACTTTTTACTTTGCATGTAAAAGAAAAGTACACATTTATTTGATAGATTTTAACTGCTATTGTCCTCCAAGTTCTTATAGACTACCAAAAGCCATGTTTGAAGAGAACAATTTTTTTGATGAAATGGAACAAGAAGCTGTTGATTTCCAAAGAAAGATCAGTGCAAAATCTGGATTCAGTGATGAAACATCAATTCCTCCATCACTTGCTCAAATACCCAAAATTAAAGCTCTCACCTTTGCACTTGATGAAGCTGAAACAATCATGTATTCAGCAATTGAAGACCTTTTACAAAAAACAAAAATCAACCCAAAATCCATTGACATATTAATAACTAATAGTAGCATTTTTTGTCCTACCCCATCACTTAGTTCTATGGTTATTAACAAGTTTAAGATGAGAAGCAACATTATGAGCTTCCATTTATCAGGTATGGGATGCAGTGCTGGAATTATAGCTGTTGGTCTTGCAAAAGACTTGTTGAGAGTTCATAGGAACTCATTGGCTTTAATAGTAAGCACTGAGGCACTTAGTTTGAATTGGTACACAGGTAAAGTTCCATCTATGCTAATAACTAATTGTTTATTCAGAATGGGAGGATCTGCTATATTGATGTCTAGCAGGGTCCATGATAAGCATAAGGCAAAGTATAAGCTACAACATGTTGTTAGAACAATCAATGCATATGATGATCAATCGTATGCGTGTGTGTACCAGGATGTGGATGCAGAGAACAAAGAAGGTGTATCGATATCGAAGAGTATAGTCAATGTTTGTGGTGATGTGCTGAAGAAAAATATTTTTGCATTGGGACCATTGGTTTTGCCATGGAGGGAGCAATTTTTGTATGTGATTTCAATTATTTGTTACAAAGTATGGAGTAGAAGAACGAGTTTATATACTCCAAAATTTAATAGGGCTTTTGAGCATTTCTGCATACATTCAGGGGGGAGAGCTGTTATACAAGCCATTGAAAGAAACTTGAGGCTAAGGAAACTGGATGTGGAGCCGTCGAAAATGACTCTTTACAGATTTGGAAACACTTCATCTTCTTCAATTTGGTATGAGTTATCTTACATTGAAGCAAAAGGGAGGATGAAATGTGGAGATAGGGTTTGGCAAATTGCATTTGGAAGTGGATTCAAGTGTAACAGTGCAGTGTGGAAATGTCTAGGTGATGTGAAGTCTGATACTACCACTGCATGGAGGGACACAATTCACTCATACCCGGTAGATATTTTGAGAACAAACTGATATGAATTATGAACATTGTGTTGTACTTCTTGGACATTGTTTGACTTGCATGAATGTTTAAAGAAAATATTGCATCTCTGCATAAATGATTTAGAATGTAGTATAAATAATTATGGAAGTATTAAATTTTTTTTGTTAACAGAATCACATTTACAAATGATTTTTTTCCAGAAATTAGATATTAAAATTAATCCATAATGTATTCAATATATAGTAGTAAAAGACTACTTTAGACTTTATGCTTCCTGGCTGCTTAACCCTTTAATTAGGCAAAAATCCAAAAACAAAAACAAAAACTAATTGTAATAACATTAAAGGCTTTGCTTGAATGAATAAACACACGGAAGAGCATTGTCACAGCATACATGTCGAGACGAAGTTCATTTTGGTTGTGGTGACTGAAGGGGCTCTGTAATGTATGCACTAACCTGAATTGCAAAGCTATTGAAATACATAAGAATCTACATAGTAATAATCTCTGTGCAATACAATGGAACAAAAAGGATGAGGAATCATCAAATGTACATCAAGACCTCCAAATAACAGTGCATCTAATCAAAATGTGTATTACTTGTGACAATAAATGATGAACATGCAACTAGAATCGACGGATGTCTTTAGGAGGCCTGAAGTTAAGGGGATGTGTTTCTGGAGTGGCATTTTCATCTTCTTTCCACATTTTTATGGTCTTGTCGGCTTCGCATGATATAAGCCTCGTACCCGTGACATCATAGGTTAAGGCATATATACCAGCTTCACTGTCCAGTGAACCTGTAAGAGTAATAATATATATGCTTGTCAAACTTGTGTATATGTTAGAACTAACATCAAAATAACAAGTAAAAGCAGCCAAATATGCATACCGGGCTGTACAATTGTTTGGGCTTGCTGGAAATTGTGACCACTCTTCCAATCCCAGAACCACATACTGCCATTGTCACCTAAAACAGGAAATATAAAGCTTGAAGTTGAATTCCATAGGGGAAAAGAAACATATTCATGACATTTCTTATCATATGCTCATGAGAAACTAGGACAAAGATAAATTTCATTTATCCAATCAATCATAGTTCTAGGCCAATACCTCCAGTGACCATAACACCCTCCTCATTGACAGCCATTGCATTGATAATAGTTTTCTGTTGAGAGCTGCACATGCATCGAATAACGAAAACACATCAATTATTATAAAACAAAATATCCGTCTAACTGAGATCTTTGAAGCAGTATAACTTGAACATGACTATTAAATATTAATTATAGACAACAAACTGTTCTTGTTTTTGTGATTCATCTCACAGGAAACTATCCGACTGTATTAATATTGGAGAAGAGATGCTCAGCTGATACTACTATCTTTTTCTATGTGTATATTGGGCGTCTATTATGTTGTCTTCTCTGTTTTCTGCAATTTGTATTAGTTGCAGCTTGTATGGTTTCAATTCTGTGTTTACTAGCTTTGTTAGAAGGATAGCATTCAGTTAGTATGATGTCACACTCTTTATCTACTCTCAAGCTACTGTTTTTGTCTATATGCTAGTATATGTAAATGATATTATAATTAATAGAAATAAGCCTTCACTGAGTCAGCAGATAGCCCTGAAATCCTCACATTTACTGTGACAATCTTAGCTCAGTGGGCCTCGCACATAATATAGACTGCATGCATGGAACTTGAATTCATTTTTGTCTAAGATAAGGTGATCAGCAAGCTTATTCAACATATTCATGTGTTGGTAGCACATTTTCTCACCAAGGCTTTTCCTACCTCCAGATTCAGTTTGCGATCCAAGCTAAAAGTGGGTCGTCCATCTCAAATTCTCAATGGCTCACACCCCCTTTTAGCTTGAGGGGGAAACATTGGAGAATAGAGAATCTCAGCTGATAATCCTCTTTTTCCATATTCAATTTTGTTTATTATCTAGCTTATGCAGTTTTCTAGCATTTGTACTGTTTCAGGTTGTATATTTTCAGCTTTATGTTTGCTAGTTTTCATTAGAAGCTTAGCTTATTCTAAAATATTTTGATATGTAACTAACTGAAACCAACTCTTTTAGTTACGGTAATTTAGTACTAGCATAGTCTCTACTCTATATATATATATATATATATATATGAGACTCTATGGTGGTAATCTTTTCTTTCAGATTCATTTCAAAGACGGGTTCAGTTCATTCTTATTTTTCTCTCTTCTACCATAAACGGTAAACCTATTAATTAATGATCCCCCTAATCACACAAGTTTGATAAGAAGTTTATGAACTCACAGCATATTGTGACAAAATTCTCCTTTTGGAAGGGTGAACTTTTTAATATTATCAGCTGATGCAGATGCAAAAGCTTGCCTGCAGACAACAAAGAAGAGGGGGTGAGACTGAGAAGACAATGAACTAAAAGAATAAAATATAAAAAAGAAAAAATCAAACCATAGTTAATCATTCTACAAGTAACAATCAACTGATATTGAAACACATACTCTTTAGGATGTGGAGCCATTGCTCGAACAGACTTTTTATGGTTTGTAAGAGTTAACATTGTTTTACCTGCATGAATGCGTTATGTGTAAGATTGATACAAAACACATACAGGAACATTGAAGTGCATTTTAACAAGAGGTGATAAATCAACAATAAATTACCATATCTAAGGTCCCACATCTTGATTGTACCATCATGAGAACCAGTAACAACTTGAGGGTCCTATTTACAACAAAAGAAAGCAGAATATGGCCCCCAAAGTAAGTAAAAAAGGTTTAAAAGTATAAAATTAAATTAAGACGTGTTTAAAAGCAGCATTTGAATGCTGAAGTCTGTGTACACATTTATCATATCAAAGAACTTGTAGTGGAAGTGTGGAACTAATCAGATAACCTACATGCCAGTTTTATTAGGATTATCAAAATAAAATAAAAATAGACAGGCGAAGAATCTGCATACCGTTGGCCGTGTAAACACAGAGCAGACAGTGTTATCATGACCTGAAAGGGCGTGAATCTGCATTTTACTACGTATGTCCCAAACCTGAAAATTTAGAATCGTCAAAGCATATTGATCACAATTCTACTTCCTTATAATATATTTAAAAATATTGGAACTAGATGAGCAAGCACAAAGTATTGCATCCACCTAAATCTAAATATACTATCAAATAACTATATCAACAAAGTCCATACCCGGCAGACAGAATCACGTCCTCCAGTCAGTAAAATGTCAATTGTGGGATGAATGGCCAAGCAATAAACACCGCTCAGATGACCATGATAAGACCTAATAACCTAAAATAAAATAATATAACATGCTTTAGTGGCCAGATATTTGATGGAGTTTAGTAATTGCTGAATTATTCACCAGAAAACAAATACTGAAATGGGGAGTTGACCTTATTCTGTTCAAGATCCCAACATTTAACTTGTTTATCGTCACCAGCAGAAAACATGTAAGTATGTTTGTTGCTAATAGCAAGGCCTGTAGAGAAAGCATTCTGTTATTATTAACCCAGTTCACAATGGTTGTCACCAGTACTAAATAATTATACCTTAGCTCCTCACCTCTTACTTGTTCAATGTGACCTGTTAATGTGAGCTTTAGAACACCACTTGCCAAGTCCCATATCTGCCCAAATGAACAACTTAGCAAAAAAACATCCAAAGCTTTGAATAGGATAGCAAAAATAATAAATTCAGCATGATTAGTTTATAAGCTATTTCAAAGTTCCTAGCTTCAGTTTATAGCAAATATGTGGTAATAATGGGTCAATATTTATAATTAATAAATAATTGACATGTTGTGTATGGATAACTCTAGGAAAAGAATACAGAGAAACTTAATATATAATATTTAACAAAAAAGGTAGCAGTTCAATACTTGAATATAGAAATTAATTAACAAAAAGCATAGTGAAGAATTTCACAAGCCAACATACACCCGTGCATGGCACGGATTACTGCACTAGTTACTTAAAAAAGACAGTTGTTTTAGATTAAATTGCAAAGAAAGAAAGTAACCCACAGAGTCAACAATTCAACATGGCTCGCCAAGTTTTTTTGACTGATCTATGTGCCTACTCATAACAAGCAACTATTACATGCATTTTGTGGACAAATACCTTGATAGTTCGATCTGCAGAACCAGTACAAAACCATGTATTACTAGGATCAACTGCAACAGATCTCACCCATCCTAAGTGACCACTGATGACCTACAGAAAATAAAGCATGGTTAAGTTTCTCAGCTAAAAATATATCAGAAGTGTTACAATTTAAAAGGTTTTCAGAAAAATTATGTATGTCAGAACTGATTAGAATGAAAGAATAAAGACATTAGCAAACAAAAAAAAATTCCAATTATTTTGGATATAATGTCAGCTTATGAATAGCCAAGCTTTCAGTTGAAATTTGCGATGATGAGTAGAATCACAAAATGCTTGTGCAAATTGCACTCCTATTTGCTGTGAAGCATTACCAGTTCTATGCTTTACAAGGGTTTTTCAAAAATTGATTCTTTTTTACTACATAGTGGACACCAACATAGGTTTCTCTCCCGCTATTATCCAGCACAAAATTTTGGTAAGCACTTACAGACAACAGGACAATGATCCAAACCCATTAGACGAATTGAAATTCTGAAACTAATTAATCCAAGGTGACCTTGCACTGGTGGTAAGAAAATGGGGGCAATAGGATGATGGAACTAAACTGATCCTTGGCTAAACTACTAGCTAGTGCACCAGACATCCCCAATTACATTTATTTCAGTTCACACACAGACCCTGAGAATGAAAAAGAACAAACCCTAATGCCACTCATCTATCATTAAATAGTTAAAAAAATGTTCAAGTAGTTCTCACCCTGTAGTTTTTCCATGGTGCATGCCACACAGGTCGTGGCCATTTACTTGGCATTCTTTCCATCAAAGCAGATGTTGATAAATTTCTGTGATATAGAAACTACCAACAGTTTAGTCAAAAAGGCCAAACCAACATAATGTCAATCTTGTATAGTGTATAAACAAAATATACGTTGAGATAAGCTCTTAAAGTATAAATGGCATCGAGATAACGCCGGAACCTTTCAGATGAGCCAGAGGTAGAAACAACTACTGTACTTTTTCCCTGAAAACCAAGATCATTCCTGTAATAAAGAAGAAAAAAAACATAAGAACCAATAGTCTATATTTGAAAAATTTCCATGCTGCATGCGACAATCTATATTTCGTTTGGAACCTATGGCTTTCCTTTCTACAACAGCACGGTATAGTAATGAAAAGTGATTTCAAGGTACTGTATTAAAATCTATTAATATACAAAAAATATTAAGACACATGAAAAGATAAATGGAACAGAATACTTCCCAAGGCATGGAATCCTTTTATTTTATTCTTTTGAAAATAAAATGATGCTACACCTTAGCAAACTTCCATCAACTTCTGCAATCTTCTATCGCGTTTACATTATGAACAGTTTAATAAAATAAGGAAAGCCAAGTAGGCTCTTCAAAAATATTTTAGAATACTGAACACCATATCATCATTACTCAGCTTTTGCAAGCAGGTCATATGATTCAAATCCCAACTGTTATAGAGACTAATTTGTCAAATATAAACATAATAATTGACGAATTAAGAAGCAAAAATCTGATAACCATGACCCAAACAGATTATTCGCAAGTACAAAATTGTCCCTAGCTAACATATGTGCACAAAGTTAAAGAAAAAAATATTCTTACGTAGTTGTGGATGGCATAGCTGGACCAACAACCAAAGCATTTTGGACCCCTCCTTTCGGGAGATCCTTGGAATCTCCCGGACCTATCATATAAAGAAGAAACAATAGCAATAAGTTAGACACAAATACCCAGGTGTTCTTAATTTCTGAACAGTAACAATGAAAATGCTGTAATAAGATACCATGTCAAAACTCCAAATAAAAGGGAGTAAAAAATTTGGGATAGGGCAAAATTTTAAAGAGAGCCAACCTCGTAAAACAAGCATAACAAGGAATGGCATAATACAAAAGGCGACACATAGATCAAACCAATGCTATTGAAGGCCAAATTCCAAATGCATTCATCGTAATGTCATAATATAGGAAAAGGAAAATATAGGTTCAAGATTCAAGAGTAATGTAAAAAGGAACATAACCAAGAATTGGCATTCTAAAAAATTATTGCTAAATCATTAGCTTTCATGAACAATTTTAACAGTGAAGTCACATAAAAACAACAAAAATTTCAATTCTTGTCTTCTTCAGATCATCCACCAGAGCAAGTAGTTGTCCTAAGACGGGTTTTAACAAAAAGGTCTGCGACCGGGATAAGGGCAGTAACATTTAGGTTTTATATGTCTCTACTACCCCGTCATCCACAATTGACCGTGATTTTCCGCAATACTAAAGATCGGATATGTAACCATGACTGGGATTTAAAACCTTGATCCTACTACTTAAATCTGTGTAAGTTTATACATTTTACCCTCAAAAAGTATATGTAGTATATAACAAAATTTCAATAACTAGCTATACAAAACACTCACTCTCCTACAAATTCAAACCCCAACATAATACTCAACAATATATTCATACTACGGATGTAATAAATATAATGGCTATGTAACAAGAAATTGTAAATTAACCAAATAAGTCAAATAGATGCAAAGAAATCATAATGACCAAGAAGTCAATTCAACAATATTCCATCAGCAATATACTTCATATCCATAGAGCAAGATGATAAATAGTATCACACCTGGAAGAGCAAGCATGTTAGAAGACCCTGGTTGTTGAGATTGATCCTGTATGGCAGAATTTGTCTGGCGGGGAGGTTGAGTAGTGTTTTTAATTCCACCATACTCAGCATTTACCTAATTTTCATTCCAAACCACATTATCATAACTTCATCAATTCATAATAATCCTAAAAAACAAAACTTGATAGCCCTAAGACAAATCCAAAGTTCATATAACTCACCTCCCTAATTTTTTGTTTGCAATTGTCAATGTTAGTAATTAGTATCGTTAATAATGTTAGTGTTTTGCTAAGGGTGGGGATGGAACCCCCTAACTCTGCCACACAGCCGCCAGGACAACTTTATATTCCCAACTCACCTCTCTAATATAATCAAGGGCATTACGAATATGAAATTAAAATTAACAAAACTAAAATCAAACCCAAGAGTATAGTAATTAAGATAAAACTAACCTTGTAACTAAGACGAATTTTCTTGCTGCACGAATAAAATAAAAAAAAAAAAGAAGAGAGAGAGGGAAACAAAGAACATTAAGTGAACTAGAATGAGAATTGGGTACATAAAAGGTGGACATTAAGAAAAGAATAGGAAAAAAAAAGGAACCTTTCAGGATCAGGAGGGGCAAGTTGTTGATGAATAGGAGAGAAGAGATCGAGGGCACGTTTGAGGGATTTGAAGCTAAGCTTCTTGAGTGATTGTGGTTCAACTACCTCCATTGACAACGAGCTATAACAGTCTAGGGTTTCACGAATCGATAGAATGACCCTCTGCTTGCGATGGTTGCAAACGGAAGGAAACACAATTTTCCCACTCTGATTATTATACGGAATAGGTTCAATCTCACGGTTCAACCAAAACGAGTGTAATTTTTATTTTTTTTATTTATAAACAAAATTTAGGGGGAAATAATTTTACTGAATTTCAAAATATAAAAAATGAGTAATATTATTAAAACACAAAATTTATACAAAATAAAACATAAATATGGTAGTATTTATGATAATATTTATCATCTCTTATAAAATTCAAAATATTGCATGCTTTATAGTAGTCAATGATGACTCTAAATAAAGGCAATCGTCTAAGATGAACGATATTAATAATATATATATATATATATATATATTAGTTATTTTTCTAATACATGCTATTGTTGCATTTACTAAAAGAAAATTTGTTAAATTGAATTTGTTAAAATCTAATTTGTGATCTACTTTATAACAAAATAGATCTCATCCTTGATTTCAATTGAAATTAAGTTTTTAAATAACATCAATTATGAAATAATTATTTAAAATTTTGCAATAAAAAATATAAGGAGAATGATATTCAAATAATTGCATGAAAACTATTTGATATAAAACATTTTTTTTTTGAATAATTTTAGGATCTTCTGAAGGTTGGAAACTTATAAATTGGAGTAAAAACACGTTTTTGTCAGAGAATAAGTCAAGTTACTCAGAGCCGAATCGCACAATTCCAAAATAAGGTGAAAGAAGACGTTGTAAAACACAAATTAGATTGTTCAATCATTGAAAAAGAATGTAAAACAATAAATATGACCAGAGGTAATTGGAACCAAAAATTAAGAAAATTGTAGTTTAGGGGTTGATGTAAAGGAAATTGGACATTAACATTCATCAAATAAATTAGGAATTGAAATACACCACAATCTAATTTGAAATGACTACAGAGAGCAAAACCTCACAAAATAACAATATAATCCAAAATCTGATTTCCAAATGCTAAGGTTTTTCCTTTAATATTGGTACTACATTACAACTTCTCTTAAATTTGACCCAACTCAAATTCTTACCATTGGATCCAAATAAACTTACTAATTCATTCAACTACTTTAATTAAAACTAACTAATAATAAAATTTGATCACACTTACATGCAACCTTCATTCCTTAATTCCTCGAATTTGAATTAAACAATTTACTATTTCAGACTTCAATTCCTCAAGCCTTGAATTTACTTCAAATAAAGGGGCTATCAAATTATTTAGAGTCTCTTTTGCCTTCTTAGACCTTGCTCTTGTCATTAGAGTTCAAAACCTTGAATGTCCTCTATGATTCTTTCCTAATTACGTTTTCTAGGTCGTCATTACTATTCTATTGATTCGCCCAAAACACTCAAAAACTCATGACAGTCTCTAATAGTAGTTATATCTCTAAAGAAAAGTTATATTTACAAAAAAAAAAGTATCTTTAAATATAAGTTTATTTTAAATTATTAGATAAATTTATTATTTTTTTAATTATATCTCTAATTAATACTATTAACTTAATTATTAAGTGTCTTAAAATATAAAAAATTAAAGTTGAACACATCGTATACAAATATTTTTTAAACACAAAATGAGCAAATGATATATACTGCATATTTTTCTTAATATACTTAGATAAAATGCAAAAGAAATTAGAAAGGGATGGTAGCAATCATTTCTGCTTGGTCTCGTTTGTTTGGAAGAGGTTCTATCTCACAACAAAGGATTTACACCTTACCCAAAATTTGCAAAACTATAGCTGATACGAATAACATATTGGTATTTGTTACAATACATTACAACAAAAACATTTGTTATACAGTGAAGACAATCAACTATTCACAATGATTTTCACTCAAAAGGTAAACTCAAATATATTTACTATATACTAATCACCGATGTAAAGTATGTACTTTTATTAAGCCTTTGGCAGATGATCAATGTATTGCATGAGGTCTGAGTTTGACAATGGTATCATATAACATGACCAAGCATTCAATACAGGCTATCTTTGTTGTAATACTAGGCTGGCAAAAGCTTTGAACTTGAAACTTGAAAGGACATGTAAATATACACAATGAGTTGAACTTCTTCCTACAGAGGGATCCAACCCTGTTGAAAAATTGGGGTGAGGGAAATGTCATCATCTCTAGACATTATTTTTAAGGAAATAAATAAAAGAAATAACATTTAAACACACAAAACCGACATAAAAAATTGAAGTCAAATAACTGGTTAATGCAGTTTAAATACATGGTGGATATAACAGGTGTCAAAACTCATTAACCAACCACCAAATGTAATTAGCCAAAAATTGGAACTTAATTAACCACATATTGCAAATATTTAAATCTATTTGTAATTGAATACTTGAAAATCGTAGTTAACTACATTCAAATATGTGGTTAAAGTATATTTGGAGAATGGTTAATGAATTTTGTCACCTAATATATTCATTAACCATTTACATATTATAATTAACCAAATATTTGAACTCTGTTAACCTACTATTTTTGTTGTTAATTTGTGTCTCAAAATAACACAATTCTAAATAAAAAAGGTTACATGAGTTGGCTGTGTTTACCTTGATTAGTCCCTTTTCAGTACCACAAAAAATAATATCATTGGCAGCATAGGTGCTTGTTATCTTGCTCCCTGCTGATACTCTCCCCAACTTTTTTGGTACTCCTCTCAACCAGATCTGTTTAGGAAATTAGTTTCAAGTTAAGCAATTGATTTTCCATTGTTTTGGTTAATATTTTCATAGATCCATAAGGCTTTACTTTTTACCTGAATGCTGCTTGGTGATGAGGTGGAGATTAGGTATAAGAAGTCTTCTACAACTTCCATGGCTACCACATTATCTCCTTTGTCCCTAAGGATTGAAATTTTGGGTTTCCCACTTCTTTTCCATTCCTATATAATCCATCCATGTAAGGACAAAGCAAAGCTTTTCTTAATTTCAAAGTTTTAGTTCTCACCTTAAATGTCGTTCCTTCAACATGCTTACTTGTTGCACTATACAGCCAATCTCTATAGGCAACAATTGAATTTATGGGCTTACTTTGCTTCCTCCAACTTCTTGTAGGTGGTTTGATTTCTTGTTCTCTATTGTGTGTTGTGGAATACTCCTAAAATAAATCCTCATATCATGCTTGTATTTTGTTGATGCCATAATTTATGTGAAACAACACAATTAAATCAAGCTTGGGCTCAAGTGGGTTATGAGCTTCAGTAAAGGTCGAATTGATTCAAAGTACCCGATTTCGAACCCTGACTGGAATAATCTTTGGCCAGACTTTACTTACTGTCTAGCCGAACTCCAAATTATCAAACCCTTAAACCTAGGAATCAGAAGGTTAAGAAGGAAAAAACAAACAAACAAACCTGTATGCTTGAATCTGTGCAGCCAATATATAACTTTCCCTGAGCCACTGTCATGCACTTTCCATGCTTACCCTTGAAAATATCTCTTATCTCTCTTGACTTGTTAATAAGCTGCAAATAGTAAATAAGAAAAATTAGTCAGTAGTTATAATTGTTTTATTATCTAAGCCATGAAGGTAACAAAACTGTTGTTAACTTATGTATAGCTGGATTGTAGAGAGGTTTCTGTCTGTAATTTTGCTTTGAAAATTTGTAGCTACTACATGTCATACATCATGGCAAGTTTTGAATCATCACCTTTATTCCTTGTTTCTCAGTAAGTGCAAAAATTGTCTCGCCGTGTGCGCGTAAATGATGAATTGGTTCTTTCATGACTATTACTTCAAGACATTCAAGCTTTCTTTGAATCATTTTCCACACCTATTTTGTGTTGTTATTGTAAGATAATTAGTTCATTCATTTTTTCTATTAGAAATCTTGGTTGATAATAGAAAGTGATAACCATAGAAGAAAGTTTTAATCTTACCCTTATGGTTTTATCAGTTGATCCACTTAAAAGGCTGTCTAATGGTCCATAAATTGAAAAGCATGTCACAGACTTCTTGTGCTCTTTAATGTCCCATACAAGACTAGCTGAGTGCCCCCTAATATCCCAAACCTTTTCAAAAACACCAACATATAGTAGTTTTAGTATTTTAATACAGAAAATTAGATGTAGTGCAATCACACGCATCTCGGCCATCCGATTAAGATCAGACGGTTCAGATTTTAAGGAAGATTTTGATTTTTTTTTTAAACAAAAATTCCGATCTTGATGAGACAGTCAAGATGGTGTGACTGCACACAATCTGGATCCGAAAGTTTGGATTGATGGTGAGTTTGGTTAAATCATACATGGTACGCCACCCCAATTTTGACAAAATCTACACTTTCAAGCTTCAAAAAATCACAGTGTCACTAGACTTTCGAACTTCAACATTTTTTTCTTTTGGGGACTTGGAGCAAATAGAAGCATGATTTAGCATATGTTGACTCAAATCATATATGTTATTACCTTAATTGATCCATCTGAATATCCACTGAATAAGAGTCCCTTGTAGTATATAAGGGAGCAAACTGATATGCTAAAGTTGTTGTGACCTGCCTCAAGGATTTGAGTGTGAACACAAGAAATACGCTGCTCTTACACCACCATCATGATTAGGGTGATGCAACAAAATATATCAGTTAATGCAAATTATTTATACTTAAACTTTTATAATATTCATGCAAAGAATTGAAGATATTTAACTTGCATATGATTTTTCAATTGTAGAATTTGGTACATAAATAAGTGTACTTACTGATGTGTTTCGAAGCAAGAAGTCAGCCACCCTATGTAATTCCTCAGCCATCCAAGTTATGTTTGAAAGACGTCTTAATGATTCTTTTACTCCTTCTGAGAATTGCATTAGTTTTTGCTTTCCTACAATGAAAATGATTGTCTTAATTAGTAGATGCAATTTATAATTCTTGATCACGATTCATTAAGTGTTCATTTAAAAAAAATCATTTATTAGTGAACAAGTTATTTTCCTTTCTTTCGAGTCAGAGTCGTGTCCAGTGTTTGTCTCTGTGCTTCATACATGGTAATTTAATTGAATGCACTTTGGATGAATTGCCATTGGCATCAAATTTGTTAATTAACATAAACTGTGGTGAGGACAATACCTTTTCCTGAGGCATAATTAAACATGCACATACATGCCAAAAGTCTTTCTTCCAATTCCATTCCAGGATGTAGAAATTGCTCAATTCCTCTTAGTATAATCTCAGATGCAGAATTACTAAGGCTGTTTGGACTTTTTGATATTTGACATCCAAGCCATGAAATGGCTACAAGACAGTCTCTAGAAACCTTTTTCATCTTGCTTCTTAGTCCCTTCTCTAAAGTATAGAAGATGGAATCTCCAACACTAATGATACATTTGGCAATTTTACTGCACCATACATCGATGCTGGTATCCTGCATATTATGAAATTTAGTTATCACCTTAATTGCTGCTGCACAACACTGCTCAAGTGCTCATACATATACTTATTGACATATAAACCTTTTGAATTGTGTTATTTTGACACACAAATTGATAACAATTTGGATGGTTAACGCAGTTCAAATACATGGTTAACCACGTCTAGTGGATGGTTGATGAATATAACAAAGTATGCAACTCATTAAACGTTCATTGGACACAATTAACCACGATTTTTAACGTCGTTAACCACTATTTTCATGAGTATATTTGAACACAAATCATGGTTAATGGATGTTATGTATATTTGAGCACAATTTGGATGGTTAATTAATATAATAATGTATACTTGAAGTTGAACACCTGAAAATTGTGGTTAATTACATTAAATGGATAGTTAATGAGTCGCAACACCTTGTTATACTCATTAATCATCCACTGAATGTAATTAACCACATATTTGAACTGTGTTAACTATCCAAATTGTTGTCAAACTTAGGTGTCTAAATATCATTTCTGAAACCTTTTTGAAAGTTTACCTGTAGACTTTGATCCAACCAGTTGAAGTTTCTTATCATATTTTGGTGAAAAGGAGAGGTCAAGCCTGTCTTTTTCAGAATCCATGCAGCTGTATATGGTTCTCCTGTCCAAGCATATGTTCCAGCAAGATTTGATAGAATGGATGCAGATAATATCTGTTCTGAGCTTTCTTCATATGTCAATGCCCTCACAAGAATCTGCACGGCTTCTTCTCTGAACATGCTTTTATCAGATGGGTTCTGCATCATATTGTTGTTTTATTAGCAATTAATGGACCCTCAAACTTCACAAATATATATTAATGAAATAAAATACGAAGAAAGGTTACTAAAGTTTAAATAATTTTAATTAGAAGGGAAAATTATTCTTCTATGGCTTTTGCAAAATGCAAGGTTTTAAAAATTGGTCTGTGGCCACGATTGTGACTGTGATACAAGATTTTTGATGTCTCTACGATGTCACCATGACTAAAATTGTGACAATATAAAAATCACATTTTACCGTAATATAAAAAATTGCGACATAAGGTTTTAAGAAGCAGTCTCTGACCGCGACAAACCTTTAATATATTGGGTCCATAACATATTGAAATTTCCAATCTTTGGATCCATAACCTCGTGTAAATAGAGTTAACAAGATGAAAAGGGAGTGTTCCAATCTTTGTTCCTAAGGATTTTCTTCATAATTGAAAATTTGTGATTTGTAAACTTAGATTTTTCTAAATTTAAAACATTACCAATGTGTCTAACTGAATCAATATGTTAGCAGCTAAAATCTGGTGATAAGGTTGTAATTGATTGGCACAATGCATTAGTATCTGCATAATATTGATTCTGCATTCTTTCTTTATCCTCTGCAGCAGATTAATAGCAGATGATCTGAAAAAAAAATCGAAAAATGTTAATCGAAAGCTCTCTATGGACCAAGATTACAATAAATATATGAAAAAAAAAAATATTCTACTCAACTATTATATTCAAAAGAAAATGAAAATTAAAGAATTGGTTATATTGTTACATACCGCGGTATGCATAGGATTTCATGAAAAAATTCGAGCGCTGTGCATTTGGCGCGGATATTATCGGTCTGCAGAAGGTGTAGAAATGGAGCAAGAGGAGTAAACTGTGAAACATACTTTCTGCACTGTGAATCAAACTGCATACATTTTATAAGAATTGTAGTCAAAGAGAAAAACTCTTCAAGATTATCATTTCTAGCAACTTCTATAAGTCCACAAAGAACATGAGGTGAACTAATAGCTTCCAAATGCATTTTATTTGTAGCATAATCAAATGAAGTCACAAGTTCTTCAATGATCATCAATGATGCTGCATGAGGCGTCAGAAGAATCGACTCCGGCTTCTTAGTCTTGTAATAACTTTGTGAATTGCATACAATCTCTACTAGTATTGGAAGAAGTTCCAAAGTTTTTATGTCTATAGGTGATGGATTTATTAAATAGATTAGAATTGCTGCCTCATGAACATTTTGTTTTAGAGCACTTGCTAGATCACATAACCTTAAACCTTTTTTCTTCACATCTTCTATGATTGATTTGTTTCTTGAAATTATTGTTGTTAGAATAGAAACTGATGCTCTTAGTTCTCTTTCATCTTTGGAAGTTGAGATGATTACTAACAGTTCATCTAAAATCACATCCTTTAAGGAACCATAAGTAGTTTCTGATGAACTAATCAAACTCTCAAAAATATCGGATGCAGTGTCTATAGTATATTCTTCACCACATTTTTCTAATGCATATGAATATTGTAGTTCTGATTCTCTCCATTCAGATCTTCTTGAGGTTGAACAAACTTCATTGAAATTTCCTAGGCTATATGATGTTTGCAACTTCATATTAGGACTTTCTTCATGATTTTTGCAGCCGAGTCGATGTTTGCTTCCATGGTGATCAAAGAGATGGAATTCTAGTGGCTGCAATGCTTCTTCAATTAATAAATCATCTATATGACAATTTAAATGGATACTTGTTTTTTCCATCCTTTTGGAGATTGATAAAGCAACATCTTCTATGGACCTTGTGAATATGCTAGAATCAAGATTAATTATGTTTTTTGCATCCAAATTTTCATGCATTGGATGCTGAGGAGTCTGATGCAAACCAGATAATTGATGTAGATTCCTGTGAAGGCCAATAATATTAAATTTCAGAAAACAATTATAAACTATAGTACTTACTTTAGGCTCATATTTCTGATACAATGCTTAATATTTGAGATAAAAGTTACATTTTGATAAACAATTTAATTAAGCGTTTATAGCATAAGTGCTTATACATAGTGCTTGTGTATAATTATTTTATAACAAAAGATAAAATAAATTCAAATTGTCTTTATACATGCTATAAGCTATTTTCATAAGCTATCCTGAAAAGCTTACAGGAATAAGCTGAAAACAGCTTATAGACATGTCATAGGTTGTTTCCATAAGCTCTCTTAAACTGTCTCACAAGTATGTATATCAGTAGATTAAGTCAAATAAGCCAATCCAAACCAACTCAGAGTAGGGGAGAAACAAACAAAATAAGGCTGTTAAGACTATTAGTAGGCCAAACCTGTCATTTGTTTCTGGTTGTAGATCATCTGCTTTTGTTATTGTGGTTCTTATATGAAATTTTCTGTCATCTACATTTTTCTTTAGGCCTTTGATGCCAATTGTTTGGAGCTCTTTGTTGTGACACTCAACTGGCTTCAATTGTTTAAAGGATTTCTTGTTGCCTTCATGTTCAGCAATATCAATGAATTGTTTTGACTCTTGTTCCATTTTATCCATCACATCCTGAGGATCAATAGGGTGAACCTTCTCATACTGCCACAACAATATTTAAGGAAAACAAAAAGGTGAGGACAAATTGTTGATTCATTAACAATATTTACTACTTGACATCATTGTAGTAGAAATAATAAATAAAACTTACTGTATTGCAAGTTTTCAATCTTGATTCATGTTGAACTGAAGTAGAAGATACACAGCTTGTATTTGATACATCCCTGTCCATATTAATAAGTTACTCTTAGATAATAAAGTAATATAAAAAAAACAATGTCCTAGCATAAACAAATGGTATCTTATGGATCTTTTACCAATAATATCTTACATTCTCTTATCAAGATGTTATCATTAATAATTAGAAAAACAACTGTGGATTATGACTGAAATCAAACATTATTACCCATTCATGTTTGTTAGCATAAAATATTTTAACCAACCTATTTAGCCAATAACTTTGCATAATAACTAACATTTCATTTTCATGTTTATATATAGTAGAAAAATTTAAAATAACAACGAAAGTTAGAGACAAAAAAAAAAAAAATTAGTCACTAAAATTTAACGTCTCTAACACTTCGCAACAGAATTAGAGACAAGTTTTCTTTTTCAGTCTCTAAATTTTTGTCTACTTCCGTAGTAATTTATTTTTCAAACTATTGAATTAAACTTTAGAACACAAAAGGTTCCTCTCATTGATGAGTCTTACATATAACTTGTTGATTTTTTGCTGCTCCACCATGGAGTCTCTCCATAAAGCATGACTTGATAATACACCAAACACTCTTTGTATCTCCTAGCCATCTCCTTAACAGTTTCTTCATTGATATCTTCCTCAGAACTTCCACAAAAAACAGATTCAAAACTTCTAGTACTTCCACTATTTTCACACTTATTATAGATGATTGGATTTGATTGAGTAAAAAGAGTTTCACAAAGTTGTGGTGCAAATTCTATCCAAACAAGTTTTGGAGAAACCAAAACAGCTTGAAGAAAATGAAGTGCAGCTTGCCATTCATCACCTTGAAGTTTCCTAATCACTGATAAGTAAAAGTAAGAGCAACAAATTAAGTAATGATTTGGAATTGTAGCTGTGAATTCATTTTCATCAAGCATTGCTGGAACTTGAAGCATTTGTTCTGAATTTGTTAGCCTAATAGATCTTTCTTCTTGATTTTGTGATTCTATTGCTATTTCAATGTTGTCAATTCCCCAATAGAGATTGGATAGGACTGATTGGTGTGAGAATTCAAAGAATTCTTGCTTTTGAATGCTTAACTTTGAGCTACATCTTGTTTTTAGAGTGTTTCTTGTTTTTTTGTCTTGTACTACTGTGTTGAGAATGTAGTTGTTGATTGAAATAAGCACCCATATATGTTTGAGGTCTAACATCTCATAGTTTTTGAGATGGTATCAATGAGAGATAGATAGATAGATAATGTGTGAGCCTTTTGGTTTGTAGAAATGTTGATTGTTTGAGCATTTGTTGGTGTGGAAAGATATGTAATGAGAGGGAAGTTTGTACAAGTGTTGAGTGGGACCTAGATAGTATGTACTATGTGGTCAATATAATTAATCACAAGGTTTTAAGCAGTGGTCCTAGTAACAATTGTAGTTGTGTAATAGTCTTTGATTTGATATTGTAGAGAATTGAGGTCAAATCGGATTATGTAGGTTGATTTGCGAAAGCATTGAGATTTTGGTGTACTGAAAATCGTGATATCGCGATTTAGATTGTGCACGTAGATCTTTTATTAAAAACCTTGATCATGTGATCATGTAGTTAATTGATTTCAATTGTTCAATCAAGATCACACAGTTTGTATTTAAACTTTGCAAAGTAAATTCAAAATACTAAATCAAAGCATGAATCAATCGGATCTTGATCGGATTGTCTAAATCTACAAAAATGTAAATGTCTGACATAATTTCATTATTAGCACTGAAAAGGGGTCTATTTGTTTTTGTAGAAACATAATTTCAAAGTTGATGTTAGGCTTGAATATTTGTAGAGTTGGGCATGTGAAACTATATGCAATTAATTTCCATGTTTTATGACAGCATATACAAAGGTTCAACATCATGTAGCAGTTTCCTCCCGTGAATGTCTTAGCAAGATTCCAATATTTGATGGCCCCTTTAATCCTTAATTGCTTCCAGACAAAATTAAATAAGAAAAATAAAATATCAATGCCTTTCTTTGAGAGGGAAAAATTGGAAAAGGTTGGATAGTTTTACATTATTATTATTATAGTACTCCATTTCACGTGTACCTTATCACTATGCCTTTTCTTTCCTTTTACGTTTCTTTGCCGACCTTCCACAATGCTAAATGTTCATACATATTCTAGTTTATAAATTTAGTATGTGTATAATTAATTTGAGCTTGTGACCATGAAGCATTCATGTGCTGTGCAAAATGACCAGAAATTATAGGAAATAAATAAATGTAAGTAACCTAGTACACATCAAGAATTGTGTTGACAAAGTCAGGTTGTCGTTGCAAGACATAAATATAATATTTTTATTGATAAATAGATTTTTGTTTCTCTATTTTCACAAACTCAGTAATTGGTCTTCTTATTTTAAAAGTTGACAATTTTATTTTTTTTTTAAATTTTTTAAGTAAAAAAATAATGATTTAACATATTTTAAATGATGTTGCTTACAATTTCATAATTTAGAACATCTACATGCATTAATTATTTATATGTCATTAACTAATTACAAAAATGAAAATTTTTCGATGTTTGAAAGATAAGTTTTTAGATAGTTTCATTGCGATTTCATGGATGTTAATTATTCTAAATCATTGTATCATATGTCATATTGCATAAAGCATGTTATATCGTCATTTTTTAGTTAAAAAATCACAATGAGATATCAAAACTATTAGATTTTAAAATAAGGAGATCGATTCGTGAATTGGTAAAAATAAAGAAATTAAAATTGCAATTAAGTCTTTATTTATGTTTACTTATATTACAGATTTGTATACATAATCACCAAATAATATTTTATAAAAAATGTTTCACCATTAAGTACCATAATTAAACCCTTGTTGACAATAACAAGTCACAACCTTAGATAAAAATTTAAAAATATCACATGTAAATTGCGATGAACTAGATATTGTCACGATGTTGTAATGTAAATATTATCTTAATGAATTGAAGATGTATAATTACCGTTTTGAATAATCAAAGAGTCCAGGGGTGTGTATGGTTAACTAAATCATGTGAATCAATCTATCTTATGGTTCAAGTTTGAGAAACCAAACCATTTGTTACAAAAACCGGTTTGAGAGTGAGAAGTGGTTCCAAACCAATTTGAGTTTAGAATCAGTTTTAAAGTGGGTTGGTTCACATGATTTTTGCAACCATTGACAAAATATTTATAGGATATAAGATACATCTATAAAGACTCTATTCATTAGATAGAAAAATTGTTGTTGAACAACGTATAAATGAGATAATTCATATATTTAATAGTGTCTAATTTACTTGTATGTTTTTTTAGTCAATGTAATAATCTTTCGGATTTTCTTCATGACCCAACAATAGTATGAGATCAATATTCGACAAAAGTGATCGAGTCCGTGTATAAAAAGTCTTCTTAAGGATAAGATGGTGGTTTGGTGTATCATGTTGGATGAAAAAACATCTGCTTAAAAGAAAACATACTCAGATAAAGAAATAGACTTACATTTAAGGAGAAAACTATTGATATATTAAATGTGATTAGAGTCTCACACATTGGATGAAAAGGTGGATTGAGATCCAAATTTGCAAACATTAGCAGAGCTGTTGAATAAGTAGTTATGTGAATTTAGAATTTTTGGAAGTACTATTGGAGTGAATCCTGGCAGCACAGGCTTGATTCTTTGACAACTGTGCGCTGGTGGCATGAAAGACAAAGGTAGTAGAATGTTAACTGTTGACATGTCAGAACCAATCTGTTCCTTTTCATCAGTAAAAGATTCCTGCCATTCTTCCAATTTTCTGGTTATTCACGAGTGGAACTCAGTTCATCACAATACTCATTGAATGTGTGTGTGTGTGTTGTCAAAAATAAATTGACTCTACTACAAAAGCGTCGTCAAATTGGTTATCCATTGAAATTTGAAATGATAGTATTATTTAAATTATCTCAAGTAAGATTTCCCTTTCAGATATGGTTTTAGGATTAACATATATATATATATATATATATATATATATATATATATATATATATATATATATATATATATATATATATATTTTGTTAATGTGTATTTACGAGGCTGTAATGAAAAGGACATGACACAGTTATTGATTCATTGGAATAACACTTCCAAAGGGATTCTGTGTTTCATGCCATTTCTACATTGACATGGGACCCCAAATTTTGTCATTTCGTATTATCAATTATCATACTACAAATTTATTCAATGTTTTAAAATTTAATTTTTATATAAAAGGAAGAAAGTCCATTATCTTGTCAAAATATTCTTGTAAAAAA
Organism: Cicer cuneatum; assembly: GCA_037974295.1. Lineage (NCBI taxonomy): Eukaryota > Viridiplantae > Streptophyta > Magnoliopsida > Fabales > Fabaceae > Cicer > Cicer cuneatum. Next base: position 10,619,932 of record JBBPBO010001984.1, read on the forward strand.
AAAGTCCATTATTAGTGAAGGACTTGAAAAAAACAAAAGAAATAGTGGCACTGGTTTAACAGGAGCAGAGCACATTATAGTATTATATAAAATGGGGGTCCAGCAAATATATTTTTGTATAGTTTATAACAATGATATATGATCCCCCTCATAGTAAGCTAGTTTCTTTTGAAGAGGTAACTCCAACAAGAGAAGAGTGATGATATCATTAGGGTGATAAATGAATGAGTTAAAGCTAGTTAAATTATTTTTTGACGGTATATGTTTCTTTTACACATGTAGTACTTCCTCCGAATCTAAATAGCAAAAATGTATTAAGAGAAAGATGATTAATACATAAAAATAAAATTAATTCATTTTTACTTATATATAAATCCAGAAAAGTATATGTTAATTATTAACGGTATGTTTTTAGAGTTTGGTTTTGGATTTTACTTTCCGCATTACGCCGACACGTTTGAGTCTTGATTATTGATTTTATACTTATAATTAATACTAATTTAAACTTAAAATTCAGAAATTTTGTATTTGAGATTCAATTTTGGCTTAAAATTTATTGGCTAACTTTAGAGAATGTTAACTAAATACAAATATTTTTTAATGTATACTTATCTTTAACTAAAAATCAAATAAAGTAATAAAGGGTTTTTTTGTTACGGACATTCTATAATTAAGATATTATTTGTTAGAGATTTTAAAAAAAAAATTAAACTATTTTTTATTAATTTACTATGATGAAAATCATTTTATTTGATAATTAAAAATAATTTTTATAAAAATTACTCAGTATCTTATTTAAATAATTTTTATATTATTTATATATTCTACCTTTTTTAAAAACTGTAAACTACTAAAAATGATTATATTTTAAAAAAATGTGATTAATCATTAAAAAATTGTAACAAATAAACACTAAAATTATTTTTCATGTTTGGTTGTATTTTGGAGAAGATAAAATCCCTTCTAAAGATATAAAATTAATTTTAACTTATAATTAAAACTTTGGAGTTGAAACACGATTTCTTTTTTGAAGTCACTCTTACTCGAATATATATGAACAAATGCAATCGTGCGTTTGGTGCAATGGTGACATATAGCAGTTGCTATTAACCTCTCCTCTCTGTTGTGTTGTGGTCCCTTCAACATCAGGTAAACCTCTGCCTCTTCATTTTCAGTCTCCTCCTTTGATTTTATTAGTGTCTGTTAGGCTCAATGGAGAAGGAGGGGAGAGAAGAGATAGGTAGACTTGTCTGGTTCAAAAGAGGGAGAACAAGAATTTTAAAAGGATTTATGTGTATTCGCTCATTTTCCCTTTTCTTCTCTCCAAAACCCCAAAATGGAGGAGAACAAAATGAGGTTTAAGATCTTATATATTATTAAATATAGTTAGATATGTGTTAGAATAAAATTAAGGTAGTTAGAAGTTAATTACGACTAAATGGAAGGTAATTATGTTAGTTAATTTATGACACTATATAAAAGTATATATAATTTTATTTAAACATTGAACCAAACACGTATTATTTAAAATTTTCTCTCTCCTCTCCTCCATCAACCTCAATCAAACGGACACTTAAGAAAGGTTCATTACTAACCTTCCATATGGGTCATAACCTCAAGATATTGTTTATGTAACTACAATCCGATAAAGTTTTCAATTGCAGCTGTGGTAGTTGTGTTGCAATCCTTGATATTACGAAATGTCTCAGATAAATGTGGTTGATGTGATCTTAACATTGTGCCCTGAAGTTTCCACATTGACTGTGTTTGACCTTGACTTTTTTTAGTATCAATGATCATGGTGCATGTGCGTAGGCAAATGTTAGTAGTTAGTAATCAAGTTGAGGGAGAGGGAAATGTCAATAGCATAGATCAAAACTTCCTTTGTGAAGCGTGTTTAGTATTGCTTATTGATTGCTTAAGTATTGTATAATAATAATGATTTCTTTATTTATAGCTTGTGTCATCACATTATTAAAATTTTATATTGAAAATAAACCAAGTCATTTAGTAGGCAATTTTTTTGTTTCTTGTATCAAGGTTGTGCCTTTTGCTTGATGAGTATGTTATGTTACCTAAGGACATGCTTATTTTGATTTAACTGGTATGAAGTTTTAACTGTGAATTTATATGTTTTGTTAATTCTTTCATGGAATATATCATGTTGGTTAGTTATATGTTATAAACATGCAGGAAAATTCACAATATGGAAAGTTTAGGCAATTGATTTGGTTAGTTATTGTACTTGCTAGTTGAATTTAATAATGTTTAATTGATTTGGTTAAACCATTAGATTCTGTAGGCTTGCTTCCTAGCTATGAAAGAAACTCAAAACACTGTTTCAATCAATCTTTTTTCATAGTACATTTGCAACTTTTGAAACTCAGTTTTGTGTGCTTTGTGTTAGCCCAAAATAATCTGCTAAAATCTTTTTGCTTGAATTTTGTACATTGTTGACATTGTTTTATGTCATTGAGCTTCTTACATGTAATGCTGAGATTTTGTTATGGGGTCTATTTGCTTTCAAGTTACTTTCAGAGGTTGTGAGAATTGTACAATAGCGATATATATTTTGGTTCTTTTTTATTTATGAAATATACTATGGTTCTTCTGATTCTTTTGCAAAACATCTGTAAATATGTTTTACATAAAAATAAATATTGTTTTACTAGAGAAATATAACAAAATTCAGGATCTCATATGAATCACAAAATGCATCTATATGGACATCAAAATTGTAGCAATGATAAATCTTAGCTAAAATTGTAACATTTATATAGTTCTTTTGTTGCAGATACTTTTGTCTCAACTATCTCTGGTGTTCTGTGCTTGAAACTCTTGTAGCATACTTCAACTATCAATTCAGTGTTTAAAACTCTTGTAACCAATTCTGCTCATTAAACTTTTTTAATCAATTCTACTCATTAGTTCTGGTTGGGTACAAATTTTTGCTTGTATTATTTCTATCGTATTTTTACTATAAGTCACATCTTCAATATAATATTTAGAGTCTGATTCGATCTTCTGGATCATGTCATGTCATTACTGTGTTGTTGTTCCCAAAAATTTGGATATGTAATAATAATTGTATTCAGAATTCATTGTTTTGGAGAAGTTTGATAAAATAATTGTATTTTGGAGCATTTTATCTTTGTCAACTTCCCAAGGTTGCAAAAAACATACACATTCCATTTGATGATATCTTTGTGATTACTGAAATGGATCATCTCCACCAACTAGAAAAGAGATAGAGAGAAAGAAAAAATAATGAAGAGAGAAGAAAAATTGATTAGAGAAATATAGTTATAGTGGAGTATGGAGAACACTCTGAAGTAAAATGTAAAGTGTGTACTCGTCTTCTCAAGTTAAAGTCTTCTTATAAGAGGATCATTCAGGATATTTGACACCAAATTCAGTTGGGCATTTGTGCACCATGCACCTTGATCAACATCTGGTTGATCAGATGGTGATGGCTTAGCCAAACACTTAACGGATGGACCTCGACTCAAACTAGAACATTATCCAAACACGATTTTTAATCTTTTTTTGGAAAAATATGTTCATTATATTCCTGAGTAAATTTTAAAACCATTAAACAAATACACCCACATTTTTTGTTTACTCATCTATGCTTTTGGTATGTATCACTCCGTGATTTTGATTTTTGTGCTGTGACATGTCACCTTATTGGATGTAGCAGTGCAGTTGTGTTTGGCAATTCATGTGATAATGTCGAAGTCAGGAGTTACGCAAAAACGTCAGCAAGTAGACAGCATGAATAAAATGCTAAGTACCCTCGACAAGCACCACAAAGTCTTGTTGAGAACTGTTCTATTAATTTGGCTTATTCTCCCCCTTTTCACACAAGGACTTAAAAAAAATGAACATAAACACGAGTGTCAACTTTCAATGTCTCAGAACTTTATGTTATGTGAGCATTATTGAAACGGGGAATCGATCCTCTACCTTTCGCATTCTGTCCACCACAGGTCACCCTTCACATGCCTGCCTACATACGAAATTCATTAATTTTTTACTTGCTATAAAATTCGTTAATTTTTTACTTGCTTCCATCTGTCGAATGTAGAGATGAAAATTAGACTCAAACTATCAAGTACAAGCAAAATGAGATGGGTAGGGTAAAAATACACACTATGCATGAGTATGGAGGAGTGGATTCTCTCATGTGACATGACAGTCAATTGAAATTCCACCATCCATTGAAAAGGAAATAAATGAAATAAAAGATAAATGAGTTTGAAGGGTATAGATTTAAAACAAGAAAATGTGAGTACTTAGGTACCCAACAGATAAGGGCTATCGTCTGCATTCAAAACTGCTCTGCATGCAAAAAGTAATTTTTTTTACCCTTTCAATAACTTCCGCATAGCAATTTTTATCTTTTTATCTCTGTAATAAAAATCCATACACGTGTTAGTGCAATAAAAAAAAAAGGGACAACCAGGCCGTAGACCAAAATTTAATCACCTTACCAGACAGGAAGAATAATACACATAACTGTGTCAAAAATCAAACACAATCCAATTATTGCATGGCTTCCTCAGCAGACAAAATATTCATTCATTTGAATGTAGCAATAGCTTGCTTTCACATTTATTTTTTTACAATAGTGTAATATGCATACTTCAACTGTGTTTAAGTTGTTTGTTACCCTCAAGAGTATTATAAGCCCGGTTCATGAGCTTGCAAGGACCTCACCACTGATACTCATAGCTTGTGCAATTATTTGCTGCCATCTTCTCCACTGTTTATAATCCTCAACAATATGAATAACATTTTTTATAACACTCAACAATATGAAACATATTAATCAAAAACACATCTCAGAGCAAGGTCAGCAGGGCACTTGATTGGCAGCTAACAATTTAACATTCTGCTTGTGACAAGGGCTGCTCCTACAGATACATTATACATCCTGAAGAATTAAGCTGAGCAACTGATACAAGAATTCCTCAAGCCAAGCAAACAATATCCATTAGTCACTTTTGCTGCAAGGAAAGAATAGGACAAAAAAAAGAGCTGAGAAACAGCATGATGTGCTAAAAGAAAGAAATATGTTAGAGAGAAACCAACAACCAGGGTTGAAGAATATAATGAAAGATAGAAAGAACAAGAATGAATCTGTTATTGGAGGATTCTCCTTCCAAGTGTTTCCTCTTTCAGCACTGTGCCACTGAGCAAATGCTCAATTCTTAAGCCAACAATTCAGAATTATCTCTCTACCCTTGCATCGACCAATTTATATGGCCAACTAAACCCCTCTAACTTGCTGACCACTTTAAATGTCAAGCAACCAACACCAAAGTATTTCTCACTAGGCGGGGTTAGCTTAACTATATCGATGAAACAATGGCATAATGCTGTCATGTATTAAGTCAAAAAAATATGCCATTTATCTCTCTCTTCTAATGATTTGGCAGTTTGGCCTATAACTTTACTTGGTCTTTCTCTCGTTATCTATCTATTAGGAACCCAGAGACGAAACTGTCATTTTTCTACCATGGGAACTATCCCAGTTTTCTCTCTAATATTGTATTTATAATCTTATCCTGTCCTTTGCAACTAATTGTCTATGACTATCATAACATTCTTATCTTTGTGACACCAAGTTTACTACACTTCTCTAAATTCATAATATGTTTTGATGGTTTTTATTTAATCTTTTAATATTCATTGAGAGGGGGCAGGGTTGAGAATTTGCAATTGTCATGGCTTGTAAAGGAATCATAACAAAAGTTCAAAAGAAAGCAGAACATGGTGACAAAGTAGGATCAGAATGACAAATCAACAAACTCAGGGAGAAAATAAGAATTAGGAAAAGTTTAATTCGTAAGGTGTTAGGAACCCAGAGAAATTGTAAGGAAACAAATATGGAAAGAATCAAAAGAATGTATTACTAAGAATTGAACAAAAAATAGAAAATAGAATTCTCCGCAGGGGTTTTTCCTTCACTAAGGATAATTCCTTTCGCTCACAAAGATTAGAATGTTATTGTTTAGAATCGCATACACTATTTACTCAGTGTCCGAAATGGTCATTCTTCACCTGAATTCCCCCCTATTAATTTAACTAATTAACCCCCTCTAACTTCCCTAACTACTTTTGCATCGTCTTCTGTCCTAACAATACCTAAACCCTGAAATTCAATCTTATCCTCATGGCTGAAAACTGAAAAATATCAGAAACATATTCCTCCAATTTTTAAATTCCCAAATAAGGATAATGTTTACCCAAAATGAAAATTTTCCCTCCTTCCCCTCCTCTACAAACTCCTTCATCCAAACAAACATAATTAACATACCCTAAGAGTTCCTAATATCCTGTTAAAAAGCAAATTACTGGAGCATGAAAAAATGAGAATGCCATTGATGTAGGCATGTGTGAACATAAAAAGTAAACTCACTTGAAGAATAAAACTTTACAAAAATCTAGATTGTCAAGAGAACTTCACTATTTAGACCTAAATTTGTCAACCAATTTCACTGGCATAACCTAATTAGATTTGTAAACATTTAGTAGGATGCAATTGTCATGTCATGTCATGTCAAGTGTCAACAAGTAACCACATCCCACAAATGCGTGTATAACATATCTGAAAGCCCGGTACAGGAAGCACTGATGCAATTTCTCTTATCTCATCCATAGGTAACTTCCCTCACACTGCTAATTAATAGAATATCAAGCAGTAATATAGCACGGGATAAAGGGTTTTACTAAAACTATTTTCAGTTCAACATAATCAGCACCCAATAAAAAGCAGTGAAAATACAAGTAAAAGCATTTCAATCCATTAAAAAACACTCAGTTCAATTCTAAACAACATTAAACTGAGTAGAAAATACACATTACATATCCTTCACCAAAATGAACTAAAGAGTTACCTTCAGGCTACAACGCCAAAGTTTTGTAGCTTTTCACAGTGAGGAACAGGTAGATTCCTATTCCAAGTACGCCTCTGAATCTCCATTTGACAATAACGACGAAGCATATTCCTATAATCCTTCACAACATTATCCTCAATGGTCTCGCGAGCCGAACTTCCAATCGGATAATTATCATCAAACGCCTGAGATTTCACAAAATATTGAACCCCATAATCCTCAGTGATCTTAGGAATCTGGTAGGACTGATTCTTTTGCAAGGAATACACAGGATCCGAAAAGGGCAAGTAAGCAAGCAGCACAATAATCAACAATGGCAGAAGCTGAATCAGCAGCATAAGATGATGTCCTCCTCCACCCTGAAACTCATGCCTCTGATGATGACTACCCACCCCACCGCCGCCGCCGCCCCTAGTCCTATAAACATGATTTCTCCTCCCAAACACATCAGACTGTCCAAAGAAAGCTCTAAAAATCTCATCAGGGTCAAACTCATCTTCAAAAATATCACGTGCATTAGTAGCCCTTCTCCTCCTCCGCCTAAAATTATTATTCTGATTATAATTCCAATCAAATTCATCAACTAACCCTCCTTGATCATACTCCCTTCTAGAACCATCATCACTCAAACACTTAAAAGCCTTAGATACTTTCTTAAACGCGTCTTCAGAACCCGGCGCTTTATTCTTATCAGGATGAACCTTCAAAGATAGTTTCCGATAAGCCTTCCTAATCTCTTCAACAGAACAACTCTTCTCTAACCCTAAAATCGAATAGTAATCATTTTTCCCTTTAATTTCACTAATCAACTTAACATTCTCTGCCGTATAATTCCTCTCATCAATTCTCGCCGGATTATCCTTCGCCGGCGATGTGCCAGCACCGAAGTTTGTTCCGGAAGAAGATACGGAGGACTGAGAATCGAGTCGTTCGCACATGGCAAACAATGAATCGAGCGGTAAATCGCGGTTGAGACGCTGAGCGATTTTGATGAATTTGAGAGCGCGATCTTTGTTACCTGAAGCGATTGCGTCTTCTGCGATTTTGATGCATCTTAATGCTTCATCCTTGTTACCTTCCATGGCGCAAAAACGACACCGATTATGACCTAATAATTCGAAATTTGACTAATCCAGTACCAGCATGAGATACCTCAAAATTGAGAAACCTAAATCGGAAAAATAAAAATAATAAAGTTCAATAAATAGAGGAACTATTATATTATTATTATTTGTAAAAATTAGAGTATGAGTGAAATTTGCACAAGTGTGAAATGGAAGGGAGAAGAATTGCCTGATACGGTGCAAATGCAATCTCCGATGAGAGAAGTCGCCAAGTTTATACAGAAAGTTGGTGTTTACTACTGCTCTCTGCCGTTATTGTCTATGTTTTTCCTGCGTAATGCCGTTAAAGTATTAGTTAAACTGACTGTTTTTATGCTCCTATTAATTGCTAGTACATCTGGTATAAGAAACATTTTACACCTTAAATCAATCGCATTATATAATTGATAAGTTATGATCGACTATGCAAAACTTTTTTATATTGAATTGAAAATTAAATTTATAAGAAATTGTTTTGAGAAATTTTTGTTTCCTAATATAATTAAAGTTATAAATTTTAATATCTTCATATTAGTGTGTGTTACTTGTCAAAAAATCACCACCGTACTATATAGATTCATTCAACGTTGACATTTCATAACATATTTTAATCACTTTAAGATGAATAGTTTAAGGTTATTTTTTGATTTCAAACATTCTTTCAACTTTTTTTATTAAAATAAATAGTTTTAACATATATTTTTTTTTTTGTTTTGTGATTTCATCCGATGCGACGTTATTTTGTTTGTTGTCTTAGTGCAATACTTCTGTTTCTCGTCTGATTGCAATATTTTAGTTTATTTTAAGTTTGCACTCAGTATGTTTGATGAAATGCCTAAAAATGACTCGTTTATTTGGTATCATATTTTGAATAAAGTGTTTATGGAGATTATTATCAAATTTAACATTTTTTCATCCTTACACGTGACTTACCAACATATAATTAAACCAATCATGTCAAATATCACTTATAGTTGATATGAGTGAATATTGTCAAACACTCTTTTTCAAAGATAGATGAAATTAAAGATTATTGATTTTGCATTATTTTTTATCTTTGACAATATGTAGAAGAAATTAGTTTAATTGTTAGAATTAAGATTTTGATTAGCTGATTTCACATTGATTTCTAAAATATTTATGTGTATCGTTAGTGTGTTTTTTACTTTCTTTTTATCTAAAAATATAGATGAAGAATGTCTTAACTCATGATTAATTTAATTATAATATTCTTATTTTAGTATTTCAATGAAAGTTATTTTTCTGTAAAAAAAAAAACTAGAAATTTGTATCCATTAAATTTTTTTATGAAGAAAAAAATTTCATGTTTAATAAAATATGTATTTTTAAAAAAAAATATGTTCATACAAGAAATTTATGAATAGATTTAACAATGTTTTCGCTTATACTATTGGTGGTAAAAATTTATTGATATTTTCTTATTACCATTTTTCAAGTAAAAATTTATATCTTGATATTTTTATTGTTTTTATTGATTTACATGAAAATAAAGAAGTACAGCAAGTCTATTTTTGAAACTTTTTTTAAAAGAAAGGAGAGTTTATACCTAAAGTAAATATTTTAACGAAATTAAGTCAGGACTTAGGAGTAGAAACTCCTCTAATAAATGAGAAAATATTACGAACAACCGTTATAAATAGTTTAATCATCAATAGACTCACATTCAAAATTAGCATTAGTTTTATGATATGAGTGACAATTCTTATTGCACTAACATCAACTTCGTTTATCGGAGTTTTGATCTCTCCTTTTGAATCCACACAAATATACGAGAACACTCTCCACATTTAAATTCACTATCTTTAATAACTTTATTCTTATCTCTCTCAACCAGACTTGTCATCAAAGTCACCCAACACCTAAATTAAAAAATCCAATTCCCACAAATCTCAACGGTTGGGAAGTCTGTACTCTTTTCCAACTTCAAACCCTCCAGCACTCCCATAATTCATCAACAACAGCACTACAGTGCCCCAAACCTTTAGAGAACCACATATTAAGGACCACCGATGAAGCATTGTCAATCAACATATCTTTTCCCCTACATCTGGGAACCGTGCACCCAGTAACATTACATTTGGTAACTCTACATTGATAACCCTGCATATGGTAATCCTGTATCTTGCTTCCGGTAACCCTACATTTGATAATTGTGTATCTTGTAATCTCACATCTAGTAACTCTGCATCAGATAACTAGACTTCTATACCATAATGGAAATCAAAATCACCGTACAAGCTGAAGCAAATAAAAAGAGAAAAGGAACTTGGTAGTTCTATATTCTGTAATGTAAAATTGACAAATGATCACATAGAGATAAGTAATTATAGTGTTGTTAATTTATATATCCTCATGCAATGCAAGTCTAACTCTGTCTTTAACCTATTCATGTGTTGAATATATGAATTACTTATTACTTATATTTTAGTGTTAGAAATATTTTACACGGGCACATTACTAGTCTTTTACGCAAATAAGTTCTGGTATGTTGCTACATATTTACATCAAAATAAGTTCTGGTGATGTTGCTACATATTTACATCAGAATGAGCTCTATACTAGTCTGAAAAGACCTGTCTTTTGGGCTCCATAGGCACCTAGAAGAAGGAAAAACTAAAATTCAAATAATTTTTAGTTTTCTTCATCAGAATCGAAAGAATGTTTTTTCCGCAAAGATTTTAAGACATCCAAGCGCTTATCAACTTTCGATATGCATCCACCAGTAACAGACTTGACTTTCGGAACTTTCAAAGAACTAAGCGGTGGGGTCGCTGCCCCCGTGTTAATATCCCTGAGCACAGAACGAGCCGTTGCTGCAGCTGCAGCATCTGCCATTGCTGAAGCAATTTTTGAACCACTTAGAAATTTGTCACTATCCTCGTTTAGTCCATGTGTTTGTCCTTGTTCCTTGGCCGTATTCTTAGAAACATCAGGTGATTGATTTGCACCTGATTGTGGCCTGGAGGCTACAGCCTCGGCAACTGTTGCTTTAGCTTTTGCTGCTTCATATTTCTGCATGTCATAGATAAGCTCTTTCTGCAGCTGTTTATCAGCAACCAATATGTCATCAATTTCATTCTTGTAGTCCTTGAGAAGGACCCGGAGGCATTCCATGAGAGAGCCTACAAGAGGACTGTTCTTGGTTTCTAATAGACGTTTCAACTCTATGAAGATGGGTATAGTGTTTTGGATAAGGCCCTTCTTGACTGCCTGAGTTATAGCCTTTCCTCTAGCTGCAGATCCATCTCCCCCTTCTTCTTCTAAGTCTGCCGACTCAGATGATACACGAGTAGATTGAATGCGTATCTCTTTACAGCCAAGAATTTGAAAAGCATCCTGGTACCACAGTTAATGTTATAATTCGAACATAAATTGAGATGTGCATGCATTACAGGCACACACACACATTTACATTCATTGGAGTCAAGACAACTTCATGACCATTGCTGGTAAAGATCGATACCTGTAGAACAGACCGTCCAGTTGCATCTTCTAAATTGAGCATACCATCAGAAGCTGCAGCTAGAATTTCTGCACATAATTTGGCAAAGGTTGCTAGAAGATGCTCAGGAGCCATTTGCTTTAGTAGAGAAACATAAATGTGCATTCTTCTAGACCTTGATTTTTCATCAGAACCCCTACAAAAATGATGCAACAGACAGACCTAAGCACAATAACTCAACAACATAATTGTTTAACCAGTTGCTAATTTGGAATCCCTTTACCTGATAGAAAAAAGTTGGCTTTCTGTTCTTGATTCTTGAGACTCACGATGTCCATTATGAGCATGGCAGTCATTCAAAACATAAACAGCCTCAACAAAACTGTTATATGCTAGAAGAGGAGCCTTGACTGGTGACAAAAAAACACTAGTCAAAGTCCTAAAAGTAAAACAAAACGTTATTCAATTTATATAACTGCAAGTACTACCAAGGTAAAGCTTCAAACCTTTCAAAATGTTTCCAAAGAGAAAATCTGCTAACTGCCTAATCTTTTCTGATTCATCAACAAGTGACAAAAGGAAACGAAGAAATAGCACACCTCTCCACTTCACATAGTCCCTCTAGGATAAAAGAAAAATAAAATACATTCAGCAAATGATCTTTTTAATCTCTCAACCCAAGGGCGGACAGGTTTAGACGTCAGATAATTAAAAGAAGAAATAGAAACAGCAAACTCATAGAAGGAAATAAAATACCTGCAACAGTCTTGATAGCAATATGAATGTTTGCCTTCTCACTAGTTCACAGGGATCTAAGAGACACCTTGTGATCTTGGTTATGTAACTGATAGCTTCAAAAAAACAGAAGTTAGCAAAGAGAATATATTCCGCATAATGTGAACATATTGGACTTCTTCCTCAGCACAAAGTAATAGTTTCCCTATGTTTATATCAGCCGTTACTTGTACATCAATTTGAATAAGAACACTAGATTATTTCATTTACATTATTATATTTGTTTAATCCAAAATCACTTCAATGCAGTATCTCTTACAACGCTTACCCATCAATAAGAGCAGTGTACCGAACACAAAAGTCTGCTATCATAACCACAATATTATTTCGTAAAGCTGCATATTCTGTCTTTTCAAGCTCCTGCAATTGGATTCCAAAACAGAATATATTTTGATTAGGAAGTAAGACAACATATGTCAGTCCTTGAGACATAAAACAATCAAAGTCTCAAAACCAACCTGTACAAATAGAGGAATATAGTTCTTTGCGAGCTTCCCATCAGCAAGGCAAAGTTTGCCCATGGCCAACCACCCATGAATATAAAAAGAAGGAGCATCTTGTTGTAGAGATGTTGCAGCACCAGGTAGTTTATTTAATTTCGGGCCAGAATTCCCAGAGGTAATGATAGTGTGCAATAATGGAACTATAGCACTCATATCAGCAGATGAGCAGACAATAACTAGAGACCCAATTGTATAAATTGCTGTAATTGCTTTTGACAATGACTTGCGCTTTCTAACTGATTTCCTACCTTTACTAGTCCCACTTCTAGGTGGAGTGAAGAAGTCAGTTTCTGGATTTTGCTCTGAGTTATCTGAAATAAAAGTTTCTATTATTTCAGAAGCTTTGGACAGAACTTGGTGTACCCATTTCAAGACTAATGCTTCTGCCTCCGTCTCATTCGAAGCTTTTCGCTTGCACAGTGTTTTAAGTGCTTTTACATGGGCATCAACCTGTCAGCAAAAGTAGCAATTCATTATAGATTTGTAGTACACTATTAGTAAAAGTAGCAATTCGTTAAAGTTTTGTAATACGCTATATGATACCGATACCTTTTTTTATCTAGAATGCCGATTAATATTTTTCTACAAGAACATTTGTTCCACTAACTGTGCATAAGAAATATAATATGATTTGATATCAAAGTATAGACAGTGGACAACTGATTGCTTGTGAAACTAACATTATCATAAAAATAATATTTATAAGCAAATAATGCTGCCTAAGAGTGCCCGTTTTCTTATTGTTGGCACGTGAAGGGTGTGAATAGATGGAGAAAATTTTCAAAGATCTTAAAATTATAGAACGATAGTGATACTACAACATTTGATGCGCTATAAAATTATGAAACGTGACGCAAAAGATGGCAATTAAGGCAGAGAAACATCCCAAGAAAGTAGTTTATGAACTTCTTAATCATGCAGAACAGGTAAAATCATATGCTTAAAAATGACAGATTATCACACATTCACGCCGTCACAAGGGAGCCATTCAATAATGAGGCAAGATTAACAAGCACTAGTGTAAGAATTTTGTTTATAAATTTAATCAATAATAGCATGTAATGTTTACCTCTGTTGAATGCATGTTGAATTTTTCAACCCGTTTGAGTAAGTTATGAGCCAAATCAGCAGCAGGTTCAGGTGGAAGCTCCACAGAAACATTAGAGATAGTTTGCAAGAGAAAAACTCGGTCACTAGCCCAGGCTACATTATTGCATTCAATGCTTTCTTCGTCTTCAAAAGCATTTCTTTGTACAATTGGACTTCTAAAGTCACCTTTCACTTTATGTTTGTCAAGAAGCTGCCAATGATGATGAAGAAAATCCCAGTCCACCACTTTGGGAAGGAATACTGACACCTCTGATAAAAGAAACCAAGCACCTGGTGGGGCAGTCCACTTTTCTATTGGCTTGCTATGGTTCAGCCAGACGGACTCAGACGCCTTGATTATATTTTGAAGTGCAGTAACAATTTTGTGATTCAACCGTTTCTTTTTGCCTAGGTTTGTGCAAATTTTTTTCACCCAAGGACTCACCTTCCCATTGCAAATCTCTCTCAGGAGATACATAATTCCTTGGGGGAAAGGCATCTCCATCTCTTTCTCCAAACTTTTTTGTTTCTTTTTTCCACTAGACGTAGATTCACTATATGAAGAGGCAGCAGCTGCAGCTCTAGATATTCGGTCCAAAACAAGTTCTTGAAACACATTCTCACATTCTTCTTGGATGCTAGTTTCGTTATCAGTTATTTGGCGAGGAACTGAATGTAGCCACTCAGTTATTACCATTTCAGATGAGAATGTTCTGAAAGCCTACATATTGTTAACATAAATTCCATAAATCATATATTGTTTTGTTAGTAAAAAGATACAAAGAAAAAGAGCAGGACTTTTATGGGACTAATGAAATTCATAAGTCATAACATTCTTGGATTTCTTAAGATTTTATAAATAATTTTTGGCATACAAAAGTCATCTCTCAGACAGAATCTAATTAACCCTGGACTAGCTAAGCAACTATGTAAAGCAGACACCTACCAATTCAACATTTAAAATCATTATTTTAATGCAGCAAGCAAGTTATTATTCAGCATAACATACTTCAAGCAGAAAAATATAGGTAATTAAGAGATTGTTTACATTGAGAAAATGTCTTCCTTTTTTCATTTGTAATTTGTAATTGAAAAATTGTCACCTTATTTTTTCTTGTTTTCAAATAAGTATATAGAAAAAAAAATTGTTACGACTAATTTTCACTGTTTTTCATAGAAATTAAAATTAAAATTTTGAATTTTGAAAATAGAAAATAAAATGAAATGCCGACACTCTTTGGTTAGAGGAAAATGTGGCGGAGGAACATTAATGAATTTTTCTTGTTTAGTTTAATATTTTGGAGAGAGTATGAGAGGGAAATGGAGAGTCCCAAATCTCTCCTCACTCAATTTTCACTCCCCTCCAAAATTAGAAATATGAAGGAGTGAAAATATGAGTTGATAAAAACTTAAAATATAATGATTAAAATACCTCCCCCACTATACCCATAAATATATGATGAAATATTACAACGGAATAAAAGAGAACTAGTTTTAAATTCCTCAACTCCACTTATTAACCAAAATCCAAATAAGGAAGGGATTATTTATTTCTCCCCTCACTCCTAACCAAAGACTACATCAAAATTAAATCTCTATACTTCCCTTCCACTTCCATCTCATTAACCAAAGATGCCAAAAGAAAGTTATTTTTAATATTTTTACTTACTGTCTTGTGGACAAACATTTAAATTCAAATTAAATACAATAAACACATAGCATAATATTTATGCAATCATTAGTAAAAATCCAAATAGTTCTTACATGAAAAACAAAAATGGAAATAACCTAAGTTTTCTCAATCCAATTATCCAAAAACTTAGCATTTTGCATCAGTTTACAATTCTGCCTCTCCACAAAACACGTCACAATAAAAAACTCATGAAAAAGGGGCAACAAAAGTACCTCAGAAAGAGCTGCAACAGCTGCTTTCCTTATGCTAACAAGCGAATCTGAACAGGCCATCCCCATTGTCTTGAGCACCACTTCATCAATAGCACCACCAAGTAAAGCAGTCAAATTAGTAACAAGGAGAAGAGCAGCTTTTCTCACAACCGCCTTCTCATCCACACACCTTCTCCTCAACATCTCATTGATTCCATTTCCTCTCACAGCCCCAACATTCCCATTCCCATCGCCAAAACCCATAAACTCTTTCAAAACTACACTAGCCTTATCACTGCCTGACAAAAACCCAACAACCTGCGCCAAATTCGACAAAGCCCGCGCTCGAATCGTAGCACTAACATCCGAACAACGCTTCACCAACGCCTCCAAACACCACATTCCCCAAGCCTCATTCCCTTCTTCTTCCTCCTCCATCGAATTCACAATCACACCTAATGGATCCTTCAACGTCGTCACCAAATTCAAAATAAGATCAACTGCCAAAAGCCTAAGATTAGTTTTCCCTTGACTCATCTTCACAACATACTTAACAAACCCAATTTGATCCACCAATTCCATAACCCTAACAACCTCCATTATAAAATCAACAGCCAAAGCTCTAGGCTCAGCTTTATCCGGCGCCTTATTCGCCAAATACCTCGGAAAATTAACCAAAGCTTTCCTCACACCATCACAATCCCTACCAAGACCAACCACAAAACCAACAGCAAAACTCCTTGCCTGCGATTTCGGCATGAAAACTAGCGGAGATAGCGACTTTAAAACCTCCGCAGCCGTCTCCGAAGGTTCGCCGTGCTCTGGTTTCAAAACCTCTTTCAAAACCCTCGAGCAGAGAGTAACCAAATTCCTATACAGAATCTCGTTTCCACATGATTCAATAGCTGTTAACGGAATCTCGGAAACGGTTTGAATTAACGATTTGAGAGATTCGGGGAAACGATCGAGGTGAATTAATGACATAACGTTAACAAGCTTCTCGAAAAGTTGAAGCAAAACCCTAACATCAAGTTTTTGTGAAGAATTTGGGGAATTAGGTTCCGCGTCGTCGTTTTGTTGATTTTTTTTGCGTTTTCGTTTACGAATTTGGTTAGGGTTATTGTTTTTGAATGAACGGCGAATGGAACGGAGGAAGGAGAGGAAGGAGAGAGGAGTGAAGAGAGTGAAAACGGGAGCGTTTGGAGAGAGGAGGAAGGAGAGGAAGACGTGAGAAGCGAGGAGAGAGTGAGGAGTTGGTGATGAGTCCATTGCGGTGGCTATTGGTTGGATGAGATTTGAAGGTGAAACGGCGTCGTATAGAGGGTTTAAGGGTTGTGAGGTTTTGAGGAGGGTTTGAAGATCTGAGAGGGATTGTTGGGAGAGTGGTTGTGGGTTTTGCGTGTGGTGGGTTTCGTGGAGGTCTTCGAGTTCTGTTACTATGCGGGATATGGTTTCGTCCATTTTCGTCAGTTGATGGTGATCGGAGCAACGTTCTCTCGGTTGTCGAACGTTTTTCTGTCTGTTTTTTTCAAATTCTCGCTTTCCCCCGCTATGGGATACACTGTCACTCTTTATCCTACCTTGTGTAATTTCAATGGAAAACATTATTTTTTTTTTATTTAGTTAAATAAAAGTAAATCCTTACTTCCGCGCCGTATGGTATTAGTGTATTTTTTTTTAGATAATAATTAAATGAACTCAATAAAAATAATAATCTCTTATTTAATAATGATTAAATAATATTAAAATAGTTAAATGAAATCAATAAAAATAATAATCTCTTATTTAATAATGATTAAATAATATTAAAATAAATATTGTAACACCCCGAGTTTAAAAAACAGCGCGAATGTTTTTTTTTTCAAAATAAATCAAAGGAATTTTCCAAATTATTAATTCAAGATAGTTAAAATCAAATTAAAATTAAATCATTTCATTAAATAGTACGTCGTAATTCAATCGATGAACGTAATTAAATAATTACATCATAAATATAACTAAGTAATTAAACTTTGGAAATTAATACTTCAATGTAATAAAAGTTAATAGATTCCAAAAAGACGGTGTCATATCATCTCAAAAAAACACACGGCCTGCGGCCCACTAAACAGTATCAGAGTGCGGAAAAGATCGGTGGAAAAGTTATACAATAATTTCCAAAATAAATAATTACATCCACCGAAGTCAAGATCCTATACAAAAAGTCTAAACTGATCATGCACTAAAGCTACAGTAGCAAGGATTCCCTCTGCATCCCATACAAGTCTCGTCTAACTCTGCAGCTCGCTTCGACGTAACGTCCTCCTCATCATCATACAAGGAAGGATCAGTCTCCTCCGAAGTCAGATCAATACGCAATTGGGGTCGCTTCGGCGGTGCCGGAATCTCAAAACAATCATCGGATGTCCTAGATGGACCTGGAACATCATCTGCTACTAGCGTCAGTCTTCTATTCTTCTATCCCACCTAGGGTTCACGTACAGCCCCTCCAGCCACCGGGTTAGGAGTCACCACACCTACCATGGCCTCCGTCTCAACCCCTCCAGTCGGCTCCTTCGCGTCCTCAAAAACTCTGTACGCATCCAATACTAATTTAGAAGGTACCGGAAAGTCAATCCTCGTATGGGTGTGCTCCACGTAATCCACTACCCCGTTGGTCCTGCAAGTCCTTGTCAATCTCCCCGTGTACGTCGCTCTGCTTGAGACGGGGTCGTACACCCAAACAGTAGGCAAAAGACGGTCAAGGAAATCGAGCAACGTTTTCGTCGTCTGGGTACCCACTGGTGATATGGGTTTGGGGGGCATCTGAGGGCAAAGCCCAATTTTCCACAATAAATGTAAGGGGTCACCGACCGAAATTAACAAATACCACATAACATTTATGTCAATAATAACAAGCATATTCATGGCATGTTATATAACAATGATGATAATAAGGATGCCCATTTTTTAAAATACATGACATTTGTACCTTTGCAAAAACAGCCACCCAATTAAAATAAAATAAAAATCATGTTGTAAGTACAAATATTAATTCAACAATCACAACAGTTCGTTAGAAAACTCAGATTTCATAAGGTACTTACACACATCGATTTTCATTCATCAACACATATCCAAATCATGACTCACCGGTCAACCACCCCATGCAATATGTATATGCCAATGTTCATAATTTCTTGGAATAACCAAGGTGCAGTCACTCACATACCAGCACACGTGCAGTCGCTCACAGACCAGCACGATTTATATAAGTTAGACTTTAATGGCCAACATGACCATGGTGCAATCTCTCACAGATCAGCACCAGTGCAGTCGCTCACAGACCAGCACACGTGTAGTCGCTCACAGACCAGCACGTTTTACATATACCAAGGTGCAGTCGCTCACAGACCAGCACCAATGCAGTCTCTCACAAACCAGCACACGTGCAGTCGCTCACAGACCAGCACGTTTCACGTATGTTAGCCTCTCACATGCCAGAACATACAGAAGTTAAATCCTCGCACGGATATAATGGACCACCACGAACACGCGGCCATTCCATAGCCCATCACGGTGGTTACTACTTAACTTCGCAGACCATCACGGTTACCGCATTACTCTGTAGCCCCATCGCGGTCACCACCCGACTATGTAATGCATGGACATGCAATGTTTTCTCTTCACTGAAAACAGTATGCAAACATCAGCAAAAATTCAGCCATTCCATCATTTCCTCAAAACCATCTCAACCCATCTCAATAATTCCATTATCATCACATCAACAAAGAATTCAAGTACCTCATCATTACCACCACATACTATCTCAAAAACTCCATTCTAATTCATCACAAGTCTTTTCAATGTTTCCCCAACTCTTAAAGTTCATAAACACATCTTTAAAACTGAGATTTTTGAAAAAGAACAGTCTATATTCGAATACAGCTTCCTTGTATTCGAATACAGAAGCTAAAACAGTGCAAAATCAACACTCTGTATTCGAATACAGTTTCCTTGTATTCGAATACAGAAGCTAAAACAGTGCAAAATCAGCATTTTTCACAACATCAATAAATAATTCAAGAACCTCGTCATCACCACCTCAAACCATCTCAAAAACCCCATTTTAATTCATCACAAACCTTCCCAATGTTCCCCAACTCTTAAAGTTTATAAAACAATGTTTAAAACTGGAATTTCTAGAAGAAAAAAAAAACAATCTGTATTCGAATACAACTTCCTTGTATTCGAATACAGAAGCTAAAACAGTGAAAAATCAGCATTCTGTATTCGAATACGAGGGTGTTGTATTCGAATACATATGCGAATACAGTGGAAAACTTCAACACATTTTCAAACTTTTTCATTTGAAAACCAACACAACACCAAAACAGATACACCACTCTTTTGAACCACAAAACTCAAAGTTTTTCTCAGCACTTATAAATGTTTCTACTCGTCAACACAACAACAACAGATTTTCAAAACACCTCTACCCATTTTAAATATTATTTTCTCTTAAAAATCACCATCAACACAACAATAGCAGATTTTTCAGAACACCTTCAACCATTTTAAAATCTTTTTTCTTTTGGAAAACTCCTATCAACACCAGATTGTTAACAAACACAGCAGAAACCAAATTAGTTAACAACACAACATAAACAGAATCACCAGAACCAGAATAACATCACAGTTTTCTTTATTCGCCAAAAGAGAAAGTCAACCACAAAACAATGTAGCACAAACCACTCATGCATTTGGATCATCCCAAAACAACATGCAAGGCATTTTTCAGCTTTCCCACACAAACAAAACAGCATTGATATATCAACCCAAACAACAAACATCACAGATCATTAAAACATCAACAGAATGCATTTTTCGCATTTTATAATAACATGCACAACAGTTTCGTTTTTCAAACCAGAAACTCAATATAATCACACATCAATCATGCATTTATAGCCCTAAAATGCAATCTAGAAAGTGGAAGTTGTCCCTTACCTCTGTTACGTTTCCTGCGCTTGTTTATGCTACCACGACAATGTCAACGAAACTCTCGTTCGCGTTCGCCGCTACGAAAGTTAGTTCCCTAGCTTCGTAACGATGAGGGGAACAACTTTTGTAGTGGACACTTTCTGATTTGGTGCTTGGATTTCCAAGTAATCTGGCTTTTGAGGATGCTTTTTTTTTTTTCTACCAACAGAAAAACAGAAACGAGCATAGAAAGAGAAACGGTTGCATGCAGTGAGGAAGGAGGGAAATGTGTTTTCTGCATTTGCTCTTGCTTCTCACTCGTATATATATATAGGCATATAAATGTGCCACCTCACCCAACAATAATATTATAATATTGCTTGATCATCAGGTACTTAACCACTCTCGTCGTAATTAATAGATAACATTTTAATTAACTGCCCGATAGTTAATTACTCGTAATTAAATTAATTTATCTTTCATCCAGTAATTTTAATTCAACCTTCAAAATAAATATTTATATATATATTTACACAAAATATACATATATTAAATATTTTACAATTATTCCCTAAAATACACTTAATATTAAATTCATAATTTAATTTTAAATTTAAGGGTCTTACAGATAACAAGTGGAAAATATTTGATAACAACATAATCTCATATTGTATTTTTATATGTAACAAAAACAATATTTGTTTCGTGTTTTATTATATATCAGTGGCAAATATTCAACATGTAATTTTTTATATTTATTTATGACAAATATTTATCTCATATTTTTTATACATAAGTTAAATATATTTATCCTGTGTTTTTTACTATTTATCAATGATAAATTATTATCTAATATTTTTTATGTATCAATGACAAATAATTATCATGTGATTTTTTATCTTTATCAATGACAAATATTTGTCGTATTTTTTCGTGTATCAATGGAAAATATCTATATCGTGATTTTTTTATAATTATTACTAACAAATATTTGTCATTTGTTTTTTTATATATGTATCAATGACAAATATTTTTTCCGTAATTTTTAAATTTATCATTAAAAAAATATCTGTTCAAATTTTTTTATGTTCAAATTTATAAATATTTGTCTCGTGTTTTTTTAATATTGGTTTCATATTCTTTTATCTATCAGTGGCAAATATTTTTCCCATTATTTTTTTATATTTATCGCTCACAAATATTTTTTGTGTTTTTTATGTATCAGCGACAATAATTGTCTCATTTTTTTATATTTATCAGTGATAAAAAATATATCACATGTTTTTCTATTTATCAGTTACAAATATTTTTCTCGTGTTTTTTTATGTATTAGTGACAAAAAATTCTCTCGTGTTTTGTATGTATCAATGAAAAATATTTGTCATATTATATTTATCAATGACAAAAATATCTCATGTGTTTTTTTATATTTACTAGTTATAAATATTTCTCCATGTTTTTTTATGTATCAATGACATATGTGTATCCCATTTGTTTTTTATGTATTAATGATATATATTTTTCAAGTGTTTTTATTTATATTTATCAGTGACAAAAAACATGTCACATGTTTTTTTTTATATTTATCTATTATAAATATTTTTCCTGTATTTTTATATATATCAATGATCAATATTTCATCCGTATTTTGTTATGTATCAGTGACAAATATTTGTCTCGTGTTTTTTTTATATTTATTACGGACATAAATATGTCACATGTTTTTTACATTTAATGGTGACAAAATTTTTTTTCATATTTTTTAGGCTAAATAGCACCCGTGGTCCCTTAACTTAATTTCAGTTAACGTTTTAGTCATTTTATCTATTTTTTTTTTCCGATTTGGTCCTTTATTTTTTATTTTCAGTAACAATTTGATCCTTTATGTTTTAAAATGTCAACAATGTTATCCTTTTTTTTTACAAAAATTCAAAAAATTAATCAAAATTTTCAACCAAAACCCATAAAATTATTTGTATTCTTCAATATAATACAAATTTCATCAAATTCAAAACTCAAATCTTCAAATAAACTCATATTTCCATTTCTAACAATATCAAATAAAGAATGAAATTTGATAAAATTTTTGTATGGGTTTATTTGAAGATTTGAGTTACGAATTTGATAAAATTTGTATTATATTAAAGAATATAATTAATTTTATGGGTTTTGGTTGAATATTTTAATGAGTTTTTTGAATTTTTGTAAGAAAAGAGGATAATATTGTTGACATTTTAAAACATAAAGGATCAAATTGTTACTTAAAATTAAAATAAAGGACCAAATCGGGGAAAAAAATAAATGACTAAAACATTAACTGAAATTAAGTTAAGGGACCACGAGTGTTATTTAGCCTATTTTTTATGTATCAGTGACAAATATATGTCTCATTTTTTATATATATTCATAATTGACAAAAACATGTAACGTGTTTTGTTTTATGTTTATTAGTTACAAATATATCTCCTATGTTATTTTATATATTAATGACAAATAGCTCTTCCATATTTTTTTGTATATCGGTTATTTGTGTTGTACTTTTTTTTATAAAAAAAAAATCAGTGACAAAAATATATCATTTTTTTTTATATTTAATAGTTATCAATATTGTTTTCATATATTTTTTTATGTATGAGAGACAAATATTTATTCTATAGATTTGTTATGTGCAGTATATTTTTCTTTTCTTTTCCTAATTTATCTATCTTCTCTTATATTTCCTTTTATTATGCATCAAATAGCATAGTTTTCATTCTCAGTACATTCATCAACCCCCAAACAATTTATACATGAAAAGTAATATATCTTTTAGCTAGTAGTAAATGAAAAGTAAGTTAGCCATTGTTTGCTCAAGACCCCTTTTGTTATAGATTTAAAAAAAAATATATTTTGACATTCCATAATTTTATATTCTCACACTAGCGAATTTTGATTTTATATTCTGACTTCGTTTGGTAAAATTAAATTATAAGCTAGTTGATAGTTGAAAAGTCGGCTGATAGCTAAAAAATTAGCTCATAACTAATGATTTATAGGTGAAAAATTAATTAATAAAAATTAAAATGTTTGGTAAAATTATTTTTTAACAATATAAAATGACATAATTATATTTCTCCCATTTATGAATTTTGTGGTAAAAAAAATGCAACAACGCTCTGAAGAAAAAAAAACCATAACAATGCAATTCATTTACTTTTTTTTGTAATATCATTTACCTTTTTTTTTATTACAATACAAACATATATATAAAAGAGTTCTCTAAAATTTTAGTAAGTTCCATGTGTATAAATAGTAATCGTAAAAACAATACAATTCATTTAATGTTTACATTTTGCCATAAAAAATGAATTTAAAATTATCGCAATGATAATTTAGACAATGAAGAAATAATAATAGTAATGATAATTTAGAAGATGAAGAAATAATAATAAACATATAAATGCACACCTTAATCAATTTGTGTTTGGTATAATTTTTATAAGATGAATAATATGAAAGTTCATTTTTTTGAGTTATTTTGGCCATAAATTAAAAAAAAACTGATTCCAGTTATGTTGAGTGAGAGGAAGATATACGTAAAACGAATTATGTGGGTGAGAGATGGCGAGTGAATAAGATAGTTACGTTGTATTACATGAGAATAAAAAAAATAATAAAATAATAAGATTGTAAATGGAATGAAATGTTAAAAAACTATAAGTTAAAAGTTGGCAAGTGAATGAGGTAGTTATGTTGTATTACATGATGATAAAAGGAAAAAAATTTGTAAATGGAAGAAAATGTAAAAAAAAAACTATAAGCTAAAATTTCAAACGCTACTCGAATTAGAGTATCAGAATAAACTATAAGATAATGAAAAAAACTTATTTATCAAACACATTTCATTTAATGCAACAAGTTTATAAACTAGTTTATTCACGTTACCAAATAATGCATTTGTTGATTCTGGAACTATCATTTTTGGTTTCTTTTTTGACAATGTCATTTTGGGTTTCTATAATATAGTACCATTTATTTGCATCATTGCATGTATGTTTAAGTGTTTGACTTAATATAAACAAATAGGTTTAATTATAATTTTAGTCCATCTATTTTTACCAATTTACGAAATTGGTCCCTCTATTTTAAAATATACATCTAGATAGTTTTGATTTCTCTCTCAGATTTTTGAACTAAAAAATGACGATTTGACATATTTTAAATAACGCAAGATAAAATTTTATGATGTAAAACCATCTAAATACATTGATTATTCATATATCATTAATTAAACTACAAATATGAAATTTTATGAAGTTGAAAGTTAAATTTTTACGGTATTTTATTATGATTTTTAGGGTGAGTTTGATTATAGGTGTTAAAGGTGAAAATAAAATTGAGGTTGGTTTAGATTTACTTGTTAGGGTTTAAAGCTTTTTGTGTGATTTGTAACATGCATGGCCTTAGAAGAGCGAATGATGCCATTGTTTTTTAAATTATTATTATTTTTTTAGATTTTATGGGTCTTGTTGACGAAGATGATGAAATTTGAAAGGATGGTCGTGAGAGCAACTCATGAAGAAGTGTGGCTACGGGAGTTTCAAGTATTATATGGAGCCAAAATTGTCATTTCAGCGAACTTTGGATAAAATTTGAATTGGGGACTAAAAAATCAAAAGGGATAAAAGTAGAGGAATAAAATTGCTCATAAAAAAATTGAGACTTATAATCACACAATTAAAAAATTAGACAGATGAAAAATGCATTTAAACCTATTCAAAAATAAATTTTTTATTGATGTTATATATTAATAAATTTGCTATTTAAATAAGAATTAAAGGGGAATTGTTAGACTAGAGAGAGAGAATAGGCATAGAGCATAAATGGAATAAATAAACAGTAATAATGTATATAAATCCCCTTTTGTATTAAAATACTTTTTCTTATTAAAAATTTACTAAAAAATCTAACAAAATCTCGTGAAATTAATTTCTGAAAAAAAATTCATTAAAATTTAAAAGATCTTGAATACTACAAAACTTTTTATAAATTGTAAAAAGTTTTGATTGAATACCACTGAATTTCTATATCTTATTTAAAAAATCCAAACAATTCTAATTGAATACCTCATGACTTATTTTAATCACATTAAAATCATAATCTAATACACCCCCACTTTGGTGAATATCTCAAAATAGTTTTTTTTTTGACATGATCAACATAAGATAACTATTTTAAGAACAATTAATTAATTAATAAATAATATCAATGGATTAATTGATTAGGTTAGATAACCCATTAATACAGAAGTTTAGTATCGGACAATCTCATTTTTACTTTTCTAATCGATTAGAATCTTTTGCTAATTAATTAGTTATTAATCAAATTTAAAAAATAACAATTTTACTAAACTTTGGGTAGTCAAATTCGCATCATATCTTTTATTTACCATATGATCACTTAACTTATCTTTATATAGGAGTCTTAACTTCGTAAAGGCGCAACCTCGCAGGCTTTAAGATTGGTAAGTTAAAGTATCACGTAAATTGATTTTGATTCCGTTTGTTGTGTGGTCGGTAACTCAAAGAACATTAACTCATGTCTATTACGTTTCATGGAATCTTCATTTTTAATAATTACCGTGTTCCATTTGAATGCTCACGTGTCAATTAGTAGCAATTAATCACTATTTCTACAAATAGAGAAAGTAATTTGCGAATCGTTGATTATAATTTGAATATATAGTTTGACTATTTGTATAATACCTCATTAATAAGTAAATTAAGTTCATTTATTAAATAGGGATTTTCCACGTTCCCTAGGTCTACACTGATCGTTGATTTGTTTAGAACCAATGCGAGAATAGTGCAATAGGGTATCTGTTAGATGTTTTAGATGATCTCTTGCGATGTAACACCTTTTATTTTAAATTATGAAAACTGATTGAGTAATGTTTATTGTGTTATTGTTATGTGCATATGTAATTATATCTGTTGTTGAAATTCATAATAAATGTGTTCTTATATTTGGATGACGATAAGTGTTGATGATCAATGCTTGTAATGTATCTATTTCGATAAAAATTGCACTTTATTATGTTTTATGATATAATAATTGATTAATGTGTATTAGGATGGATAAATTGATTAATATTAATAAAGTAGAACTGTAGGGATCATTGACTAGTTGAAGGTAAGATAAATTAATCGCTTAGTAAGGACTTGATAATTGATTAGGACGACGTCCAAAATGTAAAACAATTGTTAAGAAATATTTGACTAGTAAGACTATGTTAATCGATTAGAATAATAATAAAACTTCAAAATACAATAAGTACGAGGTTAATCAATTATAGTAAAGACTTAATAATCGTTTAGATAGATAATTAGGGTTAGAAAGTCACTAAGTTGACAATTAATCAATTAGAAACTTAGGGACAATTAAGCAAGTCATGTCAGATTTATAACTTAAATTATTAATTAATTAACTAGTGATAAGAAGTTATGGAATAAAGGATATATTAATAAATTATGATTAAGCTAATAAGGCTAATTATTAAATATTGTTTTTATTTGATAACCCTTAGAAATGAGAGTTATTTGTCAAATTTGAATTAGGATTTTCTTATTTTTTGAGTAATATGTGATTTTGTAGGTGAAAAGGTTGAAGAAATGTATGGCGACAAACATGCTACAAGAAATGCTATAGCAAGGCAGAGATGCATTGTGTGGGTCTCATATATAATTGACATTATTCAAAAAGCTCAAGGGTACTCCCACTACTAGGATGCACAAATAGGTCAATTATCTTTATTGGACCAAAAGTAATCTTTTGAGTTAAGCGATAAGAGTGGAGGTACAAGAAGAAAAACAGAGAAAGAATACAAATGTCATATAAAAAGAGACAAACACCGAAAGAAAAGACATATAATATCATACCTAAAAGTAATAAAGTGATAGGTAGAAATAGTTTTCATGATAATTGTTATTATTTTGACAACACAACAATGTAATAACATTCAACAACAAAATAATTTTAAAAGTTGGGTTATAATTTTGGACAAAGTAAAATTAAACAGAGATTCTTTAATTAGATAAGAATGATTAGAGATTTTGAATCGCTTTATTTTTATTATGTAATTATTGATTTATTATTTTAACAATCAAACCTATTTAATTAAGTCAAATTTAATCAATTAGACTAAAACAAATTCTTTGACTCAAAATTAAAATTCAAAATAAGTTTTTCATAATACAAAAATATTTTCAAAAACTCAAACTTTGAATTTTTAAAAATACAAATATGTTTCGAAAAACTTAAAATAGTTTTGTTAAAACAAAATTTTTTCTACAGTACCAAAAAAAGTATTTTTCTGTTGGGATTTTTTGTTTTTAAAAATAAAAAATAAAATTGGTAATTTCTATTAAATGTAGGACAAAGGTATAATTTTTAGGGTACAAGTATGAGTATAATTATCTCAAAATTGGGGTCCCTGTACAGATGGGGCAACTAGTTAAAGTGTGAAAAAAAACGAATATTCCAATAATATATCTTTTTATCCAAAATTAAAAGAGTGAATAAAATGGAATGTAGGACAAATTGGGCATTTTCCGAAAATATCAGAGGCACGAACGTAATTTCAACGGGTAAGAAACCCTAGTCTATAAATACGATATACACTAAAATTTCAACCCCTCTTCACTCTCACTCTCTGGTCGCTCCGTACCCTTGTTTGGCCGCAGGAACCCTAAAGTCAGGAGCGATCCGACACAGAACTACTCTCTCATCATGTTGGTTTACCAAGATCTCCTTACCGGTAATCTAATCACTCTCATCGATACATCGCTCCTATATTTAATTTTTCAATTTTCCGTTTTTTTTACTATCATTCTCTCATAGATCTATTTCAATTCCGCACCCGAATTGAGTTTTTCTTATTATTTGCTGGATCTGCCACTTATTTTATTTTTTGTTTTGATTTCAATTGATTCGTATGTTATTGCAGTACAATGCTTGTTCTTATTTTTTTTGCTGGACGATAATAGCTATGTTTTTATTTTTTATTTTTTTCATTGTTATAGCGAAAATAATTTCTACACGTTGTAATTTCATGTTAATAAGTTCTTAGTTTTTTTATTTGAGAACTAACTGTTCTTTTTTTTGTTTGTTTGTATATCTTTGGTATCAGGTTGGGTGTTACTATTGCTCTGTTGTATTAAATTATTGTTTCTCCTATTTTGTTTTATTTGGCTGTACTTGAAGTTCATATATTTTTTTTATAATTAAGATGAAATTGAGGGAATCTTTCAAAATATGATAGCGAGTGTTACAATTCTATGAGTCTGGATGTGGACGTTTTCGAAGCTTATAGAAGGATTAATTTAGGGACTTGGATCCACTTTATTATTATAAGAATAATAACGATGATGACCCAGTTGCTGCAGTGGAACAATCTGGGCCACTCATTGGATTGAGATTGGATGGTTCACATCTCAAGTTTGATCAATTTTTGAGCGATTTGCTAAGTTGGAACTTGAATTGTTTTGATCTCAATCCAACTGAATTGCTCGACTGCAGGAGCTGTTATAGTTCAATTAAAGAATCCAATTCCTTTTTTATTGCTTATGTTTGAAATATAGTTTATGGAAATTTGTTACCCAGCCTATAATTATGTTTAGCATGTATCTGCCTGCCAGAATTGCTTGTGTTTGGTTATTGTCTGCTTAATGGTTTAATTTTACATATGAAATGTATCCAATGCCCAATTTCAAATTTGATTTTTTGAAGTATATTGTTTCACTCTTTGATCATTCTCTTATGCATATGTATTTTTGCTTTGTTGTGTACTGTATTTTTTATGTACTAGCATGTTTTTTTATCTATGTCATAATTGAGTGCTTTGAGTAACATTAGCTGTACTAATGTCATGTTTTATAGGCGACGAGCTTCTCTCAGACTCTTTCCCATACAAGGAAATTGAGAATGGAGTGTTGTGGGAAGTTGAGGGGAAGGTTAGTTGGATGTTGTGCAATTTTCCAAATGGCATTTATAAAAAATGGTTAAACTTGTGGATGATAACCTAAAAACTATTTCCCTTTGTTGTGCAGTGGGTTGTGAAAGGAGCCGTTGATATAGACATTGGTGCAAACCCTTCTGCTGAAGGTGGAGAAGATGAGAGTGTTGATGACCAAGCTGTTAAGGTTGTTGACATTGTTGACACATTCAGACTTCAGGTTAGACTAAACCATAAACCTGTCTTTTTATCCTTGGGGGATACATCTTTAATTCTTTTTTGAGCTGTCAACTTGATATCAGAAAATAATCATTTGTCGTGCGTTCACTTTCGTAGGAACAACCTGCTTTTGACAAGAAGCAGTTTCTTGTCTTTATTAAGAGGTATATTAAGTTGTTGACACCCAAGCTTAATGAAGAGCAACAGGAGGTCTTTAAAAAGAACATTGAAGGAGCAACTAAATACTTGCTCCCCAAACTCAAGGACTTTCAGTTGTAAGTGCACCTCTATTATGCACATGCTAGAATGATTGATTGTTTATTTGTTTTAATAGTTTCACTTTTTCATAATGTTTTTTATTTTAAAGGTTTTGTTATGATTTTTTGCATTGATTACTGATTGTTAAATCAAGAAGGCAATACTTTATTAAACCTTTTCCGTGTCTTTTGGCTTTCTATGAAGAGTGAAATGTATGATTTTAATGGAATGTGAGAATAATAAATTTAAATTTTCATATACTTAATGAAATAAGAAACAATTAATTACAGTTAGTTGTTTTTTAAATTCTTGAACCACAATCATTTTTAAGTATGTAAAGTATCTGCTAATATATTTTGTTTTAGTGCTTTATGAAACAATGCACTGAGTTTAAGTCTTGTGCAGCTTTGTTGGCGAGAGCATGCATGATGATGGTGGCTTGGTCTTTGCCTACTACAAGGATGGTTCTGCTGATCCAACCTTTATCTACTTTGCACATGGTTTGAAGGAGATCAAGTGTTAAAGTGTTGTACTGCCCTAGGTTTTCTGCTCCTAAGTTATCCTGTTTTTGTTCTACATCATGTTCTATGTTACATGAGAGTTGAGACAATGGTTTGGTATTTTTTATAATGACGTGGTTGTTTGCTCCTAATTATCATTTCTATTTAATTTAATCAGGTTGGATAGAATTCAAAAATAAGAGATTTTTCTCCAGTTTCCTCTTTGTTTTTTCTTATGTTTAACATCCTTTGTTCTACACTTGGCTACTAATCCATATAGGATAGTGTTGCTGTCTTACTCGATTGAAATTTATAATGGGGCAAGTTTTGTATTGAAAAGGGTTACATGAATTCATTAGATGTTTATAGTAGTTAGGTTTATCGGCGGTTAACTATGTATTGGTATCGTAGTGGTAAAATAGCTTGAATCACACACCTTCGAAGTCCTTCCATTCACGTTTTTCTAGCTCCATTTATCCAGCACCTCATCCATTCATTAGGTATACTTGGGTTGGATGGGTCATTTTTGGTCAAATTCAATATCTGAGTCCAGCGGGTTGGGTTTTTGGTTAATAAATTTTTTTAATTTTAGAAAAATGTAATTAAATTTAAATATTTGAATATCTAAAAAATAATAAAATTATGTTGTAACATTATTTAATATTTTAAATATATTCATAGACATAGGAAACCACTTAAAATATTTAAACTAGTAATAAATTTTCAATTACAGTCCACCAATAACCTTGACAACTTAATTTGGGAAGGCCACCCAACTTGGATGTTGATTGTTTTGCATTGTTGCTGACCTTCACGTTTAGTTGCCACTCTAGATGTAAACTTGAGCGATATAAATTTATCCTAGGAAAGAGGAAATAAAAGGAACACGAACAAAGGTACAACTATATTGAGAAACCTTGATCTCTATGACAAGGATCAACCCTCTCCCTCTCGCCACCATCACTTCAAAGATGCTCTAAGAAACATAAATCATGAGCAATATTCAAAGTTGCGAAATTGTTCAGTTGGGATTTGTTTTAACAAAAATGTTCTATGAGTAAGTTATTCTTTAGTTGCATCTCCATCGCTCCACAGGACACCCATTCACATAATGCTTCTCTTCCTATATCATATCGGTTTAGTTGGCTAGATATTTGATTTGAACAACAATTTCTTCGAAGACAACCACACCCATTTATTGAGTGAACATGTTCACCATTTCATGGTTGTTGTCCAATGATTCAAGGGGTAGTCCCACATAACTTTGGGGCGTATTAGTGGGAATCAACGCTTTGATTGAAATTCCCCTGAGGATCTAAAAAATTGGACGACATCTCAAAAATTGGTGTGACCACTGGAGAGCATACACTTGACGTCAATTGGGCATTCCACAAGGCATTTGTTTCCAAAGGCAAATTGTACAACCCTTAGTGTGCTTGAGTTGTGCTGAATGGTTGGGATTTGTTTGACCATTCCTTGCATATAAATTACCTACTTCCTTCGGCATCGATGGAATCCATCGCCTTAGAAGAAAGTGACATACTCACATTAATACCCCTAGTTGCCAACACATTTGTTGATGCATGGACCATATTATTGGGAACCGACATTGCCACAATGCTTACAACACTAGGTATGCTAGTGGTTGGTGGAATAGACATATTATTATTAGTTTTAAGTGTTGTATTTAAAGTTTGAGAATTGTTTAATTTTCCACATCATAGCAACATGGACGTATATGTGCAAAAATAGTTGTTTGTAAAACATGAATAATACACCCCGAAAGTTACTCTAATTCATTCCATCATATGTGTCAATTTATCGGTGATTTTTGATCAATTGAAAGGTCTACCAAATCAAATTTTAAACTATATAGTTTATTGGTAATTGAACATTCTTACGTGCATACTGTATAAATTTTACATTTTAAACGATTGTTGCTTCTTTTAAAAAAGAAAGACCTGAAAAGACAATCTTGCATGTAAATAAACTTGTTTGAAGAGTAAACTATATTCGAAAATAAGATTTTACATAGCTAAAAATGATGTGCACATAACAAAATTTTTAGAATGCACAAAGTAAATTGCATAAAACTTAATTAGACAATAATTATAAAGGTTGCAAATAATTTAAACACAATATTTTACATTAAAATGCTAGAAAGTTTAAATGCATTGAATTTAAATGATAGTATAATTAAAGAGTTGTAATACACACTTGTATTCTAATAGGTTGAATTTGTTTTCAATTTAAGATTAGATTTCAGAAGGTAAGTATTAGACTCCTTTGCCCTAATAAAAAAGACCATAATATATATACAAAAATAAAAAGTCATGCGCTCAATAGCAAGTCGCATTTATGACAATTATTTTTAATTTATAAATAAATTATCAGTGTTATGTTTTAATGATCAACAAACATCACAAATGTCAATCTATTTGACATTATTTGTAGAAATTGCTCATTTAACTTGTACACATTTTTTCGTGTTCTCTTCATCGTCAATCTATAAAATTATTTCACCTCATGATATTGATGTCGATATTCACCTTGAAAATTTCTATTGGTGATTGCCTCAATTTATTTTATAATGTAATTAACAATTTAGAAAGGGAAGGAGAGATATTTTGCATGTCGTTTATAGGGTTTGGTATAACATGGTATCAAGAGTAGGTTAGAGACAAAACCACGTTAGATTAACAAGTGTGCCATGTTACCAACTTGGATTGTCGAAAATGTAGTATTGGTGTTGAATATACGTTTGGAAAGGATGGGACATCCATCTAACTTAGTTCAACAAAATTTAAATAGTGTTGATGTCTTTAATTCAAACTTATGTTCCTACTTAAGCCTCTCATGCTTTAAGCAAAAGCATTGACTTTTGTTGAAAAGAAGTGAACTGCAAGGTATGACAACCAGTTTGGCACGATTCAAGAGGATTAATTCCTTTTTATTTCTCTGTTTCCTTTAAAAGAAAATAAAATTAACGGCTGGTGTCCCCTTATAAATATTTTGTGCTTACAAGATATATTTTCGAAGAGGAGGGAACATGATATGATACATTTTGTTAGATAAAAAAAATGTAATTATTATTATTATTATTGTGAAAATTATTACGTCAATGATATGTATTTTTTTTATATTGATTATGAAAAAAAATTATTAGTAATATAATTTTTATTTATCTAAAAAAATGTATAACTTTGTTCAATTCAACTATTTCCTTTGTTAAAAATAATTCAGAAAAATAATAAGACAATGGAGGGTATCAAATTTGTGATTATGTGAGGGAACCTAACTTTCATATTGTTGTTTCGGAGTTTTTTTTTTTTTTTGGGCTCTACCATGAAAATTTTCCATTAGGAAT
>JBBPBO010001984.1:10654173-10779307 GCA_037974295.1 Cicer cuneatum
TTTATCATGTTAAGAGTTGTTTTATCTCATTCTCCATCCGTCTTAAATTATAAGTCATTTTACGATACTAATAAATTATAAATATTTCTTTTTTTTTTTACTATATTATTTTCTATCATTATCCATTTCTTTTAATTTGTGTTTTCCATACAATTAATAGAGGATACTTTTGTAAAGTAACTTATAATTTATCTTTTTCATACTACATTAATTACATTTGTTAGTTTGTGTGAAATTATCAAAATGACTTGCAATTTAGGAGAGAAGGAGTATTAAGAATCATTAAATGGTATATACACATCTTAAAAAATCATTAACTGTATGAATTTTTAATGATAAAATGTGTTTCATTGATTGAAAACATTTATTAATAGAATAGTTAATTAAATAATGAGTAAATGTTAATTTTGGTCCTTGAAATTTTTCGAGAGATCTAGATTTAGTTTTTGAGAAAAATAAAAGTAATTTTTAGTTTGTAAAAAAAATAAATTGAACCAAATTAGTTCTTACGTGAGCCATTGTTAGAAAATTGAGTTTTTTTACTGACTTGTCTGATGACATATCAACTTGATTATTATATGTAATTTCTATAAAAAAGGAATAATTAGGTGTTTGACAATAATTAAAAATAAATATTAAGTTCATGACATAGATTAAATGAACACTTAGAGTCCATGTCAGAAACTTAATTGTCTATTTTTAATTATTATCAATGACTTAATTGTCTTTTTTTTTTATTTATAGAAATTACACGTGAGATAATCAAGTTGATGAGTCATTGGACAAGTCAGAAAAAAAACTCATTTTCTAAATGGGGTTCACATGAGAATTAATTTGACTTGATTTATTTTTTTTAGAGACTAAAAATTGTTTTTTATTTTTCTCAATGACTAAATTCGATCTCTCTAACTTTCTCAGAGACCAAAATAAACTTTTACTCAAGATTTTAATTGCATGTACGATCAGTGTAAATATTTTTTCCATTAACGGTATAAATATTTTTTCATTATCAATCAATCATAATTACTTCATCATTGAAGACATTGACTTTAACCACAATTATTTTTAAAATCATCTATTCAAATAGTCGTATTTATCTAAAGTGTAAGACTCTAATTGTTTTTTAGTATAATTACATAAATGAATTTTAATATGTGTGTATTCTCATTTCCATTTTATGTTGCATTAATTACTAAATGTAAATATAAAAATTACTACAACTTTATTCAATAAAAAATGCATGTTATATTACAAACTTCAATTGTGATAAAATATTAAATGAAATTACTAAATTAGCATAACACTAGCACCTGATCTTACAAATTCAAACAGGTTTGGAAAAAAATCACATTTGCATTCATGCGAAAAGCATATTCACATTGTTGTATGTGATCACATGCATTTTGATCATCAAATCAAAATTGAATTGTATTTTAATTCAAATTTTGAAACAAATTTTAATTTTTTTAATAAAAAATTTTGATTATTTGATCTTAATTGAACTATCAAAATAATATTATGTAAAGTTGTGATTGTACACATCATGGATTGAAAAAAATGGACATACCCCCACAAGGAAAAAAAATTACCAATGCCAAAATCAAATGGAAAAATAAATTTAAAGTAGGAGTAGGTCATGAGATCAGACAACTATAATGTATTATCAAGGACTCAACAGAGCAATTGCAAGGCAAAGCAGAAATGTTCCACGTTAAAGAGAATCGATTCATTGCATATTTGGGAGAGTCAAAATAATTTTAAATATATAAAATTTATTTTGTTATTTTCTCTTCAGAATATATTGATTCTAACAAAACACGATTTTTATATTAAAATTTATTGATCAATACATTTCACATAAGTATATCCAAATACAAATTACTTTATATTCAATCATTTGAATTAATTTATATAAAAAATTCATTTTAACTAAAATTAATTCATTTAAAATTAAATTTTTTTATCACAAAGACAAATACACACACAAAAATGTGATTTCTTAAAGTAAAAAATTGGAGAGTCATAAAAATGTTCGTCCATGACACAATAACAAACACTAATTTAGATAAATTAAAAGTGAGTTGAAAATAAAAATAATTTATGTGAAAATATAAAATGAATTGAGTGACAAATTTAAGATAAAAAATCAATTATAAAGATAAAAATTATAAATTCTAATTTTAAATCAAAATGTAAAAATCAATTATAAACTTTTAATGCAAAATAGGCTTATTTTTCTGTCAAATCACGTTTGTCGTTGGCAAAGGTCAGTCTTGGTTGAACTTGGAATCAAACATCTTATTAATACCACACGAGGACCACCCACCCTAAAGTAAAAAACCATTAATTATATTTATTTATTAACATTGTACTTGTGTCATCAAATCTTCTTTTATGGTACTCCCAGTGCTTTTGATATTATCCTATTCAAAAAATTATACGGGCCCCTTGTGCATCGTACTCTTTATTAAAAATGTCCTATTACCAAATGTCCATAAATGCTTCTTACTAACTTGAGAAAAAAATATCTTTCTTAGTTTTTGACATTTAGATTACGCAGCCTTGACCTTAATGGCATAAATACATTAATTGTGTGCATGTGTTATATGCTACTCATGGTCATGGGTACACAATCAACACAAGAATTCTATGCCTTTTCCGTTAAATACTTGAATTTATGTTACACTTTTTTTCTATTAACACGTTACTAATATTTTTGGAACAAGAAAAAGATCAAATGAAAACCTTTATTGGAGTATATTAAGCGTGAAAGATAAGTTTAGAGATATGTAAATTCGTTCTCTTTAAGATTTTGAGGCGAAAGTGTAGTGTTTAATCATTAGTGTGATTTTTAATCTAATGTGAATGTTATATATGTATTTTAAGCTCTTTTCATGACAATTAATATCAAAGTTACGATGATTCAACACTTGTTTAGTTCCGCGTTCAAAATCTCCAAACAGAAATTTATTATATGTAAAACGTGAATACGATGTCAAAACAAGTGTTTGATTCTTTATTTTTTAAATTAATTTTATATGTCTTCAAAAGCGAGTTGCATTCAAAACTAGTATTTCTAGCTTCCACGTTAGGGGGTGATATTGATTGGATTTTTTTTATTGAGGTGAATTCTGTTTTACCATCTTTATCCTCTAATAACTCCTTTAATTAATTATTTTATTTCTCCAACAATTATTTGTTTCCTGGATAGCCATCAACCGACTGCCATAGGGATCCACTAAGTGTAGAGTATATACCAGATGCATGAATCATGAATAAATTGATTCACCAATAATATTGGGTTGTAAATTTTTGGGGTTTAAAGCGTGAATATGAAGTCTTGCGTGAGATAGAAATATATATGTTATATACAAATTATTCACTGATAACGATGAACTCACATTTTGGTGAAGTATAAATCAATTCTTTATCAATAAGACAAATTTTTGTTGATATTTTAAATAGTTTTTATATTTTAAATATTTATTAGTTTTTCTCTAAAGTGAGTTCTCAACTTTAGAAGATAAAATGAGTACAATTATTTATAAATAAATTAATCGTTGATATTATATGTATAACCAATCACGAGTGATTTCAATATTAACAATGAGAAAAATTTTAAAATACTTTTTTTAAAGTTTAAGTGCACTTTTAGTCAATTATTTTACTTGAAACAAGTTTTAGTTCTTCCATTTTCAAATATAGATTTTTAGTTCTTTAGTTTGAAAATTTTCAAAGATTTTTCTCCATTCAATTTTAGGGGTTTTATACATGTGACATGTTCATTAATGACATAACATTGTAGTTAATGATATTCTCAAGCTTATTTGACTCAATTTATTATCCATACTAGATTCAATGTGATTTAAATCATATATTAAATACATTAGCATTATTAATTATTAAACAACACATTTAATTTTAGGGGTAATTTTGTTCCCTTACAAGTTCAAATTTGAAGTCCCTTTGCACTATTGCTTCCGATTCTAACAATCCTAATTCCTTTTCCTACAAGAACTCACTCGTCCATAAGGTATTTCAAGGTCAATACTTAGTCGTCGGACGTTAGTGTTATCCTTACAAGGGAGGTATGTCCATTCATAACCTCATATCGAAACAGTGGACCCATGATATTCACACTCAACTATTTCAATCCAATATTGTTTCCCACTTGTTATTTGAAATAACGACGATAATGAAATTATGCTTGACCTTGATTATTGAAACGTGCTCGTGAATTTGGCAAGGAAATCCGATAGAAATCAAAGAATATGAGTCCATGCTCTCAAATTTGCCTAGAAAATCCAAAAGAAATCAAGGAATATGAGTCATTGCTCTCAATTTTGGTCAGAAAATCTAAAAGAAATAAAAGAATAAAAGCCATTACTCCCAAATTAGGCCATTCAATCACAATGAAATAAAAAAAAGAGTCCTTACACCAAAATTTGGACATAAAATTAGATATATATCATATTTGTCTAATAATTGATATTTAATATTTTTATTATTTTGGTATATTTTTCTTTTAAAATTTTAGAGATATAAAATTGACTTGATGACTAATAAAAAAAATTAAATAGTGAAATGATAAAGAAATCGAGAGTTTGATTTTTATCGTTTAACAAAATACTAATAATATTAACTATACTAATTATTAGTATTAGCTATCCAAAAAAATATCTCCTCAACGTAAAATACACTCATAATTCAATGGTGAGAAAAAAATCTTAAAACTAGGAAACTTAAAAAAAAAAAAAAACACACAATCAATGTGAAATAATTTTGTACTTACATGAGTATTCTGTCAAATAAAAAACAAATGCTAAAATTTGTTGTATGAAAGACAAAATTGTGTTTGTTATATTTATTAATTATTTTTTAGATTCTTAGTATTGACATTCTCATTTAACTTAACTTAACTTAAAACCCAAATTTAGTAATGCTCAACTAACAACAATGCAACAATGACGACTAGAATCTTGATTCAAGTAAATTAGGAAATGTGTTTAAGCCTTATTTTTATTTATTCTTCTAAGCGGTAATGTATTGTTAGATATGGTAGAGAGCTGAGTCGCGGCGCCGTTTGTCTGATTCATAATATCCAATTACGCAAACGTCGTTGATTAAGGGTATAATAGTCTTTTAATACTCGTTGGTTCGTTCAACTTCAACAATCTACGCAACAATACATAGCCGTTTTATATTGGTTTTGAAATTGCGAGGATTATGATTAATAATCATCACAACGTTTATCTCAACTAATCTTTAATTAATTAATCTTCAACCAAACTGCATTTCATTTTCTCCCTCTGTTTCGCATTCGAAAACCTCTCTCTCTCTCTCTCAAACGAAGGCCATTTTGTGGTTACTCATTGGAAAAGAGAAAATAGAAACTCAGCTACAGAAGAAACATCGCTATCGTTTTCAGATCTGAATCACAAATCTCGAGTCGCTGCAATTTCTGTTCACTTTTTTCCGATTTGGTTTCCCCTCACTTTCATGTTCTTCTCGTGAGTTTCGCCTTTTTTTTTTGTTTCTAATTTCATTTCATTCCATTTTCCTTGATATTTTGGTTGTTGATTTTTTTATTCTAATTGTGATGATTTTGTGATAAGAAGCGCGTGTGTAACAGATCTTAAAAATTGGCGCCTCAACGACGTTCCCAGCGCCACGTGGCTGGCCAGATGCCACCACAGGGTAATGCCGCAGCCGCCGCTCTTTACGATCAAGCTGCCGGCGGCTCCCTGCAAAGTTCCGCCACTGATGCCGGAGACGCCGTCATGGCGCGGTGGCTTCAGTCCGCCGGCTTGCAGCATCTAGCCTCTCCGCTTGCTTCTTCCGGCATCGACAATCGACTCCTCCCAAACCTTCTCTTGCAGGTATCGTCTCTCCTTTTACGAAGATAGTAACCTCTTTTATGTTGCATTTTCTGCTTTAATTTTACTTTATTATAATTATTTGGCGTTGGAGTGATTTGAAATTTGGAACACTTGCTTATGTGGTTATATGTATATGCTTTGTGAAATTGGACTTTGGGATATTTATGAAACACGCAAACTGGCATGACAACTCATAAGTAGACACAAGTAATAATTTAAGAAAATTGAAGTAATTGATTGTAACCACACACGACATGTGTTGGACTACGGCACTGATATGTAGACACGAGTAAGAATTTAAGATAGTCGAAGTAATTGAATGAAACTACTAACCACATGTGTCGGACATCTGACACACCTTCAATCTAAAGTGTCGGTCATTCATAGGAGCGAGACTGTGATTTGAGGGATAATTATGTATACCACTATCTTTTTGTTAGAGGTTTACATTTGTGTGTAGTGTGGGTCAAATTTGTCAAATGTTGTTGTGTATTTTCTTTTTGGTAGTATATGAGGTGCGACTTTGGATTAATATTTTATATGATATTTGGGGTAGGGTTATGGAGCACAGTCTGCTGAAGAGAAGCAGAGGCTTATGAAGTTAATGAGAAACCTCAATTTTAATGGGGAATCTGGTTCAGAGTTGTATAGGCCCAACCAAACTTTTGGTGGAGTGGGGTCAACGGATGGGTTTTATTCTCCTGAGTTCAGAGGGGATTTTGGAGCTGGGCTTTTGGATCTTCATGCCATGGATGACACAGAGCTTTTGTCTGAGGTATGAATATGATTCATTAATATATCATAATGTTGTAGGCTTAGTTTGGCTAATTTCCTAAATATTATTGAGAAAATATATTCCGGTTGTAGTATTGTTCTATGTGTGTATCAGATAACATGAAAATTGCTGGTTATATAACCTAGCAGGAGCAGAAGTTTTATAACTGTTTATACCATCTTATACTACAATTTTTGTTGGCAATGATGAAAAACTAGGTTATAACCTTATATAACCAGCAATTATACAGCAATGTTGGATCTGAATGTCTGAACCTTCAGCACTTTTGTTTCAATCATTTTTTCAAACGACATGTTTATTCTCTATGATCCCTTATAGTCCTGCATTCAACTTAAATTTCTTGCAGTAATAGTCGGTATCCATGTTCTCATATATTCTCTATTTTTCCCCCGCTTATCAGCATGTCATTTC
The DNA here is from genome assembly GCA_037974295.1 of Cicer cuneatum. Lineage (NCBI taxonomy): Eukaryota > Viridiplantae > Streptophyta > Magnoliopsida > Fabales > Fabaceae > Cicer > Cicer cuneatum. The sequence continues at coordinate 10,661,260 of JBBPBO010001984.1, forward strand.
AGAATCTTTTGAACCATCACCCATCATGCCTGGAGCATTTGAAGACGATTTCTATCCAATTAACAGCAAGCTGGAGAGAGAAGCAGATGCTGATTCATCAATTTATTTACCTACGAATGAGAAAGAGAATAGTACAAGGGAGAATAATGTCGCCAAGATTAAAGTTGTGGTATGTCAAAATTTTATAGACACCTATGTATACATGCATAGCTTCACACTTTATGATAAAAGAAGGGATCCTATGAATGAGAAAGAGAATGATACAGGGATCCTTCTTTTGTCACTATTTTTATTTAAAAAATTTATGTTAAATTGTCTTTCGAATGCATGTTGTAGGTGCGCAAAAGACCTTTAAACAAGAAGGAGCTTGCTAAGAAAGAGGATGATATTGTAACTGTATCTGACAATGCATATTTGACGCTCCATGAACCTAAACTTAAGGTTTGTTTAGATATTGGATCCAAGCTCTATTTTTCGTTCACACACGCACACATTCAGTTCAAAAGTTGATCCCATTCCCTCATTATTAATTATCTTAGTTATTTTTTTGAATTTACTGCTCAAAGATCCGAGTGTCTGTTTGATCATGACAGGTTGATTTGACAGCTTATGTGGACAAGCATGAGTTTTGTTTTGATGCTGTTCTTGATGAGCATGTTACCAATGATGAAGTATGGCATCTGTTATCCAAGATAAAACTTCACTATTGTTTACTAATTTAGTAATTCATTTCAATTGTCTTCATACCATCTATTGGCTCCTTTGTGTGGTACTTGTGGTTTATGGAAGTGATCTTGATTTTGTTTTGTTTGATCTAAGGCACAGTTGATTTATAATAACAGGTATACCGAGCTACAGTTGAACCAATTATTCCAACAATTTTTGAACGAACCAAAGCTACCTGTTTTGCTTATGGTCAGACAGGTGAGAAATTTTATTTGTTATTGATATCAAACCTGTGTCACATTATCATCATTGTCCAGTTTTACATGTTAAATTGTTTTGTTCTTTAATATTATAAATTTATGCGGATTTTTCAATGTTTGAACTTTGCTAGTTTGTTTATACATCATAGCATTTGTTGCTGGTTCATGATATTGTCAGTGTTTATCTATTTATTCAACAAGAAAATATAGTGATTCTTTGTTTTTTAATTTTTGTTTTTTCTAGGTGTGTCATGTTGAGTTGTTCTTGGCTGTTATATGTGATATAGGCCAACATATTTACCATTTCTTTTTTCCACCCGGGTTTGAACCCGGGTCCTCTAATTCTTAACCCTTAGCTCAAACCAGTTGAGCTACCCACCCAAAAATATTCATACTATGTAAAATACTCACGGGTTGAGTGAGTGGGAGGATATTTTGAAGATTTCAATGTGATGGTATCATGATATTTTGCACGTGATGGTATATGTAATTATGCACAAAATTGAAGATTTGAAATGTATCCTGAAAATCTTTCATTTTTCATGAAGCAGATGTGTAATTGTTAGGGAGTTGTAAGATTGGCTTGATGGTTGGGGTGGGAGCTTTCAAGAATGGAGTGATAAGGAGGGAGAGGGTTCAATCCTCCCCCTCCAACAAAATACTAACTATACTATATGGCAACAAAAAAAACCAACTATACTAAAATTTGCTTTTAGTTTTTTATAAAACAAAATGTGTAATTTTTGGCGCCATATAAGTTTATTTTTCCATGTTCCATTGCTGTACTTGATCCTCGGACAGCCACTTTATCACTTAATACATTACTTTGTCACTAATAATCTTTATTTTCAGGAAGTGGTAAAACATACACAATGCAACCTTTACCACTTCGAGCTGCAGAAGACCTTGTTCAACAGTTGCATCAGCCAGTTTATCGGAGTCAGAGATATAAGTTGTGGCTTAGCTACTTTGAGATATATGGTGGCAAGCTATTTGATCTTCTTAGTGACAGAAGGTGGGTATTTCTTTCCTAACTCGTGATCTTTTATATGAACATACTGGGTATTTTATGTAAATGTATTATATGATGGTGTTGCATAGCAGTACAATTTGTCCTTGAGCCATTATGATTACCTTTGGTCTAAGTGCACTGCATGTGGATCTGGGCCTTAATTGTGACAGCATTTTTCATGCCTTCATCAAGGATTCAGCTTCTTAATAAATACTCCCTCCTGTCCTTTTTATAAGAGACAGTTGGGTTATAATTTAGTCAATAAAAGTTGATGTATTAATACATCAACTTTTGTTGACTAAATTATAACCCAATCGTCTCGTATGAAAAGGACCAGAGGAAGTATTTGTTATAAATATCATGCACCGCCACTAAATTTTATCCTTCGCCAAGCATTAATTTTTCCTTATTTTTGACTGTACGGGAATTAAAATATCTGTCTGTCTCGGCTAATATACATTTACAAATGTCATCTTGTTTACTCTTTGCTTCAACCTGCATGTTTTATTTGTTCTTTGGTGCATGCTGTGTTAATAAGTTGGTGAATGGTGATTTATTACATTATGAATAGGAAACTTTGCATGAGGGAAGATGGACGGCAGCAAGTTTGCATTGTAGGACTGCAAGAATTTGAAGTTTCTGACGTTCAAATTGTCAAAGAATTCATTGAAAAGGGAAATGCTGCAAGAAGTACAGGATCCACCGGTGCTAATGAGGAGTCTTCCAGGTCACATGCTATCTTGCAATTGGTTGTAAAGAAGCACAATGAGGTCAAAGAGAGCAGGCGAAACAATGATGGAAATGAGGCAAGAAGTGTGAAGGTTGTGGGGAAGATTTCTTTTATTGATCTTGCTGGAAGTGAAAGAGGTGCTGATACTACTGATAATGATCGTCAAACACGGTACTTCTACATTTGAATTATTTGCTTAATAAATTAAACTCCTTAAATTGAACTACTTGACAGTTCTTTCTAGAATGTTCCATGCATGCATGGGTATTTATGAACACCTCATGAAAAATGTACAATGTGTTTTCCGACAATTTTGGCGAGTAAGCCGACTTTCTAGGGTGCATAGTATTCAGTTGGATCAATATTGAATATGAGAAAACTCCATAGAAATTATACGAGCTCTCTTTTCCTTTTTATTTAGCCTTTTTTACTCAACAATTTGCCCGGACTATCTTTAATACAAGAGAAGCAGTAAGAAACATAAACCATATTAGTTGGCTAATGAAATGCTAGGACCCAAAGCATCGAGAACAAACTTAGGAATTAAATTAACACTAAATAAGTTAAAACAGAGGGAGTAAATCCCTGTTACAATGAGTATATATGAGCAAACAAAAGAAATGAACAGTGGATGGAGTTATACCTTGCAGACATGGAAAACTTAATGAATAATAACAATAGAAAACCGCTTTCCAAGAGGAAGAAGAAGAACCAACTTCTCCACTCAGAGCCTAGCTCTGTATGTCCTTCACTATTTTCTTGATATCCTTTCTGGTATCCGCCCTCCTCCCTTCACTGTCTCATTTCCTAATTATAGAATCTTCTCACCCACTCACTCTCTACCATGTGGTACTTTCTGTTATTTCCCTCCTTTTCTCTTTCCATCAAATGCATGCATGGCTTCCCTCCCACTAATACACTTTCTGCTGTGCTACAACCTCATGTCTTTGTTTTTTTACTAGACTTGCGGTGCAGGCCTTCACTTATAGGTCCAAACTCTTTCTCTACCCTCTTTTGCCTCTTCTGTGTAATGGACCTGTCATGAAACCATCTAATTGTACTTACCCACTATTTGCTAATTAATTCTTTTGGATTGCAAAATCTTCTCAAAAGCTTTTCGTAGCAGCTACTAATTTTATTAAATATGTAATTATTAGTTGTCTGTATTGGAACATTTGAGTTATTGCTTTGATATTTTTTAAACTCAACTATATTTAATAATTCAGTAGTCAGAAGATTACCTATTTGCACAAATTGTTATTATAATGCGAGATTACATAGTCCAGTCCACGAAAATCTTGGCTATTTGTTTTCTAAATTTCATGATGTTGTTGAGTTAACTGGTGAAAATAAGATTTGGTGGCTTCCTATCATTCCTCCCTCAAGGAAATTTTACTTGTTGGAAATTCAAATTGATTCTGCGATTTTTATGTATCTCTACCATAGGATTGAAGGAGCCGAAATCAATAAGAGCCTTTTGGCTTTGAAGGAATGCATTCGTGCTTTAGACAATGATCAGATCCACATTCCTTTTCGGGGAAGCAAACTTACAGAAGTGCTTCGTGACTCCTTTGTAGGCAATTCAAAGACTGTCATGATCTCTTGTATATCTCCAGGTGCCGGGTCTTGTGAACACACACTTAACACCCTAAGATATGCTGATCGGTATGTGTTTGTGTATCGTATGCTCAAACGTTACATTCCATAACACGGTGCATCTGTTCTTTCACGGGCATTTATTAACTGTTTCATCTTAACTTGAACAGGGTTAAAAGTCTGTCTAAAAGTGGAAATCCTAGAAAAGACCTGATCCCCAATTCTGTACCACAACCTAATAAGGACGTTTCATCCACATCAACCCTTCCAGCTAGTGCTGCTGCAGAGGATTTTAGCGATCAACGTCAAGAGAAACCAATGGATCTGGGCAGGAGGCCACATGACAAGGAGAGTACTTTGTACAGCTCTGCTGCTATTTCTGACAAACACTTACCTAGTATTTCTTCAAATTACCTATCAAATGGGCGAGAAGAAAAAGGCTTGACTTCTGCTTCAATGGAGAGAGAGAGGGAGAGGTTTGAAATGAAGAACTCTTATAATGATTCGTCCAGTCAAAAGATGAACTCTTATTCACAAAATGATACAGATGAGAAAGTGCAAAAGAAGAACTCTTATAATGATTCTTCCAATCAAAAGATGTATTCTTATTCACAAAATGATACAGATGAGAAAGTGCAAAAGGTGTCTCCCCCACGCAGGAAAATTTCTAAGGATGAAAAGTCTGAAAGGCCTGCTAAGTTAGCATCAAGGGATTATACCAACGTTTCTGATCTCTTGATCACAAGCTCCAAGCAGCAGAACACAAAGAACCACAACACTGTTACCACTGGATCAAGGCTTAATGAAGCAGAATCTGCTCCCGACGGGAATATCAATGCAGTTCTCGAGGTTTGTAAAATATGTTGGATTAATGACCTATTCATTACCAGTTTTCAGTTGAATACAAACTATTCATTTCTCTAATGTACTATTGTACTTTTGCAGGAGGAAGAAGCACTAATTGCTGCTCACAGGAAAGAAATTGAGGACACGATGGAGATTGTTCGTGAAGTAAGTTGTTAGTTGCTTTTCTTTAGGTTACACATCACATGTTAGATTTATAACTGCTTGGTCACTTGACGACTCAAGTTTTGTGCTGCAGCTTCTTTTTCTCTTTTTTCTGTGCTCAATCATCATGTATGATATTGCTTTTGTTTTCAGGAAATGAAACTCTTGGCTGAAGTGGACCAACCAGGAAGCCGTATTGACAACTATGTGACGCAATTGAGTTTTGTGCTTTCTCGCAAAGCAGCTAGTCTTGTGGGTCTCCAAGCTCGCCTTGCAAGATTCCAACATCGACTAAAAGAACAGGAGATTTTAAGTAGAAAAAGAGTTCCCCGTTAAAAAGAGATTTGGTTTCTATCTGTATTCCCATATTTGTAAGTCATATAGTTGAAAGGTTTTGTTTGATGTTAGCTGATCTTTTACTTTAAGTTGGATACATATAATTAAAATTGCCTAATGTATATGCTCTTTTTGTGATATTTTAGCCTTCTCAGGCCTTTGCAAGTTTGGCATAAATATTTTAAGTTTTTTGTTTTTAATGGAAATTTATAAAATTTTGTTTTTAATATTTGGTGCTACTATTCAACATTGATTAGCTTGAAGTATTGTATCACACAATGTACATAATGCTAGAATCTATTTCCTATAGACTGCAGTCTGCAGTATTGCATCCGGTAGAACACGTTAATTTCGATTTTTAAGATCCCATTTAAAGTGGCTTTATAATTTGAGATGTACAAGTGGACTTGCAAAGTTTGACACCAATGGATCATGGCAACATAGAAGAGTGTTAGCAACATACTATAACACTGTCTAATACACTTTACTCTCTTGTTGGTTAAAATCCATATAGATCAATAGAGGCATTTAAGTCTAAAATACTATAACACTGTCTGATACACTATCTTATTGGTTAAAATCCATGTAGATCAATAGTCATTTAGTCTAAAATGCCATGCTGCAGAGTCATATCACAGTGCAGGTATAGGTCTGCATAGTTTTTAGAGTAATGGATAACTGTCTCTAATTTGCCACGTTCAGATTCATGTTGCAGTTCACATTTGATTTTGAATGAAAAGTAATTTTTCCATGTCGTAGAGACTGTGAATGGCAAATATTTTTTTGCAAACGTTATTCTTCACATTGGCTAATAAATACTAGTTTTGCCTCCAAACCTTAGTTTAACTAAGAATAGGTTTTGCAAAAGTTGTTCTTCACTTTGAATTTTACAAGAAATATATTTTTTAGAATAAAGAAATTCAAACATAAATCAAATTTATTCAAAATTAGGTTTGACAAATGCTCAAATGTAGAGTCTGCCGCAATCTACTATCTATGAAATCATCATCCTTTACTTTCCACTCAATTTCCTAGATGAAAAGATCAAACACTATCTGAGCAAAAATACTGCATTCTAGACTACGGACAATGCAAAAATATTGAATATAAAGAGAATGCTGAGGAGGCAATATTGCAATTACATAGTTAACGCCTCAATCTCATCTCATAAATCACTCTTGTATACTGTATATACAACCTACTGCGTTCTACACTACACTACGGATTCTGCTGGACAGACACTGGGACCGTATGTGTGATCAGTTCAGCTTCCAAGCAAGCAAATGCTCCAATTCCAGAATGATTTTTGTCAAGACATTTCCAGAAGTGAAGGATCTTCCATCAACTAGTACTGCCATAATTCCTATAATGACAGCCGGAGTATTGGATTGGGATACGGATGAATGGTCACTCCTTTGCTTAGTCAGCTCTTAATCTCAATATCTCCTTAGCTGTCCTGCGCCGGAAGTAAGGCATGTGTTCCTATAAATGGAAAGAAAACTTCAGTTTTGACTTTAAAGAATGGAATGTTTCTAGCAATTAAAGACACTTGAAACAATCTTCCCAAAAATATTGAATGGATGAACGGTTGCTGACTACTTGCTGTGTTTCGGATACTGAAAGATTTCCAGCAATTGACTTTAATTTCTTGTTTAGAACAGTAATATGGCTATTGAATTATACACTTGAGAAAAAGGAAAATATTTCAAGAAATGCATACAACAAATTCATAATTTTCCTGCTACAAAATGAAATGCTTCAAATCCTACCTGGTTAAAACACAGCCCCAGGCCTCGGCTATAAAAGTCGGCATATTTGATCATAAACATACCGCAATCGAACCTGTTCAGTTGCATAACGTGTGTTTAGAAAAAATTCACTAAAAACATTGCAAATTTGAACAATTTTGAGAAGTTGGAGAGTCAAGGAGACAACAAATGTAAGGAATAAAAATTGAAAAGATATTAAAAAACTATTGATGTCAAGATATTTTCATTTTCATTCAATCCATTTTCAATCCTACCAAGCTCAAATTAGAGAAGCTCTTCCAAAAATTGCAGATAAAAAAGTTATCTCAAACAAACTAAATTGCAAAAAGCTTTTCTCCAATGCAACCATTTTATGATCAAGTTTCAGTTTCCTAATTTAATAAATTACTCCAATTAATAACTCTTATCAAGTTTTGGTGACCAAGAACTATGTGTCTTAATACCAGTAACTATTACATTGGCCAACTTCGAATTCACTTGGGAGGAACAGCAATATTAAACTTCAATTAACAATAAATTTTTAGTTTTAACTTTTTTTTTACTGGAAGTTTTAACTTCAAAATTGTAAGAAAAATAGATTCATTATGTAAGGATAGTTTGAGAGCCAATAAATATGCACCTAGAAGATTAAGGATACATTCTTCAGAAAAACTTACCAGTTCTCTTCGCTATGAGAGAAGATACACTGATAGGTTTTTCAGTTAAAAATGTTGGATAGCTACAACCAATTTTTCATTGCAGATATCTCGGAAAACTAAATGATTAAAGTATATCATGATTTGCAGAAGATCAGAATACAAACCCATTTTCCTGCTCAGGAAGGTCTTCCACAAATTCTTTCTCCCATGTGCTTACATCAATATCTTTTCCAGTTTTGTCCTTTACTTCGTCTTCGAAGTATCTAGCCTGGGAAACATGAATGAAAAACATTAGATAAATCTTACAACAGCTAAATGTTAAAACATGTATATCATTATTCAGTTTCTTATCTAATCAATTCAGCAAAAATGTGTTATACCTCAGGCCTTCAAAGGAAAACAGAGCAATGACTTAAATACAAACAGAGCAATAACTTAAATATAAAATTTCAAGGCTTCAAAACATTTTGTTGCTTGAACATAAACTAAGAAGAGATGACACTTAACACAGTGGCTACATCTTTAACCCAACAAACTGAATATATTTATGTTCGATTCAACAACCACCTTGGTTTGTTTTCAAATTCAACAGAACTTTAGCCATGAGCAATTGATGAGAACATTTGCCCTTGGCTTAATCTCAGGTGACTTGTTGACTATATGTACTAAAATAAAAATGGCACAAGATTCCATTGATTGAACAGGAAAGACTGCAGTATTCAAATTTTTTTTAAAAAAATAACAAAACTAAAGAGGACGATCTAACTTCTGACTTAGATTACTTCTAACATTCTTTAATTAGCAATATGCAACATGGGAAGTGAAATTTACAATTAAAAGATAGACCAAAAACTTTACCAGCATTTTTAGCACAAGCCTATCCTTTCCTTTCAAGGAGTCAAGATACTGGAATTTTGCATCTTTTTTATTGATAACCGCCAGGCACCAGTGAATTTCTTGATGGATTGGTACAAATATCTGGTAATGCCAACAAATCAGGTAAAAGATCAGTGTCAAAATGAGTTAGTTCAAACTTCAATTGGCTACAAGAAACAGAAAAATTAGTTAGTTCAAACTTAATTACTTTATCACAATCAAATATGTTGTATCCCAATTTCCTTTGAGTCGTCCATCTTCGGACAGATTTGAAATCATAACCATCCTTGCCACTTATTAACTGGCAATAAACATTCAAAATAAAAAGAATCAATATCTGACCAATATGACTAATTTACATATTATAAATATAGATAAATGCACATGCAAGAGCGTGTGTATGCACATACACATGCTTGCTAATACTCCTAAATGCACATGCATAATGTCATGTTGTTAATCATTCATGCCAACATCCTGACAAAGATAAGTATGTGATCAAGACTCAAGTAGTGTATAGTTTTGATTTCTATAAAAGTTCACACCCTACCTTAAGAAAAGCTTGAATTGCACTTCCCTCTCCTCTTATGTTAAAATCTACACTCCCCACCCAAAAGATATCCTCTTGTGTTATGTCATTTGAAATGATTATAAGATATGCTTGTGCCAAATGAAACAATATGAGAAGTGCTTGCAACACTCTTTTCAACAGTCCCTTTCTTGGGTATCCACTTCATGAGGGACCCATTCCTAAAGTGGGGGGGACCCACATGAATTTCACCCATAAAGATGGAGTGTTGGAAAGATTGCAGGAAAGCTATTACTCTCTTCAACAATATTGACCTACAGCGAGGACTTATAAGCATGATATATCTGGAAATGGAATACAACTTCAACACCACAGTAGAGAATCTAGAGATTATAAAAATCTAAAAAGGAATTAACTATATACAATGTGAATAAAATGGTGATTTTGCAATTTAGTTAGTAATGATAACTTGGTGAAGTTGAAGAGCTCTTGACCAAGAAAATTCCAGTTTTTTAAAGTTGAAGTTGTGACGCAGTCGGAAATCGCAAAGGGTTAGCAAGCGCTAATCCTAAAAAAAAAATAAGTTCTGGAATCCACCAGAGTAGAGAAAAACTCTCAAAATTAATTATTTTATTAAAAGATACCTTTTGTTACAGCATAGAAAGTCTTTAAATAGATAATAGAAACTCTAGTACGAAAATTAGGTAAAACAGAAAAGCCCTAAATTAAAGGAAAAGCTAAAACAGCTGTAAAACATAAAAACCCAAAATTACAAGAAAAACTAAAACGACTGTTTTGAGGCCCAAGATGAGCTCAAAACGGTTCTGGAGCTCATACATCATGGCGAAGCCATGAGTTGTGTTCGTGGCGCAATTCCCTTTCCGGAAAGGTATAATAATAGACAATCTGACACCGAACGATCGTTTTCCGCATTTTCTGCTGCGTTTGTCCGCAAAGCCGTTTCTTCCTCGATTCTGGCCGTGAACCTTCCTACATCAGTCTCCTCCACTTCTAAAGAACTCGACCCCGAGTTCATACCAAGATAAAGGTCAACATCTTCATGGAACTCATAAATATCAGCCACATTAAAGGTATTGGAAACATTCATGGATCCCAGCAAGTCGATCACATAAGCGTTGTCATTGATCTTCTTCCGCACCTTGAAAGTCCCGTACTTGCGAGGCTGAAGCTTCTTGTAAGTGCCAACTGGGAACCTCTCCTTACGCAGGAACACCATCACATCATCTCCCACAGCAAAGACATTGACTCTTCTGCGCTTGTCAACAGCGACTTTGTTCTTCTGCCCAGTAGCCTCTAACTTCGCCTTGACAGCTTCCTTAACGGCTTGCACATCCTTGGCCACCACCGGGCAAAACCACTCAGTTTCCTTGAAGGTCTCAGTCAGGTCATGTTCATCCTACGTCATAACAAAAAAACTGGACTTCTCCTTCCCTGTTTGTCTATTAAAACCAGAAACCGGGACCATAGCTATCTTGTGCGTTCCCCAGATGAACATCATCACATTATCTCTGCCTCTATACGTGATATCATTGTCATATTGCCAAGGTCGCCCCAGTAGGACATGACACATCCATATTCAGAACACCACACACTACCTCTTCCTTGTAATGTCTTCCGATGGAAATAGGCACCTTGCAAGTCTTCGTCACCTTGACCTACGAACCCTTACTCGCCCAGTCCAAAGCATAAGGCTTGGCATGCGGTTCTATCGGCAACTCTAGGTACTCCACCAGCTTTTGATACCAAGTTCTCTGTACTCTCGTTATCCACGATCAGATTACACACCTTATTCTTAATAGAACAGTGTGTTCTAAAAAGATTCTTCCTTTGCCCCTCCTCCTTTGAAGACAACAAAACTCTCTGCAGCACAAAATTCACCGCTTATTCAGCTTCTTCTTCAGCGAACTCAACACCGTCATACTCGTTGCCTGCTTCCTCTTCCTCAGACTCCTCATTCAAGACTGCAGTCGTTCTCTTGGAAGGGCAAACATTCGACTTGTGACCCTGCCCACCGCAACGGAAACACTTATCTCTCGTCGGTTTCGCATATGGGTTGACTGACTTCTGGTTCGCCCTCTTGTTGGGCGTAGCACTACTGGTTCCACTGGTTCCTTTTGCTGAGGAGTCAGAATCCTTAGCAATAACACTCTTATCCTCATCATCAGCAACTTCAAAATTACCCTGCGGAGTGAATCTGCAAAAAGATGAGAAATTTCTGGGGGATTTCTCCATCAGTTCTGCTTTCAAGGCTAGTGTAGAGGCCTCCGTCACGGTTCAGACAGTCTGCAGACCCATCTTCTCCTGTATTGACCCCTTCAAGCCATTAATATAGCGAGTCACCTTCTGACCCTCAGTTTCTCCTAGTTCGTTGCATTCTGAGAAACGCAGGAACTCTGCTGTATACTTGGTCACACTCCTTCTACCCTGAACGCAATCGATATACATCTTGTACAAAATCTGCTCATAATCTTCAGGCAAGAAACGCTCCAGCATCAACTGTTTCATTCGCCTCCATGTTCTGAAGCGCTTTCCTCTGGTGCTGCCTCTGAACAACAAGCTTATCCCACCACACAGCAGCAGTACTCTTCAATCGAATTGCCACCATCTTCACCTACTTGTTTTCTGGCACACCCATCACGTCGAAGAACCGATCAACGTCAATCTGCCAATCCAGAAACTCTTCAACCCCCATAGTTCCATAGAACAACGGAATGTCAGCCTTGACTCTGTAGTCCTTGCGATTCTGTTGATTATCGAAACCCTGATTCTCCTCCTGGAACTCTTCTTCGGAACTAGAGTCCGATTCAACACGAGCCTGCAAGCCTCCATGTGGACGCCTGAGCGGTTCGTCTCTCCTGCCTCTGTCCCTCCTATTATTGACGGCGTTCACTTGAACCGTCAAAGCCGCCATCTGAGTCATCATCTGCGTAGTCAAAGCAGTAAGGGCCGCGGTAAAAGCCGCAGTGATACCCTCGATGTCTGCTCTTGTGACTGGTTGATTTCCCATGGCTGTTCAAGCTACGAAAAGAAACAGGAGAAAGCCTGCTCTGATGCCACCTAACGCAGTCGAAAATCGCAAAGGGTTAACAAGCGCTAATCCTAAAAAAAGAATAAGTTCTGGAATCCACCAGAGAAGAGAAAAACTCTCAAAATTAATTATTTTATTAAAAGATACCTTTTGTTACATCATAGAAAGTCTTTAAATAGATAATAGAAAGTCTAGTACGAAAATTAGGTAAAACAGAAAAGCCCTAAATTAAAGGAAAAGCTAAAACAACTATAAAATAGAAAAGCACGAAATTACGGGAAAAACTAAAACGGCTGTTTTGAGGCCCAAGACGAGCTCAAAACGGTTCTGGAGCCCATACTTCATGGCGAAGCCATGAGTTGTGTTCGTGGCGCAATTCCCTTTCCGAAAAGGTATAATAATAGACGATCTGACACCAGACGATCGTTTTCCGCATTTTCTGCTGCGTTTGTCCGCAAAACCGTTACTTCCTCGATTCTGGCCGTGAACCTTCCTACATCGAGTTGGCACTAAATATGTTGTTTGAAATATTAACAAATGCCAAAAACGAAGTATATTTTCAGGCATTTGATAATAAAACAGTGAAGATTTTTCCATTAAGTGTTTAAAAGAGAAAGAGGGATAAGAGGAATGAAAGAAGGGAAATTGTAGGGAATCAAATGCAGGTTACGTGAAATTGACTAAAATACTCATCACTATTGTGTCTGAAATCATATCAATAAATTGTCAAACCGTAAAAAAAGAGGATGCTAAACACACACAAGTTTGGAGATTAGTATTCCCCATATGATTCACATATGTTCTATGTTAGATATATTAGATATAACAGGGTTTTGGAGCATCTACGGATTGATATATGGAGATAGCAATTTCCTGTTTGAAACAAGAATCAGACGACAATAATTTGTTGGTCAACACAAAAAAAGGTAGAGGAAGAGGAAGAGGAAGAAAATGGCTCCCTCTACTTAACAATGGTAGTTATCTGAAGGTAGAATTGTTTTTCTAAGCCAACATCCTACCTTTTTGTAGAAAAAGGTGTTGAAAAAATGACATTTCAAAAACTTCTGTGGCTCTCTTCGTTCCCTCTCTTTCAGCAACTCAAGATACAAATTTATCACCTGCACAATTAAGGTAAATCCATCACAACATTTCATAGTGCAACAATATCAGATCATGATATAATTTCATAAAAGTTCTTTTTAGTAACTCAGCAAAATGATAAACAAACAAGATCACCTCATCATTTAACCATCCAGCAGGGAGAAGGCACCGAATCTTTTCTCCAGATATCTCAATATTAGAACTCTCATGGGTGACCAAGATCTGCCTCCTGTAGAACCAAACCCTCAATGAGCAACAACAGATTAAACACTACTAAAAAACATATAGCCAAATCATCAAATTATACCTGTTGGAAGATAATCCACGAGAAACCTCATTTTCTTCCTCATCCGTTAGAGGGACAAAAGGCTCAATGGGCACTTCCTGAAAACCAGAGTAACATTAAGTAAACCGAAATAACATTCAAAGTAAACCAATAACAAATATTATAGTCTAGCCAACCCAACAAGTATCCATTCCTAACACAGTATTAAAAGCTACCTATAACTTAAATAAGTATTTCAATTGTAGCATTTTCAATATAATAAATGTTTTCCTTTTCATCAAACACTTGGTACTCATTAGCCTAGTTTTGAATTGCAGTCCTCCGCATTTAAACTGTAATTATGGTTCATCAATAACATCCTATGAAACATGAATACTGACACTAACACATCAACACCACTAACAAATTGAGAAAATGAATTAATCGAATGTAATCAATGTGTACGTGTCGGACACCAACACATGCACATGGACACACTTTTGACAACAAGTGCAACAACAATTTAAAATCTTTCTCAATTAGATAGCATTCTTCTAAATCTTAAACACAAACCAAAAAAACATCACATTACAACAACTACTACTACTACTTAGTAAAAACAAACAAATATATATCATTTAAAAAACCAATGATCACCTCAACAAGTTCCTTCTTAGGACGCAGCAATTGAAACGTATCCCTACGCTTCTCATTCAGCTCAATTTGAAAATTCAGATTCTGAATCGTGTCAGTTCGTCTTTGAACACCTTCAAGCAACTTTTTATACACATGAACGCTCGAAAGATCATGATCCTCCAAGTTCACAATAGTATTCGTCAACGCCGAATCCGGCGAAGACCTCGACCGCCGTTTAACGCCAATTTCAACAACCTCAGCCTCTGTATCACGAGGCTCAACCACCTCCACCACGCCGGAATCCTCCAAAACCTCGCGGCCGCTACTCTCTGCGTCCAAATCGATCACTACCTTCTCCTTCTTAGTCACAACTCTGCATTTCCCCAATGCAGAATGCTTCGCCTTTTCGTAATTCTTCGTCAGAAAATTCCCCATAATATCAACACCGACGAAGTCCCCGCCGTCGTTGTTTTTGTTGCTGTCGCTGGGAAATAACCTCGATATAGTTCTGGCAAAGTTGAATTTTTTCGGTCTGCACGGCGCGTGAACTTCACGAACGAACGGTGGTTTGGCGTCGGGGTAACGAGAAATTCTGGAAACGACGTCGTATGAAAGTTTAACGGGTCGGGTGGATTCGGATGAGAATTTGGGTTTTTTTCTGTGGTAATCTGAAGATGAAGAAGAGATTTGGTGATTGACGGACATGCATTCTTCTGAGCGTTTACGGTTGCTAGTGGTCACACCCATTGATCGAAACCAAGTGTTTGGAAAACGAGTGTTTCATGCAACTCAATTTGGTAATTTAGGGTTTTTCGTTGAGAGGGAGAATGAAAGTGTAAAAGGGAATTTGAGGATTTAGAAATAGAGATGAATCTTGAATATGTGTGTGCGGTATTTAAATGCACGGAAATTGGTGTCTATGTCCTGAACCGCGATAATTCTCCACTGCTGTCGTGAGGGGGAATTGTCATTTTGATTTATTAATTTAATTCTTTTTCTAAAATTCAAAAATACACAAAATACCTGCTACCGTCCCCAACTGTATGACTTCTTTTGTCTTCAAAATATTACTAACTTTTGCTATTTTTAAGCTAAAGTATATTTGTAGTAATTTATATAGATGTCTAAACTAAACTATATTCGTAGTTATGTTATTTTATTGTTGGTTATCATAAATGTTTTTTTTTCTTCCGATAATTCATTTAAAAAATAATATTTTACTCATTAAGTTGAAGTATATTTGTATACTTTAACGATCCTAACTTGACAAATTATAAAAGTAAATAATTTTTAATTTAATTATTTAAGTTTTGAAAAAATACATTTACGATACTCTAAGTTTAAACTAATTTTTGTTTAAATTTAATCTGAATTTTACCTTTTCATCTTCTTCTTTTTCACTGTCTTTCTCTTTAATTAGAAAACTTATAATTTTTAATTCCAATAAAAAATCCAAAACATGAACTATCTAAATTAGAACAAAAATCAAAACAATAAATTTATCATTCTAACAAAAATTAAAAAATAACTTGTTGTAAATAAAGAGAAATTCACTGAAAATAAACGAATTGTTAAGTCTAATTTTAATATTTTTTAAGATGTTTGTTTGGAACAAATTAGTTGTAGAATTTGCTTTTATAATTTCAAATGATTTTTTCTAATTGTAAATGCAATAGCGATTCCAAGAAGGTTTGTTTTGTATGGGCGTCAAGAATAATTTCTTAATACATTTTCATTGATCTTCAATCACTGTTGAAAGGGGTTTCGAGTTCAAACTACGTGTTATTCCTTATGCCAAAACACAAATTAAAGTATTTACTTTTCCATCACAAACTTAAAAAAGCTCAAAAAATTCAAATTAAAAAACAAAGCAAATCTGAAACTAAAATAAAAAATATTCAAAAATTTGAATATGAATCTCGGTCTGGAACAATAGATTTACAGTGGAAGATGATGAAGAGAAAAAATAACTAACACTTGAAACCAAATATAACTTAAGTGATCAATTCAAGAAAATTAAAAAATGTAAAGGATAAATAAGAGAAGTGGGTCAAACTTGAATGACTATAATGAGTTCATTTTTCTTGGTGGAAGAATTCTAAGAACTTTTTAATTTTTTTATTTAAAAATAATTAATTTTTTTTTGTCACATTAGCATTGTAATGGTCACATGATATTTTTTTAACTAAACTAAAGAAAAATGACATTTTTGCAAATGGACAATAACATAAAATCTATCTTTATAAACGATGTGTCACTTAAAGGACTTAATTGGAAAGAAAAAACATAAGGACCTATATGAGAACTAGATCAAACACAAAAGACTCAAAGTGCAATTTAGCCTTATTTTATTAGCTATAAAAAATAGTAAAATATTTTAGAACTTTGTATAAAAATTATTTACACTGCAAAATATTTTGGAATGTTGTATAAAAATATTTTACATTGACGGTGTATATAAATTAAATCATAAAAATAAAATTACATTTTAGTTTTTTTTACTCATAAATTACATTTTTGTTTCTTATTGTAGCAGAAGGATTAAATGTGCTGCAGCAGAAAGTGCACTAATGGATGATCAGTCTAATTTCAGAGTATCACATTTACAATTCACAAACGATACTTTGATTTTGGGAGAAAAATGTTGGGCGAACATTCAAGCTATAAAATCTATCTTTATCATTTTTTAATTGGCCTCGGGTTTGAAAGTAAATTTTCATAAAAATATTGTTGGATGGTGTGAATGTGAATATGTCTTGGTTAAAAGAGACGGCTAATGTTCTTCATTGTAAGATTGGCAAAATGCCTTTAAAGTTTTTAGGGTTACCAATCAACAATAGTTCGAGAAGATTGACTTTTTGGAATCTTATAATTGAGTGAGTTTGACAGAAGTTATTTGTTTGAAAGTGTCACAACCTTTCATTGGGAGGTCATCATATGCTATTAAAACATGTTATGCCAGTAATGTTGGTCTATTTGCTTTCTTTTTCCAAAATTTCATCAAGTATCATTTCTAAACTTAAATTGTTGTTTAAAACTTTCTTTTGGGGTGAGAGTGAGGTGGCTCGTAAAGTTCATTAGGTCAAATGAAAAAAAGTTTGTTTGCCAAAAGAGACGTGTGACTAACATGTTAGAAATATAAAATTATTTAATGTGACTTTAATGGAAAATGATGTTGGAGATTGAAAACAGATATGTAGGGATTATGGAAGTGTTGACTCATAAATATAAAATAAAAGATGGTTGTAACACCCTCTATTTTTTTTAATTAATTGATTAGAACCCTCAGTTTTATTTATTTTAATTATTCAATTAGTTTGTTTATTTTAATGGATCAATTTAGTGTGACTATAATAGGTTAATAATTCCTTGATTGATTTATTTTATTCTAATCATTTAATAATTTATTTTCATTGCTAGTGATTTATTTTATATTGATTGTTGGATGATTTAATTTATTTTAAGTATGTGTTGATTTGTTGGCTATGTTAATTATTTAATTTAGAAGTATGAGTAGTGACATACATACTTTATATAGGGTGTTTATATATATATATATATATATATATATATATATATATATATATATATATATATATATATATATATATATATATATATATATATATATGCTTTTGTTTTACACCTAATTTCCTATTATCATGCAGCAACATGTTAGTAACAGTCAAATAATTGACCTTTTCTTCTTTCACGACAACTAGTTTCCAATAGTCTTTGACCATAAGTAACTTACTCCACTCACCCATTTTCTTCTATTTTTCCATGTATAAATTCTACTTAGTCTTTTTTAATCCTGAAGTGACTAGAATATCACTAGAAGGGAGGTTGAATAAAAATATTTGTTGTTTTAAAATTTCTTTTGAGTTTTAAAGTTTTATCCTCTTCGAGAGGATGAAAATCAGATGTCGACAATTTAAAACTATGAGTATGAACAGATTAGTAAAAGATAGAGAGAGAGGTTAGAAAATGACACACAATTTTATACTGGTTCACCCAATAAGGGTTACGTCCAATCTTCACACACTTGTGAGTTTTCACTAAGAAAAACGATCAACATCTCACAGAGGTTAGTTGCAACTTGTGTGTTCTTGAGGCTCACCAAACTTACAATATATTCTCACATATTTCAACTATTTTTGAGTGTAACTCACTTAGAAATTACAATATTGTTTGATGATATTTGTGATGTATCTCTTTACTAACGCTTTCTAAAAAGATGTTTCAAAGATCTAGTGTAAGACAATAGAAAGTATAAAGAGAGGATGAGAAAGCACTTGATAGCTCTTTAGACTTTTTCTTTGTATGCTTTGTAGTTGTGTGTTGAATGAAGAAGAGCTTCATTCCTTTTATAGAGTTGTAAGATGGTCTAGCCATGTATTTAGAAGTTTTATGACCGTTGGGCACTTTAATCAAAAGTCCAAAGCCAGTAGTCTTTAATTACAGAAATGTCATCTAGTTGTCTTGAGTCTTATTTGAGCGCAAGAGGATGGGAATACAGTTCATCCTCGTATAGGAGGTTTAAACCTCCTTGAAGTTTGGGCTTTAGCTGTCTTTTGCTTTTGCGTTCTCCAAGACATGTCAGATTACATTTTGGTCTTGTTCAGTACAACCTTTATGTACTTTGAAAAGGTAGAACCATTTTCATCATAAGAAGATGAAGAGAGCTGGAGGTTCATCCTCTTACACTTCATTCTTCTACGTTCATCCTCTGCCTTTGTTTTCTTCATTTGACTTTATTTTTTCTCTAAACTTTAACACTGATTTAACTTCTCTTTTGACAAGAAATCAATGTTATCGTGATTTTGAAGATTTTGCATAATTGTTGGTTCATCTTCTAGTCCATCCTCCAATTTGAAAAACTTGTTGGATTGACTCAGATTTTGTCTCTTTTGAAGAGCAACTTGTTTTCTAATATTAATACACTCAAAAGCACAAACTAGTCTTAACAGGAATCATAATCTTTAATTTTGTTATCATTAAAATCATTTGAAAGAGATTTTGTCTCAACAAATCCCATGCCACTTCACTCTCCCTTGTCAAACATATAACCAGTAAAAAAAGAAAAAGAATCTTACCCGCCCCACCTTGGATTACGTGCGTCATTCTTCATCATCTTTCTCCATTATCATTTATCAAACATTTCTCTAAGTTCATTATTTTTCTTCTATTTTTCGTGAGACCTAAAAGTAAGACATTTTTCTATATTTTTCATCTATTCCTTCCATTCTCACCAATCTTTAACTTTAGGATTTGTCCTTTTCAAGCTCCGAACTATTTTCTCTTATAAGCAATTTGTGCTAGGAAGAAAAATGCCAAAAGTAAGGTTTTCCATGCAAATTTGAGCTAAACCATTGGTTAGGTGTTGTGGGATGGTTGTATGATATTTTTGTCGTTTTGTTTTTTAATGTCATGACTTAATTTTAAAGTATTGGCACCCATGATATTAGTAGAAAATAAGCAATTTTTATAGTATAATATCATTCTTGAAATACTCTATCTGATTTCGCCATTGAATCCTTGCCATGGAACAGTTTTTATTCAATATATAATTAATTGTATTAATTTAATTAAAGGAATGAATTTATAAAATATAGTAATCATAAGTTGTGATCAAGAGATGACTTTGACAAGATATATATTATTGTATATAATTTTCATAGGATTTATTAAATTTCGTTCGTATATTCTTTTTGCTTATACTTTTGTTTCAAATTTTTGTTTCTGTACTCTGTATTCTGTTTCTGTTTTCTATATTTTGTTTTTATGTTTTTTGATTTTGTAAAATTGTTGACCTATGTTGTTGCGTGCGTTGTTGTTTTATTAAGTGTCGTAAATTTCACACTTTTATTGATTTGTAAAAAAAAAATCATATTTTTAATGTTGCTATTCCTAAATCGACTTTATGCGAAAATGGTACATTATTTTTGAGGTCGAAGTGAATAAAAAGAAAAGTTATTTGAACATTGTATGATCTTTGTGGGAGTGTATAGAATATGATTTTGATTTATCATAATGTGATGCATCATGTAGAATACATGGTAGTGATTTGTCCGTGTCTTCTTCGTGGTAACGGCATTTTGCCAATCTTCTTTGTGGTAATGGCTTCGTGTGAGTTTTTACATTGGTATAAGTGACATTATATCCGGATCATTTGAGTCTTGTATGAGAATGCATAATGTGCATAGAAACTTTTATGAAACTGACTCTTGCAAACATTTTTAGGTATTACTAATGTGGAAGAATCACAAAAATGACTTTGTAACGATGTATGTTAAGGCACGACGAACCGTGAGAATTTGAGATTTAGATGTTATGTAGAACTTTTAAATTTTGTAGTACCTTTAATTTATATTGCAGAACTTAATAAAATATTTTAAATGCGAATGTGTTTTATTTCCGTTTAATAAAAAGATTGAACCGTCGTCATTTTTGGTTAATTTAACTCGGTGAATACTATTATAGAAAAACATATTTTTATAGAAGATAGAATTACCTTGCTAGTGTGAAAAACATATCCATGTGAGACTAACCACTCGAATTCCAACACTGACGGATTACAATTTTGCAAACTTTGATAATAGTTTATGTTGTTGTGCTTGGAAAAGATAAAAATTTTGCCAAACTTTAAACTTTATTTATGTAACTCAATATTAATTTAAATTTCTCTCGCATATTATCCTACTAAATATTTATGGCAAATAATCCATATTCTTAATAAAATTCATAATAGACACATAACATGTGATTAAACATATCTCTGCAAATAAAATAAATGGATATTTTAATTATCCGTTTTTAATAGATACGAAGGCTGATGTAATAAAGTGCACACCAATATTTATCCATACTAAGTAGTAAATTAATAAAATTCATATGTATTGATGATGATTTTTGTTTATGTGTCAATGTATTAATATTATTTATGATGAAATTTTTGTATTAACAAAACACGGAGAAAAATTCTACATAATTGCAATAACAAAAATATTTTGTGTGTAAATAATTTTTTTTATTTAAATTATGATATCAATGGATATCTACAGATACATTAAAATCAGTTGAATACATGTTAAACAGATATTCACACAAATATGAATAAGGTACAAATATCATCTTTTTCCAAAAAAATAAGATTACAGATGAGTTTTGTTCCTATTAGTAGATACCCATTACCACCCTTATTACTCAAATATAGAACTACAAAAAGCTTCACAAGAAAAAAGGACTACAGAAAGGTTAGAACTTTCATAATCTAGAAAAACTTTGGATCTGCCATCATAAGTGGCAAACAACTATGATTAAGCTGATCTATTAGAATACTCCTTAACCAATGCTCCAAAAAGTGAATTCCTTTCCAGCAAACGTGATGGCTTGTCAAATTCCTTTGCAAAGCCTGCCAAAAACACCAATACCCCACAATTCATTATTCTACCAATGTGAATCTATGTATTTCTTTGATTGCACTATTGAAAAACTCAAACAATTATATAATTTTTGGAATAAATATAAGCAGAAACCAACAATTTAGACATCAGAACTTTTTTTTTTAGAATTGTATTGATTAAATGTAGTCAATCATCTTTTTTAAAATGCATAATTTACATATTTTTGTTTATAATCTATTCGGGAGGAATTACTTGTTAATTTTACTTTATTTAGTAAAAATATTGGTAATTATAGAAACTACACACTATATGGCTTTCAATATTGTACTTATATTTCTTATCTTTTGTCCCACAATGATTCATTTATTTGACTATTTTTTATACATATTATGAAAATGTTTATATGAAAAAAAAATAGTTTTACCATATTAACTTTATCAAATATTGATGTATTTACTACTACCATTAATATACAAATAGTCAAATAGATTAATTACTCTTAGACAAAAGAAGTAGCGTGTATGTATTTATTCATAACCATGATTGATAAAAAAAAAAGGATATATTCATAATTATCATTAAAATATTTGACTATGATCGCAACTATTTTTAAAGTCATACGTATAATTAGTTGTGATTTGATGATGGTGTATATAAAAATTTAACAGTATTATATATAAGAAAAATGAAGATACCTGCATCTATGACCAAAACCCTGTCACAATCCATAACAGTTTGTATTCTATGAGCAATGCTAATAATTGTACGATCTGCAAAGTCCTCTCTGATGATCTTTTGTATTACAGCATCAGTTTGTGAATCAACTGATGCTGTTGCTTCATCCATGAATAATATTTTGCTACGTTTTAACATAATCCTTCCCAAACATAGAAGCTGTCTTTGTCCCACACTCCAATTGTCTCCACCATCAACCACTAACAAAATAGTATATAGTAAACATATTTTAGCTTACATAGCAATAATATTATTATCTATATATATAGCAATGTTTTCTTATCACCTGAAGCTTCAAGTTTCTCAGGCTTTGCAGCTACCACTTCTTTCAATTGGCAGCGTTCAAGACTCTGCACCAACAAAAAGAAACATTAATTAGTTATGAGAAACTAAAATTATTAACTGAAATTCACAAATGATTTTTTTGGTAAACTAGAGTATCTATGCGTACAACTGCAAAGACTAATTATTCAACAAAGCTTAGATCTATTTAAGGAGTTTAAGGAGTTGACTTATTTTAACATATATTTTTCCATATAGGTTGTATCGTAGTCAGATTGAACAACGGTTTAACTGCAGATAGTTCAATTGTTTTTATTTTTTGCAATTTTAATTTATATATTTAACTTTTTTTTTTATAATTTTTATCACCCATAATTTGAAAGTCTCACTGGTTCAATGTCGGTGTCTAGATTAGAAAACAATAGTCTAAAACATATGATTAACTGTGTTTGTAAGCTATACGGTGATGTAAGAATTTCTCAAAATAAAAATAGAAAATGACTTTGAATTATAACAAAAACAAACAAATGCAGTGTATTATATACCTTCCAAATTTCATCTTCTGAATACAATCCAAGAGGGTCAATGTTACTTCTAACTGTTCCTTGAAAGAGGACAGGCTCTTGTGGAATAATTCCAAAACGTGACCTCAAATCATGAAGTCCAATAGTGGAAATATTAATACCATCAATGATTATTTTTCCAGCTGAAGGCTCAATCAACCTAAATAACACTTGAATAAGGGTTGATTTTCCACTCCCTGTACGTCCAACAACACCAACTTTTTCTCCACCTTCAATCGTGAGAGTCACTCCTTTAAGAACTAGAGGAGTATTTGGCCTATACCTAACCTGCTCACACCATTTAATAACCAAATATATTAAATTATGCGGTACAAGTTATTGATGTCTGCTTGAATTGATTTATTTGAACTTACCTACTGACATAAACCCTTATGAAACTGTTTGTAAGAGTTTATGGAAACAACTTATGGCATGTTTAGAGTAAGAGTTTATGGTAACAACTTATGGCATGTCTAGAAGCTGTTTTCTGCTAGTTTTCGTAACTTATCCCGGATAGCTTATATGAAAACAGTTTATATAAAAACATTTTGACTCTATTTTATTTTGTGTTGTAAAAATAGTTTATACATTAGTACTTATGCTATAAGAGCTTAAATAAGTTGTTTATTCAAACAAAGCCCAAATGCATGTTACTGTGAGAAATTCTTATTTGTACCATTACTTAATAAAAACTACATTTTAACATCTGGTTGGGACACCTAAATTTGAGAATTTTTTAAATAGTTAACGGCTTAACGCAGTTGACATATGTAGTTAATGAAATGTTTGAATGTGGTTAATCATTTATTGAACTTCATTAACCATGAATTTTAGAGTAGTTAATTACAATTTTCAAGTGTTCAAATCTATATATAGTTGAAAAACCTAAAATTGTGTTAATAACATTTAAATTCATGGTTAATAAAGTTCGGTTAATGATCAATGAACTATCCAATCTTGATGCACCCAATAACTGTTAACAATTTAAAAAATTGTTCAAGTTAAGTGTCCAAAATTATTGTTCAAATAACAATACTGTAAAAACTAAGGTTCCACAAACCATTGCATTCTAATGTGCATTTTCATATGTAAAATATTAATGTTTGCAAATTCCTTGTACCATCTACACATCATAGTTTATTTTTCAACATTTCATGCCGCTTAGTTTCCTCAATTTTGAAATGAACATATTGTCCAAAAGAGTATTTAAAAAATTGAGTCTTTTCCAGTCGAGAAATGTTATTTGAATATCAACTTTTTAAATGGTTAACACAGTTCAGAAACGCGGTTAATAAAATCTTAGATTTAGTTAAAAGATATATTAGGTGTTGCAACGTATTAACCATTTAATAAACTTTATTAACCACAAATTTGAATAAGATTAACCCTGATAACTGATTTGCATGTGTTCAAATTTATTGAAATCATAGTTAATAATGTTCAAATTCGTGGTGAATTAAGTTCAGAATGGTTAACGATTTACACAATCTTTATATACTCATTAATAACTCATTCAACTTTGTTAACCATTTAAAAA
Source organism: Cicer cuneatum (assembly GCA_037974295.1). Classification (NCBI taxonomy): domain Eukaryota; kingdom Viridiplantae; phylum Streptophyta; class Magnoliopsida; order Fabales; family Fabaceae; genus Cicer; species Cicer cuneatum. The sequence goes on from JBBPBO010001984.1 coordinate 10,686,254, forward strand.
GTCGAATTTTACTGACCAAAATTGATGTTAGAAAACATTTCTACTAACACATGTTTCTTTTTTCCAACTTGTTTACTCTAATTTTGGTTTATTTCTGCAGGTTCTCACTCTATAATAAAATTGTCTAATCTTTCAATATGTAGTGACTACAATATACCTGTAAATTGTTTAACTCTATAGTGCCATGACTAGGCCAATTCTGAGGAGGAGACTTGTCAGCTATTTTCCATGAAGCTTCTGATGGAAGGTTTGTAAACTGTTTTATCCTCTCAACTGAAACCATTTTGTTCTCAACATTACAAGTCATTGTTATGGTAGCTGACATGAGGCCACTCAGAGCCAAGCCATAGGACAGAGACAAACCAACATATTCTGCAAAAGCAAAATTTCGTCCAAGTGGAACAATTCTTTGTCAGTAAGACATCTTTTATATTTAGCTAAAGAGTTTAATGGTTTTACAGTTAGTGTAAAACAGTATAAAATGTCTTAAACAAGCTTTTAAAAGAAAGTCTGTGACATAAATATAACTAAAAAAATATTTAAATTCGTTGAACATAAATATAAGTAAATCTCAACTATGGATCTGCATTTAAAGTTATAATTTTAAAAGTACACATAAATTAATTCATTAATGTTGTAAGGAGATGGTCATATACTTAGGAGTAGCTTAGTAAATGCATTTTTATTTTTACATAAAATGAAGAAAATTAAATGCACTTAACTATCATCTTTAATAAGTATAAAATTATGTATTTTTGCTTAAAATTGAATTAGAGGATACGACATCAAGATTTTTAATATCTCTGTGACTGCAATTCTCAACAATATCAAATATCATGACTGCGGCCATTGATGTGACAGTGTTTTAAAACTGAGTGATGATGTTGTAACTGTACCTGGCTTAACAACAGCACTTGGCAAAAAGATCATAAAAAGTGTGGCAATGCAAAGGAAAACAACTCCCATATAGTCCAACCTAAAACCAAGCCACTCATTTGCACCATTGTTATGGAAATCCATTCTTAGACTTTCATTCACCCTGTCAATATTTTCCTGACAAAATTCATTCTGCTTTCTGAAGCTACGGATTGTCATAACACCAGAAATTGTCTCTGAAAAGTGATGAATCACTGGAGCTTTTGTGATAGAATCAAGTCTAGTCAATTCCCTTGAAGTTGCAAGGTAATATTTCTGCATACCAGAACAAAAGTGTCAGCTTAGTGGTAACAACTGGGTCTTGTAATTTAAAGAGTTAAGAGTTAAGAGGAAAGTATATCATACCCTATACCAGTTGTTGAGCCAAAACAGTGGAATTAAAAGGAAGATAGTTTCCCAAGAATTCTGGCACGTGACAATGAGGATACTGAATAATGATAAGTATGCTATCATTACAAAGTTTACCAACATTGGAATTGATATATCCACCCAAAGTATATCAGTTGATACCTAAACAATTCATAACAAGAGTATAGTTAGCAAGTCTAAAAAATCCGGTTCAAAGAATAGACTAGTTTATATTCTAGCACTGATACTTTAAATGAAGGCGTGTCTGATGGACACCGACACAATATCAACACATGTGGTTACGTTAAAATATTTATATTTTCTCAAATTATTATGGGTGTCTACATGTCAGTGTTGTATCCGGTGTTTGTGTCTGTGTTGGTGCTTAATAGCTAATTTATTTCGTGTACTAAAACAGAAATGGTTAGAACAACAACCGTAGTTCAAAATAAACAGGTACACAAACATCAACAAAGAACACACAAAAATTGATTACGGAGTTCGACCAATTATGCCTGTGTTTCAGACTACATAGTAGCAGAAGTCATTTTCTATTACTCAAGCGTAGGATTACAGTTTACAAGATTAACCTTAAATCGTACTGTAGACGTCCCCTTATCAGTAAACTCACATCAACAGAAAATAACATGAAAAGGGATGGTTGAATGAAACTCACACGACTCAAAATCCTGCCAGAAGGAGTTGTATCAAAGAATGACATAGGTGCATGGAGGATACTTTGAAGCAATCCGATGAAGAAGCTTTGAGATGTCTTTAAACCCCAATATGTAAATAAGAAAGCTCTTACCATCACAACTATGCATGCAACAACAGCTATAATAGCATAAACAAAAATGAAGGTGAAAGAAGGAATGCTAGAATCATCAGCAGTTGCAATTGCTAGCCAATAGTCACCAGCCAAAAATGCCAATATCCAAGCCAATGACATTGCTACCATGAGTGCTATTCCCCACCATCCAAATGCTTCAGTGAAATAATGTTTGTATACTGTAAGGTTCACACTTCCTGTTTCCCTTTCCTCATCTTCAATGAGCTTTGCTGCAGCCTTATCTTCAGACTTAGATTGATCTTGAGATTCGCTAGCGCTTTCTTTTTCTTTCGAAGGGATTCGAGCAAGTTTTGGAGACAGAACAGAATCATCACCACCAGCTTTATCAGTAGTTTCTGTTATTTCCATAGAGGATTCATGTGCAGATACAAGTGCACCAAAATCTAGGCCAGCTTTGAGAAGTTCATCATACTTTCCACTTTGTACTACTCTTCCTTCACGCATTACCTTTAAAGTTGGTATTAAAACAAGCCAAAGGTGATCAGTTGAAAGAATTTGACTGTTTGAGGTTGTTCATTGCAAACAATTTATCAGATAATTGGTCATGGGAAATTTTCCAAATCTAAAGTAACTATTTCATTTTAGAAGGTAAAGTAAGTAATATCAAATGCTGATGAGAAATCCAATCGTTGATATTTCGTCACATTTGTGATTTGTTATGCATGTGTACATAATACTAATAGTTGATTTTCTCATCAACAGTTGAGACTACTTATTTTATCTTTTAAAATCATTAGTACTATCACTATTGGTAAGATAACTTGGGAGAAATGGAATTGAAACAACATTTTAATGAAAAGCTCAAATGTTTTATGGGCTTGTGAGCATATGCATACCATTATAGAGTCAAAATTATGCAGGAAATCAACTTGGTGGGTTACAAGTAAAATGGTCTTATCTTTAAGAGCTCCCATGATACATTCCTGCAACAAAGATAGACAATCAGTAACTTCATCATTTGAATTTAAAAAAAAAAAGAAAAGTAACTTATCATTTGTGATTGTAGTAGAAATATAGAACTGACAGTTAATTTATAGTACAAACCAATATCATTTTGATTGATATATAAAATATAATGTTTTAATCTTAGAAACGTTATATAACAAAAAAATGAAAAAATGAGCTATTTAGCACTGCTTGTAAGTTGCAACTTTGTGCATACCTTAAAAATGAATGATCCAGTTTGAGCATCAACAGCACTGAATATATCATCAAGGAGATAGATATCACTGTCCTGATATACAGCTCTAGCAAGTTGTATACGTTGTTTCTGACCGCCACTGAGGTTAATACCGCGCTCTCCAATTTCGGTTTCGTCGCGGTCATCCATCATTTCAAGATCCTTTTCTAAGCAGCACACTCTTATAGCTTCCTTGTACTTCTCTGTGTTTATTGGTAAACCAAACAGAATGTTTTCTTTGATGGTTGCATTCTGAATCCACGATGTTTGTGCTACATATGCTGTCGTCCCGCAAACTCTCACCTATAAGATTTTACAAGTAATGATGACAGCTTTTTAAGATTTAAAAGTAAATTTTCATAGAACATTCACAAATCAATAAAAAAAAATTGAATACATTTGAAAAGCATAGTCATGAATTCTTGTAACAAAAGAATTGCACCTAATGAAAGCATAGTCATGTTAACATGGAAACAAAATCAGTGCTCTAGAGTAGAGACTACAATACCTGATATGCATGGTTTTTTTTTTTTTACTTGTGTCTTACATGTTGATGTACAAAACCACCTTAAGAATGTCATGAATCCTAAAGATCAATGTTCATGTTCATTAATAGTTATCTCATATGATATCCATGTGTTTAATCCTATCCTAGGATATGGGACTTGAACTTTTATGACATGAACATGAATGTCATTCTGACTAGAACCGAGTTCGAATCCTGACTAGAACAATCTTTAGTCAGACTTTATTTACCTTCCAACCAAACTCCAGATTACTAGGATTCTTTTTCTATGGGAATCGGAGGGTTAAGATACAAAAAAATACAAAACTTTTTAGAATGCGGTCATAGTCTCAATTTCAGTTGCATGACAAGTAGAAAATTGCAGAAAAATGCATCTGACGCGATTGAAATTGCTATTGTAAATGATGTTTCAGCCGCAATTACATTTTTTAACCACAATATCTAACCTTGATGCACCGAATACTAAACTTCTTTGGAAGAATAAACAAATTACTTGAAGTGCAAGAAAAAAATTTAGATAAGTCTAAAGCAAGCAATAGCATACCTTTCCTGAGATCTTAAACATTTCTCCCAACACAGAAGCCAGCAATGAAGACTTGCCTGACCCAACAGTTCCTACAATAGCAGCATGGTCCCCTTTCTTAATTTCCAACTCGTCAACCCTCAAAGCATCAATCTCATCCTTATCATCCCATGAAAATTTCCCATCTTTTATCTCCACAGCTACATCAGCATCACAATTTTCCTCTCTTTCCACTGCATTCTCGTCCATTTCCTTACTCATCATGAACTCATCCAACCTCCCTAAAGATATTGTAGCTTGAGAAATCATGATTAGAGCCTGAGGAAAAGTCCTTACTGGCTCTTGAAGTATCTTGATGATTGAAGTTATTGTGAAAACACTGCCAGCATTCAAAGGAACTCCAATTAAAGTAGCTGTTCCAAATGTAAGAACAGTTACAGTTAATGGAGCAGTGGACAAAACTCCCATGTTAACAGCAAAATAGTACAAGAATTTCGCAATCCAGCCGTGCTCAGCTTCACGAAACCGTTGAATCTTCTCTCCGAAATAGTCCTCCCAAGCTTGAAACTTTATCACACGCATGTTGTTAAGCAACTCGTTCGTTGCCTTCATCCTCAAATCACGGCTCGTCATTATCCGAAACTGGAAGCTGTTACTACTCTTGGTTCTATATAGAGTGAAAAGAAAAACTATGGCCGTTCCAAGAAGTGCTGCAAGCACTGATACACCAACATAGCTATACATTAGAGCCAATGCTGCAGCTACTTGTAATGGCATCAACCATATAGGATGAAACTGCAGCATCAAATCTGAGAGCTGTTGAGCATCAACAGCCATATGATTCACAATCTGTCCAGTTCCATGAGCTTGTCTTGAAGAACTTGACAACCTTAAACCTTTTTTGTAAACCGAAGCGATTATGCTCGAACGAATAAGCATACCGAGTTTCTGAGAGTGGAAATTGAATTGATGAACACTAAGTACTTCAACTGATTTTGCTGCAAAAAGGATCAATATCAAAACAATGCCTTCACTAGGAGTACTATCTTTCCTTGATGTGAAATCAACAAAACTTTGAATTAGCATTGGACCAATGTACATAACACAAAGCCTAATTATTGCAAGGAAGCCAGTGAATGTTATGTGTTTCCAAAAACATCTAAATAAAGCTTTTCCAACAGGGTGGTTACTGTTTTCCTCTGATTTTGGCCAATTGTTTTGAAAAAGTTCGGACATTTTTTCTGCTCTAAAATTTATAGGAAGTGAAGGAACATCTTCTAGCTTAAGGGGTGTTTTGTAACCTTTGTTAATCAAAGGGTTCATCCATAACCAAACTGTTTTGGAGAAAAATGAAGAATAAGCATAAGGACTCAAAGTTCTATCGATCGAAATCAATCGATGTGATGCTACTACTACATCGGATATTCTTATCACATGAATCCCTGATGAACCTTTGATTGCTACAACAAAAAAGAACACAGATAATGGAAGATTAACCAATGAGAATATGTCATCAAGTCTCAAACTAAGCTCCAAACTTTCTTCCCCGACACTTATAAAACGATAAATAGCTGAAGCTGCAAACAAAGAAGCAATCACAAAGTTTGATATCCAATAGACTCTTAGTGATAAAGGGTGTTTGGAAGCTTTGAACTTTTTCTCATGTACCATTAGAATCACTATCACAATGTTAACTATTGCTTGGAAAAACCGAAAAAGTGCTTCTATTTGTTTCCATGAAGCAAAATTTGTTTGAGTAAAAGCCAATATTCCTAGAACAGTGTAAGTTATAGCCAAAAGGGTAGTTACCAACAAAGGTAGTTTGAACCAAAAAGTGATTCTATAGTCAGAATCTTTCTCCTGCAGAAGTGGTTTTGTGATTGACGAAGAACTAGAGTTTGAACTTGAATTGAACCTTGAATAGAGTTTTTGAGCTGCAAAAGCTAAAAGGGATAACAAAAACAAGGAATCAAGAGAAGATAGAAGAAGTCTTTGTGGACATGGTGATAGGAAAATGAAGGTTAACCATTGAAGTATGAGTTGTGGTGTAGAGGAAGATGAATCTTTGGATAAAAGGGTGCATGAAGGAGAAGTAAGCCATGAAGAAGAAGAAGTAGACATAGTTAGAAGATAATTATTATGTGATGATAAGTTATAAGGTTTCATGTTTATGTTATGTTTATATGTTACACCAAGAAAATATGTAACAACAAAACAACTTTGTAACAAGTTTGATGCATGATTTTGATGAAGGAAGATAACGGAATAGATAATCTCATATGATATGATGTGAACAAAGGAGTAAGTGTTGTGTTGAGTGAGGGAAAAGAGGTGTGAAATTCTATTAGAACACGGAAAGGGTATTAAAGGAATGTGATACCATATGTCCAATCCAAATCTCATATGAATGTGAATATATCAAAGTGTTGTTTCTTTTTTTTTTTTTTTGATAAAATCAAAGTGTTGTTTCTGTTCGGCTTGCTTGTAGAGTGGAACATTTAATGTTATAAAATAAGGTCCATGCGAGCCACGCTTTTAGCACTCAAAAAAGTGCAATTAAAATATAGACAGCATGTAAGGTGAGTATGGAAAGAAAAAAAACAGCATGTATTTTGGTGGTATTGAAATTTTAATATCTAATCTTAAGTTTGGTTTTGATTCTAGCATAATGAGTTAACTTTCGCAATATGGCGTATTTCGTATCTCAATTTGAAGAGATAACGTATTTAATATTTTATAGTACCTCAAACAAAAATAAATATCTTTCATAGAGAAAACAACGTGAACAATTCTACATAAAGGGTCAATGAACTTTGAGAATATGAAAACGACGTGAACAATTCTACATAAAGGGTTAATGAACTTTGAGAATTAAAAGTAAAAGGGTTATTGATTAGAGAGAAATTTAGCAAGTTAACAATTACATAAATAAGTTGTTAATTTTTTAATTTTAAAATATATGATAAGATTTACCTACCTCATATTAATTTTTTGATCATAAAACTAATTTGAATCTTATAAAGAGTATTTTACTTTTGTGATAATTTTATTTTATATTATTATTTCTTTGTAGAGTGTGGCGATTTCTACCTTTTTTTTTTTCTTTTTTTATATTTTCTTGTTTATTTTCTCTACTTTATTTAATATTTTATTTGAAAATATTATTCGATTAAATACTTCAACTCGTACAGAAAACCTATTCAAAGTGAGGAAAAAAATTATAAACTTTATCTTTTGAGTGTTATGAAAAAGGGAGATTTACTTTTTGTTGAATATTTGTATCAACTTTTTGTTTAAAAAAACCTGAATTAATTTAGCAAAAGTAAATAATAATAATTTATTTACTTTTACTTTTACTTTTGAATGTAGAAGTATTTCATATTTTTTGAGTTACATAAAAACTTTTGTAATCATATTATAAAATTGTAATGACTATTGTCTTCCCTTATATGTTTAATAGGAAGACCATATAAACTGATTCACCATTTTATTTACATATTGTATATTTTGTGGATTTCGTAACTTTAAAAATTGCTAAATAACACTAAAAAGTTAATAGAACGCGTTGAAATACTAGTTAGATTCATACAAAGCTGATGCTACGAGAATTAAGTGAGGTAGAAGAACATATAGTCTATTTTCTTAAGAAAAATCAGAGCTATATAAATTCGAAGTTAAGACATGGCGGCATAAAAAAAAATCCTGAAAAGAAAATTTCATGTGGGGAGAAAATCTTGGAAAATAATTGCTTAAAAAAATATTAACAATACATTTTCTAACATGCATTTTAATAAAAAAGAATTATTAGTTGAAATTCATATGTGTTCCACCAAAATGCGTGAGTTCCATTTAAAATTTTTTAGAATTCATATAAATTTTAATAAATAAAAGATAATATGTTGAAAAATGTATCTTAAATGATGTATCGCTAATTATTCATAATAGTTTATAAATTATTAAATATATGAGACATGCAATATGAGTGTAAATACCAACATTAACGCTGACCCCATTTCGGATGACTCCGTTCCTGTCACCACTGATCCCAAGGCTGAACAACGTCGCTCCTATAAAGAACTTCGTGCATTGAAAAAGATCCGTAAGGATCAGAAAAAACTTTTTACAACCATGGCCACCTTTCATCAAACACTGGCGCAGTTTAGCACTCTTCTAGAATGGGTCATAGCAAACCTGGTCAAGACTGTTGCCCCAGAAGCACAGCCTCCAGTACCCTCTGTTCATCCTCCTCCACCACTGCCTCGTCCCTCAACCTCCTCCTCGTCTGATGATTCCTCTCATTCCAAGTATACCACCATCCTTTGGGCCCTGCTAATTTTTTTGTTGACAAATTTGGGGGAGATAGATTAAAATCAAATTGTCAATGATTAGGAACTTAGAAAAGAGGATGCTTTTTGAAATTATCGTAATTCAATCCTCTATGTTTTTTTCTTTTGAACCTCTTTTTTGTATGATCCTTTTATAATCAATGTAAAGTATTCTGATTGGTTCAAAATATTTAATCCTTTTATGCACTTTCTGAGGGGGAACCCCTATTTCTTTCAGCTCATACTGAGGGGGAGCTTCATACTCAAAAAACAGCACCTTTACAATTGTATTTTAAAATAATCTAAAGAAATTTTGTCATTATCAAAAAGGGGGAGATTGTTGAGAAATAATCTATTTTAATAATAACAAAATTATCTCAAGATTATGATTATACTAATGTGTGCATTTAAGTATTGTACTAAGAAAGGAACGTGATTAAAATCCAAAGATTCAAGAACAAAGATCTCAAACTCCTGTCCAGAGGATGGACGTATGTAAGAAACAAAGTCATTAACTCCAGAAGCAGAAAACTAGAAAATAAAAACCTGAAGTTGAACACCAGAAGCAGAACACCTGAAACAAAAAACCCGAAGAAGAACACTAGAATATAAAAACCAGAAGAAGAACACCAGAAGTAGAAAACCAGAAGTTCAACACCAGAACCATAACACCAGAAGCAGAACATCAGAAGCAGAACACCAGAAGCAGAAGACCAGAAGCAGAACACCAGAAGCAGAACATCAGAAGCAGAACACCAGAAGCAGAAAACCAGAAGCAAAAAAAAACCAGAAGATGAACATCAAAGTATAAACATCAAGAAATGAACATCAGAAGATGAATATCAAAAGATGAACTCCAGAAGGAAAACATCAGAAGATGAACACCAGAAGATTAATATCAGAAGATGAACACCAGAAGATTAATATCAGAAGATGAACACCAGAAGGTAAACATCGGAAGATGAAACACCAGAAGGTAAACATCAGAAGATGAACACCATCAGGTGAACTTCAAGAGTTGAACACCAGTAGGTGATCACAAGAGGATGAACTCTAGTTGCTTCTTCATCCTCCTACATTGAATATTACTAATAGTACCAAAGTATCAAAAGCTGCATTATTCACGAAAAGAGAAAGGTCATGTCTTGGAACAAGAAAAGATCACTTTCCAGTTGTCAAAGCGTATGGAAAGATCTAACCTCCTGGAAAGTTCTGTAAAGAAGTAACCTCCCAAATGCTAGGCTGAAAAAAAGGACAGAATTAAATGGCAAAGCTGTAATTCAAGACAAAATTCAAGGATCATTATAACTTGGGTAAACGGTCATAAAGGACAAACTTTCTTGAAGCAAAAGTTTCCTTCTCTCTATAAAAAGAAGGCTGCTCTTCTTCATTGATACACACAAACAATACGCACAAAAAGGAAACATCAAAAGGCTATCAAAAGCATTCCATCATCCCCTCAAACTTTCTATAATCTTACACTAGATCCTTGAAATATCTTTGTAGAAAGTAATACCAATCTAAACTACTTCATATCATCTTGTAAACTTCAAGTGAGTTACACTTGAGAGGAATCAGAAAGAAAGAATTGTAAGCTTGGTGAAGCTCTAGAATACACGATTTGTAATCAACCTCAGTAAGAGGCTGATAGCTTTTGATACTTAGTAAAATCTCACAAGTGTGTGAGGACTGGACGTAGCCTTCATTAGGTGAACCAGTATAAAATCGCGTGTGTCATTATCCTCTCTTTATCTCTTTAACTTTTGGTAATCTACTAAACTTCTAAGCTTTCAACTTCTAATATTCATCCTCTCGAAGAGGAAAGAAATTTTAAAAACAAAACAGAATTATTAAAACCTCGAATATCTCTATTCAACCCCCCTTCTAGTGATATTCTAACTACTTCAATTGGCATCAGAGCAAGGTTCTCTAAAAACTACACCTAACAGTGTAAGAGAAAAAGATCCAAAAGAAAAATGTCAAAAGCTAAGTATATCGTGTTGGAACCAAGTTGGTTCTAAGTACTTAGGATTTTGATGCTTACAAATGTACTCTATGTAAACTTATTTTGTACTTTGAATTATTAAGTTAAATGCCCCAGAAACTGAAGGAATCAGAAGCAGTGATCAAAGGATTCCAGAAAAATGAATTCTGGAATGACCAGAAGATACTCCAGGAATGTCAAAACATGACCAGAAGATATCTTTGATGGCCCAGATCAGAAGGAATAAAAATCAGAATGAAACATGGATCATACCATTGGAAAGCCTGCCAGAAGGAGAGTTGTTCCAGACAAACAGGAATCAAATATCAATTTTATTCCAGAAGTTATTCTGACCAGAAGATGGCCTAGCAGTGAAAAATTACACAGTCCAGACTTGTTCCAGACTTGACCAGAAGGTATGTTTATGAGTCCAGAACAAGAGGATCAATCCAGATTTGGCCCAGACCATAAGATAGCATGATTCAGGGCATGGAACTAAGTCCAGACCAGAAGAAATGAATTCCAGAATCAATCCAGACCTGGTCCAAAATCAAAGGTAAAATGTCCAGACTGAAATATTTTTTGTTCAAGTTAATTTCAGTTTGTTCCAAACCAAATTCCAGAATCTGTCCAGATCAGAGTAAAGACTTCCAGATCAATGGTTCAGAAATAATTATTTGGTCCAGTGATGGTCCAGATCAGAAAATCAGACCATGGCCCAGTGTTGGCCGAAATCAGAGGGACAGATTGTGCAGTCCAGCAAAGGCCGAGTTCAAAGGATTATAGCATATCAGGTGCGCATCCAGGATGGCCGAAATCAGAAGATCAGAGGGTCAGGAAGTGTGGTCCATGGATAGCCGAAATCAGAGGATCACAACATAATCAATTAGGTTGGTCCAGATGTGGACTATCGCATGAAGATCCAATGGTGCAAATTTGATCATGGGGATTAAAGGTGAAGATCTTGTGTTATTTTTATCAAAGTATTATAAAAGATTTGTTATAAAAATAAAGTGGAGTAGCATGGAAATCAGGAGCTGTGGCGGGAAGCAATGAAAGGATTTGATTGGCCAGTAAGTTTTTGAAAGAAATCTAAGGCTTAAAAAGATATGTTTTTTTAATTAATTGAAGCCCAATTGGTCAAGATATTTTTGCCAGAAAATCTAGCAAGATTCAGCTCGAATTTAAGCATTGGAATAGGCCCTAATCTGCATCTATAAAAGGAGGCTCAAGGCAGAATGCTCATCATCGAAAATCACAAAAGAGTCATACACTTCCAAAGCAAACACTCCCAAATTTTTATATAAGTCAATTGTGAGTTTCAGCTTTCAAGAAGCAAGTACTCGTGTTATTTTCTTTCCACTGTGTCAAATCTAAGTTGTTGAAGTAGAGTCTACAAACTGAGGGAGTCAGTAGGAGGTAGCAAGGTACTTAGCAATTAGATTCATAGTGTTGTGAATTCTTCTACAATCTGGGGTGTCAGATTGGCTGAAGACAGGAGTTGTTTTTCCTCAAAGAAGTCTAGGATTGTTAGACTATTTGAGAAGACTGACTTGGAGGGTTAGTAGCACGGTTGTAATTCAAGGTTTGAATTAGTGAAATCCTTCAAGGCGAAGGGACTGGACGTAGCCTCGTTAACGGTGAACCAGTATAAAATCTGGGAGTTTTATTTTTATTTTTATCCGCTGCTAACTCTGTTTTAATTATACATCAAGTTTTGTTTTGAAAGTATTAAAACAGGAAAAATATTCAAGTTAAGTCAAACACAATTCAACCCCCCCTTCTCGTGTTTGCACCTTCATATCCCTGAAGGAGGATCATCCAGCAGACCTCCCTACTTCGATGGCACTGACTACTACCACTGGAAAGGTAAGATGAGATTGTTTCTCATATCTCAAGATAACAACATGTGGCCAGTGGTAGAAAAAGGAAATCATGTCATTAGAATCAACAACACAAATCCAACCTCTGACGAAAAACCTCAAACACAATGGACAGCTGAAGAAAATGTCAAGGTACTTCTAAACTCTAAAACTCATTTATTTCTAATGTGTGCTATGAGCAGGGAAGAGTATGACAGAGTTGAAGCATGCCAAAGTGCTAAGGAACTATGGGACACCTTGAATATCCATCATGAAGGTTCAAGTCACGTTAAAGAGGCCAGGATTGACATGGGAGTAAGAGAGTTCGAGTTGTTTGAAATGAAGGAAAAAGAAACAATTGATTAAATGTTCTCAAGGCTAACAATCATCCTGAACAACTTAAGGTCTCTGGGAAAAGAATACTCCGTCCAAGAGAGGATAAGGAAGATATTAAGAAGTTTACCAAAGGAATGGAGACCCATGGTGACTGCCATCACAAAAGCAAGAAATTTAGCCACCATGAGGTTAGAAGATCTGATTGGAACTCTTAGAGCTCATGAACCTTTATTGCTTGCTGATAAACCAAGCAAAAAGGGAAAAATGATTGCTTTGAAATCCAATCAAACTGAAAGTCCATCCTCCAAAAACTCTGAAAATATCACAAAAAAGGATAACACATAATATCCTCTTTCTGAGGAGGAGGATGAACTAGCTCTAATTTCTAGAAGAATCCAAAGAATAATCAACAGAAGAGGACAAGACAAAAGATCTTCTCAAAAAGAAAAGGTTGACAAAAGCCAGATAATTTGTTATGAATGCAATAAAATGGGACACTACAAAACTGAGTGTCCTCTAAACAAAAGGAACATAAGAAGATTTCACAACAAGAACAAATCTATGATGGCAACTTGATATGACAGTGATGAATCATCCTCCGAGCAAGAAAAGGAAGAAGAAGCCAACCTTTGTCTTATGGCAAATTCAGAAACAGAGGAGGTAAGCATTACAGATTTATGTCTTTCTTGTGAAAAGTTAGAAATAGAATTTGACAATCTCTTAAATGACTCAAACACTCTATTTCATAAATGTGGTTTTCTTAAAAACCAAAATTATGAAATAAAGAAACTAAATAAGGAACTTCAAGCTAAGAATGAGGAATTTCAAAAAATCATTCTAGACTTGCAGCAATCAAATAGAAAATTTTCTGAGCAACAAAACATTTTAAACAAAGAGAATGTCAAAATCCATCCTCCTGAAGAGGACACAAAAAAGAAGGACTTGAAAATCAAAGTTGAAGTACTAAAAAACGACATTACCAACTTTGTCAAATCCACATAAACATTTAAAAAAATTATGGGATCTCAATCTGGTATCTTTGACAAAGTTGGTATTGGATTTAAAAGTTCTCAAAAACAAAAATTATATGAAAATTTTTTTCTACCAAAGAACCTAGAGGATAGACCTAAGTGCGCTTTTTGCAAAAAGCATGGACATACTATTAAAGTTTGTCTTGCTAAGAAAAAAGCTGAAAATATCAAAAGGAAATGTTCATTTTGTAATAAGCATGGACATTATGATTCCATTTGCTATCATAAACAGAAAATCCTTACAAGAGGATGGACTAACCACCAAGGACCCAATTCTATATGGGTACCTAAGTCTCTTCTAAATCCTAACACAGGTACATCCTCTGATCAACAAAAGAAAGCCATGGTTCTTGGACAGTGGCTGCTCAAGACATATGACAGGGGATAAGCATTGATTCATCTCTTTGGAATCAAAAGATGGAGGATCGGTTACATTTGGCAACAATGATAAAGCTCAAATCAAAGGAACAGGTATTATTGGTAAAAACAATTCTGCCAAAATCGAAAATGTTCAGTATGTTGATGGTTTAAAACATAACTTGCTAAGCATTAGCCAACTTTGTGATAATGGATTTGAAGTAATCTTTAAACTCACTCTATGCGAGGTCAAACATTCATCCTCAGGTAGAGTTTTATTCTCAGGTATAAGGAAAAAGAATTTGTATGTTTTATATTTAGATGATTTACCTAGTGAATCTTGTTTTATGTCTATTGAAAAGGATAAATGGATTTGGCACAAACGAACTGGTCATACAAGCTTGAATACTATGTCTAAATTATCAAAATTAGAATTAGTTAAAGGTCTTCCAAAAATAAATTTTGAAAAAGACAAAGTATGTGAGGCTTGTGCCAAAGGAAAACAAGTTAAAAGTAGCTTTCACTCTAAAAATGTTGTTTCAACAAATCAACCTCTTGAACTTCTTCATATTGACCTCTTTGGTCCTATCAAGACTCCATGTCTTAGTGGAAAAATATATGGATTTGTTATAATAGATGACTTTTCACGATTTACTTGGGTCTTATTTTTAAAACACAAAAATAAAGCCTTTGACGCATTTCAATATTTTTGTAAAAAGATACAAAATGAAAAAGGATCAAAAATTATTTCAGTAAGAAGTGATCACGGGGGAGAATTTGAAAATGAGTCATTCAAAATTTTTTTGATGAAAATGGTATTTCTCATAATTTTTCTTGTCCAAGAACTCCTCAACAAAATGGAGTTGTTGAAAGGAAAAATATAACTTTACAAGAAATGGCTAGGACTATTCTAAATGAAACCAACATTGAAAAATATTTTTGGGCTGAAGCTATCAACATAGCTTGCTATGTTTCAAACCGAGTTTCAATTAGAAAAATTTTAAACAAAACTCCATACGAACTTTGGAAAGGTAGAAAACCAAATATTTCTTATTTTCATATATTTGGATGTTGCTGTTACATCCTTAATAATAAAGAAAATTTGGGAAAGTTTGATCCAAAATCTGATAAAGGTATATTTTTGGGATACTCCACATCATCTAAAGGTTATAGAATATATAATTTTAGAACTCAAACTTTGGAGGAATCCATGCATGTTATTTTTGATGACTTGTGTTTAGAAAACATGGATAAAATTGAAGAAGATGAAAATTTATCCTCTAAAGTTCACAATCCAAACGAGGAGGACATTTCTGATCCAACCTCTCAGCAGCCTCCAAAAGGATGGAAGATTATAACGTATCATCCTCCAGATCTGATCATAGGTGATACTGCTGATGGAGTTAGGACAAGGCAATCATTGAAAGGAGATTCAAACAATATGGCCATGATATCTCTAGTTGAACGAAAAAATATTGATCAAGCCATAAGTGACCAATCATGGATGAATGCCATGATGGAGGAACTATCTCAGTTTGAAAGAAATAAAGTGTGGAATCTTGTGCCCCATCCTATGGAAAAATCCATCATTGGAACCAAATGGATCTTTAGAAACAAACTAAATGAGGATGGAGAGGTTATTCGAAATAAAGCAAGATTAGTGGCACATGGTTACAACCAACAAGAAGGAATTGATTATGATGAAACATTTGCACCGGTTGCAAGACTTGAAGCAATCAGAATCCTCGTAGCCTATGCCACACATAAAGGAATCAAACTATATCAAATGGATGTTAAAAGTGTCTTCTTGAATGGATTCTTAAATGAAGAAGTGTATGTTCACCAACCTCCTGGATTCAAGGATAAAAAGAAACCAGATCATGTGTTCAAGCTCTCAAAAGCTCTTTATGGATTAAAGCAAGCTCCTCGAGCTTGGTATGAAAGGTTGAGTTGCTTTCTAAAAGAAAATGGCTTCTCAAGAGGTCAGATTGATACAACATTGTTTAAAAAGATTCACAATGAGGACATGTTGATAGTTCAAATTTTTGTGGATGACATAATCTTTGGATCCACAAATGAAAAAATGTGCAAAGAATTCTCCGACCTCATGCAAAGCGAGTTTGCAATGAGCATGATGGGAGAATTAAAATTCTTTCTTAGATTGCAAATAAAACAATTGGAATCAGTAATCTTTATTTCTCAAGAAAAATATACCAAGGATCTCCTGAAAAAATATAACATGAATCTCGCAAAATCAATGAGCACTCCTATGCATCCATCCACCTCATTACATCAAGATGATGAAGGAACCTCTATTTCTGAAAATGAGTATAGAGGAATGATTGGATCTTTGTTGTACTTAACAGCCAGCAGATCTGACATTGTGTTTTCAGTAGGTATTTGTGCAAGGTTTCAATTATCCCCTAAAGAATCTCACCTCACAGCAGTAAAAAGGATCTTCAGGTATCTAGTTGGAACCACAAATCTGGGAATTTGGTACAAAACGGACTCAAATCTTGATCTTATGGCATATTGTGATGCTGATTATGCAGGTGACAAAATTGAGAGGAAAAACACAAGTGGAGCGTGTCAATTTATTAGCTCATCTCTCATAAGTTGGTCATGTAAAAAAACAAAAATACCATAGCTCTCTCCACTACAGAAGCTGAATACGTATCTGCTGCTCAATGTTGCTCCCAAATTCTCTGGGTAAACAATCAAATGGAAGACTACTCTTTAAGGTACACAAAAATTCTCATCCTTTGTGACAACACAAGTGCTATAAATCATTCCAAAAACCCTATTCAACACTCTGGATCTAAACATATTGAGATTAAACATCATTTCTTAAGAGATCATGTTCAAAAAGGAGATGTTGAATTAATTTTCATTGAAACTGAAAATCAGCTGACATATTCACCAAACCTCTCCAAGAGGATCGTTTCAAAAAAAAATTAGAAAATCTTTTCATCATAAACCTTTCAAAAATTGTCTAAAAAATAAGATTCACTATAAAACTTTAATCATAATGTTATTTTTATTTTTTTTGGTGGATTATTTTAAAGAAAAATAAATCTGAGGATAGACAACTCAGAAAATTCTCTATCCTCCTCCAAATTTTGAAAATTTACAAAAGTCAGAAGGAGGCACATCTATCACTGCTGATTACACTCCTTGTCAACAAAAACTCCTCGATTTCCGCTGCCTACTCATTGCCCAACGGATAGTTACCCGTGCACCTCCCTAGCATGAAATGATTAAACCTACAACCTCCATACTTCCTTCTTCCAACGATAACTAATAATTACTTTATGCTTCTTCCTCTTTAAATTAACTCTTGTGTCTTCTTCCATTTACCCATTATAAAAATTCAAAACCTCTGAAAAACCCTAAAATCTCTACTCATGGCTCGCTCCAAATCTGCTGGAAAAAGAAAGTTTTCCTCAAACTCATCTGAAAATCACTCTGAAAACTACTCAAGTGACTCCTCTCAACAAAATGATCCAAACCCTACCATTTCCTCACCCAAACCAATCAACATGGTCCATCCTCCTCTGTCCACTCAACCATATTCAAACCTCTCCAAAGCTAGAAAAACCTTTTCTCAAAAAACCTCATCATCAACTCCTTCTCGACGTTCAGCACGTATCATATCTGGAAAAATATCATCTAAACAACCCATTCAAGACAACACTGTTCACGTCATTGACTCGGACGATTCTGAGGCAACATAATCTGATTCCACAAAGACTCCTTCCTCCAAACCTACATCCTCGAAAACAGCAACTTCAAAAAAGAAAGTGACTCCAAAAAACTCACAACAACCAGCTTCAACAAAAAAAAAACAAAATCCCTCTATTCGAAAACACGCTCCTAGAAGCAAAATTTACAGAAAAATGGCAGGACAAGTCTGTCATTAATGGAAAAATTATTGACCTAAAAGGTCTAACTCAAGGAGGCGTGAAGGTAGAAGAAATCTTTGATCAACTGGGTTGGTCTTCCTTCCTCCTTATCAACGAACCCTAATATCCCAAACTTGTCAGAGCTTTCTACGCTGCTGCAAATGTGTCCAAGGGTGACAATTGCATCAATGTTATTCTCAAAGGGGCACATATTGAGCTCACCCCAACTTTGTTATGTCAAATCTTTGATATACGTGATGAAGGCCCCTATCTATTTTCTGAAGCTTGGTATTCTAGCTACAAGATTACTCGCTCATCTGTCCTTGCCAACATTTTTATTCATCCTCCAAAGCCCCAGGTTGCATCCAACCTTCTTCCAATCTGTAGAGTGTTGCACAATATTTGTGTACACTCTGTTGTCCCTAGGGCTGGCAGTTATGAAAAAGTAAATGAGCTGGACATTCTGATCATTCATCACCTCATTTTTGGATCCCCTCTTCATCTAGGAAACATTATTTTCAGGTTTATGGTAAACGCTGCATATCTTGGAAGATCAGCTCCTTATGGAATGATTCTCACCAAAATTTTCAAATTTTTTAAAGTACCCTTAGAAGATGAACACTTTATTACCTTCAATAACACATTCTCTACAAGAAACGTAAACCAAATGCGCCTTGACCCCACTGAAAAGCCTTATCGCAAACAGCCATCTAAGAAAAAATCAAAAAGGAAGTCAACCTCCAATCCACCACCTCAACCTCTAGTCACATCAAATTCTCCTTCTGACAATGAACCAAAATTCCCGTCCTCACCACCCTCCACAAATGTCAACCCTCCTGAACGACTTCCTCAACTTCAACTTGTCCCTCTTGAAAATCAAAACCATCCTTCAGCAGAAGATGAAGAACTCAGTTCACCCCCTCCACTTATGAAAAACGATGCTAAACTCTTTTTTGATCTTAATATCACTACTAAAAAATGTTCACCTCCAAAACTCTACTCCCATTTGACCCACTAGAAACATCTTAGAATCTATAGGAACCATTTCTCTTTCCTTATCCTCCTGCAAGTCCATCCCAACCAGCTCAACCTTCGTGCACGATGGCTCAAATCTTTTCCTCTCCTACAAAAATGTACCCCACAAATTTTATCACTACTCCCTCTGCTCATCAAATCATCAATGAACCAGCAACTGCACCTTTTCCTGAAGTCACAACACGATTCAGCTCGCTTGAATCCTTCCTGGAAAAATCAGGAGAAAATTCTTCGCAAAACAAAGGTATATGCTCTCAAATCAAAAGCACTAGCATTAATGCTGACCCTATTCCGGATGACTCCATTCCTCCCATCACTGATCCCAAGGCTGAACAACGTCGTTCCCATAAAGAACTTCGTGCACTGAAAAAGATCCGCAAGGATCAGAAAAAACATTTTACAACCATGGCCACCTTTCATCAAACACTGGCGCAGTTTAGCACTCTTCTAGAATGGGTCACAACAAACTAGGTCAAGACTGTTGCCCCAGAAGCACATCCTCCAGTACCCTCTGTTCATCCTCCTCCACCACTGCCTCATCCTCAACCTCCTCCTCGTCTGATGATTCCTCTCCTTCCAAGTAGACCACCATCCTTTGGGCCCTGCTAATTTTTTGCTGTTGACAAATTTGGGGGAGATAGATTAAAATCAAATTGTCAATGATTAGGAACTTAGAAAATATGATGCTTTTTGAAATTATCATAATTCAATCCTCTATGTTTTTTTCTTTTGAACCACTTTTTTGTATGATCCTTTTATAATCAATATAAAGTATTCTGATTGGTTCAAAATCTGTAATCCTTTTATGCACTTTCTGAGGGGGAGCCCCTATTCCTTTCAGCTCATACTGAGGGGGAGCTTCATACTCAAAAAAGAGCTCCTTTACAATTTTATTTTAAAATAATCTAAAGAAATTTTGTCATCATCAAAATGGGGGAGATTGTTGAGAAAAAATCTCTTTTAATGATAACAAAATTATCTGAAGATTATGATTATACTAATGCGTGCATTTAAGTATTGTACTAAGAAAGGAACATGATTAAAATCCAAAGATTAAAGAACAAAGATCTCAAACTCCTGTCTAGAGGATGAATGTATATAAGAAACAAAGTCATTAACTCCAGAAGCAGAAAATCAGAAGCAGAAAACTAGAAAATAAAAACCTGAAGTTGAACTCCAGAAGCAGAACATCTAAAACAAAAAATCAGAAGCAGAACACTAGAATATAAAAACCAGAAGCAGAAAACCAGAAGTTGAACACCTGAAACAGAAAACCAGAAGCAGAACACTCGAATATAAAAACTAGAAGCAGAACACCAAAAGTAGAAAACCAGAAGCAGAACACCAGAAGCAAAAAAAACCAGAAGATGAACATCAGAAGATGAACATCAAAGTATAAATATCAAGAAATGAACATCAGAAGATGAATATCAGAAGATGAATTTCATAAGATGAAACTTCAAAGGATAAACATCAGAAGATGAACTCCAGAAGGAAAATATCAGAAGATGAACACCAGAAGATTAACATTAGAAGATGAACACCAGAAGGCAAACATCAGAAGATGAACACCATAAGGTGAACTTCAAGAGTTGAACACCAGTAGATGATCACTAGAGGATGAACTCTAGCTGCTTCTTCATCCTCCTACATTGAATATTACTAACAGTACCAAAGTATCAAAAGCTGCATTATTCACGAAAAGAGAAAGGTCATGTCTTGGAACAAGAAAAGATCACTTTCCAGTTGTCAAAGCATATGGAAAGATCTAACGTCTTGGAAAGTTCTGTAAAGAAGTAACCTCCCAAATGCTAGGCTGAAAAAAAGGACATAATTAAATGGCAAAGCTGTAATTCAAGACAAAATTCAAGGATCATTATAACTTGGGTAAACGGTCATAAAGGACAAACTTTCTTGAAGCAAAAGTTTCCTTCTCTCTATAAAAAGAAGGTTGTTCTTCTTCATTGATACACACAAACAATACGCACAAAAAGGAAACATCAAAAGGCTATCAAAAGCATTCCATCCTCCCCTCAAACTTTCTATAATCTTACACTAGATCCTTGAAATATCTTTGTAGAAAGTAATACCAATCTAAACTATTTCATATCATCTTGTAAACTTCAAGTGAGTTACACTTGAGAGGAATCAGAAAGAAAGAATTGTAAGCTTGGTGAAGCTCTAGAATACACGATTTGTAATCAACCTCAGTAAGAGGCTGATAGCTTTTGATACTTAGTAAAATCTCACAAGTGTGTGAGGACTAGACGTAGCCTTCATTAGGTGAACCAGTATAAAATCGTGTGTGTCATTATCCTCTCTCTATCTCTTTAACTTTTGGTAATCTACTAAACTTCTACGCTTTCAACTTCTGATATTCATCCTCTCGAAGAGGAAAGAAATTTTAAAAACAACACAAAATTATTAAAACCTCGAATATCTCTATTCAACCCCCCTTCTAGTGATATTCTAGCTACTTCATAAGGGTACCTCTTTTTTTAGAGTTGTTTATTGAGACTCTTTGAGGTAAATATACAACTCTAATACTAGTATGAATCTCTAGAAAGACAAAAAATGTAGTTTTGTTTAAACATCTTATTTTTGTGTTTAAAGTATATTTAAAGGATTTTTATTGTTTCCTAGAGTTAGCTAAACTTTAGAATAATTTTTCTAAAGTCTCGAGAATATTTTTGGTACTCAGAATTGTCATGTGAGGTTCTGCCGGCTACTCTGAGAGTTGTGGGAGAACAAACTTAGGCGATTCTCCATAGTTGTGAGTAGACGATGATCATTGTCATATATTTTTATTATGTTATATTTATTATTTTACTCGTTTTCTATGGTAAAATATTTATTTAAAATTTGGAGAACACAACTTTTGAATTTTTTTTGATTTCATCCTTTATTTATTTTAATGGTCTTTGTTATATAATATGTCCTTAGTTTGATTTATGTATGAGTTATAAAGTATTTAAATATTGAATTGATATAAGTTGAATATGTTTTCCATGAGTTATGATGAAATAGGAAATGATTTTTAAACGTGTTTTGGAAATCGTTGTTATAATTATGAAATTGTTAACGGCAGTAGGTGCACCTAGTTACATCATTTTGATTAGGGAGAGTTATCCGTTAGATGGAGTCGCTCCTATGAGAGATGTCATCCATAGGAGGAGAGGGCTATCAACAAGATGTAAGCTCCATAATTGATTCACGATGATGCGTTGCGTGATTGAGAGGAGATGGCTATCCATTAGATGTATCCGTCCCTAAGGGAAATGCCACCCTTAGGAGGAAATGACTATCAATGAGATGAAGCCGCCTCTTAGTTCTCAATAATTTATATTTTTACTTGTTTGATTTCTTATGACTTTTTTCTTTAGGTTGCTCATTGTGATGTCACTTTTCTACCAATTGGATTTTTGAATTAATGGTTTTATTGTGTGTATAGTTTACTTGAGAATTATCTATATATTTTGCAGTGTTGTTTAGTATGATTGCCACAAATTTGTAAAACAAATATTTGTGCCTTTTTTGTGTTTCTCCTTTCTAGTTAGTGGTGGTTGTTGTCTCCTCACTAAGTCTTTGTGATTTATCCATTCATGTTGTTCTTTTTTTCAAATTCACAGACAGCTGAGTAGTAGATTGTTAGTAGATTCAAGTCTCAATCATATTTTTGGTAGGCCTCTTTGATCGATGACCTTTTTTTTGTAAAGTATGTGAAAATCGTGATGTATTTTGCAGCTATTTTGAGTCTAGAAAGTCTTTTGGAAAATGTATTAAATATTTAGATTATGCTATTTGAAATTGACTGAATTAGAAGTTTAAATAGAGATTTTGTAAATTTGAAAATGTTGAAGTTACAGATGATACTTTGTCGAAATTTCGAGAAAAATTATATATATTTTTTGAAATAGTTATTGAGAACGATTTAGTGCTTAATTGTTAAGTTAGTTGATAGGCTTGTCAGACGAGTATAACTTGTGTGCCGGTCACGACGTTTGGTTTTTGGGTCGTGACATTATTTTTCTTTTATGATAATAAATGTAGTGCAATAACAATGTAAAACAACTATACAATGTCATTCCATTATAACTCACCACCACAACAAATAGTTAGATAAATGCATTTAATTTAAAATTTTATTGAATGGATAATTTTTTTAAGTTAAAAATTTATTAAAAAGAAAAAAAAATTGGGACATAAACTTAGCCAAGAAAAGAAAGAAAAAATAGTTAAAAAAAATTCTTCAAATCATGCGGGTTTTCTGTTCCTTTAACGAAAATTATATAATGTAATGTCTTTATGCATATTGTTTCTCACCATCTCTACAATTTGTTTTGCTAGCATATCTATTTTAAAAAAAAAAATACCGTAATATCTCAAAGGCATGAACAATCATGAGATGTAAATTATCATCGGTAGTAACGAAATTTATCACACTCGACACCATAACCTTTGAGTTGACTTCAAAATCGTAATAGATTTGATGATTTTGAACTTTCTTCTTCTTTAACAGTGTATCACTCCAAAAACCATACGCTTATTTGGATATTGATGATCCTCTTGTAAATGATTTACGTTAGCTGAATTAGATAAGTTAAAATAAAAGATCTCGTTAATTATATTTTTAAGACCCTTGATAGACTGAAATTTAGATTCTTAAAAAATAACGGTGTCTCTTAAATTAAGGTTGGGGATATAATTGATAAAAATAGAGTTAATAAGACAATATTTTCATAGACATATTGTTTTAAGAGTTAATAACACTAAATCATTCCATCATCATTATAATTTTTTTGACAAATGTCAATAAAATAAATAAAAAATCACAATTAATCGGAAAAAAATGCAGACTCGCGTTGAAGAAGAATAATTATAATTGAATGAGAACGTAAAATTAGGCTAATCTTAGCCGATTTACAGTGTCGGATCACTACTTAGTTTAAACTAACTGAAGGATAAAATTGGAAAAGTGGCACCGGCAGTCTGGCGGGCAACGTTACAAAATGGTATTTTGTTTTCCAACCCATTCGTTCCTCACTGAGTAATGTTACCGTTATACACCACACCTCTAACGTCTCTTTCCATTTCTATATTTTAAATCTTCAACACAAAACCCTACAATTTTTATACACACAAACCATTCAAATCTTACAAACGTAACCATTCAAATCTTACAAACGTAACCATTCTCCATAACATTGTTTCACAATCTCTTCTTTCATTCATTCTGCAACAACAATGGCACTTAGACCCATTGATAACGCTCTTCCAACAACAACGCAAGACAGACCCAAAAAACAACCTAAAATCGCTGTTGCAGCAACCCTAAAACAACAACAACAAAAACCTATTGCTTCCAATGACGAAAATCAAGTTCCATTGGAACCCACCATTGATTATATCTCATCCGACAACCTTAAACCTATGTCGGATCCTGAAGCTCAAATTCAAGTCAGCACAAAAATTCACTCTTTATTTTTTTCCTCTTTTAATTTGCCCTGATTTTTTGTCTTGTGATTCTAGCATTAACTTTTAGAAATCTTTGAAATTGCAGAGTTTGATTGAAGATTTGGATTCTAAAAATTGGGTCAAGGTTTGTGAATCGTTGAATGATGTTAGGCGATTCGCATTGTACCATTCTTCTCTTCTATTACCCATCTTGTAAGGGTTAATCTTTCTGTGTTAATTTTGTTAAAGTTTTGAAATTTTTGTTATGGGTTCAATTGGGTTTCTAGGGGTTTTGTTTCTGATGTTGTGAAGTTTGTGACCAGGGATAAAATTGTGTTGGTGGTGGCTAAGACAATGAAGAACCCTCGTAGTTCTCTTTGTAAAACCTCTATTATGGCTGCTTCTGATATTTTCAATGCTTTTGGGGACAAATTGTTTGATCCTTCTATCTCTGATGCATTTGATAGCTTGGTACTGTGGTCTCAATTTTCTCGTGTGTGTTTTATTGGTGTTTTTGGTTTATGGTTCTATTGATTAAAAGGGGTTTTTTGTTGCTGTTCTGTTTGAATTTCGATAGCTGTTACAGCTGCTGCTGAAAGCTTCTCAGGATAAAAGGTTTGTTTGTGAAGAAGCTGTGAAAGCACTTGGATCAATGGTGGGTTCCATGACACCTCTTCCATTGCTTCAGAAACTAAGGGTATATGTGAGTCATACCAACCTTAGGGTCAGGGCTAAAGCTGCTGTTTCTCTATCCAAATGTGTCTCCAAGATGGTAAAGTTTGCCCCTTTCATTGAACTTGATGTAACGTAGTGTTATTTATTTCTATTTAATTTATATTCATGGTCCGTGTAAAATTTTTTTACACTCAATGAATCATAACCATCAATTTATTAAAAATACTTGACTTTGATGATAACTACTTTTAAAGTCAGGTATATGAGTGATTGTGATTTATCGTTAATACACTGAAAGTGAATATAAGTTAGTCTCTATTTATTTTAGTGGGGTTTTTGTGTTTAATGTTTCTAAAAGGCATTCTATTATGGCAGCAGGGAATTGAGGACATGGAGGAGTTTGGGATGGAAAAGTTGATTGAAGGTGCAGCTGATTTACTGAATGATAGACTTCCAGAGGCAAGAGATGCAGCAAGAAGTATTGCAACTTCAGTGTATGAGGCATTGATTAAAGATGTGGAAGTGGAACAGAGGATGGAGGTGTGGCAGAGCTTCTGCCACTCAAAGCTAACACCAATTCACGCTCTTTCAATTTTGAAGATAGTTAAGCCTTAGAATTGGAGGAATGTTTCTTTTGTAGATGTTTGCTCATACCTGAGGCTTTTTTAGAATTTTAGCTTTATTTGTGCCAATGCTCATGATTCTACATGAGTAGCCATTATCAAAAATAAAACTTCCTTTTGTTTGATGTATTAATATATTATAATTATATTATTATATTAACAATTGTTTTCCATTCTTTTTTCTTCACAAAGGCAAAGAAAAATATTATTATTCAAGTACAAGTATTGGCCATGGCTCAAGAGAGACCAAACCACATTCACCAATACATAACAATGTAACATGACATTATTCAAGTCCCTCATCGTTTTTAATTACTGCATCATCTCCATAACAGAAACTTGTCCAAACACCCCTTTTGAAGCTATTGTGGGGGAGGGAGGGGGCGAGTGTGAATGGACATTGAATGAGATTGCTAGAGAAATGGCCTTTAGTGGAGAGGTGCTAATTATCGGTGAGATGATGGAAATATCAATAATGGTAGTCCAAAAAATCAATAGAGAATAATGATTGAAATATGTAGATGAAGGTAAAAAGATTTAATTTGTTGGTGTGTGACACAGGTAATTTGATATTAAAAAATAATTTAAAATATAGGTAGTGGAATAAAAATTAAAAGATAGGCGATGAATAATTTTTGTGGTGGATAAATAAATTTTGCATGATGCGTGTAATATCATTCTTACTTTTAGTAAAGCCAACTTAAGATTTAGTCAAAACCTATTACATAAAGTTTATTTTTGTCATATTTTTTTACGCGATTTATTATAAAAAATCATATCTAACAATAGATTCATGAGAATGAGGGGTCTAATTTATCTTTTAAGCTATCTTAGTTTTTTATTTTATGTACTCGTTGAACTATTCTTTTATGTATATGGTTTGTTTGGATACACATGCTATCATTGCATCTCTTCAAACACGAGGGTGAATCGGAATAGCGTTAAGGAGTAGTGAAGATGGAGTAATAATTTTAATATTTTAATTTTAAATAAGTTCTTTAACTTAAAATTACCAAACTATTCTCTTTTGAAAACTATATATGAAATATTTTTTTTCCCTTAATTATAAGTCGTCTTTGCAAATGACGGCTTTTTTAAAGAAACTTGAGTTTGTAAAGCGACTTTCTTAAGGAATTTTTTTTTCAATTTTTTTAATAAATATATATATAATTCATTCATAAAAAACATCACAAAATTTACAAAAATTACGATAAAATTATTATCCAGAGATGAACAAAAATACAATTTTCATTGCTTATGCACTTGTGGAAGGTGATACATGGGGTTCTTGAAGTTTTTTTGAAAAATTTGAAAAAGTACGTCACACTTCAAGTCAACGTTTGTTTAATTTCAAATAGACACAAATCTATTAAAAGTGTTTACAATAATCCAAATAATGGTTGACATGATCCTCTGTCAACACATGTGTACTGCATCCGACACATTGCACAAAATTTCATGAGAGAGTTCAAGGATAAGGAACTTCAAAAAAAACTTGTTTGTATGAGTAATGATTTAATTCTTCTTAGTATATTTTTCACTTATCACTTTATAATACTTGATAATTTTTACATAATTTATAACAAGATATGCATTAAGTGAACCATCATTCAAGTATTACCGCAATGAAATCAGGATGACAAATCCAAAGGCTTTAAGATGGGTCGATAATATTCCCCAGAACAATAGACTATGACGTATTCTCAAGGTCGACGATGGGGACACATGACAACAAACATTGTCGAGTCAATCAACGTAGTGCTCAAGGGTACACACAATCTCTCAATCACTACTTTGGTCCAATCAACTTACTATTAATTGGGAGTTTTATATGCAGAAAGGGAGCAACAACATTAGACATTGTTAGCTTCTGGTTGAGTATACACAAACGATTGCATGGACATGATTAAATATGAAGCTGGTAAGTCTAATACTCACCAAGTCATGCGATTCGACCGAAATTGTTATTTTTTCATGGTGCATGAAAATAGTAAACCCAAGAGAGGTGCGGCCAATTGGTTATTTCGAATTCAACCTTCAAAGAAAATGGTGTGGTTGTGGAAAATTTTAGGTTATGCACGTGCCTTGATCACATGTCATAGCTAGATTTTTACGCTCGTTAAAACTATTTAGTTCGTCTGTATGATGTGTACAAGGTTGTTAATGTACTCAACATCTACAAAAGAAGAGTTTCCACATATACCCAATGAAGAATATTGACCCACATATAAAGGCGAAACATTGTTTCACAATTATGAAATGCAGAGAATTAAAACAAATCGTCCAAATAGTACACATATTAGACTGAAATTGACATTAGAGAAAAAGTGCCAAGAAAACACAGATTATATTGGTTAACTGGTCATACTCGAAAACATTGTCTAAATATTACATACAACTCTAGTCAATCTACGTAATTTAAAATTTATGTTGTTGTATTTTTATGAATGAGTTATATATATATATATTTTATTAATTTAAAAAAAATTAGAAAAAAAATTCAAGTTGCAATTGCAAACTTCGATTTCTTTAAGGAAGTCGTCATTTGCAAGTGTTACTTATAATTAAGAAAAAAAAAGAGATATTTTAGTATATAATTTTTAAAAGGTAATAGTTTGATTTTTTTTTTCAAAATTGGGTTATTAAAAAAAAAAACAAAGATTGAACTATGAATCTATATAGGCTGATAATAATATTAAATAATAAATTATTTTTTTATAAAAAAGTAATAAATCATAAAAAAAAAGAAGAAAATAATAAATAAATATAAAATGGTAGGTTCGATTTATCCAATTGACGTTTTCCTTTTCCCTCGCATGTTTGGTTGAGCTTGTGAAGTGCAGTGCAGCAAATGAAATGAGTGGAGTGTGGATGTAGACGCCGTTTTTCATCTCAAATTCCTCTCAATTCGAATGGAAACCACCATCGCTCTCTTCATGCAAGCCTCTTCTTACAGGGTGGGTATATCTATCTCTTTCCATTCAAACCGCGCTCTTCAATTCTATCAATAGTAATACTGTTCAATTTTGAGCTCTTTTCTCTGTCGTCGATTAGTAAACACTTTTTCTCTAAATGGGTCGTTTTGCTTTACGTTCAAAATGCTGAGTTAACTTTACCCATTGTCGCAGATTATGTGTTCGATAAATTGTCAAACAGAAAGTTTTTTTTTTTTTTTTATTGGATTTTACTTAAGTTCTATTTACTTTGTTCCGTTTATATAATTCTCTCCTCGACATTTCAATTTCTCCAAAAAAATGTAAGTGTCCATTTGTTAGATAAAATGTTGTGTCCATTTGATGTTTGTATTGTTCTACTCTTGTTTGGAACGTTCTTCAATTTTGCATTTTCAATTCATCTTTTGAGTGTGATGAAAATAACTTAAACAGCGTTAACTGACTGATTCATTTAACCGAAAAGTGTGGTAGTTGTTGTTGTTTGGAAAAGAACTTGACGTTCTCAAGAATGTGTTTCAAATAGACAGTAGAAATATTCGAGTGTGGAGTTGAGCAACTGATTCATCATTTTATACTTTATTTTCACATTCTCTGCTTCATATTTGTTTCTTGACAGTTGAAGTCAAGTATGTATCAAGTAGATGTCTAAAACCTCTAGATTGGCATGAGCTTAATGCTTTATATCTGATGATTTGGAGAGTTATTGTCTCCTGTCTGTATTAACTTGGAACCCAATACTATTAGTCTGCTTCTGGTTAATATGTTTTTTTAATGTTATCAGGTGCTTTCACGAAATGCTTGTTTATCCTCCCGGAGAACTAATTCCATTGGCTTGTACTATTCCCGGGGAATCTCACCAGCCAAAGTAGTATCACTCCCAAAATTTTCAAACTACTGTACTCATTCAAAGGATGATATCTGTTCTTCAAAGCGAAGATCACGGGGCCCTGTTATGGCAGGAAAAAAGGCCGCAGAAGGTAATGTATTTTCTATTTCAAGTATAATTTCAGTTTTTTAAACACAGTACTTCTTGTTAATATGCTAATTAAAGAGAGTAAGCATGCATCTCCGAGGTTAGTTACATAACCTACCTTAACTTTAGGAATCAAGCAAGATGATGGTAAATACAAGCACACAGTTGATCTTCCTAAGACAGCGTTTGGTATGAGAGCAAATTCTTCAATAAGGGAGCCTGAAATTCAGAAAATATGGGCGGATAATCAAGTATTTAAAAAAGTTGTTGACAAAAATAGCGGAGTAAGTTCTGGACTTCCCCTTAGATATCCCCCAGATAATTATTAGGACTTAACTAATATGTTTCAACACCTTTATCAGGGAAGTTTCATTCTTCACGATGGTCCTCCATATGCCAATGGTGATCTTCACATTGGCCATGCCTTAAATAAAATTTTGAAGGATATTATAAATCGTTATAAGGTATCTTTTCCTTTCTTTGAACATGTACTTTCAGTTTATTTCTTTCTCATTTGATACAAAGCATATTTTTGTTTTAAGTCTGCTAGCCTTTGGCACATGCACACTGTAATGATATATCTTTTGTGGGCAGCTCCTTCAAAACTATAAAGTTCATTTTGTGCCTGGATGGGATTGTCATGGTCTACCAATTGAATTAAAAGGCAAGAGTTATTTTTTTTAGTAGCATTGTGATAATGACTGTCTTAACATGTGGTTGTGTTCAATAACAGTATAACAGTATTGCACTAAAATTTAGTCTACATGTCAAATATGTAGATAGTTCTTGGTATAATACTTATTAATAAATATGTTTTAAAGGGACATAAATGTTGATAAGTATAGGTGCTTATGAAGTGAACCCATTTACATGTTTTTGTTTTTCATTTTTTTAGGAAGTTTGTTTTCATGCTGTCAGTTAATGTGTGTACATATAATTTAAATATTGTATATGTACACATATAGTTCTCAGGTTATTATTAGTAATGCAAAATTTTGATGGACACTTTTTTTATTTGCAACATCTTATGAGCCCAATCTTTTAATTTTGTTTTAGAGCAATAAATTCTTATGTTCCTATTACCTCTTAGGCAGGGGTTGGTGTTGGTATGATACTACAATTTCACAACTTCACACGTAAATTGCACTTCAGCTTGTATCTATTATTACATTCTTTGAGCAGTATGCTTGTTTGAATTATTTCAGTCTTGCAGTCAATGGATAAGGAGGCTAGAAACAATCTTACACCATTGAAGTTGAGAGCAAAGGCTGCTAAATTTGCCAAAGATACTGTTAAAACTCAGATGTCATCTTTTAAGGTCCCTTCTTTGTTTGCACTCTATGAATTCCATGTATTATTGCATTAGTATCTGAACCATTATAGATCTCTTACAATTTACAATTCCATTTTGATTACTGGGAAATTATTTCAACCATATACATGATTTTTATTTTATTTATTATTGTCTTTTTTGATTAAATGCATCTCAAACATGTTAATAAATATCTGCAGCGCTTTGGAGTATGGGCAGACTGGAATAATCCCTATCTTACTCTAGATCCAGAATATGAAGCTGCCCAGGTAGCTGGTACAGCCTTTCTCGTTTACCATTACGGATTTATTAACTGAACACAGAATTCAGCACTCTGGAAATTTTGGAATAGTTTAGATATTCTGTAGTTACTTATCATGTCAATTGCCAATTCTTGGTCATTGAGATTCATGGTTAATACAGATTCGTCCTATTCATGATGTATTATAGATATTAGAGTTTATGGCTTTACTTTCACAATTTGGATTATTTTGCTGTGAGAACTCTAATAGAAAGGACCTCAATATTCAGTCAAGACCTAGGTAGATTGTGCAGACTGCTTTAGCAATGAAATTTTTCATTTGCACATGACTTCAATTATACTGGTTCCTATATAGTCCTCTTAACTTGCATCATATGATATTCTAGATTGAAGTATTTGGCCAGATGGCCTTGAAAGGCTATATCTACCGAGGCAGAAAACCTGTTCACTGGAGCCCCTCATCACGGACAGCACTTGCTGAAGCTGAATTGGAGGTAAATTGATTTATCATCTTGTTAAACCTGTTGTCTAATGTCTTTTATTAGTGTGTACTATACAACTTGGTGTTGTATAGTGTGTGTGGTAGTCGCACAATTATTGCCTTCTTGGCCACTTAAGCATGCACACACAAGTTTTGTGTGATTCTGTGCATGCGAGTGCTTGCAGTTTTTTCTCGTGTTACAATAGATGAAAAATATTTTATAGTTTTATATATTTTGATTGTATCTTATAATAATATCTCAAGATTGGTTTCTATATTTCATTATATATCACAATTTTGTTTCCTGATTTAATTAGAATTAAGAGCTTAATATTATTATAAATAAGGATCAATACTTTGTTGTTTGTAATAATATATAATCATCATTCTGAGCATTGCATTTCTTCTCTCAATACCTAAAAGATTAACTTAAATATTTCCAAAACCTGATTTGGTGGAGATTTGAGTATTTATTTACCACCTACTTGGTTTCTATGTAGTACCCAGAAGGGCATGTTTCAAGAAGTATATATGCCATTTTTAGAGTTGCAAGTGCTCCTCTAATGCCAAGTGGCCTACTACAAGAATTTCCAAATTTGTGTTTGGCCATTTGGACTACTACTCCGTGGACTATTCCTGCCAATGCAGGTAGGTTTTTCATTTGTTGCATTTTCCATATTGGCTTATGACTCACAGATATCTCT
Organism: Cicer cuneatum; assembly: GCA_037974295.1. Lineage (NCBI taxonomy): Eukaryota > Viridiplantae > Streptophyta > Magnoliopsida > Fabales > Fabaceae > Cicer > Cicer cuneatum. The sequence continues at coordinate 10,718,887 of JBBPBO010001984.1, forward strand.
GGTTGCTTTTGCTAGTCAGAATTGTCTTAATTTCCATGTCCTCTAATTGTACTTCTGTGAATTTCTGTGTGATAAACAGAGATATCTTGAGTTCTGTATTTATGGTTCTTTATTCATGTAAATGGGAACTAGATATGTAGGTTCAGCTTTCTACTTACTTAATCTGCTATAGTTAGTACAGTTTGTTTTGTACCACTAGTTTTGTTTGTATCTGTTAGGGACCAAGAGGCCACGATACCCCAATACACGTTCCTCGGAAATCTGGCATTGGAAAAAATTTCCCAGGTTTCGAACCTTCGTTCCTTTGGCGCCAAAAACTAAACCAAAGCACTACCTTCAATGGTAATAAACACCAGCTCGAACTTTTCTGAAGCATGAATGTCTAGTACTTCAAATCACTTTTTCACCTTAGCAATCCACCCAATTTGGTCCCCCCCTACAAAAACTGCTAATTCCATTTTCTTGGACCAGATTATGTTCCCGTTAGAATCTTTTGAAGGCTCGCCTTCCTTGTATTCGATCTTCCCCTGTTGACAGGAAGAACCATGTTTCATCTGTGTTTTCTTTTTCGCTTCCAGTCTAATCACCTGACCATGATACCTTGCCACTTCATCTACTTGACAATCACTTGTTTGATGTTTTCGGTGTTGGTCATATTATCACGGAGGTTAGCGAGTTGTACCGTGTGCTCCACTACCATCATCTTGAGAAATGTGACCTCTAGATGCATTTCCATCCTTCAATTACACTGGCTATCTGTCAAGGATCCGCCGCGTCAGACCAATTTAATCGACTTTGATTGATCAATGTGGATAAAGAACATTGATACTAAAACAAAAGGAAATAACAAACAAATTCATAGTTTATTAGCTCTGCCAAGAGAGTTTCCCTTCACAACTGTTACAACAGGTTAGAAAACAATTCACATACTGTGCTCTCTCCTCTTCTCTTCTCGTTCAAATTTAAACCCTCTTACAAACTTCGTTCCCCTTGGGCCTCTTGGTCTCTAACAGTATCCTTTATGTATCTGGTATTTGTATATATACTTATTTTGGCCCCAGAGTACCGGGGAAAAAAATATATTAGGACTGTTTGAGTGCACCTTATTTCTCTTAAAAAATATCGTATCTGCGTAGTGTTATTGCTGGCGCACATTGTATCAATTAATACAAAATTTCTTTACTCAAAATGTTTTTATTTTATTTATGTCACTCGTTCTCTTCTTTATCTCTCTTCTTTCTACTGTTTTGTGCTCAGCTGTTGCAGTAAATCCCAAGCTTGAATATGCTGTTGTTGAAGTAGAATCGCTAGATGGACAGGCCTCTTCATCTGGTGAAACTAGAATGGAAAGGCTTGGAATTGTTTTGAACGATGAGAAAAAGCCGTTTCTTATTGTAGCTTCAGATCTTGTGCCAACGTTAGAGGCAAAATGGGGTGTGAAGCTTGTTGTCAAGAGAAGACTGTTGGGTTCTGACTTGGAAAACTACAGGTAATTGGCAGTACCAAAATGAACAATTGGTTTCTTCTTTTTGATTTTGCCACTGATATTTGTTTCAGTAAATTTATGTGTTTAAAAATCTTATTCTTATCTATGGTAAATGAGAAATTTTCACCCCAAGGATATGATTAACTTTTATGGTCTCAGATACACCCATCCAGTAGATAGTAGGGAATGTCCGGTTGTAATTGGGGGAGATTATATTACAACAGAAACAGGAACAGGATTGGTCCATACAGCTCCTGGACACGGTCAAGAAGATTATGTGACTGGTCAGAAGTATGGGCTACCCATACTATCTCCAGTAGATGATAATGGCATATTCACCGAAGAAGCTGGGCAGTTTAGTGGGCTTGATGTTCTTGGTGAAGGTAACACTGCTGTTGTGAAATATTTGGATGAAAATTTGTCTCTCATCATGGAAGAATCATACAGTAAGTTCTTTCTGTCTTCATCACGCAGTTCTCTTAATGTTCGATCTATAATTATAGATCGATTATCATCATGGGTCCTTCTCTTTGCTTTGTTTTTTTTAATTTAGAACACAAGTATCCATATGATTGGCGGACGAAAAAGCCAACAATATTTAGAGCAACAGAGCAATGGTTTGCATCAGTTGAGGGATTTCGCCAAGCTGCTATGGATGCTATTGGCCGTGTAAAATGGGTTCCACCTCAGGTATTGCATTTAAAGTTTCTTTGCTACATAATTTCTATTTATTTGAAATTTTCTGTTGGATCTTGCTAATGGGTTTCCTAAGGACATTATTTAAGGATTCCAAATAAGGTAATTATCTATTGAAAAAATTAAGTATATCAATTTCCAATGCATTAAATACACAACTTTCAATAAAAACTTACTATTTTAGACTTATTAAACAACATCCTTAGGGCACCCATTAGCATTTGCCATTTATATTCTCTTAGAGATGTGCTACTCATCATTTTTGGGGCTGCCTTTTGCTGATATATGTGAATTTCTTAGGGAGAAAACAGAATCTCAGCAATGACCTCCAGCCGCTCTGATTGGTGTATATCACGACAAAGGACTTGGGGTGTGCCCATTCCAGTTTTTTATCATCTGCAGTCTAGAGAACCTCTTATGAATGAAGAGACAATTGATCATATAAATTGTAAGTGAAAAAAATAGTGCTTAAGTTATGATTTTGTACTCTCTCAATTTATTTTTGCGTTTAATATGATTACTTTTTTGGTTGCCAATAAATATAAAACAAATATTATTGCCCATATTTGAGTACGTGTAGTGGTAAATATTCCAAAGTTGCTTATGCTTGTTTAAAGCATGTTGGTCCTATGAAATCAATATGTCCTAATATTGATCTTTTGCGTTTCTTTCTGTGACTGTCAGCTATTATTGCCCAAAAGGGTAGTGATGCATGGTGGTACATGACAGTAGAGGAACTCCTCCCTGCTAAATACCGTGATAAAGCAGCAGAATATGAAAAAGGAACTGACACAATGGATGTGTGGTTTGATTCAGGTACAAATATAAGAATCTACCTGAGCTAATCTTGCCGGCATATAGTTGTCCATTAATTTAGTTCATTGTTTACTTTCTTTGAATTTGGTGTTTCTTGGCTGGTTATTTTTACTCCAGGTTCCTCTTGGGCTGCAGTCTTGGGAAAAAGAGAGTCCCTTGGCTTTCCTGCAGACTTGTATCTTGAAGGAACAGATCAGCATCGAGGGTGGTTTCAGAGTTCATTGCTAACTAGTATAGCTACAACAGGTAATAATTTTTTTGACTTACAATCAAGATAAATGTCCTCTGTCCCTCAAATTAGCAAGGAAAATAATCAGATTATCAGTCAACTTAAATAATTTAAGATTGTAATAAGTATATATATTTATGGTACCTCAAATATGATTTTTGTTTTTCATTTAGTTATTATTTAGTCTTTAAAAATACAAAAATCATGTGCTTTTAGTGCCAATAGGGACTAAAACACTATTTTTGTTAAATGTAGGACTAAACTACAACAACCAAAGTCTTTTTAAACCAAATGGGGTCGTTATATGAATTAAATAATGTTCTATATTGTGTACCATATCTGTAGGCAGACCATTTTATTCTATTTCTCTCTTGATGGTTTGGCGTATAAATTTCTTTGGTCTCCAGTTTCCTCTAACTATTTTACCATCTTTATCTAGTCTACCCCCCTATACAGTGCTTTTATAATTTTTCACTATGCATGTCCAAACAACCATTTTACAATTGCAGCTGTCCCAACTTTTCCTCTAAGGAATTCATTCCTAGTCCTCGCTAATGACTTTCAACAGGACTTTTTGGGTGAGATTGTCTTCAAATATTTATATTTATGCTAGTCAGACACTAATTCTTTCATTTTTGTCTAATACAGGAAAGGCTCCATATTCTTCGGTTTTAACTCATGGATTTGTATTGGATGAGAAAGGCTTAAAGATGAGCAAGTCTTTGGGTAATGTTGTGGATCCACGAAGTGTGATCGAAGGAGGAAAAAATCAGAAGGCAAGTTACATAAATGTATTCTGTAAAATATAAAATATTAGTTCTGGAACTGTATCAAACCCTATAATTTCACTTTATCAAAATTGCATTGTTCTCAGGAAGCACCTGCTTATGGAGCTGATGTCCTTCGGCTTTGGGTTTCTAGTGTAGATTATACTGGTGATGTGATGATTGGCCCTCAAATTCTTCGTCAAATATCAGAAATTTACCGGAAGTTACGGGGAACTTTAAGATACCTCTTGGCAAATCTTCATGACTGGAAAGTAAGTTCAAGTCCTGTGGCTGAATCAAATCCTTTTTCTTTTTCCTGGACATACTAATACTGCCAAATGTATCTGTGAGCACATATCTTTTTTCCACTTTTTCATACTTCTAAGTATGTAATTGTTTTGTTGGCAGACAGATTATACTGTTAATTACGACGAACTTCCAAGGATTGATAGGCATGCACTATTTCAGCTTGAGAATATTGTAAAAAACATTCAAGGGAATTATGAAAGTTACCAGTTTTTCAAAATATTTCAGGTATGTTGTTTTAGATCCTACAGGAACATTCTATATCTACAGAATATGTTAATATGCTTAGTCCATGCATAGGTGTGAATGTGGACGACATATTTTAATAGATCTATCTAGGTTTGCTATAGTGGCACTGAAATTTTTAAAAGACCCAAATGTTGAAATGCGCATCTGCTTGATTGTAATTTGTTTTAGTAGAATTGAAAATGATATTTGGGTTGAAAAGGGGCTATCTGTGGCATATCCCTCATGTTTTTATCTTCATATAAAAACTTTTATTATGTTCTCTTAGCATGACATTTCATGTAATTTAGCTGAATTTTTCTCATCTAAATAGTTTGATTTACCAAAAATTACGGTGTGTTTTTTTCCCATTCTCAGATTTTACAGAGGTTTGTAATAGTTGACCTTTCAAATTTCTATTTTGATGTTGCCAAAGATCGACTATATGTTGGGTACGTTTCTCTCTTGTTGTATTGCTTATAGCCTCCGTTGTGCATTTGCAAAAACAATTATGGACAGATATTTAGGTTTTGATATACACAACTCGGCCTTTGTATGGCAGCACAAGATATGAATATTGCCTGTTTTACATTTTATTCTGTGTTTCTGTTTGGTCTCAAAAACACATCTCTTCACACTTATTTTTCACAGTGGATCGACAAGTTATACAAGGAGAAGTTGCCAAACAGTTCTTGCGGCTCATCTCCTTTCTATTGTGAGAGTAATAGCACCAATATTGCCCCATTTAGCTGAGGATGTGTGGCAGAATCTTCCATTTCAGTATACAACCGATTATGGTTCCTTTGCTGAATATGTATTCGAATCAAGATGGCCAACATTGAATGAAAGATGGCTTACTCTACCTGTTGAAGAAATCGAATTCTGGGAAAAAATTCTTGAGGTACACTCTCATTCATGAAAGAATTATAACTTGTAAGTGCAATTTTCCCAATCTAAGAGTAATCAAAACTTAGCATCAATTTTTCGTTGAACATTATAAAATGATAAAATAAGCAAATTGTTACTTAATCATTTAAAATTGATCAAAATATGCATGCAATAATCTCTTTCAAAGTCAGTATCTTAGTTTTTGTAAAAATATGAGTAATTTGTGTCTAAGAAGATCACACACCTTCTATTTATAGTTATGCTGCAATAATTACATTTAATGCCTAGGAAGTTGTATTAACTAGGACTGCTAACAATTAGCCTAAGATGTTGCACAATCAAGTAATAATAAAAACATACAATGAATTTTAACACTCTCCCTCAAACTAAAGCTTACTATGCTTTAAGCTTGTCACATTAAAACATTTTCTCACAAAAATTGAAACTAAGTTTGACAATTGTTGGGTTAGTGTAAGTCATAACCAACATAACTCACCATCAAGATGATCCTCGACAAGAAGAGAACACACTATTAATGATTCATGTGTGGGAAAAGAGTCACCACTAGATTGATTGTCGGTGGAAATAAAAGGTATCAACAACTAATATGATTCATATGTGGGCGAAGAGTCACCACCGGATTGATCGTCGGTGAGAATAAAATCACCACTAATATGATTTATATGTGGGAAAAGAGTCACCACCAGATTGATCGTCGGTTGGGATAAAAGGCCGGAATAAAAGGTGGACGACGTTGGAAAACGGTGGACAGAGAGAGCTGCACGCGCTTACATGAAGGTGGAGGTGCGTGTGGTGGCTGTTGGTGACGGGAAAAGCACCACCATGCTCACCGGAGGATTGCGCGGCGGTCTGTGGTGGTTTTAGACAGTGGGTCGCAATAGAAAAGAGGCAGCTGGTGTAAAAAAAGGACAGAACTGTGGAAAAACGGTGGTTATGGTGCAATTGCTGCTGACAGCGGTAGTGAAGCACAGAGACAGGTCACATAATCAAAACCGGCTCTGATACCATGTAAAATATATGTGAAATTTATGTGTCTAAAAAGATCACACACCTTCTATTTATAATGATGCTGCAATAAGTACATTCAATTCCTTAGAAGTTGTATTGAGTAGGACTACTAACAATTTGTCTACGATGTTGCACAATCAAGTAATAATAAAAACATACACTGAATTTTAACAGTTTTACATCATCTGCCAAAAATCAACTTCCGTAAAAGCTTCAATTATTTGGTAGCTCGCAGAGACTTATATATAATTTTACATCTAATACACATTTGAACTGCCAATGAATTTTCAAACCATTATAAAACTTGAAACAATAAATAACACTTGTAATAACTGATTAAAATAAAAATCTTTAAGACTACAAAAAAACCAAAACTTAGACTTAATGATTTTTATTTTAATAAGTTATCTCTAGTGTTATTTATTGGCTCACAGTTACTATTAAACTAGATGCAGAAAAAGTGTCCCATAATTTATTCTTTCTCAAATTTTCTAAAACTACAAGGTGATAATAAACATATTAGATATTTATTCTATGTATTCTGTTACTAAATGAATACACCTTTTACCAGCTGAGAGCCGAGGTGAATAGAGTGTTGGAGGTGGCCCGAACTGGAAAATTAATTGGTGCCAGTTTAGATGCTAAAGTTCACATTTATACATCCGATGCCATCATGGCATCCAAACTATCTGAACTATGTGCAAGCAAAATTGATGCTGATACACTGAATCGGTTATTCATAACGTCTCAGGTATGTCTTAAGCTACAAATACTTTTCGGTGACTTAAAGCTAATGAAGAAGATAATAATATTTAGGGGTTGTTATTTGTCATATTATGATTCATGCTTTGACTGAGCAACCCTTGCATATTAAGGCTTTATGAATCAACAAAGAATGGCTAAGGTTTTGATAGTAGTATTTTGTAATACATGTCTTTTACCTTGTTTATCAACTTGGCTAGTTTAGATTCCAGAACTAGTTATTATTTTAAATAAATTATCCCTAACAAAAACCATAAAATTGCATGATCGAGGTTTTTAGATTAAGGCAAAAAAACTAGAATTGGAATCTAGTATCCAAGATGTTTCAAATTCTTATTCAGATTTTTTTATTTATTTGGACATTGGATATACAATACTATATACTATAAATTAATTTTTATTTTATCCCATGATGGCACATTCAAACTTCAAAGCAGAGATTTATGTTTTGGACCTTTGGCATTGCATCACTTTGTGCCCAAGAGTTGACATTTCACTCCTTGAATTTCAAAACCCGTCCAAAGAAAAAGAAAGAGAAAATAAAAAATAAATAGTATTGTTCTATGATTTGAAGCTTTTATTGAGTGCACATGCCATATTAATAAGCTTTTTTATGTCATTATTTAAACTGTTTTTACAATTTTTTTTGGGTACATGTTTTATTGGCAATACTCAGGCTGAGATTCTTCCTTCATTGGAAGATGAAAATGTTGCAAATATACCATATAGTGGTGAATGCCTAATTCAGGGGAACAATAAAGTGTGGATTGGTGTATCTCGTGCCAGTGGTTCAAAATGTGAAAGATGTTGGCATTATTCACATGAGGTTGGTTCGTTTTCAGTCCACCCTACCCTTTGCAGCCGCTGCTATGATGTTGTTGCTGTTCAGATGTCCTCTGCCTCTGAAGTAGCTGCTGTCAGTTAAGATTTCAAGACAAGAAACTTCCTTTGAATTTCAACCTCATTTGTTTTTTAATTAAAAATATTTATTTTTGAAATTGAATTGTAATAAATTGTAAATGTAAAAATTATTTATATCACCCACAATTTGTAGTTGTCTTGCATAACAATAAAAAATTATATGTTGCCAAGTATATTATAGTGTAGGTGGGTAATAATTGATAAGAGTTATCACGTGTTCTAATGTTACCATTTTGGGATGAAAGTGAAATGAAAGGAGACTAAAGTGTAGTTAGAGATGAAGAAGGATTTTGGTGAATAATTTGAGATATAGGAAAGAAAGGATGAATTGTTTTTCATGATTACACCTCATCATTTTAATGACGTAGGATTATAAATGATTAAGTGTGAATCAATTATTCGATGACTATTTTTATCTATTTATTTGCTTAATTTTATTTATTTATTAGCCATCAATTTCAACTATATCAATTATAGTTAAACCGATTGACCAAATTAAACGAGGTGATAGGATTCTTGGGACTAAGAAGTAATTACTCAACCAGTTTAGTTAGAAGATATCTTTTAGACATATTTTGTTACTTTGTTTAATAGCATTGCTATTGTGTGGTTGATGTAGTTATTTTATTGTATATGCATCAAATTTTATAAAATACAATCAATTTTTTTGTTCTAGGTTCTTTCTATTAATTTTGGGGTGTGACCCTATTCGAATTGTGTCGAAATATTTAGTATTTTAATTTAGAGTTGGGTCATGAAAAGAGTGTATTATACATTGGATTAAGGTATTCCATCAAATACTAATAGGTGGATGAAGTTGCAAAAGAAGAATAGAGTGAAAATTGTCATAGACATTAATTTTTAAAAGAGATAACAGATATTTTTTAAAGGGGATAACAAATATTAATAATCTCACACTGGACAAATAAAAGTGTTGAATGTAGTAACTTAAATCATGAGACTCTCTTAAATAATTGACTAATCTTTTGGGTTTGATTCTCTTTATTGCTTAAGTCCTAATAATTTTTTTTTTAAAATTAAGTCCTAACAATTAGTATTTTCATTTTGATCGCATTCCCACTTCCCCATTGTCAGCAATAAGGATTTCAATTTTTGATGCCAACCCCATATATATTTAGAGAATGTCTATTAAAAAGTAATGAAAGACTCCATATATATTTTGAGAATGTCTATTAAAAAGTGTGACTGGCCTAATTCTAAAACTAATTTACAATGTAATACCAATTTTAAGAATTTTAATATTTTTTTATTTCAATTGTACCACTTTTTAAGAACTTAATAGATACATTTCATGTTATTTTTCATTTTGCTCTCATAAAAATAATTTACACATGACAACTTCTCATTCTCCTCCAATATCCTACCAAGAATCATCATCAATACTAAGAAAGAAAGGTAAGATCTTGAATGTGTTTTTGACCTAATTGATGCTAAGAATCACTATTTGAAAATGAGGGTTATATATGATAATTTCATAAGTTTGAGCCTATGAAATTAGTTCATGGCATGACTACGGTTGTTTTTAGATTCTTTGGAAAAGATTGTGAAATGTGACGACTCATTCTAAACATATACACCTTATTTAGAGAATTATAAACAAAAAGTTAATGATAACTTTAAGAAGATAAGGATTTAGTGTTCCTTCTTATGCCCTAGATGTGAAAGTTCTCTTGAAGACATTAACCACGTCGTTAAGGTTTGTATTTGAGCGACCCATACTTGATTTTCTCCCAATTGAAATAAGAAGCGAGGATTTTGGCAACAAATTTGAAGATTGGTTAGAAGAAATTGTTTTAAAAGCCCCATTTAAAATTCTATAGTTGATTGTACTCATAAACATAAAATATTTGGTGGCACATAATTTTTTTGCTTTGAGAAGAAGGAGACTCCGGTCTCAATAGTTGTCTAGAAGTCTATTCAATTCATGTACAATTTTGAAGCTGATATTCAATGTTCCTTGCTTGACTCATCATCTAACTAGGTCTTCAAGTTCATTACAATTCAATCCAATAACAAAAACATGTGGATTATTCCTTTAGAAGATTTTTTCAAAATAAATGTAAATGCAACTTCTTTAGTTGATCTTCATTGACAGAAACAGTCACATAGATAAACAAGGGTGTGATGTAGCCCAACCTAGGGCTGGACAACGGGCCGGGTTGGGCGGGTTCGGGCCCAAAAACACCAACCGGCCCAATCCGCGGTTGCCAAACAGAGGCCCAATTTCGCCCAATAAATAACTCGGGTTTGCGGGTCGCGGGTAGCGCGGTTACACAGGTAAATACACTCGGGTTGGATCTTTGTTTGGGCTATTCAAATTTTTTGGCCCAATAACTTGTTTATAAAAAAAACCAACTATTGTATTGTAATTTTTCAGAAAAATAGTAGTTTTTTTAATCCATTCTTTTGACTATTCAAATTTTGGGAATGGTATAAACTTTTAGTTGTAAGCTGTTGTATGTGTATGTTAATGTATGTTAAGTGAATGTTTTTAGCCCAATTTTAAAAGAAAAAATAAATACAAATTTTGACTTTAAATGGCTCAAAATGGTTTTTCTGAAATGGCTATTCAAATTTTGACTTTAAATGGCTCAAGTAAAGTAAGTCAACAAAAGCACAACACAAGCAACTGTCCATTTCAATCCTTACGTTTCCACATTGTGTCGCAAAATGTGTATGTTTTTTCAGAATAGATAACATGCAATTCTAAAAGTAATAAGACAAATAAGATGGTATACAGGATTTAATATGATGTCAAAGGGGGATCAATCAAAAGCTCAAGTTCACTTATTGGTATACAAGCTTTAATATGATTTTCAAATCATCAGTACTTAAAAAGTGCAAAATGCACCAATAAGTATAACTCTACTAATACCATACATATCAGTCTCCAACTACTTCTATACATACATAGTTACAGAAAAAGATAAATTACAATATAAGAAATCACTGATCCAAACAAAAGTAAGTCAACAAAACCACAGCACAAATAACAGTCTATTTCAATCCTTGGATTCCAAAATACATTATTAACACCAATAGGGACTACAGTTATATATAATCTTAGGTTATAAGTGACAAATCATTGCAAAATTAAAATGAACTATGCAACCAAAAGAGACAACACATGAACCTAGATAAATCACATCACCCAAAATTTAAATAGGTTAATAGGGTCATTTAAGCAAGTTGGCATACAAGAATGAACAACTTTAATATACAAAAGTCAAAAAGAACTTAATCGAAAACTAACAAGCCAACCTGTGGTACTGCTTGCAGGTTTTTCCAGCTTCAGTTTCTGTAATGCTTAAATGAGGGTGCTCAGTAGCAGCTTCAGTATCAAGCAAGCACATATGTCAAGATTATATATTATATATATGCCAAGGAAGACATCAGAATGTAATAGGAAGATATAACAATAGTAACTTACTAGGCAGAACAGTAGTTTATACCATTCCCAAAAAACTCATGTTGATATTGTCATAGAGCCAAGTCAATATTTGATATATTTGTGTGACTTCAAAAAATTCAAAAAAGTCCAGATCTAAAAAGTTTGACAAAATTAGTTAGTATTAACACAAGATTGAAAAAATCATTTCAAATTAGTAACAATAAAAGGAATATGACATACAATAATTTTATTCAACCACAACAATGTGGCTGTGATGATGAGCCATCTGCAGTAGTTGCATTTCCTGCTGACATTCCTTGAAACTCTGAAATAATTAACAAAATAATAAACATTCGACTATATTATTAACATATAAATATATTAAGAAGTTCAAACAGTTAAAAGATATATAAATAATTTTACCTTTAATAATTTCTTCAGAAAGATCAACATCTTCACTAAGATTTAAGTCTTTAAAATAAGTGAGTGAAGGTTTTAACCAATTCTGAGTGCAGATTAATGCTTCAGCCATTTCTGGCTTAAGAGAGCTTCTAAATGTCTCAATGACTCTCCCACCAGTGCTAAAAGCACTTTCAGAAGCAACTGTAGATACCGGTATGGCCAAAATATCTTTGGCTATAAGGGATAAGATTGGGTACTGAGTTGCATTATGTTTCCACCAAGCAAGAATATCAAACTTTTCACTCATCTTCACACACTTACTAGAATAATATCCTTCAAGCTCATTTTGTTGGTCAATGGAGTCTTTCTCTTTCAAATGGTCTTCAAAAGCTTGTACTCTGGCCATATGTGAATTATGGGCAGCATGAACAGATGTTTCATCTTGGGAAGCATTGTCAACAGCCATGGGAAATGATTGTGGTGAATTATTTGTTTTTTCATAGACTTTTTTATACCAATTGTACATTTTAGTTAAATCTTCTTTAATTAATGTGATCAATTCAGTAGCCACCTCTGATTTAGTTGCATACATATCTTGAAAGCACCACTCAACATATTTCAACTTATACCGTGGATCGAAAATTACCCCAAAATACAGCAACTTGTTAATGTTTGTAATACGACTCCAATACTTATCATACTTTGTTAACATATCAGCATCCACACTTGCAAAAATGGTATTCAAATTCAAAGAGGCATTTTGCAGCTCACAATAGATTGCAGACAATTGGTGAAAAGCTTCATGTATACTTACATGTTGTGAAGAGGAAAAAACTCTAGTTGCCTCATAAAATAACTTCAAAAAAGTTGCAAACGCCTTAGCTATATCCCAATCAGAACTAGTTGGGGGACCAGCTTCCCCAAAAAAATCCTTATAACTAGACTCCTTAACCTCAAGCTTCCCAAAAGCTACTTCAAACTTCTCTGCAGCCTCAAGCATCATGTAGGTGGAGTTCCAGCGAGTTGAAACGTCAAGAGATAGCAATTTTTTACAAGATATTCCAGCCAATTGAACACATTCCTTAAACTTGGAAGCTCTATGAGATGATGATTTTACAAATCTAACAGCATTTCTAATGCTAGAGATTGCCAAATTTTTTTCTTTCAAGCCATCAGTTTCAACTAAATTCAAAATATGAGCAGCACACCTCATGTGGAAGTGATAGCGTTTCAGCAAGTGTACTGAATCGTTGCAAGTAATAATTAAAACGGTAATACCGAGTGTCGAACTCAAGGATTGCGTTTTACTATCGAATTATCTTTAATTACTGAAATTGAACAAAAAGTTTCTAGATTGAGTAGAATAATATTAGAAATAACAATGGTAATGAAATTGAACTTTTATAATGAGAAAAATGTTAGGGATGAGTTTCACTTTGAGTCCAACCTTGGTTTCTAATTTGATCCTAGTTACTGAATTCCTTTATTGAATTATTACCGAATTCTCTTTAGTATTTCTGCCCTAATGTCTTAGTGACAGAACCTTGAATTCCAAAATAACCCCTAATTCCTTAGTGGATTTAAAATTAGGATTAAGCTTTACGGTACAAAAATTCTCTTTTTAAATTGTTGTCTTTGCAACTAATTCAATTGGTTTCATGACCTGCATTTATCCCTAGACTACAATCTCATGAATTTCTCATCTCAAGCATTCGTAAAGTCCACTCCCGTTTCAAAATACAAATCGTAAAACATTTTAATGTTGATCAGGCAATAAAAAGCATTAAGCACAGAGATGAGAAAAATAATTCAATAAACATATTCATATAATAAGGAATCAAATCAGACAATTAAGGTATTCATCTAGTTTCACTCATCCTAACAAATAGGATTTAGTTACTCATTACAGAGATTAAAGAGATAGAGATTAAAGAAGAATTACAAGAAAGATTCATGAATGATTGTTGATAAAACTCCTTCAATGGTGTAGAACAGCCGTCTCTGAGCTTCTCTGCTAGGGCACAAGTCTCTAAACTTCTCAATTGACCAAAAGATCCTTAAAAAAAATCAGAAAAACTCGATTTTATGCAATCTGCAGCGCGCCACGCTCCCCAGGCGCATGCCTTGCTCTTCAAGCGCATTTAAACAGAATCAGCAGCGCAGAAATGCGCTTCAGGCGCATGCTTTGCGCTTCAAGCGCACAACATCTTTAGTCTGACGTATACTACATATTTCTACTATTTTGAGTCCGAATTTGGCTCCGGTGTCTTCATGAAAGTTGTAGCTATGGATGTTAGAATTCATTTGCACTTGGTTTGACTCCAATTGGACATCTACAACTCCATATATCACTGAAATACTCCACATAGGTCATGTTGATTTCTCACCATAATTCAGCACTGCACTAAAAACAAAGAAACGACGCAATACTCCGAAAAATCTCTACTTAATCAACGAAATAAGAACATAAGAATTTTATTAAACCCAAGAACTAGAATCAACAAAATATATCAAATAAATCATTAAATTAACTAATGATTGAAGATAAATAAGACTAAAAACAATGAAAAATATGCATATGATGAAGAGTCATCACAACCCCAAACTTAATCTATTGCTTGTCCCCAAGCAACAATTAATTTCAGATTAGATACAGTTAAAAGCAAACATAAATTCAATTTCTCAAATGAAATCAAACTCAATTCTCAAAGTTCCAGCTACTACAAAACATTCATCATGCTCCATGGTTGCTTAAAAAAAAAAACACAATTTGTACACTTTAGCATTAATTTATCAAGTTCAACACTCTCTTCACACAATCTCACCAAAATTTCTCTCAAGTGTTTAGCAAGGGTTGTGAATTTATCACTCAAATACTAGAACATGCATCACGCTACCATATGCTTGAAAAAATTCTAGTTAGCAATCACAATACAACAAACACATACACTTTTGGAGGACTTTCAGGTTGTAATGGGGCTTAGGTAAGGGTAGGACATTTTGGGATAGTAGGATTTACTACTTGGAGTTAGGCATACATTTTCAAATTATTCTCCCTCTTTTATTCTATTTTATTTTATTTTTTTCACATTTTATGGTGGAAATAGCTAAGAAGATGTTATTTATCAATATACTCAAACTAATTTTTTTTTCTTCTTCTTTTTTTTTTTTTTTTTTTTTTTTTTTTTTTTTTTTTTTTTTTTTTTTTTCTGTTTTGAATTTTTTTTCTTCTTTTTTTCATGAGAACCACCCCAAACTTAAAAGGTTGTTATCCCATGAGCAACCTCAAACTTAGAAAAAATAAATACAAATTTTGACTTTAAATGGCTCAAAATGACCTTAGAATGGATAAAAAAACTACTATTTTTCTGAAAAATTACAATACAATAGTTGGTTTTTTTTATAAACAAGTTATTGGGCCAAAAAATTTGAATAGCCCAAACAAAGATTCAACCTGAGTGTATTTACCCGTGTAACCCGCGCTACCCGCAATCCGCAAACCCGAGTTATTTATTGGGCGAAATTGGGCCTCTGTTTGGCAATCGCAGATTGGGCCGGTTGGTGTTTTGGGCCCGAACCCGCCCAACCCGGCCCGTTGTCCAGCCCTATTCTCCTATATGTTATTAAAAGAATTTAATTATATGCATTATCATCATAAAATAATTTTAGAAAAATATTTAATTAAAACTCATCATTTAGATATATCATATTATTTTATATTTTCAATGCACACATATTGAATTTTATATCTTTAAGTCCCAATTCTATTGGAAAAAAATATCGATATTGTTATATTGGACATCATGTTCTGATTTCAAACTTTAAATCTCGTAGTTGTGTGTAAGAATTTCTGATGATAATTACTATCTCATCTACACACTCACACAAAAGATAATATATATTGACTATTACTATATAATATATATTGACTATTACTATATAATTTTATACAAGGCACCAACTCCCTTTCCTTGTTCAAGGATAAAAGATTGATGGTTCCATATATATATCTCAACAAACATAAATATTATATATATATATATATATATATATATATATATATATATATATATATATATATATATATATATATATATATATATATATATATATATATATATATGAGTACAGATTCGTTGATTTTAGAAATACTTCTGAGATGAATTATTTCAACCTTTGATTATTGATATAATATATCAATGATCAAGTGCACAAAATTTTATATAAATTCAAAATTTGTAACTATATAATATAACCATCGATGTTTAATTATGTTTTTTAAAAATTTATTATACATTCATTTGAAATTATTTAATGAAGTAAAATAGTTTAAAATTTTATAAAAATTTACGGAGTTGATGGTATTATATGATAAATCTTTATCATATATATATATATATATATATATTATATGATAGATGATAGTATTTATTCAATAAAATATGTCTTGGTTTACCCACGTAACACTTTAGTCTTGAAAACGCCGTTTATAAAAAATAATAAATTTAATTATTTTTTTTATCTTAAAAAAAGATAATAAATTCCACTTGACAAAACATCTAATCTAATGGGTTTAATGTTATCCACTTTAAATAGTAAAATTTACGATAAAATGTTAAAAATAGAAATTTTAAAGAGAAAAAACATATTTAACTTTAATTATCTGAAAATCTTAATTATTTGTATCCGTACACCGAAATTCAATCCACAGTTTTCTCATTCTCTTTCTAAAAAGCCCTTCTCTCTCTTCATTCTAATATCCTCTCCTCTCCCATTCTAATGGGTTTCAAATCAAAATTAAGAGAGAAGGGGATTAGGGGATTTTTTTCAAGTTTCCTATGACGTGTCCTAATCTCCCCCCTTTTAAAACTTCTAACTTGTATCTGTATACTTGTAACTTACAACTTTCCTTTTTTGCTAATTTTAATGCTCGCTTTTGAAAGGATATGTATAATAAACTAAAGGGGAGTGATGGGATTAAAATTTATACATGAAGATGATACTTTTTAAATGTGTAGTAAGATTCATTCTTTCATCTTATATTGCTTAGCTCATGTCCCTCTGTATTTAGTTATTATGTGATGTGATGCAATGGTAACTAGTAGAACTACTCTTGAGGGGTCCAGTTCCTCTAAATTGAGCAATTTACTTTGAAGAATAAAAGTAAGTAATTCTCTCAAAATCGTCTAATTCTCTCAAAATAATTACACTTTTTCTTTTGGGTTAAATAGGCACCAACAACAAACAAACAAATGGGTTCTATCTCTATCTGCACATAACTTTTCAAAAAGCATAACTTGATTGCAACTTGTTACAATTGTAATTGTTTGTTATTCAAGAGTGTAGTGTATAAAATATTAGTAAGACTAATTATTCAAATTAAACAACGACAATATGTTGCTTTGAGGTTGGGTGAAAATATAATGATTTATGGCCTCAAAACGGCCTCAAAACTATTATCTGTTAGACAATATGTTATTTCGAGGTTGGGTGAAAATATAATGATTTATGGCCTCAAAACTGTTGTGTGTATTTGTCTTCGTGATTTCGGGGAATGTAATTACTACTACTAACCACTTTGTTTATACTGTAGAACTATAGAAACACATATATCATCAATATTTGTCATCCACAACTCAGCATTATTTTGCCTAAAATATTACAAAATAAAAATACATAAAACTAACTTATTATAAAAATATTAGAAAATAAAATTACAATGAACAATGATCTGTTTATCCGTGTCGACCGATTAGCCATCGAGATTCCTCCCAAACCGCTGAAGACATATTTTGATCCATTTCTCACAAACGAAATATTATATTCAATCCAGCTGCGAGAGGACATATAATATATATAACATACAATTTCTGTGGCCAACATCAATAATGTACTTTGAATAACGGAAAAAGTATTGTATAGGATAAAACTTTCTTAAATTAAATTAAGGTATGATTAGTTACTAGTTAGTGCTGAGATGTTTAAAGTGAGTTCTTATAGAATTTGCTATTAACTCCAATTGAAATTGCCTAATTAAATCTACCAGAAATTGCCTAAGCTTCTCTTTTGCATAGGTTTTGTAGTGTTTAAGAGCTCTAGTCAATCTTATTTAGGTTAGGTTCTCATGGGCTTCCCTTATCTAGCAAAAAGGAAGAGAGATTTCAAATCAGTTTAATACTCTTTGTGGGGGTAAAACAAGCTAACAACAAAAAGAAAAACAAAGATTTACCTTATACCACTGCAATTATACTTATATCTTCATAAATTTTTTAAAATGTCAAAATTATTATTTATTTATTTTATTGAATTAAAATCAATTTTTTCAAGTTACCGAAATTACTCTTCAGTTTTCAAGTGAATTTTAATTTGCTAAAATAATAAAAAAAAATGAAGGATAATTTTAACATATAAATAGTTATTTCATTAAGATGGTTTTACATAATGAAATCGTATGTTGTACCATTTAAAATGTGTTAAATTTGTTAGTTTAAAAATATGAGAGAGATACCAAAACTGTCAGATTTTAAAATAGAAGAACCAAATCAAATAATTGGTGAAAATAGAAGAACCAAAACTGCAACTTAAGTCTTTAAAATAATTAAATTAAAATATTATTTTTATATGTTCATTTTTAATAAAACAATCATAAATCTCACTAAAAAAAACAACCAATATAAAACTCTAATTTAATAAGATTTTAGAAAATAATTATTTATATTTTTTAAAATAATAAAAATATCAAAAAAAAATTATTTTTTAAAATATTGTTTTATTAACTAATATTTTATTTTTCAATGTAACAATAATTATTCATTTTGAAAATATTTTATCAAAATTAAAAAGAACAAAACTAAGTTATAAACATTAAAACACAACATATTTTCTTAAATTAAATGAAGTCTAAACAATTCAATCGTTAATGTTAATTTGTTTAAAAAAAAAAATTGGATGATCAAATATGACCGTCGTCCTAGGACATCCAAATCTAACTATTCTTGTTGTCATTATACTATATCAATAATTTTGACATAATATTTTATATGATATATTTATACTTTCTTTATTAATATTTTATATATATAAATAGTAGTGATTTGATAAATAAACTGTAATATTAATTCATATTAAGTCTAATTCATTTTATAAGTTACGAATATCGTGAGAGATATTCTTCTATATAATCAGATCTTATTTTATTTTTTAATTTGAATTTTTCTGATGAATGAAACAATTCTAACACAACAAAATTATTTATCTATTAAAAATAATCATATTTGTCAATTTTGATATTCACTGCATTTTCCATCAAAAAGGTTATTCATTACACTTTTATTTTTAATTTTCTATATTTCCTATTCATCTCTCCTTTTTTTTCTTCCATAAATGTACATGTCCCCAACGGTGTCTCGTTATTCCTCCGTAGTGATATTTTTCTTTTTAGAGAAGTACCCGTGAAACTTTCTATTAAATTCCATAAATAAATTAATAATTTAGATATTAAATATGGAGAAAGAGAGATATTTCAAATTTTAATCTATTAAATATTCTTATGAGATGATAAATATGAAACACACCGTTTTAAATAAATAAAATAAAATAATAATAATAAATACATAAATAAATAAAATCAAACTAAATTAAACCAAACTCCACCCCACTCCACCTTCATTTTCCACTTCACAATTAGACCCAGACCTAGTGGGTACCCGTAAAAAAAAATCCGTAATTGGTAGGATAAATGGGTATGGAAATGAGTAATTACCCGTAAAATTGAACGGAAATGTGTACTATAGTACCCACCCGCCCCGCACTTATATATTATTTTTATTATTATTATTATTATTATTGAATGCGTTTATTTGAGTTTAAATAAAAATGATTTTTTGTTTTAAATAATTTAGAGATTATTTTTTAGAGATTTTTGTAAAATGATTTTTAATCTGTTTGTATATAATTTTATAAAAATGATTTTTTTTTAAAACTACAAAATTACCATGAAGAACATAAAAATGATTTTCAAGAAAACATGTTTGTTTGAAAAAATATTTTATAAATACATGATTTTTCTAAATACATATATGTCCATCTACTTTGTTTTGCATCTTTATCTCCCCCTTCAATCTCTATCTACTTTCTTTCTTACTCTCTATTATCTCATGTCTCTCTACCTCTCCTTTTTTTCCAAACAAATCAATGAATTTAGGTATTTCATTTCATAATTTTTGGATCCTTTTAATTTTCTATATTCTCTATTCATCTTCCCCTTTTTCCATAAATGTATATGTTCCTAATGATGTCTCGTTATTCCTTTGTAGTGATGTTTTTCTTTTAGAGAAGTGTCCGTGAAACTTTCTATTAAATTCCCTAAATAAATTGCATAACGACTAGAAGCATAACTAGAAAAGGCACTCAAAGAGTGTGTCCAACCGCACACCTTTTATTGTTTAGAATTTTTTTCTAAAGAGTATATATATAAAACAATGATAATTTAGTTATTAAATGTGGAGAAAGAGATATTTCAAATTTCAATCTATTAAATATTCTTACAACTATTAAGTTATTTGTTTTTTGGTTAATAGATGAGATGATAAATATGAAACACACCGTTTTAAATAAATAAAATAATAAATAAATAAATACAACAAATCAAACTAAATTAAACCAAACTCCACTCCACTCCGCCTTCATTTTCCACTTCACCTTTTCCCTCATTCCTTTCTTTCTCTTGGCAACAACACTAACCCCTCCACTATTTTTTTTTTTCTTTTCTTTTTATTCTCATTGTTTCTTCTCACCTCACAACACAAATTTGCACACATAAACCCTTAAAATGAATTTAATATCTCCAAATTCATAACTTCTCATACTTCTACAAATGCTCTTGGTTAGAATTTTGGGGTTAGGGTTAGTGAGTTAAGGAAGGAGAAGAGTATCCATTCTTTGAATAGTGTTTATTAAGACTATTTGAGGTAAATACATAACTCTAATGCTAAGAATGAATCTCTAGAAAAAATGTAGTTTTGTTTAAAATTCTTATTTTGGTGCTTATAGTAGATTTAAAGAATTTTTATGGTTTCATATAACTAGCTAAACTTTAGAATAATATTTTGTAAAGTCATGAGAATATTTTTATACTCAGATTTGTTAGCTGAGGTCTTGTCTGCTGCTCTGTGAGTTGTTGGAGAACAAACTTAGTCGATTCTACATAGTTGTGAGTAGACGATGATCATTGTCTATGCTATAATTATTATTTTACTTGTTTTCTATGTTAAAGTATTTATTTAAAAATGGGGAATACAAACTTTGAATTTTTTTTCGATTTAATCATTTATTTATGTTCATAGTCTTTGTTATATAATATATTTGTAGTTTGATTTATTTGTGAGTTATAAAGTATTTAAATATTGAATTGATGTACATTTGAATATTTTTTTCATGAGTTAAGATGAAATGAGAAATGATATTTAAATATGTGTTTTGAAAATCGTTATAATTATGAAATTATTGACGGAGTGCTTGTTTTTGTGTGCAGGTGATTGAATCTGTTTTCCAACAAGATCACGGTCAAGGAGCCGCCACATTGGAAAACATATCTAAGAATGTTCTTGTTGGCAAAGGGCAGGTTACTACCATGATAGCTCTCAAAGAGCTTCGGAAAATCAGCAATCTATTGTCTGAGATGCGAGTGAGTGAGGTGAATCTGGTTATGACATGAATGTATATATACATTTTGTAAATTACAATTCTTTTGCCCCAATAAAGAAATGAGTTCTTTTTCTGCATTTCAGAGTTGAAGATGTTCTGTGAGATGAATGAATATGTAAATATATGCATGCGGGTTACATAAGTCAATATATTATGAGAATCAATAACACTCTTATCTATGCTTTTACTTCAATTTGAATGAACATTTTGAAACCTTGCAAGTTCCACTTCCTTTGAGATCCTCCATCCAAGTGCCTCGCTAGACACTTTCACTCTTCCTTTATCATTCCAATTTCTACCTTATCCTGCTTTGGATCAACATTTTGGTCTGCATCTAGTCAAAAGCAATGTTTGAGGGTGGCGTAAAATAAATATATCTGTTAAAATTCAATTAATGTTTGTTTTTTATTGTTTTTATTGAATCAACATTGATTAAAGCATTGTCTTTGTTGTAAAAATGCAAAAGACTTAAACTTTTAAGAGAATGTTCATCTGCCTCCGCAGCAAACATGGAAAGTTATATGAACATTCACCAAACGTGAGTTATGGTTGCTATTGGAACAACCTACAAGAATAGGTGGAGATTACTATGGAATGAATTTGATTCATATATCTAGCTTTTAGGAATACTATCATTGTTCCATGGTCTATTAAAAATAGATGATTTAATTGTATTGAGATGGTTAACAATATGAGTTTTACTATATCTCATATTTTTAGAGAAAATAATCAATGTGCAGACACAATTGTTAATTTGTGTATTCACATTGTTAACAATCATTGGTGAGAAACATTTCCTTTTAATATTTATGATGTTTTCAATAGAAATAAGATTGGTCTTCCTGAATATAGATTTTGCTAATGTTTATTGTACTCTTTTTTTCTTCATCATGGTTTTATCCCAATGATTTTTCCTAGTAAGATTTAACGAAACACTAGTTTGTATCCATTTGGATTGCTTTCTTGGATTTTGGTATAGTCCCCTCCAATAATTTTGTATTTCTCTGTCCTATTTTATTTTAATAATATTTTAGAGTCATGCAAATAATAGTTGATTGACTTAGGATATTAATATAGTTGAGATATCAAACTAATGATGTGATGTATTTGAACTATATGTTTTATAATTAAAAAAATGGATCACACTAAATTTACATAAAGATGAAAGAAAGAATAGAACTCTCACCGAACTAGTTGTTGCTATTATGCTTAACTTTGGTGTTACATCTCATTGGTGGGGGGAAAGTCTAGACATTGAGTTTAGTGTAGGGAAAGTAAGAATTGCTATTATGAGGATAGAGTTTAATGTGGCGTCGAGAGCCTGATGGGCTTACAACATTTTTGTATTTGAAACATTGGAACATCATTGATAGAGATATCATAAGGGAGATCTTAGTGTCCTTAACGGTCAAAATGAAAAGTCAAAAAGATTTATTGGGTTAAAATTAGATTTGTCTAAAGCTTACTATAAGATTGAGTGGATTTTTTTTTCTGAAAAGTGTTTTAATCTCTATGGTTTTCTTTCAAAAATGGGTCGATCTTATTCATAAGTGTATCAGTTTTGTTTCTTTTCCTATTTTATTAATCGGTTATCTACCCCAAATTTCAAAATGCCAAAAATACCATACATTTTTTTAACTTTAATTTAATTTCAAAATTCACTTTTTTTTTTTTAACTTTACAAAGATTTTCGGAATCCAAAATATTCTTCTTCCGGAAAACTTAAAAAGTTTTCTGGTAAAAAATGTAGTTTTAACACTACCGAAAAATTTGGGAGAAAGTTTTCCGGTAGTTACTGGAAAACTTTAGAGGAAATTTTCCGGTAAAAAATGTGATTTTAACACTACCGAAAAACTTGGGAGGAAATTTTTCCAGTAGTGTTTTTTTTTCTCAATTTTTTTTTATTTTTTCTGGTAACTTCCGGAAAACTTAAAAATGAAGCTTTCTAGAAAAAAAATGAACTACCGAAAATCTTTTTTTCAAAGTTTTCCAGAAGTTTCCGAAAAACTTGAAAAATCAAGTTTTCCAGTAGATTTGACATAGATTCACTTACTTTTTCCAGAAAACTTGAATGATGAAATGGTAAAATTTTCAGATTTTATGCTTTACAGAAGTATAATTTGAAGGTAGGAGTATAATTTAGAAGGTATGGAGTAAAACTTTCCTAACCAGAGCCATTTAATATTTGTAGCTCGTTCGTTTAACGTGTTTCTGCTTGAAATTTTTTATAACCTTTAATAAATTAAGCCGAATACATCCATTTTTTCCTTGAAAAATCACAATTCAACAATAACTTAATTTGATCAGATAATCTGACTGAGAATATGTTTCTGAACCTTAGAGGAGCTACTTTGACCAAGATCATGAAATATAAATTTTTCAATTTTTCAAACAATTACTCACTTGATAAAATATCCTTTTGACACTAAAAACGTTTTGCTTTCCCCTTTTTCTATGTGGATTGTAGTTGATATTATTGTCAGCATATTCAAAATCTAATAATTTTACAGCAGCTCTCAACTTTCACACAGGCATAATACATTTCTGGTTTAAAAAAATTATGCAATCAAATACAAAATCAGCAGCACAAACACTCAACATACAGCTGATGCAAATTTGACTAATTTTACAGGCAAGGGGTATGTCCAAATAAAGACGGACACATTCCCCCAACTAGCTGATTCATGTTACAAACAAAAGCACGGGTTAGCAGTATTCATTGACTTATGAATTCCGCATAAACGAGTCAACCTGAGCACATGAAGTAGGGGAAGGCTGTTTCATTATCACTGTGTCATCCATATCCTGAGATTGGATCTTTGCATCCTGCCAGAGAAACTGACAGCACTTACGCAGTTTCAAGTTTCCCATAAAACTTAAACTCACAAAGTAAACATGGAATGATAAATAGATGATTATAAATTCAGTACCTGTGTCTCTAAAAATGGATGAGGTTGCTGATCTTGGGTTGTTGGATAAGCTTGTGGTTGAGACATTCTATAGTACGGTTCTTTCAGATCAAGTTTACAGGATGATGTTTGAAGAATCCCTCCTTGTTCAGCGCCAGGCCCCCACATTTTAGCTAAATGCAAATTGATATTGATTCAACCACTAAATAGAGCAAGATGTATACATAAATAAGAAAGAAAATAAAGAAGACCAACCTGACAATGTTAAATAGATTGTGTAACTCTGTGCACTGTGGGCAATCAAGTGCAGCCTGCCAGTAATTTCTTGCCCTGCCATGACATGTATGGGTTCCGAGAGAACGCAGCGTATCTGATACCAATGAGTTATCGGTGAACCAGGAGCAGTGGTAAGCCACCTTTTCACAGTACTGTGGATTTGGAATAATTGCATGACAAATTAACTGATAGGAACAGTGACAAAATCTTGATGAATAGAAAAAACAGAAAAAACCATACTAATAGATAATGGTTACCTTCCATTGAACAGTACATCAAACCAACATGCCAAACCATGTACTCTGGCACCCACCGCGGCTATAAATCTGAGAGGAATGTCAATTTCATATAGCTCTTCTTCCTATAGAATAAAAAATTATTGAATGAACATTCCAAAGTTATTTTATTTCAAGCAGTTAAAGAACATAAGACCAAAATGAATACAACCAAGTTCATAACCAATGATAGAACCATTTCAAAACACCACGATAACAACCCGAAAAATACATGGCTTAACCAATAAAGGTCTCAGAATTTTTATTCCAAAGGAGAGACCCCAAGAAATTCAGACTGGCAGATGAAAGTTGTCCCTAGAAAAGGGTTTTAACATGGAAATTTGATGTTAAAAGAAATGCATCAGATGGAATACAAGCATGAAAATGATATTAAAAAAAAAATAGATCAGCTTGTTTTATGAGAAAGGTGAAATTCGTCAAACCAATGATACCTCAAAAAAAATCTCAGCATATCAAATAGGCATCTAAAAAAAACAGTTAATGCCTACCTTTATTTTGGTAAAGTCCATCGCATGGAACATAGGAGGAGCTATTAACAACCTTGGATCAAAAGCATCCACAACAGGCTGCATGAAGAAAAGAAAAAGTAACAAAATGGAATAAATATATCATAATTTTATCCACCACATCATAAATTTTAGTAACATTTTGAAATAAAATCATATTAATTTTCCACTTTCCATGTAGGCTAGATCAATGTTGTCGAGATAGAGATCCTACAAGATCCTACTTAGGATTGGGGAGGATGAAGGAACGGCCTTCTTGCAGACATGGAAAGGATGTAAAATGAAATGTAAGGTATTCTCTTTGAAGGAACAGCCTTCTTGCTGCATCAGAGATTTCGTATTGTGCTGTGATGTCTCAATCTAACTTTTTTCGGTTATGGCCTATGTTCAGAGTCTCACTTCCTTTCCCTCTCCTCTTGTAAACATAATTGATGGGCCTAACACAAAGCATTCCTCCATTTCACCCACTTGGATCCTATGGTGGACATCTCCCTTTATCTCCTCATTTTGCATGATGGACCCAAGATACTTTAAACATAGGACTTGTGGTATTTTATAAGCATGTCAGCGTCAAGAAAGTATAAACAGATGCCAAGTTTTGACTTGATACTCTTATTGGTTTGAAAGATTTTATATAGATATAGTTCAAATTTCAAAATATGACATTCTTATAGGATAAATTAGAAAACTTCATTTAATTTTCTGAAACCAAGCTGGTATGATACCTGAGAAAAGTATCCTTGAAAGGCAGTCCGGTGTAAGGGCGTCAAATCAACCCCAAAATAGTTCTGTTGCTGCCAGAACAGCCCCTGAACAGATAGAACAATATTGATAGTTGAATACAAGAAAGAGGGGAAAAAATTGAAAAATATATGTACAGAAAAATGGAGTATAAAGAACAGTCAAAATCAAGGATGGACCCTCTTATTGGCAATCACTAAAAGAATGCTAGATAATGATGCAATTCTAAAACACATTATGAAACCAACAGCTAACAACTTAGATTCTACAAAGCAAACAGAATTTTATTTTTAGTGGTCTTTTTAGGTATTGTCGTCCAGTTAACTAGAAAATTAAAGCAAAGCTCTGTAGGAGATACATCTAACTAGATGTTTATTCATTGGTGGCATGTTGTAATCCTAAGAGGCTTTTTTATACAGATGGGTTTCCTTTAATGTATCTTGATGCTAACTTTAGTGCTGAGACAATTCATTTAAAGATATATCAAACAACTAAGAGAAATATGAAATACCGAAAGAAATATGTATATGCATGTGTGAACATGCACACAAATAACATTATGAATCTTATTAACAATTTCAACAAACATATTATTACATACACACACATTCTTTCAAAATCTCATTCTTCTTACATGTGTCTGTAAGGTGTATTGAAATATATCAAAGAAGTACATATAGAAGTAAATATTTCAGGGGGAATATCCACATATAATTGCACACCTTATTAGCAATTTCCATAAACAAATATTCATCACTGAAAGGTGCCATGTGAATCCTACAGAAGTAATAAGTCCAAGATTACGAGGAGACAAATAATTGTAAACAGTTGGGAGGAAAATGCAAACTTCAAAATCCTAACCATTTGGAACAAAATATAGCATTTTCAACACAAAAACTTCACATTTAGAACAAGCATCTACACATGAAAAATGTGGGACAAGAAATTAAAAACAAATTCTAGGTATACGTAACTTTTAAAGGGAATATGATTATCTCAATTCTGAACATTTTTTCTCTGTAATGTCATATCATCAAAATAACACTTTGGAGTATGACAGAAACGCACAAAATCTAAAAATAAATAAATTGTTAAAAGTCGGTGTATGTTTTAGTTATTCCTTGATTGTACAACACCCTAGGCTAACTGTTAGTAGTCCTAGCCAATACAACTTCCTAGACATTAAATTTAGTTATTGCAGCATCATTATAAATAGGAAGGTGTATGATCTCATTAGAGACACAAGAAACACAGAAATAAGAAATAACATATTTGACATAAACAAAAATAAAGGATGCTTCAAAGTTACACTAAACCTTCCCGATGTAGGAAACATTTTGCCATTAGGGGTAAGAAACCTATCCCTGGCAATAACATAAGACTCCAGCATTCTTTCATTAACTAACAAGGTGCCTGCACATCACAGAAGTTTCCAAGTTATTAAATAGTACCAACAAAATGGTTAAAAAAATTATGTTACTACCCAAAGAAATGCATTTAAAATTTTATGATACAAGTTATCTCTACACCATAGAGCAGCAATAGAAAAATCTATTGACAAGATGAAACATAACTAATGCAGTGACTGACTGCGAGTAGATATGAACTTACCCATGGGCTCGGATATCAGAATATCTGCTTTCTCTGGCAATACAACATCCTCGACTCTGCCTTTGATAACCTGTATATATAAATAATAAATAGGCAAAATACATCCTGCATTCCTTTAAGTTACACGGAAATAACAGATTAGTCCTTTATCTTTTTTGTATCAAGGTAGTCTTTTATCTTTCTTTTAGTGTCAAGTCCATCCTTTATGTTTGTAAATGTTTACCCCAATGATCCTAATTTCAAACCAGCAAAATTGAAATCCAAAATTCTCCCAATTTTTTCAATAAACTCGTGTAATTCTGAAAGAAGAATAAAATGTCTCACTGTGATTCGTTGACCCAGTAATGGGTTCCCAGCTATAAGTTTGCGTGTGTATTCTGCCATTTCAGATGCTTCTACTGCATAAACATGTTTTGCACCTGCCTGCAAAGGAATAATATAATGCCAAGGAATAACATTTCTATGTTCATAACGAGAACCAACAACACTTTGCATATGGTACAATTAGACTTAGCCAATCAACGTGCTAAGTTACCTGAGCAGCAAATAATGACAAAATACCACTACCAGCACCAACATCAACAACTACACGACCAAAGAAATCAGTGCGATTCTCCATAACGGCAGCATAATATGTCCCTACAAAAATATTATCAATAACTTGTAAAATAAATATATAGATAAAATTAAATAAATTAATAAAAGACTGCTACCATACAATTAGGTATAACCTGTCCTCACATAGTCCTGCATCATATTTTGCTGATGAAGAAGTTGTCCATAATAATGAAAATACATTTTTGCAGAAGATGGCTCTATCTTCTCATCAAATTTGCTTTTAGAAGTCATTACATTAGTTCCATTTGGTATGTTCCTTCCTGAATTAAACAATCGAATGTGTAATTAAAGAAATATTGTATCTTACCAACAAACTATGAAGTGTAATAATGCATGCAGTGCAAAGAAACTTGTTGAACAAACAAAGTACACACAGAAAAGTATAATTAAAACAAAAATGTAGATGTGATTAAGAACCCTGTTCAAAATGAACACTTTTAACCAATAAAAGTTATTTAATGGGGGTATCTGTCTTCAAACACTATTTCAGATGCTATCTGCATAAAAAAGCATATAAGAGAGATATAAGACAAAAGAACGACCCAATTTTGCCTAGAAAATAATAATTACAATGAGATCTGATTAAACATGAAAAGCAATGTTATGAAAAACAAACCTACTTTTTTCAAAAAATTATAAAATGTCACCAATTTCTCAATTACACAGTGATCCCTGTCAAGCATAATTTTACTAGTATCAACTAGCATTACAAATATCTAAAGCACCATTTAACCATTTTTATAATCTAAAAACCTTAAAAAGATAAAAAGAATTGAATAGTAATAATATGCTAAGTAACAACAGTTGTACTCTTACATTCTTTGATTTTTATGTATCTCATCTGATAGTTAACATTAACATTCACTTGGTTTATAAATGTCACTCCATGAACCAAATATGAGCTGAAGTAATCAAGATCAAAAACAGTTTTGCAAAAGCCATTTCTACAAAAAGGTTTACACAAACTTTCCAAAGCAGCACCTTGAACATTGAATTCCTTCTTCCATTGTTGGAATATACAATGGAAGGCCTCACTTTCTTCCTCATTTCTAAACTGTATAGCAACTCCCCTGGAATAAGATGTCTGGTTCAAAAAGAGCATAGTTAAAAGACATACCTATTTGGCAGTGTATCAACTCATTAAACAAAGAAACAACTGTGACACAAACCTCACAAGAGCACAATGATCAGTGCAAGTAGCACAGAAACAAAAAACATGAAACAACATTAAATGCTGCAGGACCCTAAAATATAATTCACATACATCCAATCATATCTTACAATGAAACAATTTTAAGAACATGGCATTAAATTAAAGTCTATTTTAAGAACGTGTTTAACTTCCCTTTTTTCACCCACTCAAAAAAGTGGTCCCTCTATTTTAAAATCCCTCTGTTTTAGTCCCTCCTTCAGATTTTTGGGCTACAAAACTGTGATGTGGCATATGTTTCAAATGACATGGCATACAAACTGATGATGTGGAATGATCAACACTTATGATATTGCCAGAAAATCCTCAAAAAATCTCATTTTCAACTTCAGAAATTATTCATTTTGTAATTTAATTAATGACATGTAAATAATAATCCATCTAGATTCTACATTATCAAGTCGTATGTCACATCATTTAAAACACGCCACTTTACTATTTGTGTATCCAAAAATTTGAGTGAGGACCAAAACTAGTAGATTTTAAAATGGAAAATCAATTTTGTGAACAGGTGAAAATAGGGACCAGAACTGCATGTAAGTCAAATAATAATAACAACAACAATAATAATAAACACTGTGAGTGTGCTATTAATTTGATGATGATGCACTAATTTGTACCTGTTTGCCAGCATCAGAGCCTTCTACCATGCAAACCGATTGAACAGGACTTAATCTGAATATCTGTAAAACATAAATTCACAACAATCCTTTCAATTACCGCAATCAAAACAGAATCATTTAATTACACCATACTTCATCATAAAGTGAAGTAGTGAACCTAATTTTTTTATTAAACAAAAAAAATGAATTACTCGAATGTTATGTTACAGAATCGAACCTGAACATGTGGAAGATTAACATCGAGAGCAAGCTGGTGGTGAGAACTGTGCTGAATTTGAAGAGCGTCGTCGGTGAGGCGAGCAATCCCCGGAGAAGCAGAAGAAGGAACTGAAGAAAACTCACCGATGCATGTCAATGGAAACTCTCGCTGCTTCTGCTTCGTCGCCGCCGATTCTTCCATTATCGCCGAGCTCAATTACAGCAAAAACGTTTTTCTTGCTTTTTTAATTTTTTCGAAAATTATTTAATTATGAAACACTCCCTCCTTTTTTTAACAGTAAATAAATTAAAAATATATATATTTTATCAAATTATTCTTATTAACTATAATATATAAAAATAAATAGGCAGAGGAAAAATATTACATAACTTTTTGAATAAAATATTTAAAGAGAATTGAAGTAAGGCTTTTGGTTTGTAAGAATTTTGAGTTGCAAAAGAGAATCATTACTTTAAAATGTGTTTAGTTGCAAGAAGAAAATAAAACAATAGAGGTGGTAAAAATTAAGAGAAATAAAATAAATTTAATATATTAGAGGGTGGAATGTAACATCACTGCATAATGGTTGCTAATATAAGTGTGTTATTTGTATCATATTAAATAAATGAGTTGTCGTCATATTTATTTTAAGAATAAAAGTTACAATCTAGAAATGTTATTTTTCGGAACATCATATGTACTAATAATAAACACAACACTCATATTTGTTGTGACGATCAAAAATACTACAATAATATCATTAACAACTTAGGAGTAAACAATTAGAAGAGCAGCATAGGAGTATCAGTTCTTCAAATTTTTTATTTTGATATATATTTAATGATGTAAATTTATATATATATATATATATATTGCTTCCACTGTTAAAATTTAATGGGTTTGTTCTTATGACAAGGGTTTGTTCTTATGACAATCAAGACAATGATACTATATTAGAAATACGAAGATTTAGAGAAAAATAATCAAAAGAGTTTTAGAACTTGAGATAGAAGAAAACTCAAAAAAATTATTTTGATAAAAAATCATTTTGTTCTCCAAGCCTCCTACCCATTCCACTTCACTGCCATTTGAATTTCTCATCTTGCTCAAAGTTTTTGCGCTTTTTCGTTAGATAGAGAGAGAGTTTTTCCTTTATTCAACCAAATTTTTTCATAGCTTCTATTGCAAATGCAAATTTTTTATGACTTTTTTTAATTATATTTTATCACATATCCATAATTATTCATGTAGTATGTTTATGTAAAATTCATAGATACATACTTAATGAATGTTTTTGCGTGTATGGAGACACATAAAACAAATTTTCATATGATCAAATAAGTAATAGATGTAAATAGATAAGGGTGCAAAATAAAGCACAAAAAATAAAAATTGCTAACAATTATACATTTATCTTTTTCCTTAAACACAGTCCTATGATAATTTAAGATGGGTATTAATTTCCATTATGAAGTCAATAACAACTATACAAAACTATAATCAAAGAAGAATTAATTTGAAGCTAATAAGAGTAAGATATGTTGTCAATGCAAGACATGGTTTAGCCAAATCTTTAGCAAAAGGATTAACCTTTCTAAACCTCAAGTAACAAATTAAGAGGGTTCCACAATTAACAATACCAGATACCAATGCAAGCCAATATGCATTCATAACAAGCACAAGTGGGTGCCACACAATGCTTAGAGCGATATGAGCTACGTAGAAAGACAATGTATCTGATTCACCTTGAAACCCACCATCGGCCCACACTAACCAAGCAGCAAGGCCCATGAAGAAAGCTGAGCCCAATGTGGCTAAGTTAATGAACCAAAGTGGTGCAAACCAAAAGGGCTTGGATATCACATTGAATTTTCGACCTGAACCGAAGAGGATGATTATGATTAATGTGAGGGCAAATGGAATTGCAACTCCTATAGCAAGGGAACGTAGTGCTCTCTTAGCTTGTGATTTCTTTGTTTCATGCAAGGTTTGAGAAGCCATTAAGTTTTTTTTTTTCTTTCTCTCTCTTAGGGAGGAGGAGGATGAAATTAGAGAAGAGTGGAAACAATTAGAATGATAGATTAAATCGGTAAATGAGTGTTTTGGAGAAAAATAAGGAGAATGTTAAATTAAGAAAATGATATTCATTAGTGTGTTTTTGGAATATCGATCATCACTAATATATATGGTTACTCTTCTTCTTTAACAATCCATCGAAAATTAAGGAAAGTTGGAGCCTGTTAGAAAACTTAAATGAGATACATCCTTAGATAAGTTTTTTAAGATATAATTTTGTTATATTCTATAAGAAAGACTTAAATTAAATTGTAATAAAAAATTTATTTTAAAATCTATTCCCTCTTTAATGAGTAAAACATGTATTATATTTGTAGCTAACTTTAATATAATCAAATTTC
Organism: Cicer cuneatum; assembly: GCA_037974295.1. Taxonomy (NCBI): domain Eukaryota; kingdom Viridiplantae; phylum Streptophyta; class Magnoliopsida; order Fabales; family Fabaceae; genus Cicer; species Cicer cuneatum. The sequence continues at coordinate 10,751,937 of JBBPBO010001984.1, forward strand.
TCATAATCATTATTTCTCTATTTATCATTCATACGATCATTAATTTACATATACTAATTATGAATGCTTATTATCAACTACCACCAATTAAAGGTAGAGAGATGTTATGTTATCAAAAACAAAAAGTACAAAATGATTTACAATATCTTTTAAACCAATAAAAACTCTATTAATTTGAGAATTTATCTCTCTAATCCTTTTTAATTATCAATTTCTACGGAAAAAAAACTATTCACATTTATATGTTGTTTTTAAATTTAGTTTTAATAATACTAACAATACTCATAAACTATAATTTTTGTATTTATTATAATATAATTTCATCTAAATAATATATGTTATAGAAAATTTGCATAAGTGTTTCGATTCAAGAAGTTATTCAAAACTCAAATTTTTTTTTTAAATTCACAATTTTAATAGTTTACAATCTAATTTTGATGTTGACAACTATGTTCACCCATGATATGGATCTCATTAAAAGTTTATAAATGAAGTACATCACCTATTGAATCGGGAAGCTATTCAAAACTCAAATCTATTTTTTAAAAATTCACAATCTTGATAGTTTACAATATAATTTTGATGTTGGTAACTATTTACACCAATAATATGGACTTGATCAGAAGTTTACAAGTGAAGTACATCACCCCTTGATTCAAAAAGATCACTTTTTGGAGATAAAGAGCTAAGATATATTGGATTAAGGATGACAATTTAGTACTAAGTTTTTCCACTTGCCAGCCTCGACTCATAATAAGTTCAAGAGGGTGGACAATTTGTTGGAATAGGGATAATATTTTTGTTAGAGGCCAGTCAAAAGGATCTTTGTGATGTTGTAAGTAGATATTTTGGCAATGTTCTGATTTACAGTGAAATAATCCATGTCATGGAGAGGGTGACTCCTATTGGAAAAGATGATTTGACCGTCAATATCGTGCGAGTTTTATCAAGTAATATGCATTGATGAATTTTCATAGAATGAGCCTCATTTATCCTAGTATAGGTCTATGTCAAAGAGATCTCATATCACTCTATCTCTTTATCGTAATTGCTCAAAGCTTATCTACCCTTATCTTCCGAGCATTTTGTAGCTCGTGGGGATATTTGTGGAGTCCGAATTTGCATAAGTGTTCTAGTAATGTCCCACTTAATTTTTGCAGATAATGAATTTTATTTTGAAGGGAAAAATTGATGAGGCCACCCACTTGCTATGCATCATGAAGTTGAATGAAGATGCCTCAAATCAATAGATCAATATTTCCAATTTTGATGTGTTAATTTTAGAAGCATTAGTACAATAACTTAATAAGATTTGACGAGTATTTGGGAATAAGGCATATTGGTTACATGAAAGTATTTGGGCATATATTCGCTGTTTGGTAGAAACAAAAAGGTAATTTTTGCCTTCATAAAAGACAAGGTGTGGAGTGGTAAAACGTTGTCTAAAGTGGAGAAATAAGTCACAAGGACAATCATACATTTGCAACATGTCTCACATCCCCTTTGTTGCCCTTGTGACTTCTTTCTCCACTTTAGACAACACTCTACAACTCAAAGACTTGATATTCATCAATACATTGTTTTTTACGAAGGCAAAAGTTATCTTTTTACTTCAACCAACCACCAAATGTAAGTTCAAATACTTTCATGTACCCAATGTAAGCCTGAATCTCAAATACTTGTCAAACCTTATTAAATCGTCGTAGTAATGCTTCTACAAATTAACACTTTAGATTTGGAAAGATTGATTTATTGATATGAGACATCTTCCTAAAACTTCATGATATAAAAGCAAGTGGGTGGATTTATTAATTTTTGCCTACTACCTTCAACATGACTTATAAAATAAGCCTATATAGCAAAGTGATTGGTTCTCATTGGGTGACAATCAATGCATAACCATCAACTATCAATGTAACAAAAGTAAGTACTAACAAAATTACTTTACTGACGTAATTAATTTTTTTTGTGGAATCACTAATAAAAGAAATGCGAGTAATTGACAATTAAAACTAAAACTGAAAAAAAACAAAACCGCATATTAAAAAACTACACTTAATAAAAAACTGCAATTAAAAAAACAAAAACTGCATATTATGCATAAAACAGTAATTACCATAAAAAAGTGCAACAAAAAAGAAAATAGCAATTAAAATAACAACAAATTTACAAACAAATGTAATTGAAACATAAAACTACAAAATAAGACTACACCTAAACACATAACTATCATCTAAATAATTGATATATAAAGTAGAAGCATTCTCGGATGTATTAATGAGACAACAATATAATTATACTAAGAGAGATTTGGAATTTAATATAAAATTATATAATTGTCGTGTAACATTAAAGTTTTAGCGAAATTGTTAAAGTTGAAACCATCAAAACCATTTCAAGTAAAAAAATGCGAGATACATAATTATAATTGATGCATAAAAAAAGATGCAACGAATATCTGTCAGAGATAAATATAAAGAATCACAACATAAATATTTGCCACTTATAAATAAAAAAACACAGAACAAATATTTTTCATTAATAAATAAATATTAAAAAAACACGAGATAAATATTTTTCATCGACAAACAAAAAAATGAGGGATACATATTTATAGCTAATGCATATAAAAAAGCACATGACATATTTGTTACTAATAAATATAAAAATTTATGGAAGAAATATTCACACGAGACAAATATTAATCACGAGTAATTAAAAAAAACATATGACAAATCTTTGTCACAAAAAAACAAGAATATTGAAAAAACATAAGACAAATATTTATGAGTAGCATATACAAAAACACGAGTAAAAATATTTTTCGTTCACAAATATAAAAAAGTACAGAATAAATATTTGTCACTAATATATAAAATTAAAATTTTTGTTTGAAATATAAACTTCAAATATAAAATAACAATGACGCGTCACATGAGATAGCGCAGATTTATTTTATTGCTAGTTAAACTAAAAAAATAAAATTTAAAAAAGAACTAAAAAAAGGGGTTTATACCATGCACCCCTACCCCTATACCTCCACCCCCCATTTTTTCAAAATGCCTAAAATATCCTATTTTCCACTTATAAATTTAGTTGTAAAGAATTAAAAATCACTTTTTAAGCTCAGAACTTTAGGATTTTATTGTATAAGTCGAATCTTTCAAAATTTCGAAGGTATTTTTGTAAAAATTTCGAAAATTTCATAGATGTTGAAACATTCGCAGTTAAAATTTGTGTGATTTCGTCAACAATTTCGAAAATTTTATTGAAACTGAAAAGTTCGAAAACTTTCGAAGGTTTCACTTCGAAGACAAAGTTCCGAAGAGCATTCGGAAGTTTCATTTTAGGCAAAGTTTCGAAAATATTCGAAACTTTTACTTTATTTTTTAAATATGTATTAATATTATTATTATTATTAATTAAATAGAGTAAACTTTTTAGAATCAGGTATGAGTAAAGTTGAGGTTCCTGCTACAACGGCGACTATAGATTCTACAGATAAATTTATCACTGATCAGATATTTTTACCAATAATTAAATTTAGAACTGATAAATTTAATGTATTAACATGTATTAATGTTTTATTTTAAATATTTATTTTATTCTGAAATTTTTATTTGAAATATATGTTTTGTAGATATTTCCTTCTCGAGAAGCTGTATTTGAATGGGCAAAAAAATTGGAATGCAAAATGGAATTTTAATTGTTACTATTCGATCAGATAAAGCAACGGGAAAGAGAGGCAGAAAAGACAAATTAATTTTGGGATGCGAAAGAGGCAGAAGATATAAATCAAAATCAAAATCAACAGTAACTTGTTCTCACAAAGAAAACTGTCCGTTTAAACTCAGATGTATACGATCGAGTTTGGATGAAGGATGGAAAATTAGTGTTCGTTGTGGAACACACAATCACGATTTAGCCAATACTTTAGACGGTCATTCATATTTGGGGCGTCTAAATGAAGAGGAGAAAAAATTTGTCAATGACATGAGAAAGTATAAGCTTGCACCAAGGTTCATTTTGAATGCTTTGAAAGAGAAAAATAAAGATAATGTCACAATTTCCACTCAAATATATAAAGCAAGAAGTACTTATCGATCATCTTTGAGAGGTTCGTACACAGAAGTGCAACATCTGTTGAAGTTAATACAAAATGAAAATTATGTGCACTGGACAAGAAGACGGGATAATTCAGATGTTCTAAGAGAGATATTTTGGACGCATCCTGATTATATAAAGCTGTTGAACACGTTTCATTTTGTTTTGATATGTGATAGCACATACAAAACAAATAGATATCGGTTACCGTTGCTTGAAGTTGTCGCTGTGACATCTACTGGTTTGACATTTTCGGTTGCATTTGCCTATTTAGAGCAAGAGCGACAAGATAACTTCATATGGGCATTTCAAAAGGTAAGACAACTATTCGTATCTAAAAATTTAATTTCTAAAGTTATTGTGACGGATAGAGATCTTGCCATGATTAATGCTATTGGTGTTGTATTTCCTACTTCAATTCATTTGCTGTGTCGTTTTCATATTGAAAAAAATGTTGGGGCAAGATGCAAACAATATGTGAGTAAGGATAGACAAGATGAAGTAATGGATTTATAGAAAAAAATTGTATTTTCGGCTAGTGTGGAGGAGTATGATCATCACTTGCAACACTTTGAGCTAGTGTGTGCGGATATTATTCTTTTTGTTGATTATGTTAAAGATTCATGGTTGACACCTTACAAAGAAAGATTTGTCATGGCTTGGACAAACAGAGTGATGCATTTAGGGAACACAACGACCAACAGGTATTTTTAAATAATGATTTGTATTGTTTTAGAAAAATGATTTAGTGATTTATGTGATTTGTTTTAATTTGTGTTATTTAATTTATTTGTAGAGCGGAGTCTGCTCATTGGAGATTAAAAAACAAGTTGCAGACTAGTAAGGGAGACTTGTGTAAAAGTTGGGATGCTGTGAATATGATGTTGAAGAACCAATTGTGTAGCCTCAAATCAACTTTTCATAAATCTATTCTCGATGTGGAGCATGGGTATAATTCACCATTCTATCAGAGATTACATCATTGTGTGGCAAGGAAATGTTTTGAAATTATTGACAAACAATTGAAGAGGGTGAAGATTGTAGGTACTGACAAAACAAAATGTGGTTGCTCAATCAGAACAACTCATGGATTAGCATGTGCTTGTGAGTTGGCAAAATTGTAGATGTCTGGTAATGTTATTCCCTTAGATAGCATTCATATTTTTTGGAGGAAATTAAGCATTGAGCAAGAATTGGAGGATGAAGAATCTTTATTAGATTATGATTTTTCAGAAGACTTGGAAGCAATGAAGGCATAGATGAAAAAACAATATATTGTTGGTCAAAGGATATTTAGAGCAAAGGTGCGTGAACTTGTATTTCCACAAACAACAACAATGGTTCCACCACCTGATAAAGTGAAAACCAAATGAGGTACTAAAAGGAGAAGAGAATTTGATAGTCCTCGTGATCCATCATATTGGGAGTATGTTAATGCATCTCATGGATCTCCAAATCAATCATCACAACGTTCTGCGGGGCAATCATCACAACGTCCTACAAGTCAATCATCACAGCGTCCTGCAAGTCAATCATCACAGCGTCCTGCAAGTCAATCATCACAGCGTCCTGCAAGTCAATCATCACAGCATCCTGCAAGTCAATCATCACAGCGTCCTGCAAGGCAATTATCTAAGATACATTTTCCTACATTCATTCATCCGTATATCGAGGACATAATAGATGTTGAGCCTGATGGAAATTGTGGGTATCGCGCCGTTGGAGCATTGTTAGGTTGGACAGAAGAATCTTGGCCTTTAGTTCGAACACAATTGGAGAAAGAGATTAATTTACATAAAGACCTTTATTCCAAAGTTTTCGATGACAACGTTGAAACCGTGCAGAAGTCGTTGATGATTTCTAGATTGGGTGCTCAAGGAAAAGATAAGTGGATGACTACACTAGATTTAGGTTATGTGATTGCAACAAGATATAATGTCATATTGGTATCGTTGTAGCGTAATCTGAATATGACATTCTTTCCGCTGAATAAAGGACCATCGAAAGATTATTCTCTTAATCATTTAATAGCAATTGGATTCATCAATGAAAGCCATTGGGTACAGGTAAGTTTTATGATCTATAGTAATGTTTAATAATAATATTTTCTTGTTTAGATAAATTAATGTTTACTATTTTATTTTTCAGATCAAATTGAAGTATGATTGTCCGTTGCCACCTACCTCACAAAAATGGAAAGACTTTTGTAGTGATTGTGCAAAGACATGGCAAATAGCTTATGTAGAACGTATTAAGCATTGGGAACACATTGATCCATCATTTGACAAATCATCTTGTATTTCATTAAGTCAAGATTGGATTATATGTTTAAACTTTTAGACATTTAGTTATTATAAAGATTTATGTTTGAACTTTTAGAAATTATAATTTACTTATGGTTATGTGGTAACAAGTTGAACTTTAATGGATATAAAAAAATAGATATTAATATAAAAATATATATTAATATAAAAATATATTATTACAATTTAATGGCAACACACAATAACTAATCATCTTCTGGGAAGAGTCTGCTTAACTCAGTGAATATATTATGAGCTTCAATTACAGTGTCACACAGTAATCCCCTACGTATAAGCTCAGATGCTAGCTGATCTCGTTCTGATGATGGACCAGCACGTGCAGATGATGATGAAATCTGGGGATCGTGTGCAGCAGTAGGTGACCTGGAAAGTGCAGCAGCAAAAGGTGTACTGGAATGAGCATCAGTAGGTGGAGGGAGGATCAGAGGATGTGAAATATTAAGGTACCAAGCAAAGTAGTCTGCAGTGACTTCTCCCGGAAATGTCGCCAGAGGAGATAGACTCCGGAATGTAGCTATACATGATCTAACATTATTCTGCCACTCCCAATCTATACTCCTAGGCATCCAAGGAACGTCACGCGGAATGCATTGAATACGACCAAACTGTCGAAGACATCGCTCTGGAAAATATGGAACTGAAACTCCTGCCCATCGAAGGTATCCGGAGAACATCGAAGACGAGACAAAAGGATGATTAGCTCGATCATCATCATATGGTGTAAACAATACATCATCGAGCATCATAGAGTCAAGTCTCCGCCTATATGTCATCAGTCCACCTTCAACTGCGTGTTTTGCAGTCCACCTACATGCTCTTGGAAGATGTGCAGGAACCGTTCCACTATCACCGCGTTTACAGATCCTAGGAAAGTGCTCGTAAATCCAGCACTGCACCAAATAACACAAAAAACAAAACAACAAAATAATCAAATAAATATATACATAACACAACTGAATAATTAAATAAATAAATAACACAACTAAATAAATAAATTCAAATACCTGTAATAGGGTCATGTAACCCCCCAGCTGTCTAGTGTGATGAACGGCTCAATCTCCCAGGTTGTCGTATAGCACAACCAATGCAGCAGCACCCCATGCAAAATCCCAACAACGATCTAAATCAGCAAACAAACTAACATATTTTGCTTCCACACGAGTGTGTGTTTTGTCAGCAAAAATGGTGCTACCAACTAAATGCAATAGATAAGTTCTGGCAGCACACTCATACATGTTAGCTTGAATTAAACGCTGATATAAATCGCGCAACCACTGCAACCTATACTGTGCACACTTGTTGTAGTTGATCTCAGCAGCAGCTTCCTCCCAAGTGGCTCCTAGTAACTCATAGCATTATTAGTATTCATGTTCAGTGGTGCATCAAACAAATTACCTCGTGGTTTGATATGAAGGAGAGTGGCGACGTCGTCTAACGCGATGGTCATCTCTCCGAATGGCAAATGAAACGAGCTGGTCTCCCTATGCCACCTTTCCACAAAGGAGGATATCAGACCAGCATCAACCATCGTCAAGTAAGCGGAAGACAAATGTAACAACCCAGATTTTCCTATCCAATGCTGTACAGCTTCTGGTATATGAACTTTCGCAAACCTTTTCAGTTTCAAACCATGGGTAATAACTTTCAATGAGCCACGAACCTACAAATAATTAAATAAAGAACATATCAATAAATATTTATTCATAATTAATGAAATAATGTACCGAGTATAACAAATAATTGTACTTAGTTAAAAAATTAATTAATTAACATTTACCTCTCCTTCCCATATCTTACGCGCCACGTGGTGTTCGTACTGTGTCAGCACAGATATATCCACTGGTCCTCCAAGGAAACCGGACTGCTGATCCTCATCAGCACCAACCTCATGTTCAGTAGGCTCATACTCCATCTGTGCATGCTCATCTTCCTGAACATGCTCAGACTCAGGGACATCCTGCTGAACTTCCTCATGTCTACTACGGCGGCGGTTGGCTTCATTCCGTCGTCTGTTTGATGCTGTAGGCGGAATTCTATCCGCAATAGTGCGAATGATCTGTCCAAATTGAAGGTGCAAACACGAGAAGGGGGGTTGAGTTGTGTTTGACTTAACTTGAATACTTTTCCTGTTTTAATACTTTCAAAACAAAACTTGATGTATAATTAAAACAGAGTTAGCAGCGGATAAAAATAAAAATAAAAACTCACAGATTTTATACTGGTTCACCGTTAACGAGGCTACGTCCAGTCCCTTCGCCTTGAAGGATTTCACTAATTCAACCTTGAATTACAACCTTGCTACTCACCCTCCAAGTCAATCTTCTCAAATAGTCTAACAATCCTAGACTTCTTTGAGGAAAAACAACTCCTGTTCTTCAGCCAATCTGACACCCCAAATTGTAGAAGAATTCACAACACTATGAATCTAATTTCTAACTACCTTGCTACCCTTTCTGAATCCCTCAGTTTGTAGACTCTACTTCAACAACTTAGATACAACCCTATCTAATTGCCAAGTAACCTGCTACCTCTACTGACTCCCTCAGATTGTAGACTCTACTTCAACAACTTAGATTTGCCATAGTGGAAAGAAAATAACCGAGTACTTGCTTCTTGAAAGCTGAAACTCACAATTGACTTATATGAAAATTTGAGAGTGGTTGCTTTGGAAGTGTATGACTCTTTTGTGATTTTCGATACTGAGCATTCTGCCTTGAGCCTCCTTTTATAGATGCTGATTTGGGCCTCTTCCAAGATTAATTTCGAACTGAATCTTGCTGGATTCTCTTGCAAAAATAACTTGACCAATTGGGCTTTATTTAAATAAAAAACATATCTTTTTAAGCCTTAGATTTCTTTCATAATTTAACTGGCCAATCAAATCCTTTTATTGCTTCCCGCCATAGCTTATGACTTCCATGCTACTCCACTTTAATTTATAACAAATCTTTTATAATACTTTGATAAAAATAACATAAGATCTTCACCTTTAATCTCCATGATCAAATCTGCACCCTTGGATCTTCATGCAATTTTCCACAACTGGACCAGCCGAAATGATATGCTGTGATCCTTTGATTTCGGCCATTCCTGGACCACTCTTCCTAACCCTCTGATCTTCTGATTTCGGCCTTCCCTGGACGCGCACCTGATATGCTAAAATCCTCTGAATTCGGCCTTTGCTGGACTGCACAGTCTGTCCCTCTGATTTCGGCCACCACTAGGCCATGGTCTGATTTTCTGATTTGGACCATCACTGGACCAAATAATTATTTCTGAACCATTGATCTGGAAGTTTTTACTCTGATCTGGATAGATTCTGGACTTTGGTTTGGAACAAACTGAAATTAACTTGAACAAAAAATATTTCAGTCTGGACATTTTACCTTTAATTTTGGACCAGGTCTGGATTGATTCTAGAACTCATTTCTTTTGGTCTGGACTTAGTGATATGCCCTGAATCATGCTATCTTATGATTTGGGCCAAATCTGGATTGATCCTCTTGTTCTGGACTCATAAACATACCTTCTGGTCAAGTCTGGAACAAGTCTGGACTGTGTAATTTTTCACTGTCAAGCCATCTTCTGGTCAGAATAACTTCTGGAATAAAATTGATATTTGATTCCTGTTTGTCTGGAACAACTCTCCTTCTGGCAGGCTTTCCAATGGTATGATCCATGTTTCATTCTGACTTTTATTCCTTCTGATCTGGGCCATAAAAGATATTTTCTGGTCATGTTTTGACATTCCTGGAGTATCTTCTGGTCATTCCAGAATTCATTTTTCTGGAATCCTTTGATCACTGCTTCTGATTCCTTCAGTTTCTAGGGCATTTAACTTAATAATTCAAAGTACAAAATAAGTTTCCATAGAGTACATTTGTAAGCATCAAAATCCTAAGTAGTTAGAACCAACTTGGTTCCAACACAAACGCACCTCTAGTTCTAGCCACTGCAAAATTTAGTTAATGTTATATCAATATGAGAAATATCATCAACTACACAAAATATGGACTCTTACAAAAATCTGGAAAGTAGAATTTTGGAAAATCCGAGAAAATATGTGAAAATCTGGAAAATCTGGAAAATTTTCGAAAATTTGGATGAAAACCAAACTTTCAAAGCTTTAAATCTGGCAAACCTTCGAAAGTTTCCAACAAAACCAAAGTTCCGAAGTTCATATTCTGGAGAATCTGGAAAACATTTGAAAGTTTGGATGAACACCAAACTTTCGAAGCTTTAATATCTGGAAAACTTTCGAAAGTTTCCAACAAAACCAAAGTTCCGAATTTCATATTCTGGAGAATCTGGAAAACATTCGAAAGTTTGGATGAACACCAAACTTTCGAAAGTTTCCAACAAAACCAAAGTTCCGAAGTTCATATTCTGGAGAATCTGGAAAACATTCGAAAGTTTGGATGAACAACCAAACTTTCGAAGCTTTAATATTTGGAAAACTTTCGAAAGTTTCCAACAAAACCATGAAGTAGCAAAATTGATTTACAAGGAAGGGGGATTTGAATTGTAAATCTCCCTTTTTAAAATTTCCTGAAAAACTTTAGTTTTAAACTCAAGAAAGTTCTTGGTTAAGGAAGCAGAAAAATGGAGAACGTTCTTGGTTTGAATAGAAAACGGAGAACGTTCAGATTAGTGTGTAAAACAGAAAAACGGTTTTGTATTTTAATCTTAAAAACAATCAAACTTGATAAGGAGATTAAGGATAAGAAATACCACACAGATGTATCCTGGTTCACCCAACTTAGGCTACGTCCAGTCCCCACAATCGTGAGATTTTCCACTAAGTGTTTAAAACAAGAACCTTCTGGTTTTACAACACCTAGCCTAGATCAACCTTGATCTTTGTTTACAGAACTTAATCTGATTCCACCTGGTATCAGATTAATCGAATCACCTATCTATCTTGATAGGATTTCTTACAATCTACCTCAAACTATATTAAACTCTTATAGTTTGAGTTTTACAATAATAGTGAGATTGTTTAGAATCTAAAATGACTCAACTCTTGTTTGAGGTTTCGATTCTTTTACAGATAAATCAGTATGAATATATCAGAGTAAGAAGGATTTAACTACAACTGATTCTGTAAATGATTTGCAGAACTTCAAGTATGTGAATGAGAATGATTTGGAGAAACTTGTTAGCACTTGAATTTCTAAGTTTTCCTTGAGCTGTGGCCTTCCTTTTATAGGCTTGAGAGTATTTAATGAAGGCCAATATAGCCGTTTGTTGATGCCTTTGTCTGACTAGACCAGAGGCAAAAAGTAATCCTACTTTTGACACTTTTTACTTTCTGTTTTAGGCTGAGCTGTATTTTGCGTTTTGAATCAATCTTTCTTGAATTTTTAATGATCCTCTAATGCTTCTGATAAGAGATAATATTGCTAGTTTGAACTGAAGCTTTGAACCATTCAAAACAGATTGAAAATGATCATGAAAGCTTGATGTAAAGAGCTTGTACTGAAGCTTTTAAAACTGACTGGAGATTGATGATCATTCTGGACTTTTTGTACTTTAGGTATCCTTGGAGGCTGATAATCAATCTGGACGTTTCTGTGGCCATATTGGAAACTGTCTTTGACTTCAAGATTGTTCTAACAGTCTTGACAGTCATTCCCAAAACTGTCTGGACAGGCTTGTTTAAGAGTCTTTTTCTTTTGCAATTCGAATGTCCTCTTCGACTTGAATAGATCCTATGTGTTCTCTGCCATGTAGTGATTATATCCATGTAACTTCCAGAGCCAACAACTTCAATTAAGTGTTGGAGAAAGTTTGGTCTTTATGGTGTCATGGTCTTGACGAATATTCTCCGTTTTCCAGAATGTGGAGAATGTTCTCTGCTGCTATTTTCTTTTATTCTTTTGAAACCTGTCTATGATTTAAAACACTCAAAAGCACAAGTTAAATTAACAATACATTTAGAATCATAATTAAACAATCTTTAATTAACCTTTGTTTGTTTTCATCAAAACATTAAATTTGAGAGTTTGTCTTAACAATCTTCCCCTTTTTGATGATGACAAACATGTTAATTTAGATTTTAATTTTGATTCTAATTTTGAAAGAGCTTGAAAGCTCCCCCTCAATTTGTGCAGTGTTTTAAATTTAACAGAAGATAAATCATGTAAATTCAAAAGATAAAACAATTCAGCAAATGGATTCATAAAGACTTTTCATTAGATATCAAAGATAATTACATAGTGAGATTAAGTTAAAAAACAAAATATAGAAGTACCAAATACAAAAGGACTTCTATCTAATTAAAAACTTAATCTAAAATCTTCAAATTAATTATCCCCCTTTGTCACAACAAAAAGGTAGGAGAAAAAGATCTAAGATGCCAAGGATGGTGAAGATCCTTCTGAAGATGAGGACTTGGCAGGATTAGCAACAGGCGGAGGAGATGGAGAAGGATGGACAGGAGGAGGAACAAGTCCAAGCTTTGGAGCAAATTGTTCTTTTATCCATGTCTGTAGGAGGGTGGACTCCAAATCCTGCTGAGTTTGGCGTGCCATAATAGTATGTAGGGCAGCCATGATCTCAGAGTTCGTAGGTTCCTTTGGTGGAGGTGGAGGAGGCATAGAAGAAGCAGGATGAGTGATAGTTAGAGGAGCGGAGGCAGAAGGTGAGGGATTGGATTTCTGATTAATGGATGGTCCAGGAGTATCAGAAAAAGTCAAGAATTGACTTATCCCAAGGAGAGAAGGATTGGTTTTCTGTGGAGAAGTGAAGAGGGGTGACATAGAGGAGATGTGCTGATGTGGTAGGAGAGTGCACATGTCGTCTATGGGTGAATTGATGTGGTGGAGAAGGTATGTGGAGGACAGGGTTGTAGTTGGGGGAAAAACGGAGAAAGTTTGAGGAGGGTGTGTTGGAACAGGAGAACTTTCTCTGTTTTCAACAGAACATTCTTGAGCAGTTTCTGTTGCTTCAGGAAGGTCTGGTGAGGCTGGGATTGGAGAAGGATCAGCAACTCTTTGCTTTGAGGAGCGTTTCCTTTTTAGTGAGGGTGGAAAGGATGAAGGAACACTTGTCTCAGATGTAACTTTCTTCATATGAGAAATGTTTTTCGAAGAAAACTTGGAGATTTTGATCAAGCTTTTCTCATTACTGAGAGGGATGTGAAAATGCCTGAATAACTTGGTCAAAATCATCCCATAAGGGACAATATTCTTCCTGTAATCCTTATTGGCTGCAGTAATCATATGATGGATGATTATGTGTGGAAGATTTAGGTGCTTGCAGTTTAGAAGGTGATGAATGACAAGGGCATCATTATCAGAGACATACTCATGACTTCCACAGTGGGGAAGTATGGTGTGATGACTGATGCTATTGAAAATTTTGGGAAGTGGTTTGAGGAAGGTGGAGAGTTGTCGTGTAGACCCTTCTAGAAACAGATTAGAGAGTACCTCTGTCTTGTTTAGGTTTAAGGCATTATACCATTTTTCTCCAAAAATGGCAGGCCCTTCAGTGGGAAATTTCAGAATTGTGGCCAGTGTTTCAGGGGTGAGGATGATTTCAATCCCTTTAACTTTGGAGATAATCAGGGACTTATCAGGAAAAGTCCTTGCTTGGCAGTAGAATGCCCTAATTACTTCTGGGTAATAGCATTCTGATATCTGAAGGAAGGAAGTCCAGCCTAAAACATCACACTGATGTTTTATGGCATTTCCATCAACGACCAGATTATCAAACATGACAATCCGTCCCACTCCAATAGGACGATTAGCCCATTTCTCTTTGAAAATTTTATTTGCAGAGCAGAGAATCAGAGGGATGTTATCAGAGGGAGAATGTTGGGGAGCAGAAGGAGTAGTGTGGGGGGCAGAAGAACCAGTGTGGGGGTCATAAGGAATGTTTGGGGGGCAGAAGGAATAATGGGGGTTTTAGAAGGAATAGTGGGGGGGTCGGAGGGAATAGTGTGGGGATCAGAAAGAACATTTGGAGGGGCTGACGGAGTGGTAAGGGGGGCAAAAGGAGAGGGCTTCTTGTTAAGCTATTTTGGTGCCCTAGTTTTACTTCGCTGGGAAATCTTCAGATTCTTCCTAGCTAGGTATTGAGAGATGGTTACAACAGATTTTTTCTTGATGGTTTTAGAAGGGGGTTGAGATGAAGGTTTAGGAGTTTGCTGTTGTGTTTGGGATGTTTGTTGTTGAGAGGTTGCTGGAACACTGGAAGGAGGGACATCCATTTCTTCCTCATCAGAGTTGGAAATGATAAACACAAAAGCATCAGTTTTTTTAGGATTCGAAGTCCCTATTCCAGACAGAATTCGCATGGACCTTCATTTTGGGGGGTTAGTGGTGTTTCTCAAGTGAGGAGGAACTTGAGCGGTGTTGGGTACAAATTTAGGGTGAGAAGGGGGAAAAATTGTTGCGAGTGGTTTTATGGGAAGTGGGATAGGGCTTGATTCCCGTGAAGACGAGGATGAGGATTCTGATGAAGAAAATGGCATTTTGATGGGAGATGGTCTGGGTGGTGGGGAAGGTGAACGATAGCGAAATGGAGAAGAAGGTGGTGGTAATGGTGATTTAGTACGTGTATTTTTACGACCACTGGATTTAGTTCTGGCCATTTGAGTTTTTTCAGAAAGGCAGAACGTTTTTAGAAGAAAAGGCAAAAAGATTTTGAGGAAGACGAAGGGAAGGATTCTGAAGGGTTTGTGAGAAATTGTAAAGACAGAATTGCCTTTTTAGAGAGAAAAGATAATGATGAGTGAAACCTAGGGAAGGAGGTTTTGAAAAGATGTAACGCCTCTTCTTGAAAAGGTGTCAGAGCGTTTTTGGAGGCAGAGAACAAGAGCATTAAATGCCAAAACTCCCATTTTTCTCATGCGCAGAGAGAAGGAGATACGCAGATGAGAAGGTTGATTTAAAAGCAGAGAAAGTTGCCTGAAACACAGAGATTGATAAACGTTCTCCGTTTTCTGCAGAAGCAGTTTTAATGAGATTTCACTGGATTTCTCATGATTTTTAGTCTTTCCCTTATTGAATTAAAACTCTCCTCAACAAGAGGCTTTGTAAATACATCAGCAAGCTGATTTTGGGTATCAACAAAGATTAATTCAATGTTTTTCTTGCTAACATGATCTCGAATGAAATGATGCTTGATTTCAATGTGCTTAAATCTAGAATGCTGAATTGGAATTTTAGACAAATTATGGCACTGGTATTATCACAGTAAATTGGAACGTTAGAATAACTTACAGAGAAGTCTTCAAGTTGATTCTTTATCCAAATTACTTGGGAGCAACAATTTGCAGCTGATACGTATTCAGCTTTAGTGGTTGATAGTGCAATTGTGTTTTGCTTCCTACATGACCAGCTGATTAAAGCTTCTCCCAGGAACTGGCATGAGCCACTTGTGCTTTTTCTTTCAATTTTGTCCCCAGCATAATCAGCGTCGCAGTAAGCTACAAGATCAAAATGTGAACCTTTTCTATACCAAAGGCCAAGATCAGTAGTACCAACAAGATATCTAAAAATTCTTTTTATAGCAGTTAAATGAGATTCTTTGGGTGCAGATTGAAATCTAGCACATAATCCTACTACAAATACAATATCAGGTCTACTTACAGTTAGATATAACAAAGAACCAATCATTCCTCTGTATTCATTTTCAGAAACAGATTTTCCATTTTCATCTTTGTCCAATGAAGAAGATGGATGCATGGGAGTAGTCATGATTTTGGCTTCATTCATTTTGTATTTCGTTAAAAGATCTTTTGTATATTTTTCTTGAGAAATAAAAATGCCATCATCATGCTGCTTGATTTGTAAACCAAGAAAGTATCTCAACTCCCCCATCATGCTCATTTCAAATTCACTTTGCATAAGATTTGAAAAGGCATCACACATTTTTTCATTGGTTGAACCAAAGATTATATCATCAACATACACTTGAACTATGAGTAAATCATTTTTATCATCTTTCTTAAAGAATGTAGTGTCAATGTTTCCTCTGGAAAAACCATTTTTGATTAAAAAGGAACTTAATCTTTCATACCAAGCTCTTGGTGCTTGTTTCAGACCATATAGAGCTTTGGTAAGTTTATAAACATGGTCTTGTTTTGATTGATCTTTAAAACCAGGGGGTTGTCGTACATAAACTTGCTCATTTAAAAAACCATTTAAAAAAGCACTTTTTACATCCATTTGAAAAAGTTTTATGACTTTATGAGATGCATATGCAAGAAGGATTCGTATAGCCTCTAACCTTGCAACTGGTGTGAAAGTTTCATCATAATCAATACCTTCTTGTTGATTGTAACCTTGAGCAACCAGTCGGGCTTTGTTACGAATGACCTTACCTTCTTCATCCAGTTTATTTTTAAACACTCATCTTGTTCCAATGATGGTCTGGTTTTGAGGATCTGGGACAAGATTCCAGACTTCATTCTTTTCGAACTGATGAAGTTCTTCTTTCATTGCATTAATCCAAGATTGATCAACAATGGCTTCTTTGATTGACTTTGGTTCTAGTTGGGAGATCATTGCCATATTGTTGTTGTCATCCTCTTTGAAAGACATTCTGGTTCGAATTCCATCAGCTGTATTTCCAATAATCTGATCCTGGGGATGATCACTGATTGTTTTCCAGCTTTTTGGAAGAGAATGAAGTGGAGACTGTTTATCAGTCTGGTTTTCCTAGGAAACATTTTGTTGCTGCTGTCCAGAATGTTCTTCTTCTTCATCATCTTTCTTGCTCATTTCCAGATCATCAAATTCATCAAATAATACATGTATACTAATTTCAACAAGCTTTGTTTTGAGATTAAACACACGAAATCCTTTAGATTCGGTTGAGTATCCCAAAAATATGGCTTTGTTTGATTTAGCATCAAACTTTCCAAGGTTTTCTTTGTTGTTCAAGATGTAACAATAACATCCAAAAATGTGAAAATATGAAATGTTTGGCTTTCTATTTTTCCAGATTTCATATGGTGTTTTGTTGATGATTTTTCTTATTGTCACACAGTTTAAGATGTAGCATGAAGTGTTTATGGCTTTAGCCCAAAAGTATTTTTCAACATTTGATTCTTCCAACATTGTTCTTGCCATTTCTTGCAATGTTCTATTCTTTCTTTCAACAACTCCGTTTTGTTGAGGAGTTCTTGCACAAGATAGATTATGAGAAATGCCAAGATCTTCAAAAAAGTTTTTAAAAGAGGCATTTATGAATTCTCCTCCATGATCATTTCTTACAGAAATGATTTTGGAATCTTTTTCATTCTGAACCTTCTTACAAAAGTTTTTGAAAGCATCAAATGCATCATCTTTTTGTTTTAAAAATAAGACCCATGTGTATCGAGAGTAATCATCAACAATAACAAAACCATATCTCATTCCACCTAGACTTGTTGTTTTAATAGGACCAAAAAGATCTATGTGAAGCAGCTCAAGGACTCTATTTGAGGAAATAAACTCTTTTGGACGAAAGCTACTTTTAACTTGTTTTCCTTTAGCACAAGCTTCACATATTTTATCTTTATCAAAATTGATTTTTGGTAATCCTCTAACAAGTTTTAGTTTTGAAATCTTTGAAATAGTTTTCATACTAATGTGTCCTGTCCTCTTGTGCCAAATCCATTTATCTTTGTTTATGGACATGAAGCAGGATTCATCAGGTAATTCTTCAAGGTATAAAACATAAAGATTTTTCTTTCTTATACCTGAAAAAATAAGTTCGCCATTTTTTTTTTAACTTCACAGAAGTTTGGTTTAAAAATAACCTCGAAGCCATTGTCACATAGTTGACTTATGCTTAAGAGATTATGTTTCAGACCTTCTACATATTGAACATCAGAAATTTGAGCTGAGTTTTTCTTACCAATGGTTCCTTTATCTTTGATTTGAGTTTGGTTGTTGTTACCAAAGGTTACAGAACCTCATTCTTTCTTTTCAAATGACAAGAAAGAGCTTTTATCTCCTGTCATATGTCTTGAACAGCCACTGTCCAAGAACCATGGCTTTTTCTTGACAAGTTGAAATCCATTCTGCATAAGATGTTACATTAACTTTAGGTACCCACTTGGTTTTGGGTCCTTGAGAGTTAGTTTTAGGATTGGATTTTCTTTTGAAATAGCATGCTGATTCATGATGACCAAATTTGAGACAATAGGAACATTTAACAGTTGGTCTTGGTGTTGTATTTGAAATCTGAGTTTTCGAAGGTTTGAATCTTGATTTAGTAAAGATTCTGGATTGTTCTCCCTTTTTCAAACTTTCTGGAGAATGTTCAGTTTTTCTTCTTGAACTTTCTCCGTTTTGAGAATAAGCTAGAGAACGTTCTGGTTTTTTTAAAATTGGCTTTTTCTTTTCAAACATCTTTCTCCTCTTAATCTTTTCATCCCGTTTTTTGAAATAGCAAGCAAATTCCAAATGTCCAAGTTTTTTACAGTATGAACATTTTGTTTTGCATTTTTAGATCTTGCTTTCCGGAATAAAAAAGTTTTCATACATTTTGGTTTTTTGAGTTTGATTAAAACCAAGACCAGCTTTATCAAATATTCCTATTTGTGATCCCATGATTTTCTGAAAGGTTTCAGTGGCTTTTATAAAATTAAGCAAATCAGTTTTCAATATTTCATTTTCAGATTTAAGGTCAACGTTCTCCGTTTTAGCTGCAAAACGTTCCTGACCTTTCTGAATTTCACAACCTTGTTGTTTTGATTCTCTCAGTTCTTGAATGGTATTCTTAAGAATATCAATCATGGCCTGAGCCTTTTCTTTCTCTTCTTTTTCTTTAAAAACTTGTTCTTTTAAAGAACTGCATTTTTGTATGAGAGTGTTCGAATCATTTAGCAAGTTGTCAAATTCTTTTCCCATTAATTCACACAGGGAGCAGGGTTCAGAATCTATTACCTCGTTTTCTTCTGTGTCTGCCATCAAGCATATGTTGGCTTCTTCTTCTTCTGTGTCTGATTCTTCAGAGTCATCCCATGTGGCCAACATTGATTTCTTTTTGAAAGGAAATCGCTTTGGTTTATTCTTATTCAATGGACATTCAGATTTGTAATGTCCTAGTTTATTGCAACCAAAACATGTAATCTGGCTTTTATCAACTTCTGTTTTGGGATTTTTATTGGGAAATCCCTTTTTGATTTGATCTCTCCTTCTCATCATTCTTTGTATTTTTCTGGTGAGAAGAGCAATTTCTTCATCAGCATCTTCTTGTCCAGTTTCTTCTGGTTCTTCATCACTTTGTAGTATGATGCTTTCTTGAGATGCCTTTAGAGCTACTGCTTTTCCTTTCTTTATAGGTTTATCTTCTTGTAGTAGTATTTCATGTACTCTTAAAGTTCCTATCAATTCTTCCAGAGGAAGTGTTTCAAGATTCTTGGCTTGGCTTATAGCTGTTACCATTGGTCTCCATACAACTGGAAGACATCTCATGATCTTTCTTACCATGTCTTGTATTGAATAGGCTTTGCCAAGAGAACGCATTTCATTCACTATTGTTGTGAATCTTGCGTACATCTCATCAATGGTTTCTCCTTCTTGCATCTCGAATAACTCAAATTTTCTTATACCAATGTCTATTCTTGTTTCTTTGACATGGCTTGTGCCTTCATGGTGAGTTTGTAATGTGTCCCATACTTCTTTAGCAGTTGCACATCCGTCTACTCTTTCACTTTCTTCCCTGCTCAAAGCACACGATAAGAATAAATGAGCTTTGGAGTTTAGGAGTACCTTAGCTTTATCATCAGAAGTCCAGTCTGCTTCTTTCTTTTTTGTTGAAGCTGGATCTTCTTGATTCATTCTTGGAACATGATTTCCATTTACTATGATGTTCCACATGCCTGTGTCCTGTGATTTAAGAAACAATTGCATTTTGTTTTTCCAAAAATAATAATCAGTACCATCAAAGAATGGTGGTCTGTTTGAGGATCCTCCCTCAACAATGTATTTTGCTTTAGACATTTTCTGGATCTTTTTCTCTAACACTGATTAGGTGTTCTTTTTAGAGACCTTGCTCTGATGCCAATTGAAGTAGCAAAATTGATTTACAAGGAAGGGGGTTTGAATTGTAAAACTCCCTTTTTAAAATTTCCTGAAAAACTTCAGTTTTAAACTCAAGAAAGTTCTTGGTTAAGGAAGCAGAAAAATGGAGAACGTTCTTGGTTTGAATAGAAAACGGAGAACGTTCAGATTAGTGTGTAAAACAGAAAAACGGTTTTGTATTTTAATCTTAAAAACAATCAAACTTGATAAGGAGATTAAGGATAAGAAATACAACACACAGATGTATCCTGGTTCACCCAACTTGGGCTACGTCCAGTCCCCACAATCGTGAGATTTTCCACTAAGTGTTTAAAACAAGAACCTTCTGGTTTTACAGCACCTAGCCTAGATCAACCTTGATCTTTGTTTACAGAACTTAATCTGATTCCACCTGGTATCAGATTAATCGAATCACCTATCTGTCTTGATAGGATTTCTTACAATCTACCTCAAACTATATTAAACTCTTATAGTTTGAGTTTTACAATAATAGTGAGATTGTTTAGAATCTGAAATGACTCAACTCTTGTTTGAGGTTTCGATTCTTTTACAGATAAATCAGTATGAATATATCAGAGTAAGAAGGATTTAACTACAACTGATTCTGTAAATGATTTGCAGAACTTCAAGTATGTGAATGAGAATGATTTGGAGAAACTTGTTAGCACTTGAACTTCTAAGTTTTCCTTGAGCTGTGGCCTTCCTTTTATAGGCTTGAGAGCATTTAATGAAGGCCAATATAGCCGTTTGTTGATGCCTTTGTCTGACTAGACCAGAGGCAAAAGGTAATCCTACTTTTGACACTTTTTACTTTCTGTTTTAGGCTGAGCTGTATTTTGCGTTTTGAATCAATCTTTCTTGAATTTTTAATGATCCTCTAATGCTTCTAATAAGAGATAATATTGCTAGTTTGAACTGAAGCTTTGAACCATTCAAAACAGATTGAAAATGATCATGAAAGCTTGATGTAAAGAGCTTGTACTGAAGCTTTTAAAACTGACTGGAGATTGATGATCATTCTGGACTTTTTGTACTTTAGGTATCCTTGGAGGCTGATAATCAATCTGGACGTTTCTGTGCCCATATTGGAAACTGTCTTTGACTTCAAGATTGTTCTAACAGTCTTGACAGTCATTCCCAGAACTGTCTGGACAGGCTTGTTTGAGAGTCTTTTTCTTTTGCAATTCGAATGTCCTCTTTGACTTGAATAGATCCTATGTGTTATCTGCCATGTAGTGATTATATCCATGTAACTTCCAGAGCCAACAACTTCAATTAAGTGTTGGAGAAAGTTTGGTCTTTATGGTGTCATGGTCTTGACGAACATTCTCCGTTTTCCAGAATGTGGAGAATGTTCTCTGCTGCTGTTTTCTTTGATTCTTTTGAAACCTGTCTATGATTTAAAACACTCAAAAGCACAGGTTAAATTAACAATACATTTAGAATCATAATTAAACAATCTTTAATTAACCTTTGTTTGTTTTCATCAAAACATTAAATTTGAGAGTTTGTCTTAACAAACCAAAGTTCCGAAGTTCATATTCTGGAGAATCTGGAAAACATTCGAAAGTTTATGAACACCAAACTTTCGAAGCTTTAATATCTGGAAAACTTTCGAAAGTTTCCAACAAACAAAGTTCCGAAGTTCATATTCTGGAGAATCTGGAAAACATTCGAAAGTTTGGATGAACACCAAACTTTCAAAGCTTTAATATCTGGAAAACTTTCGAAAGTTTCCAACAAAACCAAAGTCCCGAAGTTCATATTTTGGAAAATCTGGAAAACATTCGAAAGTTTGGATGAACACCAAACTTTCGAAGCTTTAATATCTGGAAAATAGAACTTCGAAAGTTTGTAAAGTTTTGAGAACATCAAAAAGTTCGAAATATACTTACTTTTCTGGGTTTCTGGAGATGGGAAATGTTCGAATGTTGTTGGAAGATGGATTTCGAAACTTTGAACTTTTCGAAGGTATCAGAGAATGCACTAAAGTTCCGAATCTGAGGGGTGAAAAAATGAGGAAATTTTTGTTGATTTAGGGTTATAAGTTAACACTATGGGTATTGTAGAGATTTCACAGCACATGGGGGTGAGAGGTTTAGGTGTGGGGGTGCATGGTATAAACCTCCTAAAAAAAATAAGGCCGGTTCGTTAGCCAATAGTAAGAAACTTTAGTTGGGCCGTTACAGAAAAACCCGGCCCATAAAGTGAATGATTCTAGGGTTTATGAATTTCCATAGTCTTCGTTGTTTTGTTCGGTAATCGTCTCTCGCTGCCACTCATCTCATAGTTTGTCAAGAAAAACCTAAAGATGCAGAACGAAGATGGACAAATCACCGAGCTCTACATTCCTAGGAAATGGTATATACACTTAGACAATCTCATTTTTTTATTGTTGGTTTGAAAAATTAGGGTTAAGTTGTTATTTGGAATGGAGTTTGAACTTTTTTTTGTGGATTTGGTTCAGTTCTGCTACAAATAGATTGATAACTGCTAAGGATCACGCTTCAGTTCAGATTAACATTGGTCATTTGGATGAGAGTGGTGTCTACAATGGTCACTTCTCCACTTTCGCTCTCTGTGGCTACGTTCGCGCACAGGTCTTAATTTTTTTAGTATATATAAATTGTTTTGTTTTATTTATTATTACTTGATTTGTATTGGATTAGGAGATAATTAGGGATTTGTATCATGTTTCCCTATTTTTTTATTATGTGGATTGAATGATTGATTTACTGTGTTTTCTATTAAACACTACACGTGTTTTTAGGGTATTTGCATCGGATTTTTTTTTTATTTAGTTTAGGTTAATGTTTTGTTGCTGTTGGGCTAACTGATGATATGTAGCATTGTCTCTTTTATTGTATTTGTTTTATCTCTGAATATAATTTGAATTTTCTTTGATTTAGATTGTTGATACAGTTTAGTCTGTTGATATTTTGCCTTTAGAAAAAAAACTTTTTTTGGCATTGGGGATTTTATGGAAAGCTTGGGTGTGATTCTTTTGTCTACTATCGTGTGGTGTTGTTTAATTTCCCCTGTATTTACTTCTGTCGGCTTCTACTGGGTTAGTCTATACTAAGGTGAAATTATATTTATATTTTGAGATAGATATTTCCTCACTAAAACTTGAAATGTGGTAAGTTATATATGTAACCGTGTTCTTTCTTAAGAAACATTGAAATATGTGCTTTTAGCGTAGAAAACAAATAAAGAATAGGGATTTTGGGATGAAAGATATATTAAACCTTCATTATGTTGGATATTTATTCTCTATGTTGTATTCTGATTTATGTCAGCTCTTGAACATACTTTGATGTTCATTTGATCCACGCTGACGATTTAGTTGTTATGAATTTCTTTTCTTTACATCATGATTTCATGTTCTGTTGTTCTCGTCATACTCCATGTTCTGATATTCTCTTCCTTTAATTTCCAGGGAGATGCTGACAGTGGACTTGACCGCCTGTGGCAGAAAAAGAAAGCTGAACTTAAGCAGTAGAGGGCATGATCACATCTTTGTTATGTGTTGAATTCAACTTTTGCTAGAAATTTTGGATTACTGTTGTGATTTATGTATTTCAATACATGTTTTGAATTTGATTTGATACTTTCAACTGAAGTTGTTTTTACCTAAGTGCTTTAAAACATATTTAGTTTTCTCTCACAGAATGATTTATCTGTGCTCATCATTTGTAAACTTTAGTTTAGCCTTTTGTCAAATGCCAACTGCTCTGCCCCTGCACATTTTACAACCATTTCCTTTGTTGGGGTAATTAGGTGGTCCAATTCAATAGTACTGTTTTTGGAAATTTATTTCGACCCCATAAGTAAACTTTGAGAACCAATAATCAGGATGCAGCTTTTTTCAGTTGTTTTTGGTCGAAAACACTATGAGAATTTGAGGACTATCTAGCGTTTTTATTTTGTTTTACATGCAACAATTGTCGATTTTCTTAATGCAAGATTTGCTCAAAAACAGTAAAGACGAATGAAATTAAATTGTACTTCTGTGTTGAAAATTTTAGTTGAGATTTCAGATTTAATCCCAACGACTTTTTCTCCTTATCATAACGAGATTCCTAGCTCTTTAACGTGTGCTGGCAATGGTGCAATTGCAATGTGTTGGTACTAGTGATTCCCCAACAGCTGTTGCTTTTATTGAAAGCGCTATTGTGCTAACCGTGTCTATTAGATGCTGTAACCATGTTCACCTCTTGATCCTACTTGAAGTTTAGGGCGGAGTTAGCCTTTATAAAATGTAGTTTCAAATTACAATTTGTCCACTGATAATCTACTAAAATTGTTACTTCTATTTTATTTTCGATGCGATGAGATTTTTTTTAATTAATAAAACCTCCAAATTTAGATTTATTTTAGTTCGATTAGAAATTTTGTAGCAAAGTAGAACATTGTAAAAGTCATTTTTTAGTTTACATACATAGTGAAATGTTTAAAATGTTCAATCTTGTAGACATAATTGAATGATTCTCCAATATTACAATTGTCATACAGGTCAATCTGGTCTCTATTTTATTAGATTTGGTCTGCATATGACATGCAAAACACTGTTTCTTCGTGTCTGGAGACGAGTTTAAGTTTTAAGAAATGACCAGGTCTAAATGTAGAGCTAAATTAAGGAGATGTAGTATGATTTGTTTCAATCTATCTCCCTCTTAACAACCCTTATGTCTTGCATCGAGAATATGTTGAGAAAGCTTGGTTTGGTTTGTGTTTTTTAAAATCTTTTGAGAGGGCATTACGTTTGTGGGTTTGTTTAGCTAGTTCTGCTCACTCCATAGTTTGATTTTCATATGTTAGTTTCGTTGCGGTAGTTTGAGTCTTGCTGTCATGGCGCCGCGACATATCCGATGTTACTTCATGCACCTCCTAATATTTTTATAGATATTTTTCTTTACCAAGGCAAATGGTAATAGTTAAAATATTACTACATTCTTAAATATATATAAATAAAATTATTCACCTACACATTTATTAAAATAATTATGGTGTCATTTGCCGCGGTATCTTCTAAGACAACAAAATTAGTTAGTCACATTAAATAAAAAATAATTAATTATTTATATTTATTATTGTTCATTTCATTTAAAATTTAATTTACTTATATAAATTATTCCATCTCATTTTGTACGTGCTAAATTTATTTATATTTTATTTCGGTGAAAATATCTTTAAGAATTATCATTTGAACACTAAACTTTATTTTTTAACTCTTTTAGATGTCTTAACTCAACTACTTAAACGGTTATCAAAACCTATACACACATTTTGTTATCAAAAATTTTCACATGATTAATTGTGAAATTAATTCTCATGTCAAAGGTGGTAGTTAAGCCTTTTTATTGTCACTAAAAAAATTTTCTCTCCGATTTTAAATATATAATAAATTAATTCAATAAAAATTGATGTATTTGATTCAAAATTTTGAATCATTTACATAAATTTTTATTGACTTAATTTTTTCTTATATTTGATATCAAAATAAATAAAAAGATTGATAAGCAAATCCTCAAGAAGTTTTGACCCAAGAACTTTTTATGGGTGGCCCTTAGTTCAGCCTAACTCTTCAGAAAATCAATGGCCATGAAAATGTTGTCCAAAATTATGAAACGGAACAAAAATTTGGAGCTATTTATTTAAGGCGATTTTCATTTAGTCTTGTGTATATTTATTTTTTACATTGGATCTCAACTTTCGATAATATAAAATTGAATTTTCAATAATATATTTAGGAACAATAAACAAACACGAGAAATAGACGAGCAAGGGTTCAATTCATCGGCAGCTTCAACGCATGATAGGCAATAGTGCCACAAAAACATCCTTTTCAATGTTGTTGTCAATAAGAAAAAAACACAACAACGAAAGAGATTTCTACGATACTTTTACACACAGGACACACCAATGTCGACTTGTACTTGTCAAAAGATTATACTGTTGAATTGTTGAGTTGATTACTCCAAACATCCCTAAATATAAACATTTACTATATATTTTATTCTTATTAAAATGCCTTTGGGTGCATAAAGTTTGCATTCATATTGTCTACATCAAGCTATCAAAAGGTGGATACAAGTTACAAAATTAAACCTCAAAAAGGGTACCAGAGTATAACGAATCCATCAACCTTTTAATTTAGTGACATTCACATAAATTTACATTAGCAAATTTAAACTTCAATATGTCTCCAGCTTTGAATTGATTTAGATCACAAAACCATTTCAATCCATTAGCCAATTTTGTAATTGTCTTTCTTCCGCCTTCAAAGATAACTTTACAGCTAGTTTGTTCAGTAAAGAATGAAGATCAATTGGTATAATTTGTTTAGCTAAAATGTAGTTTTTGGTCCATTATTTTTATCTAAAATGAATTTTTAGTCTTTTATTTCTAAAATTGAATTCTTGGTCTCCTATTATTAATTCTATTACTAATTCTTGGGATTGTTTTGATCCCCCACTATTTTTGTTGATGCAGTGTTCTCATTAACTTATTTTTGTTATTAATTTTATTTCTATATTAAAAATCAATTAAAATTTACTTATATATATATATATATTAACATATTTAAAATATAAATTGCATTTTTTTAAAATTATTTAAATTTATTTATCTTATTTAACTTTTTTAGTAACTTAAATTTTTTAAAATATTTATATAAAACAGATAAAATTTTATTAATTTTATTAATTTTTTTAAATATTTTAATATTATATTTTAATTTATGACATTTTTAATATGATTTGATATTTATTAGATATATATATATATATTAAAAATAAATTTATTTTATTTATAAAATAAAATATAAAAAATTAAAATTAAAATATTTAAATAAAATATTTAAAAATTATTTATTTATCCAACAATAATTTAAAACATTTAAAAAATTATTTATTTT
>JBBPBO010001984.1:10779519-10845935 GCA_037974295.1 Cicer cuneatum
TATTTTAAAGTTTTAAATTATTATTGGATAAAATAATTTTTTATTTAAATATTTTAATTTGAAATATATAAACAAATAAATAAATAAATAAATAGACTAAAAGTTTATTTAAATTTTATTTTTTAAATATATTCTGCAAAATATGAATTTGACGTCTGAAAAAGAGATATTTAAATAATGCTAAAGTGTATTTTTATAAACGGAAATATCGAAACAACCTACTAATGATTCTTTTATTTTTTTCCTAATCAATCAATAGTATATAAATATATAAAGTAAGACTTTTTATGCCACATATCGCTCATACATTAACTTTTAACATTTTTCTTTTTTTATTTATTTATTTATCTAATAAAAATATCTCAACAGACTTTCTTTATATATTTTGATTCTATCCATTAAATATCTCATTTATCTTTTTTTTATTAGTTTCTAATTTTATTAAAAATTACATTTTTTAATAAAATTTTAATTTTTTTTCAAACATATTTCCTTTTATTACTTTATTTTTAAAAATAATTTTTTCAATTAATCATTTCTTCTTATTTAACTATTTTTTAAATAATATAAATGTTTTATTTATTTTACCTTGTGGGTACTCGTGCCCATCCTTTTCTTATTGGTATCAAAAAATTCTCATTTATTTATTTGAATTCAATTTATTTAGTTATTTTCTATTCAATCTTCACATATATAAAATTATAGTTTTAAATTTAATTCGACACAGCTTTTGTGAAGTTTGGTAGATAATTTATTTTTTCAATACAAAATAATAGTGAAATAAGCTTTTGCGTCGTATGATGTAACTCTATACATTATATATATTTTTACTTTAATTTTTGTATAATTTACTCTGAAATTATAATATTTATATAAGTTTAATTATTTTATAGAAAATTAAATTATTTAATAAATTTTCAATATGTCTTTAAATTAAAAAATTTACAATTAAGATCTGAGCAAAATTATTTTTTTTAACAATATTGTCATTACTCAAATTTTGTTAGTCAAATTGTAGTAAAATTATCTAATAAAAAAATATTAGTTGATGAAAGACGGAGTAGTAAGGACAAAAAAAAAAGAAGGTAAAAAATATCAAAAGAGATAGTGGAAAGAGATATAAAAGTGATATATATAAGAGAAAAATATACATAGAGTAGATAAATAAGGATATAAATGAAAAATAGATGAGAGAAAGGGGGAGAGGATAGAAAGATGAGAGAGACAAAATAGAGTGAAAAGATTATAGAGAAAAAAAAAATAGATATATATGATTTCTCTCCTCTCTCCATCACCTATCTCTTATATTATCTCCACTGCTATTTTTGCTAACTTATTTCTATGTCTCTCGTCTCTCTAATCTCTCCATCATCTCTCTATATTCTCTCCTATCTATCCAGTCTCTTATTTATCTCTCTCCCTTTTCCTCCTCTCTCTTCCCTTTCTCTATTCTCTCACTCTTATAATATATTATGAAGTAAGTCCTAGACTATTTTAATATTTTTTTCTAAACTAACAAAATTTGTAATTTAATCTCTAAATTAATATAATTGTTGTGATTAATTCCTTTAATCAAAATTTGACTAACGATTGACTAATAACATTATAACATAATGATTTGATTACAAAAAAGGTCATGTTTGTAAGAACAGAGTTGCACCTAAGAAGGGGGGTAAATTAGGTGTTAGACAATTTTTCTGTTTTAGAGATCAGAAGATTGTTAAATGACTGTTTTAACTTTGTTTCAAATATTTGCTGTGTTTGTAAATGAAAGCAGTAAATGGCAGAAGATAAAAACACACAGAAGATTTATCCTGGTTCCCCTTATAACCAAGGGTACGTCCAGTCTTTTTGCACGCCACAAGAGATTTTCCACTTTGTATGAATATGTTACAAGTCTAACCCTAAGACTAAGTTACAGATTCACAAACACTTAACAGAAGATAGTACACCACTATTTCTGTTAACACAACTTGAAGAATCTACACTAAATCCTTCAAGTGATACAATGATTTTGTAATGATGTTCTTGACTAAGAACAAAGTTATAATACTGAGTATTTGATACTTAATCAATCACACTTCCAAGTACAACTGAGAACCTTTCTTAATGATATGAAAATGAAAAGCAAGTACTTGAAAATATGAAAGTTAAGTTTTGAAGTGTTTGATGTTTCAGAAAATTGATTCTAGAAAGTCAGTTGAAAGTTATTAAACGAAATCTAAAACGTTTGAAGTATTTATACTTCATAGGTAACACTTCAGATCAATGGCAAAGGTTCCCAAACGTTTTTAATGAACATGTGCAATGTTTCAAAACTGAAAAGTTGCATTGTTTCGAAGTTGTATTCGAATACAGTCTCAGTGTATTCGAATACACCTCTAAAACGTTCTGATTATATTTGAAATTTGAACTATGTAGTCGACTACGAGAACGTGTAGTCGAATACAGATTCGGGATTTTTGCCACTGACTTGAGTTGTATTCGATTAAACAAGGTTGTAGTCGAATACAGATGTTTAAAAATAGCTACAGACTTAAGTTGTATTCGATTACACAAGGTTGTAGTCGAATATAGATTCGAGTTTTTGCCACTGACTTGCAATCTGTATTCGACTACGATATTTCGTATTCGAATACATAAATTTAGTTTTAGCTTCTGACTTGGAGTCTGTATTCGACTACGATACCTCGTATTCGAATACAGATTTCCAGTTTTGTAAAAACTTTATTTTCAACATGTTTAAGTCATTAATTATTATCATAAAAACATTTTAATGCATATGCTCAGAAGGTTCTCATAATATTGTACTTTTAAATTGTGTTTTGATTTAATATCAAAATACTTTTACCTTAATATAAATGAAAAAATAAGTTGCTTAATAATCCTTCTTCTTTTTGATCAAGGATCTTTTTGTCTTCATCAAAAATGTAAGTCTTTAAATTTCATTCTCCCCCTTTTTGACGATGACAAAAATCTTGTTGCTTGGATTTCAAAACGTCTTGATTTCTCCCCCTAGATGTGTGCTTACTCCCCCTTGATAAATGTGTTTCTGCTTCTTAAGTGTTGGAGGAACTGTTTCTGCTTCTTAAGTGTTGGAGGAACTGTTTCATCATAAAATGCAACAGCAACACAGCAACAATATATATACACATTTTTCTCCCCCTTTTGACATTATCAAAAAGGAAGAGGATATCACATAGCAAAATAAGATATGCACATATGTAATAGATAAACAGAGGCAATCACAGGATTATCTAAAGAAAACAGCTTAAATTAAATATGTTCATAATTTACAATTACACGAATTTTGAAGAGGTTAACAAACACAAATACAGGAAAGTTAAACAGTAGAGAAATATAAATAACAAAAAAAAAACTGCAAGTAGCCAGATTTAATCATCTGAGTTGGGTGGTATATGAAGATGGTCAATCTTGTCAGACAGGTCACTCAGTTCTTGATGAAAAAATGAATGTTGTGTATGGATGGTATTTCCCATATCTTGGAATTTTTTGTCAAAGATAGCAGTTATTGTCTGAGTTCGATTACTGAAAGACTCATTCAATTGTTGGAACTGATCTGTGACAAAGGATTGAATGATGTTAAGTTTGTCCATGATCATTCTATTGGTGATGATGTCTTCAGTATGTGATGGTTCTGCAGCTGTTGCTGCTGCTTCTGGTTCTGGGTCTGGTAATGCTACAGGTGCTTCAGCTATTGATGCTTCTGGTTCATCTTCTGGATTGGCAGTCGATGAACTTTGTCCAACATCACCCTTATGAACATAACTTTGAAGTGATTCACTCCAAACAATTTTCATACTGGGCAGAACAGTTAAATCCAATAGATTGTCCTTGGTGGTCTTGTATAGCACTTCCCCTGAGAAGTCAACCTTAAAATGATCCATTATTCTGGTGACTTCTCGTGCATATGGTAAGGCTATAGCATCTTTTGAGGCATATAGGACAGAATGAACAAAGTATGCCCAATCTAACTCAGCATCTTCTGTCATAAAAGTCATGACTTGGAGTTCAAACTCAGAGATCTGAGAATAGTTCCCTGCCTTTGGAATCAGTATGTAACATAAGAAATAGTGTAGTAATCTGTTGTCAACAGTCAGATTACCAACACCATATCTTTGTCTTGCATACTCAGAACCAGATTGTGTCCGTTTTCTTTCCATAGTTCCTTTGTCAAAACGGCACAATGAAAGATAAGCATCATACTTAGTTGTATTAACCCATTCACATAAGTGTCCAGGGCACAACTTCTGACCTTCAGAAGGTATTTGCAGAATTTCCCCAATAATTTTAGTGTCTAACTTGATAACTTTTCCCTTAACTTTAGACACCAATTTATTGCCATCCTTTTCTAAGTTACAGTAAAAAACCCTAACTAGGTCAGGATAAATGGGACCATTATACCCAATAAATTCTTCCAATTTCTGAGCCTTCAGCAATTCAGGAAATTTAAACTTAGAAAAAGAATCAAGAGTACCAATTTTGGGTGTTACCAGCTTTTTATCAGAAAAGTGAGTTCTGAATTTGTCCAGTTCTTCTGGGGAATGAAGCAATCTGGATAGATCACCCATATTGTCGTTTCTCTGCTTTTTTGAATGACCCACAGAAGCTACCTTTGTTCTTGGTCCTCTTTTGCGTGCATCCATTTTTTTTTTGAGAAGATGAAGTTTACGGGTTTGGGGATTTAGGGTTTTGATTTTTGATCTTACAGAATCTTAGATGCAATGGATGATGAGGGAGAATGTTTAGGTATGACAGTATGAAGGTTTTTAGGAAAAGGTTTGGATGAAGATTTTGAGGATCAGGAATCAGAAATTTTGAATTTGTAATCGGCTACCAGATGTTTTTTTTTTGTATTCGTAACCTAATACTGTTAACAATCCCTTTTAAATATAAAAATTTTCGAAAGTGTAGTCGACTGCAGACCTTGTGTAGTCGAATACAGATTTTACAGGGAACATGTATTCGACTACAACTGTCTGTATTCGAATACGACAGTAAAGATTTTGATTCTGGATAAAAATTTTAACATTTAAACAGACAAAAAATATTTCAAACAGGTAGAAAGACATACATAGGTATCACAGAAACATATATCAAGTAACAGAATGATGAAAAAATTTAGAATTAACAATGATATGACTTACAGATCTTTCAAACCTTTTCAGAGATCACTCTCATTTAGAATGCCTAGTTCCCTTCGTATCTTGTAAAATGATTCTCTGGGCAGTGGCTTTGTGAATATATCTGCCAGTTGATTATGAGTGTCCACGAAGGTAACTTCAACATTTCCATTTAGAACATGATCCCTCAAAAAATGATGACGTATGTCGATATGTTTGGTTCGAGAGTGCATGACTGGATTCTTTGTGATGTTAATGGCACTAGTATTGTCACATTTCAGAGGAATACATCCCAGATCAAGTCCATAGTCACAGAGTTGTTGCTTAAGCCAAAGGATTTGCGCACAGCAACTGCCTGCTGCTATGTATTCTGCCTCTGCAGTACTTAATGCCACACATGCTTGTTTCTTACAAGACCATGAGACTAGTGCATTTCCCAGAATGTGACAGGTGCCACTTGTGCTTTTTCGATCCGTCTTACATCTTGCATAGTCAGAGTCAGAATAACCAATGAGATTGCATATGCTACCTTTTGGATACCATAGGCCAGCATTGGTTGTTCATTTGAGATATTTCATTATCCTCTTTATTGCTACCAGATGTGATTCCTTTGGATCTGCCTGAAATCTTGCACACAAACAAACACTAAACATAATATCTGGCCTACTGGCCGTTAGATATAATAAAGACCCAATCATACCTCTATACCTGGATATGTCAACTGATTTACCATTTTCATCTCTATCAACATACATACCAGATCCCATGGGAGTTGCACTTTCTTTGCTGCTGTCCATCTCAAATCTTTTTAGTAGTTCTTTACAGTATTTTGACTGATGAATAAAGATGCCATTCTCAAGTTGCTTGATTTGAAGTCCTAGGAAATAATTTAATTTTCCCATCATGGACATTTCAAATTCTCCTTGCATCATTAATGAGAATTATTCACATATTTCATTGTTGGTTGATCCAAATATGATATCATCCACATAGACTTGAACAAGTAAAGTGTGATCCATTGTTCTTTTAATGAACAAGGTTTTATCAACTTTACCTTTTTCAAATCCATGTTCACATAAGAATTTACTCAATCTATCATACCATGCTCTTGGAGCTTGTTTCAACCCATAAAGTGCCTTTTTAATTTGAAGACATGTGAAGGATTTTTGAAGTCTTCAAACCCAGGTGGCTGTTTGACGTAGACTTCCTCATTAATATAGCCGTTTAGGAACGCACTCTTGACATCCATTTGAAAAAGTTCAAAACCCATGGAGCAAGCATAAGCAAGTAGTAATCGGATTGCTTCTAATCTTGCTACTGGAGCAAATGTTTCATCAAAATCAATCCCTTCTTCTTGATTGAATCCTTATGCGACCAATCTTGCCTTGTTTCGGATAACTATTCCATTTTCATCTAATTTGTTCTTAAACACCCATTTGGTACCAATGATGTGTTTATTTCCTGGATTTGGAACAAGTTCCCAAACTTTGTTTCTTTCAAACTGATTTAATTCTTCATTCATGGCAAGTATCCATTGATCATCTTTGAGTGCTTCACCAATTTTGGAGGGTTCTATTTGAGAAACAAATGCCATATTTAAACAAGCATCTTTGAGATTCAGCCTTGTAGTGACTCCTTTGTTGATATCACCTATTATGTTATCAATCGGGTGATCACGATGGGTTTTCCATTCTTGAGGAACATCAGTGTGTTGATCTAGTTGTTCTGTGTTGATTTCGTCTGTTTGAGTTGTTTGATCAACTTGATTTTCTGTACTTGTTTCATCATCATTATCATATATAATTCTAACCTCTTTCGAGGGGTTAGTTTCATCAAGAGATACATGTATAGATTCTTCAACTATCAATGTTCTTTTATTAAAAATTCTAAAAGCTTTACTAGATAATGAATACCCAATAAAAATACCTTCATCGGCTTTCTCATCAAATTTGTCGAGATTGTCCTTACCATTATTTAACACAAAGCATTTGCATCCAAATATGTGGAAGTGAGAGATGTTTGGCTTTCTTCCTTTATAGAGTTCATATGGAGTTTTCTTCAGCATTGGTCGGATTATGACTCTGTTGGATACATAACAAGCTGTACTTACAGCATCTGCCCAGAAGTATTTTGGTAGACTTGAATCACTCAGCATTGTTCTTGCAAGTTCCACCAATGATCTATTCTTTCTCTCAACAACTCCATTTTGTTGAGGTGTTCTTGGTGCAGAAAAATTATGGAATATCCCATTTTCTTCACAAAAATCTACAAAAGATGCATTTTGAAATTCTCCTCCATGATCACTTCTAATTGATACAATTTTGGTTGCTTGTTCATTTTGGACTAGTTTGGCATATTTCTGAAAGGCTTTAAAAGCATCATTTTTATTTTCCAAAAATAAGGTCCATGTGAACCTTGAAAAATCATCAACAATAACTAGTCCATATGAATTTCCACCAAGGCTTTTAGTTCTTGATGGTCCAAACAAATCCATGTGTATTAATTGAAGTGGTCTTGAAGTTGATATAATATTTTTGGGTTTAAAGGAAACTTTAGTTTGTTTACCTTTTTGACAAGCGTCACATAATTTATCCTTAATAAATTTCATTTTTGGTAAGCCTACAACAAGTTCATGCTTGACTAACTTGTTTAAATGATCCATATGGACATGTGCAAATCTTTTATGCCATAGCCAAGCATCATTGTTGTCACTTACCATAAGACATTTCATTTTTAAGGATAAATCATCAAGATTAATTGTAAAAATATTTTTGAAACGCTTACCAATAAACTGAGTTTCATTTGTTACCTCGTTTTGGATAATGCAATCATTTTTGTTGAAAGTGATTTTGTAACCTTTGTCACAAAGTTGGCTTATGCTTATGAGATTGTGTTTTAGCCCTTCAACATAGAGTACATCTTCAATTGAAGGAGACGGAGCCATGCCAACTTTTCCAATGCCCAATATCTTTCCTTTGTTATTATCTCCATAGACCACATGACCTTTTGACTCAAGAGTTAGTGCTGAAAATTTTGTTCTGTCACCGGTCATATGCCTTGAACATCCACTATCCAAGAACCACATATTTGATGTCCTTTGTGTGTCTTCCTCTTCTTCATTATCAGAATGATGAGATGCCATCAAGGCAACATTTGCACATTTGTCACTTTCTGAAGTTGATGAAGAACTTACTTCATTATCTTCCCATGCAATGTACGCCTTTTTGAATTCTTTTCTCTTACTAGAACTCTTCTTGATAATATTTGGACATTTTGCTTTCATATGTCCTGGTTTTCCACACTCAAAGCAAGTAAAATTCTGATTTGCAATAGAAGCATCTTTCTTCTTGAAATTTTTCTTTCTTGTAAACGTTTTATTGCTTTGAAGAAATTTGCCGAATTTCTTGACAAGGAGGGTGATGTTTTTCTCTTCATCTGAGTCTTCTTCATTTACTAATTCCTTTGATTCTATTCTTAATGCTATATTCTTCGTCTTCTTCTCAAAATTTTCATTATTTTCAAGTCTTTCTAATTATATTTCGTGTTCCTGTAACTTTCCAAAGAGTGCTGAAAGTGACATCTTTGACAAACTTTTCTTTTCAGAGATTGCTATCACTTTTGGCTGCCATGCTCTGGTTAATGATCTTAGAACCTTTATATTCAATTCATCATTAGTAAAATTCTTTTCTAGTGCTGTTAAGTGGTTGGTTAAGTGGGAAAAACGTTTCTGCATGTCCAGGATTGCTTCTCCTGGTTGCATTCTAAACAATTCGTATTCTTGAGATAAAGTGTTCAGTTTTGAACGTTTTACCTCAATTGTTCCTTCATGGGTTACTTCCAATGTATCTCATATCTCTTTTGCTGTTTTGCAATGGGATATGCGAAAGAATTCATCCATACCCAATGCAGACTGTAACATATTTTTTGCTTTCTTATCAAACAGTACTCTTCTCTTTTCATCATCTGTCCAAGAGGCTTTTATTTTTATCTCTTCTTTATTGTTGATAACTGTTGTTGGAACATATGGACCGTTTTCTACTGCTCCCCATATGTCGTCTCCTTGAGCCTCAAGGTACGCTTGCATACGTATTTTCCAGAAGTTATAATGTTCACCAACAAAGCAGGGTGGTTTGTTACTGCTACCACCATCTCTAAAAACAGGTTGTGCGGAAGCCATGGATCTAGGAGCAAATTACAAAAAACCTGCTCTGATACCAATTGTAAGAACAGAGTTGCACCTAAGAGGGGGGGTGAATTAGGTGTTAGAAAATTTTTCTGTTTTAGAGATCAGAAGATTGTTAAAGGACTGTTTTAACTTTGTTTCAAATATTTGCTGTGTTTGTAAATGAAAGCAGTAAATGGCAGAAGATAAAAACACACAGAAGATTTATCCTGGTTCCCCTTACAACCAAGGGTACGTCCAGTCCTCTTGCACACCACAAGAGATTTTCCACTTTGTATGAATATGTTACAAGTCTAACCCTAAGACTAAGTTACAGATTCACAAACACTTAACAGAAGATAGTACACCACTATTTCTGTTAACACAACTTGAAGAACCTACACTAAATCCTTCAAGTGATACAATGATTTTGTAATGATGTTCTTGACTAAGAACAAGGTTATAATACTGAGTATTTGATACTTAATCAATCACACTTCCAAGTACAACTGAGAACCTTTCTTAATGATATGAAAATGAAAAACAAGTACTTGAAAATATGAAAGTTAAGTTTTGAAGTGTTTGATGTTTCAGAAAATTGATTCTAGAAAGTCAGTTGAAAGTTATTAAACGAAATCTGAAACGTTTGAAGTCTTTAAATTTCAATGTTAACAAGTGCCTTAAGAGCACTTGATAAACAAACAAAAAAAGAAGAAAAAAAAGAATTTTCGAAGGAAAAATTTCACTTTTTACTATTCTAAATTATAAACCGTACAATTTCCAAAATTTTATTTTTCTATTTAGATCTTTATGACACTTGTTAGAATTTCCCTTGCAAAAAATATATTAGTTTAGGAACTTGATTACAAATTTAAAAAAAAAAACTCCCAAAAAGTAGGGGTGTATAAATTGACAAGTTAGATGGTTGTATGTGTCCTTTATTCAGTTCCAATATTTAAATGGACTAATTTTTAGACTCAACATGACCTTTAACCTGATTAAATCCAATGAGTTACGAGTTCAATAAGAACAAGACGAAATAAAGATGTAACCGAGTTGGTATCAAGACAACACGTCAAATAGTAATCATTAAACATTTTTTTAGAAAAAAAGTTAAACATAAAGTAATTCGTAGGAAGTCACTTGTGGTCACAAGTTGTTAATTCATTCAAGAGTAGTAACTCATAACATTGTTTTACAAACTTAAATTATTGAGTTAGTGATCTGATTCATAATTTTTTTTAGAGAGTGAATCAATAATAACAAAAATGTCGTTGCACTCTAAGTAAATCATAGTTCTCTTATTCTTCATCTACTATAGATGAGTGATTCATGACCATTTTTTGATTCGAAATCATCCCTATAAGTTACTTTCTTCATTTATTTTATCTAAATAAGTGGATTCCACACATATTTAGTTTTTATTTTGTTATTTGCTCATCGTTGTCTAGGTGCGACACTCTTTGGTCTTTCCGTCTTAGTACGACACTTTTTGGTGTCCTTGTCCATCTTGATGCGGTGTTCGTTTGTTTAGATTGGCAGAGTAACTTTGATCCATTACAAATTTCAATCAATGATTTTGGCGTCATCAACGTTACAAATCTGGAGACATAGTATTTTGGACAATCGAATTTTGTCATACTTGTATGCATGTTGCCTTTTTGTGCTAAATTGTTGTTTTGTGTTATTAGTCTAATGTTGTGAGTTTCTTCGAAAATTTTATTCTTTTGTATTTTAGCAATTTTGATTTTGTATTGTATCAATATATTTTACCGATTTGAATGATTGAATATCGTCATTTTTTAGTCAAAATTATATAATATAAAAAATAATCATTGGTCCTTAAAGTAATTTAGGACAGGACATGTAACCTGAACCCGATCTTTTTTTACCTTATCCCTTTCATATCCTTATTTTTTGGGGACCAAGGATCAAATCAAACTCATTGTTCACGGACCAATACGGGTTTGCTGGACGGATTAGGTCTTGTACACCCCTACCAAAAAGTGTAGGGACCTCTAGAATAATTAAATTTATGGTTAAATATGTCTTTGGTCCTCTTAAAATCTTGAACTTTTAAGTTTAGTCTTTGTAAAAACAAAACAACTTTTAGTCATTCTAAAATTATTTTACAAGTAGTTTTAATTCCTACTATAGCGAAATATATTTAATTATCTTTCAACTTTTAAATTTTTGAATGATTTTTTACAAGCATGTTTAGAACATTATAAAAAGTTGCTCCATAAAAAATTAAAATATTTTAACCTATGATTTATTAAATACGAGTTTTTAAACGCTAAAAACTTATGATAAATATAACAAAAATATGGACATATAAATCAAATTTTGAACTCATTTTTTATAAATAATTTTTTTACAACGTTCTAAACATGTTTTAAAAAAATCATCCAAAAATATTTGCTTACTTAACAACAAAGACTAAAACTGCATACGTGAAAAATTTGGAATAACTAAAATTTGTTTTTTTCTTCTTCTAAGGACTAAACTTAAATGATCATATTTTATAAGAATAGAAATATATTTAATCCTTAAATTTATTTATATTTTAATTGAACTAATCTCAAATACATAAGAAACAGTTCAATATTCTAAATCAACAAGAATCGAATAACAAATTTTTAATATGAACCAAAAATCGTAAATCTAATAACCCTAATATGAGAAAACCAATCTGAAAATCAAAATCCCGAAATCCAATCTAACAACCTCAAATAAACTAATCGAAAACCATAAAGGTATTGATGTTTACCACAAAATTCCTATAGCTCCAAAATTTTCTTCCTTTTTTTGGACCCCATTTTGTTATCACTGTGCGCATCACAGGTTTCAGACCACAAACATAATTTAGAATCTCACGAATTATATTGAAAACGAAAGAACTTAAGACTGTGAATTTGACCCATTTGAACATGAGGCGACCATTATTTTCAAGTTTTGGAGGCCGTTAATATGATTTTTTATGGGTGGGAGAGGAGAAAAACAAGAAACAGTTTTTGAAATGTAAAAGAGAAAAAAACAAAACAGATAATTTTTTAATGTTGTTTTAACGGAAACTCACTTAAAGAGTAAAATTATAATAATTTAAAAATATAAAATACTGAAATGGAAAAAAATAAATAAATAAAAGACTAAAACGTTATCTGAAATTAAATTAAAAATTACCTAAAATTAAGTTAAGGGACCACCGTAGCTATTATGTCTAAAATAAATAGTTGTAACTTGTATAAATAAATAAAATGACATTACATAGCTAAAAAATATACCGAAGAATTCAAATGTATTTTAGCATAATCAATAAAATTAATTCTACATTTTCTCTATATTGCAACTTCCAATATTTTAAAAGATTAAGTTGACGAGACCTCTAAATTATGATTTAACCATAATTGAACAAAATTATTAATAACACAATAAATTATACTTTCATTCATTGCGAGATACTTCATTCACACTATCCTATCATTTTTTATGGACAACTATCTGCTTCTCTTATCTTAAAATATACATTCGTCTCCTTTCTTATGCAATTAATATTACAGAAAATTACACCGTTCTCCCTTAAAAGATAATTGAATTACATTCCCCTACCCCCATATGTTAAAATTGAAACTCCCATTCTTTTGTCATTGCTCTATAAAAACTCCTATTACTAGTCCATTTTAATATATTAAAATTATTAATTCATATTTTTCAATATTTTTAATCACAACATCACTAATATATCATTTTAAAATGTTATTATAAATTAAAAATTTAAATATATTTTTAGTCCTTATAAAATTTCAAACTATCAGTTATAGTCCATGCTAAAACGAATAATATTTAATTGTCATTCAACTTTTAAATTTTTATTATTTTTTATTCATTAGATCCGAAAGAAAAATAGAAGAGAATTGTTAATAAAATAAAATAAAATTAAGTTGCTAATTTATCTGCAAAATAGAATGAAATTGTTAAAATAACATAGCACGTTGTTTGTTTTCGCACATCTACTCAACTGCATTAATTTTGAAATATTTTTTTTATTAATATAATTTTATTTTTTTAAATATTTTTATTATTTTTTATTTATTAAATTAACAATTATTCCTTTTTTAAAATAAAAAATAAAAAAATTAAAAGGTTATTGATGGTCGCATGCAAAATCATCCTTCATATAATCACAGGAAATGCAACTCTGAAAGTAGAAAAATATGATATTTTAATATATAAATTTGAATATAAAATATAATAGAGAGTTTCTAAAAAATAATAAAAATATTTAAAAAAAATAAAATATAGATGAAAAAAACCACCAGTGTGGTTCAGACAAGATATAATTAAAGAAATATTTTCAATTAACTTTTAACGATGAATGTTTTTGTTTCAAGTCAAAACCTATACATTGTTTTTAAATTTCAATTTAAAACTTTATCTCATTCTTTTGAAATTATTTTTTAGTTATACGAATATTAAAAAAAAAATAACAGTATATTCTATCCTATATATCAGGTATTCTAATTCATGTTTAACACTAAAATTAAAAGATAAAAAGAATTAAAAGATAAAATATTTTAATAAATAATTTGGGAAGTGAAAAGATAAAGTTATAGTAGTATAAAGGTAAGAAATAAAGAGAATGAGAAAGCATGAAAAAAATTTGTTCCTCACGAAATTGGAAAAAACAGCTTCTGTTCTCTACCATTCGAATTTCCAACGACTCCGCTTTTCGCGTCTCATTGAAGCACTTATTATCTCCACTCGCATTAACAACAATCTCTTTTCTCTTCTCTTCATTGCTTTTTCTCTTCTCCCTCACTTCTTCATCTCTCTCTCTCTCTCTCTCTAGCTGCATTCTTTGCTTCTTCACTCTCTGTTGCATCTGGTTGGCTTCTTCAGGATCTGTTAGGTAGCTAACTTTTCCTTCTTTTTTTAATATTTAATTTTTATGCTTTTTTTTTTATAAGGTCTTCGTGTACGGTAGAATTTTTATTTTATTTTATTTTTGTGTTCTGAGTTTTTTATGTCATGTATTTGCCTTTCTTCTTTGTGGGTTTTGACTATTTTAACAAAAAAAATTGTACTTTTTTGCTCTAGCGTCCATACAATTAATTGGATATTAGAATTCTGAGTAATTGTTTTTAATTTTTTTAAAAGATTATTGTTAGCTATGAGGCACCGACAAATTGTTAATAATTTGATAATTGAATGTAATTAATGTATCAGTGTGTCGGACGTTAGAATACACCTTCAATCAGAAGTGTTGGTACTACAGAGATTGTTAGGTGGGGGAAGTGTGTCATGTGGTGTATTATGAATCAATACATGAAAATTGTTCAAAATTTTGACCACGAATGACATAGTCACTTTTAAGTAGAAGTTAAGATATATCCTTACAGCTGACCTGGTTGACATTGATTCGATAAAAATAAGAGAAAACAAATATAAGTTGAACTTTGATTGTTTTTTGTCAAATTGACACCATTTGATGTGATTTTACATGAAGTTTTGTCTAAGGTGTTAGTTTGAGTTAATTTGGCTCTTATGTTAATCAATAGTTGTAAGTATTATAATAGTATAAGTGTCACTGTCGATGACGCTTAATTGAGTGTATGAGAGAGAGAAAGATATTGGAAGCAAGCAAGCTAGGACATTGATTTTATTACATATATATTTGTGATTCTAGACTTTTTCTTTTGTATTTTTTACCATTAACAGAAGGTGCTTTTTGATTGACTCATGGTGAACAATTGAATAGGATTTTTTTTGTTGGAATGAAATGCCTGAATTTACAACTAGGGATGGTTGGCATTTAGCTACTGTGATGTGAAGTTGGATTATCTTCTTAGCCTCTCTGTGATGTTATGTTGATAGTGTGTTTAAAGGTGAAAGAACCTTTGAGTTAATCTCTGTGTGTGCATGTATTATGGCTAAGAATCTATTCATAAACTATGTAGTTTTGTTGAACCGGTCTTGATTTTATAAGGAGAATTATATTCCATTGTTTGTATATATTGAGAACGATAATCTGAGGCTGAATATATATAAGCTACAATGTTGGAATTGAAGTTAATTTTACTTCAATGAATCTCTATTACTTTTCCATTTATTGTATGTAATTAATGTTATCATCATGGTTTAGATTGTCATTTTCCCCCTCCTCTATGTTATCATCTCTGTTGCTTGTTTTTTCTTTTAGTAGCATGCTTTATACTAATAATCACTAATACCTGCAAACACTTGAATACTCACATTTAGACAATTTTGTGTACTAACCGGCAAAAAAAATATATTTCCACGCGTCATTGCTAATTCATTTTAGTGTTGTTGTCTCTTTATCTGTTGATCTGATGTTTGCTCATCCTGTATGTGGTGCAGGCTGCAAAGTTGAACCCTTGTTGGAGCGTTATTAAGTCTATCAATTGAGCTTCCACAATCTAGAAAATCAATCAGTAAGTTTCCTATATGATTAAATGGTTACTTCTTAGGAGATAATATTTACAAATATAAACATTGACTATAATTATTTTGAGGCAGTTTATTTATATTTCGTATGTGGCTAAAGTGATATTGATATTGTTGAGAAATGGATTTCTTAAACCAGGTGACAAGCATGCTTAGTGCTGAAGGTGAACTTAAAATAAGTTTTGGCTATCAATGCAACAGCCACAGAGGTATCCCTTGCAAGGTTGCCAATGGCCACAAATGGAGCCCCGAAATCCGCAGAACAAGCAGTTTCTCTTGCTTATCCGGTGCTG
Organism: Cicer cuneatum; assembly: GCA_037974295.1. NCBI lineage: Eukaryota > Viridiplantae > Streptophyta > Magnoliopsida > Fabales > Fabaceae > Cicer > Cicer cuneatum. Next base: position 10,795,584 of record JBBPBO010001984.1, read on the forward strand.
CCTTAAGTGCAAACGCTACACTTGCCAACACAAACATCTGCAATGGTGTGATAGGAGAAGAAATCCTTCCGAGTTTGGACTCTCCTAATTCCTTCCGGCGGGTACCCTCTTCTCCAAGTCTTGCAAAGTTGGACGTGCTATCATCTTCTCTCCATAGTACTTTGTCGAATCTAAGTTGCAGCCCATCCAGTCCAAGCAATATGCTTGAATATGACTTTTGTTCATTAAAATCCATGAGTGCTTCTTCTAGAGGTGAATGTTTTCTTAATGCTACGGAAGTGCAAGTAGCCGGAGGAGCTGCTGGTGAGGATAGAGTTCAAGCAGTTTGTTCTGAAGAAAATGGGTGGCTTTTCTGCGGAATTTATGATGGCTTTAATGGGAGAGACGCAGCGGACTTTCTGGCTTGTACTCTTTATGACTCTATTGTATCTTATTTGAACACAATAGATTGGGATTTGGAACCAAATTCCATCAATGCTTCTGACAATGACAATTTGGACGATAGTCTAATTCTTCACGAGCATCAATCTCCAAGATTTAAGGGAAACAATGATCTCAGTAGTCCACCTGCCAATTCAGAAGCAAGAAGTAAATCATTTTCGCACGTGGTACTTGATAGCCTAAAACATGTTCTTAATCAGGTTGAGAATGACTTCTTGTATATGGTCGAGCAGGAAATGGAGGAACGCCCCGATTTAGTTTCTATCGGATCTTGTGTTTTACTTGTGCTTCTTCATGGGAATGATTTGTGTACACTCAATCTAGGCGACAGCAGAGCAGTGCTGGCAACGTGCAGTGCAGGTAACGGAATGAATGGAAACGAGAAATTGAAAGCTATTCAGCTTACGGATAGTCATAATGTTGATAATGAAGCTGAAAGAGCTCAACTTCTTGCCAATCATCCTGATGATCCTAAGACCATCGTAGCAGGTAAAGTGAAAGGAAAACTGAAGGTTACACGTGCTTTCGGAGTTGGCTACTTGAAAAAGGTTGGCATCTTTTTAAAATTTTAGACTATGAGTTTACAAATGATTTTGGATACTGATATTTGAAACCAGTAGAGGTAGTTAAGAAGCTTAGATACCAAAAAATTGCTGAAGTATCAGTGTCATACCCGCATCAGATACACAACATCCCTATATGTATCCAAGAAATATACTCAAGTTTTTTAATTTTTTTAAAATAAAGTACCGAGTGATACATTTAGGACACCTTTTTGGTACTGTGGCATATAGCTTCCAAAACTTGAGTCTTGTTCTTTCATCATGTTTTTGTGAGCACAATTAATGTGCATACTTCTTTATTGACTCTTAGGTTTAAAAAGAGAGACATGATTGTGGAATACTAGTGGATGATCCCTTTTGATGATGATGGTGATCAACTTCTTGATTTGGCAAAGTTATATTTTGGTGAATTAGATTTCGAATCTATGCATGTTTGAATGAGTAGAATAGGGAGAAGAAAATGATACAGCTAGTATTAGACTGTAACTAGTAATCTTGAATATAGACTCGTTTTAAATAGGACTAATGGTATTTTGTGACATTTTGACATCAATTAATTTTTTTTTATATGGATTAGAGAAAGATATGTATCTCTGCTTTCTTGTTGTGATTATAAGTATCTTGTTGTAAGTTGTGATCATCATTTGCATATGTAGTTATATATGTTAATAAAAAAAGTCAACATACATTATGCATTTATGTACATATGTTTTTCTTTTGATTTATAATTTAGTGTTAACATATCTAGACCGTATCGTATCTTTAGTTTTTAAAATTTTTGTGTCCCCATATTTGTATTGTATTATAGATTAAAGACTATACACTGATAGTGTAAAGTTATTTAAAATTGACAACAAATCATTACTTGCCAACACATCAAAAAATTGCATAACTTCATTTTTCACCTTTTTATTAGATGCGTTGGCAAGTTGTGATTGGTTGGTTGTAAGTGTAAAATAACTTTACACGGAGAGCATATGTCCTTTAATCGCATTGTATTATACCCGTGTCATATAAGTATCTGAGCTTCATAGAAAGATAAATATTTCAATTTATATTGACATCCAAGCTATGAATGGTGAGTAGATGGAAGACTGTTATGATTTTCTGAGTTTATAAACCTAATTATTGCAAAGAGTATAATATTTATTTTCATGCCAAACAAACAAACTTGATTTTTTCTCATGCAGAAAATTCTGAATGATGCATTAATGGGAATCCTTCGAGTTAGCGATCTTAAAAGCCCGCCATATGTTTCGACAGATCCATCATTGAATGTGCATAAAATCTCTACTTCTGATCAGTTTGTTATAGTTGGGAGTGATGGTTTATTTGACTTCTTTAGCAATGATGAAGCAGTGAACCTTGTTGAGTCTTACATCCTGAGCAATCCTTATGGTGATCCAGCTAAATTTCTCATTGAGAAACTAGTAGCAAGAGCAGCTGATTCTGCAGGTTGGTTTCTTAGATCTCGTGCTAAATTTATGAATAGATATTGGTGTTTTTGTATCGGTTACCTGATCGATTTCTCTTACAGGTTTCAGCACGGAGGAGTTGATGAATATTCCGGCTGGGAGGAGGAGAAAGTATCACGATGATGTAACCGTAATTGTGATAATCCTTGGGATGAATAAACGGACTACAAAGGCGTCGACTTGCATCTAAACAGTGGCCAAAGAAAATTTGCATGTGAAGCTTTTCAATGGAACCCCTTGGTCATGTAGTGTTTTCTAGAAATTTGTTGTGATATTAAAGATTGTACATATGACAATTTTGAACTTAGAATCATTAATTTCCTTAGGTATTCAAAGATTTTGCTCAGTATTCCAAACAAAAAAGAAAAAAGATTTTGCTGTACAAATGTATGTTTAAGTAATAAATAGGCTGCTTTACAGATTATGATGAATCCAATCCATGTTTTAAATAGCATGGGAGCAAATAATTGCTTGCCATAATAATATATTTGTGGAATTCAAATTGATTCTCAATGTCCTTGCTGTTCCTAAGCTAGAATAGATCTCAGTTTTATCTAATGAGGATGAATCTGTTAATTGCTTGGACAAAAATGCATTGATGATTATTTTCCAAAATTAATGTATACTAGTAATGCAAACTGTGACCATTACAATATATGGTAAAATTTGACGTTTACAATAAACAGTAATTCTGCACTATTGTTGAGTGTTGATGGTGTGTAATAGATACATTGGTTTACGATAAATAATAATTTAATTACCAATTTATCAAATAGGATAAATGAATTGATTATTTAAAATTTATTCTATAAATTGATTGAGAAATTAACATTGATGATAATAGATTGAAATTAACAAATTAATTGAGGAAGAGCGAGTGACTTAAAAGTTAATTAGTAGATAAATTAGTTTAGAAGACAGAAGTTTAATAATGTTCAAAAAAATTTTTTTTTTTTACAAAGCAAAGAAATTTAGTAACAGAAAAGGTGAAAGTAATGGTTGCATACATCGATAGATTAAGTAATCGAAAATGAATTACATTTAAAGATATTTATGATAAGATATTACAATAAAGGAATAAAATATATAATTTACAAAGAGAGAATGATTGTAGAGAGTGACATGTCGATTTTTTTATAATGTAAAATAAATTTAAGTGGTATAAAAATAGATAATGTGTTAATGGAGAAAATTGGGAAACTATTTTAATATATTATAATAGATGTGAATGTATAATGCTTTAGTCTGTTTAAGGGGAATTTGTGCATATAACAATCATGTTCTAATTTAGAATATTAGCTCCACTTCATAGTCACAAATGGCTCTTTGGTAATTTATCAAAAAACATACTCTTAGGTAACATTGACTTATAAAGTTGGCTTACTATTTAAAAATGTTTATATTCAACATGCCCATATTTCTTATAGAAAACTCAAATATTTAAACTGTTGGTGGCTGGAAAGTTTTAGTTTGACCATATCATTATTTATCTCTCATTTCTTCCATTTAATTACTTCTACAATTATCAAATTCTACCTGTAACTATAATGTCAAATAGCTTATATATTTTTGCTCCTTACCAACTTTTCACTGAATGAGTTTAACATTTATTTTTTGAAAATTAATTGAATCTAACGTTATTAGCACTAGTCACCCTTTTATTTATCAAATTTACAATCCAAATATCACTTATTGTCTTTGCTGAAACAGCTTTCCTAAAAAAAGGCCTATTGCGCATGCTATTAAAAAGGCCTATTTTTAACAGGATTATCTCGAGTATTAATTACCCTTTTGCAAATGAGCATAAATTTTCTTTTTGATATTTGTAGATCCATACCCTTCCATAAAGTTAAAGTTTTTAGGTGACTATCAAACTATAACAACGAGGTTGATATGTGTTTGGAAAATGATTTTCGACATCAAATTTTTGTGTATATTTTTAAAATATTTTAAGTTTTATAAGATAAAAAGTAGGTCAAAGTAAAATACATAAAGTATCACATATGCTATTTGTATTATGATGTTCAAAACTCAGAAGAATTTACTTCTTAATTGATTCCCTTCTATTCACATCTGATCTATTTCTTTCAATAAACATTTACAAATTGCAATAACTTATTTAATATATAACTTGTAAGGATTTAATTTTTACACACCAATACTAAAAAAATCTTTTATACTGTTACTTAATCTCAACCGTCAGACCATTAAAAATATTTTTAACTACATAAAAAATAATGTGTTCCCTGTGTAAAAAAAAGTGCATAGTAATTAAACTAAACTTGACTACAAAATTTTTACATAACAAATTTATTTAAAATTGTAACACAATTTTGATATTTCTCTCAAAGGTGCCACATTTAGTCCATGATTTACTATTTGAGATACCTAAAGTGCAAAAACAGTCCTTAACGCTTACAAAAAGGAAGAGAAGAATATATTTTCCTTTCAAAACCAAAGGTCTACATCCAGCTGCACTGTAAAATCAAAGGTAGAAAATTCAAAACAACCCTTAAACCTATCATTAGAAAACTACCAAGGACCATAAAACCTAAACAAACAAAAGTACAAAACCTTCTTCACAAACCTCACATAATGGAACATCCATTAGCATTTTCATCACTAAAAATCTCAAAAGAAACCAACGGTCCTGATTGAAATTGATAAGTAGCATGTTGATCTAGGCCATGACACGTGTAGGGTGAAGGTGGAACATAATAAGAAGGATCACCAACTCTTCCCATAGGATATCCTCTATTGTAAGCTGACACATAAACCATTGGAGCCTGAGGGTAGCAAGTTTGTGGTGGATACAAGAATGATTGCTGACGTGTAGGGCTGAGATTCATTTGACCAAGATTCTGAAATTGCAATCCGGTGTGTGTTGGTCCACTCTTAGCTACTGTAATACTCAATCCATTGCTTCCAATCCCACCATCTTTCTTTTTCTTCTTCTTATCAGAACCCCCTCCACCACCTTCACTCCGGCATGTAACCGGAGGAACATGCTCACCGGCCGGCGAATTTCCCGGCAACTCTCCGGCGCCGGTTTTTGAATTTTTGTTCTTTTTGCTTTCAGTTTCAGACTTGGTAGTAGCAATTTCAGTTCCCTTGTTTTGCAAGCATTGTGCTTCACTTGCTTCATTCTTTTTATTCTTCTTTTCGTTGCCGTTGCCGGAGCTTTTTCCCTTGCCGGAGATATTTTCCGGCCAAACCTCGGCGTGTTTTCCGGCTCTGACCAACTTCCTTAAAAGGGTCTCAACACCAACATTTCCAGTTACTGTTACTTTTTGTTGTTGTGAATCGATTGTTGCAGTGAAAACACCTTTGAAGTGTAAAATTTGTTATGCATGGTAAAAGAAAATAGAAGAATGCTAAGGAAAAAATAAAGGGTACCCAAAAAGTTTTGAAAAAATTTGAAGTCACTTTCTCCTTTTACTATTCTAAAAAAAAAATGATTTTTTTTCTATTTACTGAATTTCTTTTGAAATAACAACAAAAATTATTTGATTTTATTTTTTCTGTATTTTTTATGGCTGTAGTAAAGCTTATAGTAAGTATGAATAGTTAGTAGCAGTAACAGTACCATCAATGCTCTTCAGAACTTTCTTTACTTTCCTTCTGCAACCTTCACAGTGGATAGAAACTTTCAAGAACCATGTCTGAAAATATCACAAGACAAAAATAAAAAGCTAAAAGAGTTGAAAAAACTAAGTCTAAGTTTGGTATCATAATGCATTTGTTAATCGTGATGAATTACCATAATTTAAAAAAAAAAAAATACTAAGATGTGTAATGTGTGTAGCTTTTCATAAGGGTATGAATTTTTATTTTTTTTAGTTTAAGTTGGGAAAACAAAATGAAGGTATTTAGTTAGTATACCTGATACTTCAAAGGTTCTGAAGAAGGTTTTGCATCCATTAGTGAGGGACTGAGAGGGAAATGGTTTGTGAAAAGTTGAATTGAAAGGATGGAAGAGTTGAAAACAGAGAAAAAGTAAAGGAGTGAAGATGCCAAGAATTAGTTGGATGGATATCAAAATACACAATTGATATTCCTAATAAATTACAAATTTTTATACACATATTATTTTATTTTTACTCTCTTTTTCTATCGCATCTATCATATTTTATTTTATTTTATTTATCTCTTAAAGTATATATAAACATTTTTCATCAAAATATAATGACATAATCACACACCATGCTGCTTCATTATTTTGTCATTGAATATGGCTCTAGTAATAATTGTCTTGCCTTTTTAGAAACTTGCATTTTACAATTTTATTTAAAATTTAATTATAGTTTTAATTTTATTAATTTATTAATTTACGAAATTAATTTCTCTATTTTAAGAAGTCACATTTTGAGAATGCGATAATGTACTCGTTTATTTATTTAATTATTTATTTATTTATTTAATAAATTAAAAATATATTAAAATAATACATAAAATATAATAAAAATATAAATTATAGTCATAAAATCTAACAAAATATATTAAATGAAAAAAAAACATCAAAATTAATGCAGTTGAATAGATGTGCCAACAACTTTTGTACAAAGTTTCTTATTATGACTAAAGACTCGACATAACCTGTATTTTTTTTATACTCTTTCGGTCAACTATGTTCTATTGCGCTTATTTTTTGACGATATTTCTTGACTCTTCATATTTGAGGATTGTGACACACTATAATACCTTCATATTGAACCAATATCATTTGTGACGAATAGGTTTGAACACTTCGTTGTATACTTTTAGTAATGTTTCCATCTTGTACACATCAGGTATAAAACGTCCAATAATCATATTTTGTGTTGTAACATACTGCTATTACATGTGAATAATGCATGAAAGTATGGTTGCTCCGATTAAAACCATTAACTTCATGACTATTGGACTTACATATTTTTAGTTTCATAAAATTCATACATTTTTCAGTATGTACCTAACTAGATGCTAAAATTGTTGGTTCTAATTTTTCCATTGTTGGAAAGAGTATCCAAAACTTATATTAAATTGCTTTGACCAAAGCAGTGATTGCAAAGTTGTATGTATCTTTTAACACTTCATTGATTGACTCAACAAAGTTGTATGTACCTTTTAACACCTCATTGATTGACTCAACAGGTTGATTGTCACGTGACTGCAACGATTACTTTCTATTGGAAGAAAAAAAATCATCATTCATGTACTCGCAATGCGAGAACGCAACCTCTTGAAGATCCAAAAAAGTAGGATATTTTATATATAAATTTTAAAATACGATATATTAGTTAGTTTTTTTAACTAAGGGATATAATAATTAAAAGAAAAAACCTAAAGTAGTGTGTATTTTAGATTTTTTTTAAACGAGATATATGTAAAAAAATATCCTCGATTGTTGATAATAGGTAACGCTCAGCAGCATAGTCACACTAAAGAAAGTAATCATCCTAACTTGATTTTAGTAATCACCCTTGCTTTATTTTAGAAATTGAGTAGTACATAACTTCGTCGTATATATATTACTTTGTAAAATTGAGTTAGACAAAATTTATTTCTAAGAGAAATGGATTATTTACCGTGGAAACAAAAAAGAAAAACATTGGTAGTCATGAATCTCCTACAATTATGCAATCAATATCTTAGCATCAATTCATCTTGTTCAATTTATTTTTAAGGAGTTTTTTTTTGAATATTTTTAATCTAATTTATTGGACTCAAAATTTGAGACACTCCTAATAAAAATTGGATGGTGCAAATTTGTTTATTGTGTAAATGTTGGAGATTCCTAACAATTAGAGAATCAGCTTGTCCAATAATGACTACTTAGAGAAATATTTACTATCAATAATAATTTAATGGTTAAATTTACAATCTGAGTTGTATGATCTAGCACAAGTGATGGTGACTCTAAGAATGAATAGGGAGTGCAATCGTACAAGGCCTATTTTTTCAAGGGCTCCAATACATTTTTTTCTTTGTTAAAAATCTTACATGGAATAAGTTATAGGGACTCATATTCTCTGACCTTAGACTGGGAGTGACATTTACCTAATTTTTCTTTCTAATAAGTTTGCCTTACTATCCTCTAATGGCCTAATTTTGATTAATGTAAAAACAGCGAACCATCTTTCATCTTTGTGATTTGACATTTAATTGTTTTTCTAATACACATTACATGACTTATAAAAAAAATAATATTTCTATGTTCTACAATAATTAATCTATTTGTAAAAATATTACTTTAAAATAATTGATATTTTTAATTTTAAAAATAATATTAATTATATTTTATTTCAATTGTATCATCTAATTACTACAAGATAAATACATAAGAAACTATCAATTCAATTTTTTTCACTACTATAGATAAGAGAAATTTATACCAACCCTAAAATGTGTTATCCATTATTTTTTAATCTAGTCTCTCATTTGACTGTCTCATGTATATGTGCTGATAGTCCTTTGTTCCATTTGCAAGATTTTTTTTACTTAAAAATAATATTTATTCATTTATATTAAAAGAGTACATCGATCGAGAACAACACAAAAATAAATTTATTAAAAATGAAAATGATGAATTTGTGAGCAAACTCATAATATCTAATTTAATCGCATAAAACGACAAAAAATATATAAATGTGATAAAATGAAAGTGACTGAAATACTCAAATTTGATTTGAATATGTTTGATTTAGATCGAATTTATTCTATTAATTTGAATAAAATAAACACCATACTAAGATAAAAAAAATAAGATAAAGATATATTCAATTGACGAGATAACGAAAAGAGGCAGAAAAATATATTTATATGAAAAATATTTATTTATGTAAAATAATAGAATGAAAACAATGTAAAACAATTTCTGACTAAAAAAATAGTCTCAAATCACTCTTTTTCTTGTGACTAAGATTAAAAAAAAGAAAGAGACAAAAAAAATAATTGTTGTGAAAAAGAAGATTTGGCTTACATAAATTGACACTTGTACCATATTCAACGTGAATATGAAGTACATTATGTTGAAGATTTTAGAATATAAAAAATGACAGTATTTCAATCACTTCGAGATGAAAATAGTCTAGAGAATATGGATGAAATGCAAATTTTTTAATTCATGAGATCTACATTAACAAGTTTAAAATAAAATCATTGATCGTTCGATCTTAATTAAACAACTTAAATTTTTTTTAAATATCAAATTTAAACTTAAATTATCATTTTTTAAAAGCTTTATTTACCAAATTTAAATCTAAATCATCTTTTTTATAAGAGCTGATCCATCCAATTTTTCATAAAAAAATATGAATGTCTCAAATGCAAAAATGTGACAAGTGTATGTAGCCGTGAGAGAGAATGAAAAATGAGTCTTGTTTATTTATTCACAGGTAACGTGCTAAGTTGGGTTAGTATTAAGTTATCAGTGCAGTTTAGTACACCTTCAGCGCCTATAAAATTCCTTGCACGATCAAACACGTGGGAACAAAATTTATGGGCTTTGACTGTTAGCATTTGACCACTCTCCCTATTTGTTAAACCATTTTCTTCCTTTTTGTAAAGAAAAAAAAATCATATATACTAAAAAGAAAAAGTCATTTCCAATGAAGGTTAAGCAAATTTTAAGATGATTTTTAAAGTTGAGGGAATTTTAATAATTAAACTGGCCAAATCATAAGAATTAATGTGATTATATTATTTTTTTAATTTATAGACCATTTTAAAATTTTTTTATTTTAGCAAATCAAATTTCTTGGTTTCTATTACTTTTTATGTAATTATGTTGCCTCTCTAAAATAAAATATAAACAAAAATAATATTTTAAAAAATTAATATTTAATTAAAAATTAAAATTTTAATACATTAATTTTTTAGATATTTTTTTTTATATTTCATTCCAAAATGAATACATGATTTTTCACATTACTAATCTTTTACACCATTTTTAATAAATCTCTCCAATCAACTCCTTCTTTTTCCTACCTACAAATTTTGAATAAGAGATATTAGCACTGATAATTTACTATTTAAAAGATTAAATTAGTGATTTATTTTCAAAAGAAATATTTAATTATTTTTCATAATTTGACAATTTTTATTAAATAATCTAACGATTATACTAAACTCATACATTTTAAATATAAAAAAAAATGGAGTTCAAATCCAAACATCTCTATGTTAATGTATTTACTGTTAATAACTGAGTAGTAATTACACGATTTAATTATTTGACATTTTAAATAAGTATATTAAGTTAATGGTTAATATAGAGTTGTGAATAATTAGTCCTTTTTGCCCTTTTCCCTAGAAGGAATAAGAAAAGCAATAGATGACATAGAGAAAGTAAGAGCCAAAACTTAGAGGATAAAGAGGAAGTAAATATTTGCCATTAATAATATACATAATAATAGATTAATAGGGCCCCTTGATTGCTTCTAGTTTGAACAAAAAATAGTGAATTTCACCTTATTTAATGCTTAGAAAAGAAAGGACTAGTCTGTTTCTGATGTACATAATAATAATAATAATAGAAGTCACTGCAACAAAATCCAGGGAAGAAAAATGTCCAATCAATTATGACCAAAATTAACATAACCCCTTGAGCATTGGTTCAAGTGTTCTTCAATCTCTAGTGTCTTTATGCCACATCACTAGGAAAACCAACCTCACGTCATGTATTTTCACCTGAGAATGACATTTTAAATTAAAACTCAATATTCAAGCAATGTAATTGAACATATTTGAGGGTCAATTTTGAAAAGATAGCTTTGGGTTTGTTGCATGATAATTAATATAATCCATTTTATAAGTAAATAAATATCCAAATTAATATTCACAAAAAAAAACGGAAATTTATTTGGTCTCTAAAAAAAATAATTTAATACTAACTTTTGTCTTACAAAAATTAAACATTGGTCAATTTTTTTTTTAATAAAGTATATTTACAGCATTTCATTCATAATAATATATTAGATATAAATATAAACGTTAAGAAGTGGTATGTCTTAATTCTGTTGTGAGTTTGTAGGTGGTAGCCAGCAAAGCTTTGAAGCATGGACTGAAAATTAGAGAATGGACAAGGACGAGACATAAGCAGCAGTCCCTAAACCACATTTCTCATCCAAAACTTCACTTTTCCAAAGCATGCTATGAGGTAAGCTTATTAAGATTTCTTACAATGGTAGTACGTAATATTGGTAGGTTAGGTATACCGAATAAATCAGCTATCAACAGCCAAAACTTTCTAATTTTTTAATCTACTCCCATTTGATGAGATAAAAATTCAATAAAGACAAGTAGTCTCAAGACATCAAACAATAATACATAACCGTGTATACATATTTTTGCACAACCTACAATTATTTTGAAAAAATGCCTCAAAATTGAACGACTCTTTCTATTTGTGCCAAGAAGACAACACAAATTATATTTTATGACTATTCCTACATCAATCAAACTACCCAAGATATGGTGAAAACACAATCTTCAACAAATTTTAACTGAAAACAACCATGTTACGTGGATATAACAATCCTAATAATTACGAATAAGTTTTTATATTATACAAGAGAATAAGGGTATTATAATAAATAATAAATTGTTCAAAAAAAATAATGTTATGAAATCTTTAAAATAAATTCTTATAACCTAAAATTCTATAATATTCAAAATTGAGTATTTAAAAACTAATTTCGAAATAAAATAAGATGTAGATACTATGTCTACTTATTCTTAATCTAAGGAATCTATTCTTCTTAAATGAGACAAGACTTTTCAGCTCTCAACGGTTTCAGTATATGAAAACAACACTTTAATGAGATATTAAATCTTAGTAAATAATATAAACAATTTTAAAATAAGTATTGTTCTCAGTTGACGCGGTAACAAAAAAAAATCAATCATAACACCCGCGTTCTTCTAAAAATATTCTTTAGAAATATACAAAATATAACTAAGATTTTTGTATAATATCCAATTACTTCCAATAGTTAATAAAAACTCATCCACTTAAATTAATAATAATTCACATATATAATAATCAAATAAATCCAATACAAACATTTATTCTAAATCCGACACACACATTTATTTTGAATACAATACACACATTTTTTACGTAGAAAATAAATAATCAATTCAATGATGTCTCATTGTTATATGGAGATGTACTACTTATGCGAAATGAATATTATTTCATCATGTGGAACACCAGCTCATCTAGTGTAGGGTACAAGGCCCATCGGTATGGAGTTTAAAACTCATCTCATGTGATGAGTTTAAAACTCTATATGTGGTGTACAAAACTCATCTATATTGAGCACATAGCTCATCTAAGTAAATAACTATAGGATACAAGACCCATTTATAAGCTCATCTCAAACACATACAATAAAAATAATTCATTTTTTTAACAATCATCTTCATAAAATCATATTTACAATATAGTATTTCATTTGAATATATAATAACATCAATCATTCAAGAACACATAATAAAATAATCTTTTAAATAATACATATTCAAATAATTATAAAAAAAAACGGTGATTTGACAAACAATATAGTAATAAATCAATTATGTACATATTATTGTAGTTCATAAACTTTCCATTTTAATAGAGTTGAGTTTTTGACAATATAGTTTATAAGAAAATACCATTAAAAATATTTAACTATTTTTTCATCTCAAATTCCCAAAATAAATATATCATAAAAGTTTAAAGGGTGTAATTACTCAGCACTTGAAGTATTCTTTAGTAAAAATTTCTTATTCGTTACTCGCTATTAACTGATATCACAACCACAAAAGATAATTGACTATGTATATTTATATTTAAATTCTTATAAGATAATTTGACTATGTATCCATTGTTATCGCTCAACTAAGCTCTTTGGTTGTTCCTCATTTTTATAAAATGAGTACTTTGCTTATTTTCGGTTGAAACGTGTAGCCTAGAGTGCTAAATAGTTTTTCATAGGAATATCATGATACAACATAATCGGATCGGCTATTAAAAAAAAAGGAATGTCAATTATACACAATAGGCGTGCGTTTAGTTCATTTATATAATTAGTCCTTTTTTTTTTTGTTATAAGAACCTCATCTTATAATTACTTAACATAATAATACTTTTAATTTATAATATATCTTTTCAATCATAAAATATATAATGCACGTATAAATATCAATCAAAGAAAGTGTCACTTATATCTTGCATGTATAATCATCAATAATAATAATAATAATAATATGTATATATTAGACTATTTTAAATTTTAAAATTTTAATTATTTCTTTGATTTTAGGATGTTACATAACATCACTAGAGAATTCATAAAAAATAAAACAACACATATGACATAATAATTTTACCATATATGAAAATAGTATATTTGTTTATTTGACGAATAATTTTATTTATTCTCATATTCTCTCCAACTAAATGAACGAGAAGGGTGATCCGAGGATTAACCCAGATCCGATGCCTTCTTCAACTGGACCAAGTCCTTGCGCACACTTTTGTTTCTATTTTCATTTCAAGTTAGAGTTAGGCCTGATCAATTACTTGCAAGCCAAGACGAGTTGAGGAGACAAGTCAGGTTTTGTACGTCTACTCATTTCTTCCTTCTTCCTCATCCGTCGAAGATGGGTGGTTTGAAGCAATTTTGTGGCTCGAAATCACTCATCTGCATCATTTTTTGTGGAAATTTTTTTTATAATATTGTAAATTGTCTGTGAAAAAATTATTCAAAAATATTGTTATTGACTTTTTAGTAGAGATTAAAATTATTTTGCATGATAATTTTTGTAGAGACTAAAAAATGTATTTTGTATCGACAACTGTAAACAATATCTTATAAAATTAAAAAATTATTTAATATTTTTTTTTATCAAAAAGTTTAGAGAAATTGAATATCGAAAGTTACTAGAATTAAGAATAGTCTTAAACTTCCGAAAACGTTGACATGTATATTTATATATTATCACTAAGGATGTCCTCACATTTAAATTAAATTTGAATCCAAATTATTTGTGATATTTGTGTTAAATTACCAATTGGACCAACCCTCGGCACTTATTTAATCCTATATTAAATAACGATAGAAATACATGGAGGGTATCCAACCAAGGTATTATTAAATATTTAAACTTTTCAAAAGAAAATTAAAAATTTAAATGGCATGTGGACCTAACTCTATGCCAACGTCATTCCGTAACTAAGGAGCCATAGCCATGGTTGGTTGAACATTAAATCCAAATTAAATGTTTCTTTTAATTTTAACTTGAGTGACAATCATTTTATTAAGTTGTTGAGCGTTCGAGAATTTCAGCATCATTAATTTAGATTAAATAATCTCGTTGCTTAATTTTTTTTCTTTTTTTTCAGCATCATGTTAAATGAAGTTTCTTTATTTAACCACAAAAGTTGTTTTCTGTTTGTATATAAGAGGGCCAAAGTCCAATATAAAAAAAAAACTACAAGAAAATTAAAAAATTACTAGAAACTTCAATAACATCCTCAAGAAACAAATGACTAATTTGAGTTAGACAAGTCTCATATAAAGTTAGGGATACCACCATCACACCTTATGTTAACAAGCATGTCAACACAACAATTAAAGGATTAATGCGCTAAACTTTTGTACTTTACTCACACTCCATAACAGAATCGGATTCTCTACTGTGTAATCTGAACCGTTCAACCTAAAATGAAGATTGAAATTAACTAGTGCGTGAAATTGTGTCTCATGTACGGTAGGAAGGCTAACAGAGGTACAAATGCTTTATCGGTTGACCTTCACTAGGGAACTCGGGTCACTAACAATAAATTCTTGTTAATCAAATAAATCCATATAAATAATGCAAGCAACATAGTTATGGAGCAGTACTTTGATATTATTAAGGCTTGTTTTCTCGCGTCCAGATACTTCTATGTCATAGCTTCTCATTCAAATTGCGTTTGTCATTTTTTTTTCTTGCGTCCAGATACTTATATGTCAGAGCTTCTCATTCAAATTGAGTCCTGTATTGTACTCAAACAGTACTAATCAAACAGAACATAAAACTACTAATACAAACACACATAAAATCATTCAGCTCTTCTTTAGGGCATACATTTATAGTATAGCAAATACCCCAAACAAAAGGTTATTTAATTTTCAGTTACTTTGGCATTCTCCTCTTTAGGCAACACTGGCTGCTCTTCCTTGACAATTTCTTCAATCTTAGCCTCTTGTGATTGAACTTGCTTTACATCTCCTGAGACATCCTGAAGCTGCCATACATTTTGATGTATTGGGAGGAAGCGATTATCAAAATTAACCCAAGAAATTGTTACGTAATAGAATTTTCTAAATACTTACCCCCAAGTTTCTTAAGCTAGAAGTAACATCCTCTTGTTGCTGCTGAAGAGTGGTTCTTAGATCTTGAAATTCCTAGTTTCGATTTTACAAACAAATTTCACACACGAATTCAATTTGAAAGAGAGCACTAGAGGAACTTTAAAAAAAAACAAACTTACTGCTCTAAGTTGCTCCACTTCGACATTGAGTGTTTTCTTAAGGTCTGACAGCTCCTGCATGAACAAAAATAAACCCATCAAGAGTTGCAAAACTACAAATTTATCACTGGTTTTAACATAAAATAAGGTTAAAGGTAAAACAACATTTGATGTAGTTATAAAAGAAGTGTTTAGCTACAATAGTAACCAAAAAATAAACAAGACACAAGAGGATCAAATCATATATTAATCCCTATCAGCTATGACCATTGAACACATTATGAACAACATGAACACTATCAAAACCAGGAAAAAAATAAGCCATGGACCATGGATAGTTCTTTCATTATTAATTATTAACAATAGTCAAGCAAACATATGACACGTGTCTGCGAATGATAAAAATATTTTTACAGGTTTCTTTTTAGTTGTTCGACTCTGCATGTTAAAAGTCAAAAATAGGTTTCTTTCCAACTAGCTATACATAATGAAAGGTAGAAAATACTTTGGGTCCGTAATCAGTATATATTTAACTCATATTAATGAGTTTTCAATTTAATCCTAGATATGTATTTCAGTTTTCAATGTCATCCCTGAGATACATGGTCATTATAACACCATAAAATATGCATGGAATTACTATGAAATAAAAAGGACCAAACTGGAAATGGTTGTCACATTTAGGGGGACAAGAAATTAAATATTTCTAATCCCTATACGTGAGATTCATTTTCAACTTGGTTTCTACATTTCACTCTGTTATAACTCCAACAAGTAGTGTAGCAAGGGCTAATTGAAAAACAGTTGTGCATATAAAGATTAAGGAAACATTAGGAAAAACATATTTGAACTCATGACATAAGCACTTGTACAAATGTTAGGAAGAACTTACAAAAATACCTTATGATATGTCCATAATTGGGCTTATTTTCATAAGCTTCTAAGGATAGTTTACAGACACAATTTATTTGGAGTTTATCCAATGTTTACCCACATTCCCTCTTTGATTGTAAAAACAATCTATAGTGTTTAATTAAAGTATTTAACCAAATGCTCCCTAACGAATATATGTATAGGGACTAAAACTATATCTCAACCATTGAAGAAGCTCTTCAGCAAACACAGGCAGCAACAAATTAAGGACAATATAATGTAAATAAAACTATAACTTTCCTTGGTTCTAGAATCTAGACAACCAAAAATAGATATCCAGAAGACTAGCAAAGAATCACTCCTTGTATGAATACATCCCAAGTCCGTATTTTGTGCTGTATAAAATTGAATTGGATAGGATAAAGATAAACTACTACCCTATCTTGCATGAAATTTTGGCTGCAAAAATTTTAGTGTATTTGTTATGCAATATCTGGTACAATCCTATTCAACCTGTAGATGTGAGATAAGGCTGAAGATGACAAGCTAAACACAATACTCACTTTGCTCCCATCTAGTCACTACTAAGTAACTAAAGCACCCACCCAACTCTAGGAGCCATTAACATTTTTTTAAAACATTGATTCACCACACTTGATTTTATCCTTCCCTGTTTGGAAAGGCTGTCATGCCAAAGAGATTTTTGCAGTTTTAAATAAATCAAATGCAGTCTTATTCAATATGAACATAACAATGATGAAGATGAAGAAGGCTTTCAAATTAAAGCTTAGAAACTATCCTCTTCGATACAATGATTTGGCATAAGAAATACCTTGTGGAGTTAATACTCCAAGCCTATGTTGTCAATTCCACACGATCCCACTATTCCAGTGCGACGGAGGGGCTGGTTACAACACCACCGACCAGGAAAACACGTTCGATGATAGCGGCACTCCCGACTGCGAATCTCGCTATCCCAACCAGACCCACTATAGGGCTTTTTCAAAAACGCATGCTTTTTGTTTATTCTTCATTTACATTAAGAGTATTTGGGTCATTTCACACCTTAAGACATAATTTTTTATTATTAAAAACCACAAAGGGGTTGGTTCGGCATCGTGAAAAAGAAACCATTTTTGTTCTTCCTCTGTTTCATTCTTGCTCTGTCGCCATTGTTCTTTCTCCGCTGCCATCATTCTTGCTCTGTCATTTTCGTACTTTTCTTGCTCCGTTCAGTATTGTTATGTTCTTGCTATGTTATTTTCATTCTTTCTGTGACTCTGTTTTGTCTGCCCTGTTCTCTATTTTGTTGATCACAGTTACTATTAGAACTTGATTTTGATGTTGGACTTTGGTTGTTAAGTATGATTACCCCTTTAATTTGGTCAATTTTGCTATCTTTTTAGTATTTTTGTATACCGTTTGTATTTTATGTTTAATTTATATATCGTTTTTTGGCCTTTGCAATGGAGATGATCCCGCTATCCCATTTTTACAGTTTGGTGCAGCTCCAAGCAAAAAAACATAGAAGATGTGGATAAGTACGTGAACCAAATTGTACAACTTTGAGTATCTGGCATGCCAATTATAAGTCAGCATAGTGTTACTGATGGACAGATATACAAAGCAGAGCCAGCACAAAGAAATATGTGTTACACATAACACATCAGTAACTACATAAGTCTGTGCACGCGAAGTAGGAAATAGATACTCTCCTGATATTTGGTCATAAAATTAGGACATTGATCGTACTAATACCAGTTTGTATACCTTAGGCTATGTTATGTGCACCCTAAGGCTTTGTTTGGGAGGGTGTATTGGAGGGGATGGTAGGGTTTCAAAATAAGCTCTCCCCTGCTTGGCAGTTTTTTAAAAAAACAGAGAAAAGGTTTAGGCATTTATTAAAAAACCTTTCAAAGCCCTTTGTTGTTTTATTATATGGTAATGTTTGGATAGGTGGAATAAGTTGGAATGCAATGATACGAGATAACATACAATTCTTAAAATCTAAGTAACCTATTCTATTCCATTTCATTCTATATCACAAATCTGAACATACCCTAAGTCCCCCCCCGACTAGAGAGGGGTTTGCCCTTCTATGAGCTTGTTTGTTTTCTTGTTTTTTTTCTGAACAGCGCACCGCCACCGTGCCGTTATGAGAAGCTTGAAAACTTAGCTTCACTTGAACATGTCTCCGGATGCAAGAATGATGCACGTTGTACCACAAATCCAAACATATACTAAGTCCTAACTTAAAGCCCACAACCTAATATATTTACCTATAATGCGCAACTAAAACAAGTGTTGAATCATAACATTTGCTCTTTAGAAACACCCAAGATACAAAAAGGGAAATCAGTTATAGGAAGCACAATAATCTTCTCCTTGACATAAAACTCTAAAGAAAATTTTTGTATTTAGCAGATTGAGATTCATGAGCATCACTTACATCCCGATAGACTTTGACTTGTGTGTCTAATTTTGACCTCCAACCTTGCAAATCCTAGTAATACATCCAAAAAAAAAGAATCAGCTATAGTATAAGAATAGAAACACGCATTCGCGTAGTAATAAATTAGTGAGAAAATGATAAAATGTTACCTGTTTCAAACTCTGAATTCTACCGAGAAGTTCCGATCTTGATTCATTTAGTTCCTGAGAACAGTACCAACCACACAAGTATTAATTTAAAAAAAAAAAAAAAAAGCATGGTGTTGGAAGTTCCATGATGTTTTGATGATTAATTAATAAAAGCACGGTAAAATAAAATCCCGTAAAGTACCGCGATTTTGGTGGAAATGGGAGTGATGTTCTCCTTCTGAAAAGAAAAAAGAAAGAGGTGGTTAATATATATTAAAAAATGAAGAAAAATAGAATTATCGGAAATGAATTGAAGACGGACAGTGGAGAGAGGGAGTGGAGGAGCAGTTGAATCAGGTGCAGACATTGGGGATCTCGTTGTTCTAGGGTTTGGTACACAAGACTTCAAATTGGAGCAATGGAGGAAGGAAAACACGAAAGTTATTGTTAAGAGAGAGAGAGAGATAGTGAGTGTGCAACAGACAAGAGAAGAGAGGAGCTCAAATTTGAAAACTCTGGACAACCAGAATTATGATTGGGCGGGATATATATATATGTATATCGGTACTCTTCTTTTCTACTCTTTTCCCCCACTAACCATTTTTTCTATTTTCTTTCCACTTTTACTTATTTCAAATATATTGTATTGTATTTTATTAAGAGTAAAATTAATAGATATTAGTTTTACACTTATATAAAAAGAAAATAGATTTTATCATCAAGCAGATTATCGTTTAACAATGCTAGGAAATATTTTGGATTCATGATAAAATAAGTGTCAAAAGTTATTAACCATTACGTGTACTTACCCATTTTTTGCTAACTTGGAGAATATGCTATGTTTTGTGATGCATCTAGTATACATTTTGAGTGAGAAATAAATAGATAGAATAATGTAATAGATATAATATATAAGTGGTGTGATAAGAAGAGAGAGATATAAAGAAAATAAGATGTTGAATGAATGTCTATAAATTTAAAATGTGCACATATCATTACTTCTTAACGTCATCAATGCATTTGAGTTTCAGACGGGGGAGTATGATATTCCTTAAATTTAAGTTTGTTAGATATTTCATGAGATTAATCATATTGTGAATATTTTAAAATAAATTAAAGAGTTAAATAAGTTTGTAGTTTATATAAAATTTTATTTTCAGTTCTTATAAAAAATTCCATCTTTAATCCCTAAAAGTTTTTCGAGTTTTGTTTTTTTATCCGTGTTTTTAAGTCAACTCTTGTTTATCATTAAAACTTTTTAATGATTTTTTCATCTATGTTTAGAACATTATAAGAGTTCCTCTCACAAAAATTTATTTTAAAAAAAAAATAGATGAATTAAATAAGAGTTTTTAAGTGTCAAAAACTTAAAATAATCATATTTAATTGACCATTTATTAAAAAAAATATAAAAAAAATTCATGAGATATGCTTATAATGCTCTAAATATGCATGGAAAAAATCATTCAAAAATTTGAATAATAAACATGAATTGACGTGAAAACAAAGACAAAAAACAAAAGTGAAAAATTTTTAGGAGTTAAATATGAATAATTTTTTTACATGAACTAGAAATTTTAAACAGTGAAATTTTTTATGAACTAAAAACTTATTTAATTTTAAATAAAAACATAAACTCTTCATTTTTTTTAATATGTTGGTTTATTATGATATAACTTTTAATCACTTCTATTCAAGTGTAATTGTATTGTCTACTTTTTTTTTACTCTCTCATACTTTTTATGAAGAAGTATATATCAATAATACTTATTTAAAACAGAAATTGTGTCAAGAATAGGAGAACAAACAATAACTCAAGTCATAATGGGGACAAAATTCTCAACCAACCCCAACAATATCCCAACACCAAAACCAAAATGAAAATGTCCATTAAGTGAACACAATAAGTAGCATCAAATTCCCCTCAAATCTACAAGTACTTGTTCGGTAAACAATAACACCCAAATATTCAAGAGAGTTGATCAATCATTAAGTTCAACATTGAAATATTTGACTTGGGATTAAAACACCAAGATAAAAGTTTGACACGCTTAATCAAATAGTTCAGAGAACATTCTTATTTCTTAAAAATAATTAATTTATAGTTTTTTATATAGATCATAATCGACCTAACCATACAACAATGAATCTAACACGAATCTCTTTTTCTACCAACTAAAAAAAATTGAATAGGTTGAGAAACTTGATAAAATAAAGCAACATAGATAATGAATGCACCGTTTATTTAAAAAATATAATAATAATAATAATAATAATAATAATAATAATAAATAAGTAAATAAAATAACCCAACATTCAACCCCACTTTCATATTTACATTTAACATTTTTTTTCATTCTTTCTCGTTAACACCACACCCACCCTACTTCTAATTTTTTTCTCCTCACGTCTTCTTATCCTATAACACAAATTGCACATATAAAACCTCAACCCATAAAATGAATTTAACATCTTCAAAAGCTTAATTTCTCATACTTCTACGAGTGTTTTTGGTTATGATTTTGGGGTTATAGTTAGTGAGTTAAAGAAGGAGAAGAGTACTCATTCTTTGAATAGAGTTTATTGAGACTATTTGAGGTAAATGCACAACTCTAATGCTAAGAATGAATCGTTAGAAAAATGTGGTTTTATTTAAAAATCTTATTTTGGTGCTTAAAGTAGATTTTAAGGATTTTTATAGTTTCCTATAGTTAACTAAACTTTAGAAATATTTTTCTAAAGTTTTGAGAATATTTTTTGATACTCAGATTTATTAACTGAGGTTTTGTCTGCTACTCTAGGAGTTGTTGGAGAACAAACTTAGTCAGTTTTTCATAGTTGTGAGTAGAAGACTATTATTGTCACATATTTGTATTATGCTATAATTATTATTCTACTCGTTTTTTCTATGTTAAAGTATTTATTTAAAAATTAGAAAACACAACCTTTGAATCTTTCTCGAATTCATCATTTATTTATTTTTATGGTCTTTTTTTATATAATATGTTAATACTTTGATTTATTTACGAGTTATAAAATATTTAAATATTGAATTGATGTACAATTGAATATGTTTTCTATGAGTTACGATGAAACGATAAATATGTATTTTGGAAATCGTTGTTATAATTGAAATAATTAACAAAGGTAGGTGCACCTAGTTACATCGTTTTGATTGGGGAGAGTTACCCGTTAGATGGAGCTTAGGAGGAGATGACTATCAACGAAATGTAAGCTTCTTAATTGATGCGTTATGATGCGTTGCATGATTGAGAGGAAAGGGCTATCCGTTATATGGAGTCACCCCTAAGAGAAAAGCCACCCTTAGGAGGAGAGAGCTATCAACAAGATGAAGCCGCCTCTTGGTTCTAAAAAATTTATTTTTTTATTTGTTTGATTTTCTATGACTTTTTTTAAGGTTGCTAATTTTGATTTCACTTCTTTATGAATTGGATTTTAAATATTTCTACCTGAACGACTGAATTATAAGTTTAATAATTTTATCATGTGTATACTTTATTTGAAAATTATCTATATTTTAGGTAGTATTGTTTAACATAATTGCCACAAGATTGTAAAACAATTATTCATGCCTTTTTGTATTTCGCTTATAGTTGGTGGTGATTGTTGTCTCCTCACCAAGTCTTTGTGACTTATCCCTTCATGTTGTTCATTTTTTTTAGATTCACAGACAACTGAGTAGCAAACTGTTAGTAGATTCAAGTTCCAATCATTTTCTTTTGGTAGGCCTCTTTGATCGATGACCCTTCTATTAAGTATCTGTTGAGTCGTGATATATTTTGCATCTATTTTGAATCTAGAAAGTCATTGGAGAATTTACTAAATATTTAGATTCGCTCTTTAAAGTATTGACTACGTTACAAATTTGAAACATAATTTTAAAATTTGGAAACACTGAAGTTACAAATGATACTATATCGAAATATCGAGAAATATTATAGATATTTTTGAAATGGTTTACTTGTTAAGTTAGTTGATAGGCTTAGCAGACTAGAAGTATAACCTGTGTGTCGGTCACAACGTTCGGTTTTCGGATTGTGACAAATACTGAATCAAAATCCACATATTTCGAAATAGTTGACACTATAAAAATAAATGTGCAGAGAATTCCATAACTCCACATCCACCAACATATAACTTAGATTCTATACATAAAGTTTCACGTGAAATGAAATTATCCTTTGCGAGAAGTCCATCATTCAAAGGCATTCAACAGCCTCACCTTGTTGCAAGTAAAATCAACAAATGGTTATGGATTTCCATTAAGAATCTCCATCAACATTTTGTTGGCTCATTTAACTGTTTATTCATCATTGTGTCCATCACTCCACTGCCATCTGTCATACACATTATTATGCTCATAAATTTTAACCAACAAAGAAAAACATTATTAATGTAAATCGTTTTTCCATTGAAATAAATGTTACTCTACTGCCACCACCAACCACAATCTCACTTCTCACCATAGTAACTACAAAAACATTTTTACTAGAAACGATATTAAGCAACCTATTAAATTTGTCACATAAAGTCTCACACAAATTATTACTAAACCAACCCCCCATTCACCCTCTACTCCATTACAAATGGTGTGAATATCTTCCAACACAACGATTTTCTACTGGATGTTCTCAAACCCACCCCATGCTCTAACCTATACTTATGGGATAACACTTAAAGCCACACCATTTACATAAAATGGAAATATTAAAAGCTCGCAAGTTGTGTACACCAAATCCACCTAACTCACGCTTAAGACACAACTTATCACAATTTATCCAATGAGTCTTATGTGCCTTCTTACTCCACTACAAAAAACAAAGACTTGAAAAAGGATTCAATTTTATAAATAGTATTTGGAAGACCTTTGAAAAAAGACAGTAAATAAATTGATAATGTAGATAGGGCAACTTTAAGGAGAACAATACGCCGCCCATGGATAAATTCCGACTCCTCCACCATGATAGCATAACCTCCTTCTAAATCTTTCGATGACTGGATTCGAGAACGATAATGTCTTTGAATTTTCATTAATCGGTAACCAAAGATATTTTAACGACAATTTACCCAACTTACAGTTCAAAACTCTCCCCATTTATTCTATTCAAGAGTAATTTACATTAACACCAATCAAGCGACTCTTATGAAAATTAACCTTCCAACCAACTAGCAACTCAAAAAGGAGAAAAGTAGCCTTAATTGCTATGACATTTGCGCAACAATTCTCTCTCACAATCAAAGTGTCATGCATAAAATGTTAATGTAACAAAATACATTAATCCCCATTATCAATCCGAACACCAAAAAATTGGCCACAAGATACTGATGTATAAAGCATAAAGTGATGACCTTCAACTTTAATCTGAAACAAAAAAGAGAAAGATGACCTTGTTGATATATAAACCTCAACCCAAATCAAATTCATTAGTCGAACTCCCACTAAGTAAAACCAAAGTGGTGGATTAATTTACGAACACATTCTAATATCCACCCCTTCATTGGTCGGAAACTTCATCTTTGACATTACCAAATCGAGATAACTCGACTTCACTTAATGATAATGCTTTTGAAAATCTACCTTAAATAGAATATATTCTTTGTTACTTCTCTTAGCCTCGTCAACCATTTCATTAGCTATCAATATTTCGTCTAATATTTCATGACTTTTAACAAAAAAAATAGACTATGTATAAGATTTCCATTTCAATAATTGTTTTAACTAATTAACAAGAACTTTGAACAAAACTTATACATGCACCCCACCTTTCCTGATCCACCCCAACCCTTAACTAAGAGTTATACATATATTATGAGATGAGACACACATTGTTCCACAACCTCTACTTCTCATAACAATACACTCTCATCCTTAAAATCTAATTCTCTCACAATCTACCTCTGATTACTTTAAATTTCTCTGTTAGCATAACTCCTCCCCATCTAGTAAAACAAATCTAGTTAAAATCACTCCTTTACAAAATCACGATCCCTCAAAATTGGACCAACACTTCATCATCTTTAAATGGTTTAGGGCCCTAGTTAATAACATAATCACCGTGAATAGTACAATGCTCACATAAACCCCTATTCAATACCAATAGCAATTGAGAACAATTAAACCATAATTCACACCAATTCTCAGACAACAAGAATATATTCAATCTACTCATGGAAAATCCATGCAACCAAGTGTACTTAAAACTTCGACCAATCAATGGATGATCCATCAACTATGCATCATCTATATATAAAAAAATAATTTATACTAACACTCTTTGTTTTTCACCTAAAAACAAAGAAATAACTCACGATAAAGTGTGATACAATATACAATCATAGATGAAACTAACTTTTAATTAATTTTTCAATTTATAAAGAAAAGTGATGAAAAAAACACTAAAGTAATAAGTGAGATATGCCCCTTCAAACATGCATAGAAGCAATAATTAGATATGTTTGTGTTTTTTTATTTTAGAAAAAAGGAACCAAACAAAACAACGGAAACAAGCAAAGATAAAGCAGACCCTCCAACCACAATTGCCGCTCACTTTCACTTTAATAATGCAATTATTTATGTCATTTTTATAAGCATCTTATCTTAATACTCCAATCAAATTCGGTTTTTTGATAGTTAAATATAACACATTATTATTATAGAAATAAAATATTTGTAGTGTAGACGCAGCAGTTGTAGATTTCGTTTCACACCTAGTCAAACACAAGTCAGTCATACAAATCGATCATGACAAAAAAATACTTAAAATAGACAATACACAATTTGCAATCTCACTTTATTATATATATTATTATTATCAAATTAATTAACTTTTAAACTGAAAAAAATTTGTGTCAAATGTAATTTGTTTATTAGTGCCCTTCGAACTTCACAGTTTACTCAAGTACACTTTCAACATTTAACTCATTTAAACTTTTCTTTTTTAAAAAAAAAAAAAAAAAGTCTAGAAATTGCTAATAACTTGGGCGGTAGTAGATGCAAAACAACCAGACCAAGCTTTCTCTTTCTGTCTCTTGAGTTACGAGTTGACTCAGTTACAGTGAACAATGAGTCAAGAATCGTTCATATACAGCTTTGTAGCTCGTGGAACAATGGTGTTAGGTGAGTACACCGAGTTCACCGGTAACTTCCCTGCCATTGCAGCTCAGTGTCTTCAGAAACTACCTTCTTCAAATAACAAGTTCACCTACAACTGTGACCACCACACCTTCAATTTTCTAGTCGAAGATGGTTATGGTAATGTCACACTTGTTTGATCTATTGTTACTTTCTTTTATCTTTGTGTTTGTTGTTTGCATTGCATGATGTGAATGAATGGATTGTTTTTGTTTGAACCATAATTGGAATGGAATCTGAATTGCATGTTTTTAATTTTTTAATTGCTGGATCTGGTATTGAAATGGATTTGATGATGGGGGGTTTTGAGTTTGCATAAAGTTTTGATCGTTTGGGTTTTATTAGGCTTTTGAATTGATTTTAATTGGTGGGTTTTGTTTGGTTTTGTGGATTCTTTTCATATTTTGGTGATTGAAGTAAAGAAATAAAGTGACAGTTAAGGAAATACAATTTGATTTACTGTGTTCTAAATTTTAATTAAGGTTTCTTAGTCAATTAAGGTAAATTTTTTGTGGGGTGCATGTAGATGACGAATCCAGCTAGAAGTATTCCTTTTTGTAGGCAACACCATACTTAGGGTCTTTGGCACTCCAGTGGCTCTACCAATGTCTTTGGCACCCTAGTGGCTCCACCACCGTTGTTAGATGATTCTATTCATATTACTAATCTCTGCTCGAATGCTTAAGTCATAGCTTAAAGCTCTTTGGTCCTCGATGAAAAACTCAGTGAGGCTTAACCAATTGAGTCACACTGATTAAATAGAAGTATTTGATTTTGCATTCTGGTGATTTTTTTATTTTATTTTAGTTATACATTCTTTTTTGGAACACCTCATTTTAATGTCATCTTGTACCCTTGTCTGTCAATAATTAGGGATATTGTTGGGACATCTGATCAAATTTATCAATTGTTTAGACATAGTCATGTGTGAGAAATCTAGGGATGAGATGGGTAAGGGTTTTAGGCATAGGATAGATAGAGAGCATACTTTGAAGGTAGCTTATCGATTGATTGATAAATGATCGATAAAAAATGCAGAAAATGAATACAAGATGCTCCAAATATAATGATTATTGAGGATTAACAAACTAATTACATGCAATCAAAGACTAACTTTTATACTTCTAAATTTTAATACATCATATAGTCTTCAAACAAGGGTTAATCCTGCGTATGTGAAGTGAAATTGTGTCGAAGCTTCTGAGTGTGCTTAGGCTGCAATAAAATGGATGGTCGGTTGGTCACTAGGGGTCTTTGTGTTACCAGAGACTTCACAACTTTTAGGGCAAGTTTAGATAACCTTTTCAAATAAATTATAATCATCTTCAACTCCTCAATTTTTTCAAAAGATATGAACCTAAATGTACAAGGGTTCTTTCATAAGCTATGATTCACTAACACTTCAAATTGAAGGCATGTCCGACACGTGTCAGTGTGTGACGCTGACACACGTGATTACATTACCTTCAATCACTTCTATTTTCTTAGATTATTACCGATGTTTAATAGTCTACATGTCGGTGTTAGTTTCGTGTCCGTGTCTGTGCTTAATAGTTCATAAGTTAGGAACCAAATACTTATCTCAGTCGAGAATTAAAATTTAAGTAAAACAATCTTGACCATTTGTGTGTGATTCTGTTAAGGTGGAATTATGATGGAAATGATATTCCTTGTTTATTGACAGATTTCCATATAAAATGCCGACTTCACATCTAGTTGATATAAGTTCCAGCCCTTTTGAGCAGCAAGGGCAATGATTATTCTTATGGTATCTAGTTTGCTGACAAGAGCAAACACCTCTGTATAATCAATACCAAGTTTTTGTGCATATCCTTTTGCAACCAGCCTTGCTTTGTACTTGTCCAAGTTCATTTAGCTTAGTCTTGTTAATCCATTTGACACCTATCTTCTTTGATTCTCTTGGCAAGTCAGTTAATTCCCATGTCCCATTCCTTTCAATAGAAGCTATCTCAGCATCCATGGCTTGTCTCCACTTAGCATCTTTCATTGCAACTTCATAGGTTTCTGGGTCTGCATTATCAATTCCTGCCATGTTAGCTTCTTCTTCCTCATCTGAAAAACCTTGACCACTTTCATAGTCATCAAGCCAGCCTGGAGGTCTTCTGCTTCTACTTTCATTATTATTCATCTCTTGTGCATTTTCAGTCTCTTCTGCATTACTTTCATCATCTTCTTTTGTATCCATGACTTGATCTATTTCTCCCCAATCCAAGTCCACAGCAATTTCTTCTTTATACTTGTTGTCCTACCTCCATTTTTCACCTTCAAAGATTACATCTCTGCTAATTATAATATTCTGTTTAACAGGATCAAACATTCTATACCCCTTTGATTCTTCACTTACTCCAAGCAGTACCACTTGCAACTCTTGTTTTCAAGTATTGTTCTCTTAACATCTGGAACATGAACACGGCCAATGCATCCAAACACCTTAAAGTGTGATACTGAAGGTTTGCTACCACTCCAAGCCTCTTATGGTGTCTTGTCCTTCACAGCCAAAGTAGGGGACCTGTTCAGCACATAGATTGTCCAGTTGACAGCTTCTGACCAAAACTTCTTTGGAATTCCTTTTGCACACAACAAGGATCTCACCATGTTCATGATTATTCTATTCTTCCTCTCTTCTACCCCATTTTGCTGAGGGGTATATGCAGCGGTAAGCTGTCTCGTTATTCCACAATCTTGACAAAACTGATTGAATTCATTTGAAGTGAATTCTCCCTCTCTATCAGTTCTAAGACATTTGACTTTCAAATCAGCCTCCTTTTCAACCATACTCTTAAAACATTTAAAGTAATACAAAGCTTCTGATTTTTCATATAGAAAATAAATCCATGCCTTTCTAGTGAAGTCATCTATAAGACACAAGAAATACCTTTTGTTACTGTTTGAAGGTGTGATAGGCCTACAGATATCAGCATGAACTAGAGCTAACTTCTCCTTAGCTCTTCCCTGGATTTGCTTTGGAATCGAGTCCCTATGCTGCTTTCCCTTCATACAATTTCCACACACTGATTGAATTAGACAGATTTGAAAGTCCTTTTACCATGTCTTTATTCTGTAGGACCTTCAAGGCTTAAGTGTCCATATCTGCAATGCCACAGGTATGACAAGTCTTCACTTGTAGTTTGGAAACAGACATCACTAGATTGAGAAACAGTTTGTGCAGGCAATTTGAACATTCTATTGGAGGCCATACTTGTTTCCAGGATTAACCCCTTTTCTTGGTGATATATCTTGCAACTTCCAGATCTTAATACTACACTCAGACCCTTTCTTGCAATTTTCCAATGCTCAAAAGATTATTCTTGAGATTAGGCACAAATTAAACACCTGAGATGAGATAAGGCACACCATTCATAATGAGCTTCACACTGCCCTTCCCTTCCCTGCCACCTGCATTCTTGAGTTGCGACCAAGTCTCACCACTTGATTGAAAGTCTCATCCAACTTGGCAAACCACATTTTGTTGCCACTCATGTTATTAGAACTACCAGAATCCAAGAACCAAGCATCATCTTTATCACTTTCTTGAAGTTCAGCATGAGTCATGAGCAACATGGTTTCATCTTCATTAAACTCAGCATAATTTGCTTCCTTATCCCTATTTGGACATTCATTCTTGAAATGACCAAGTTTGTGACACTTGAAGCATTCAACTGTATCACGATTTACTCTTCCTCTTCCTCTACCCCTTCCCCTTGCACCACCTCTGCCCCTGCTGGCAGACTCAACCTTGTCTTGAGACACAATATTCAAAGCCTGCTCCTCACCACGAGGCTTATGAAATTTTTGTTCGTGGACAATCAAAGAACTCTTAAGTTCATAAAGGGAGAGAGGATCTGTATCCTTAGACTCTTCAATAGAGCAAACAATGTAATTGAATTTCTCAGATAGAGATATGAGAATCCGTTCAACAATGGTGACATCTTGCATCTTTTCACCATGAATGAGCATCTTGTTTGCAACAGCCATAACACAAGAGAAATTGTCAGTAACAGACTCACCAGATTTCATCTCCAAGGTCTCAAAATCTTTCCTCAATGCCTGAAGGAACGAACACTTGATAGAATCCAGATCTGTTTGGAGGTGTCTTCCTGCAGAATAGTCTCCAAAATTGGCCTCTCAATAGCTTGAAACAAGTAATTTTTAGCCTTCAAATCTTTAACCCTTGATTCATCAATTGTCTTCCTTTGAGCAGCTATAACAACTTCTTTAGCAGGCTCCATGATCCCCGTCTCAATCAAAGGCCAATACTCCTTTGATCTAAGAAAATTCTCCATGAGCATACTCCAGTATCATAATGCCCATCAAATCTGGGTATAGAGGCTTGCACAAAAGATCCATCACTTCTGTCCGTATTTGGCATAATTGTGCAATGAAAAACTATGATTCTTGATTTTCAGGTCAGGCCTCTTGTCGAGGCTCTGATACCAATTGTTAAGGTGAAATTATGATGGAAATGATATTCCTTGTTTATTGAATGAAAGTACAATGACTTATATAGTCTTTACATGCTTAACAGAAAACTGAATGAAAGCTAACTAACTAACTGCCAAACTGCCACCAGCTCATAAGAAGCTAACAGCCAGCTCTCAACTAGCTGCTACTGGCTTAGAGCTTGCAAACTGATTCCAAGAGCTGGCACTGGCTGATGCTCAACTAACACTAAGATGGCACAAGCTTACAAAAAGTTTAACAGATTCTGTATAATATGAAAGTGTTTTTAACTTCTATTGTATGTTGCCTATTTTTGCCTAGATTATAAACATCAAGTTGCTAAACAATAATGTTTCAATGCTTTACATTGGTGCTTTCTATACATTTCAGCTTACTGTGTTGTTGCCAAAGAATCTGTTAGCAAGCAGATCTCTATCGCATTCCTTGAGCGTGTCAAAGCTGACTTTAAGAAAAGATATGGTGGTGGAAAAGCAGATACAGCTATTGCCAAAAGTCTAAACAAGGAATTTGGGTATATACTCATTTTGTTCTAAAATCTTGGTGATTTGTTGCCTGGATAGACAAATTGAATTGTAAGTTTATTAATATGGATGCACAATTGCAGGCCGATTATGAAAGAGCACATGAAGTATATCATTGATCATGCTGAAGAGATTGAAAAGCTATTAAAAGTGAAGGCTCAAGTTTCAGAAGTTAAAAGCATCATGTTAGAAAATATAGACAAGGTACTGTTTGTTCAGAATAAGATTTTGATTTTTTTCCCCTTGATCTTCAGTCATTTCTACCACAGTTGTCATTATGCATCTTGTACTAACTTATAATCCAAATCCATTTTTGTGTTCTATCTCAAAATGAAGTATGTGTGTAGTATGACTCATATTTGTTGATAAGTGGGTAAACGCTTGAGTGTACAGTAGCGGAGTGAGCTGCTCTTTGGGCTTAGCCCATTCGTTTGTTTCAATTACAACTAGGAGGGTTGGGGGTGTGTGGGGCTTTGCCTGCCACGGTTCGGTTAAGGGATAAACTTGTAAACTGAATTGTAGTATTTAAACAAAGCTTTGTATTATGTAACGCTAATTTATTGCATAATAGAAAACTACAACATCCACTATGCAGTCGGAGACGTAGGCATAATTGGCCGAATTTCATGATCAACCGTTGTGTTCTTGTGCGTTTATTTATCTGCTTACTTTAAAACTAGAATTGCTACTCTAAAAGTTCACTAACATTTTGTGTCCCTCTCAAAACTTCAAATAATTTCAAGAATTGAAAATGTTAAAGATACACTTGGACAAGCAATATGCTTCTATGCTTGCTCCTTCCTCACCGTACCAGTTCTGTTGGTTATGACTTGCAATCTCCATTTAACTATTATTGTCGTAAATCTTGTTAGAGAAACTATTTGCTCCTAATCTGTTATTCACCGCTGTTTGCCGACAAAATAAAATTTCACTCCACTGGAAACTTTGAGTGACTAACTTATAACCTATGAAGTTTTGTATAACCATAAAATTTGTTTCCTTGCATTGTCTTATTTGTATGTGTTACCAAAGCTCTGCTTAAATGCCTTATTTTAAGTTTTATTTAAGCTGGGTTCATTTATTTTAATGCTAGACACGACAGTACATATATAATTAAACATCTTTATTTTCATCATTTATATTTTCAGGCTATTGATAGAGGAGAAAATTTAACTATTCTTTCAGACAAGACTGAGACACTGCGCTCACAGGTACATTGACTAAGTTTAGACAACATTGTTTTTGAAACTTATGCTTTCTAATGATAAATTATTTTCCTAATTTTCAGGCTCAAGATTTCAGAAAGCAAGGAACACAGGTTCGTCGGAAGATGTGGTATCAGAACATGAAAATTAAATTGGTTGTTCTCGGTATTCTATTGTTTTTGGTCCTGGTTATCTGGCTCTCAATTTGTGGTGGATTTGATTGTTCAAATTAGTAATAATTGAAACTTTACAAATCAGGTTTTTCTTATAGGAGTTTTATAACTACAGATTGACGGTATTCATAAGTTTTACATTGACATCTAATCATATTTTACCATGTCATAATATCACTTATAATTTTTTCTGGCGGCATCAGTGAAGATGGTGAACATATGATTGGACGATTATGTAAAATTTTTGTATACTGTTGGTATATAGTTATGTTTTTATTTATAAATGATGTTTTAAGTGGGCAATTTAGAAGAAAATCAACCAGCAGGGACAGCTTCACAATTGTAAAAAAATTTCCTACCTTGTTGCTGATGGATAAATTAACGAGTGTTATTGGAAATTGTTGAGTAGAGGGAAAGGGTCTGTCAGTATATCCTGCGATGGACTCTCTGCTCTATACAATCAGTACAGCTGTACTTTTTTCTTAGTTTTTACTTTTTAGCATTAAAAAATGGACAAGTTCTAAGGTGGACTAAGTCCACCGTGGACTAAGTCCACCGTGGACTAAGTCCGCCGTGGACCAATGTTTAAAAATTAATTCGAAACACTAACGTCGTTCGACAACACTCTTTATGTTTAAGACAATGACTTATTGATATGGATTTGACGAATTGAGTTTTGAAGAACATATTCATTTTTCATTATTTTTATATTGATCGAGTCATTGTTTTATCCATAAAGCACAACATGACCGTTTTGTAGAGTGTCGTCAATATTCGATAGAGTTTTGGGTAATTTTAAGTACTAGTTCACCACAACATTTGCCTACAAAAATGTTGATAAAGTATGGGATTGGGCAGGAAGGAGTGGGGTGGAATGAAATGAGTTAACATATACTTTTTAAAATCTAACTAGTCTATTTCATGTATGTTTGGTATAACAATATATTTGTTAGAATTGAGTAGCTGTGATTTTACAAAAGCAAAATCATGTTGTGTGAGTGTGATTCCAAATATGCATTTCATTCTTAAACTTGCAAGTTGGGGTTGGAAATAGACCAAAAGGTTTTTCCTCAACACCGATAAACTTGCAAGTAGAAGTGGTCTTATGAAAATTTATAGTCTAACTCACATTTAATCAAGGGTATTTTCGGTGGATTGAGCCAGTAATATGGGATCTACTCAAGCCTATGATTCTGACAATCGGGTATATGCTCTAAGAATATATGATCTAAGAATTATGTTAATAACATTCTTTAACGCACTCTTTTTAACATCAACATTTTATAATTGGTTGAAATTTAAATCAATTAGAAATTGTGTTTGAAAGTGTATAATAGAGAATGTGTTAATAACACTTTTCTATAGTCCAATGAATTGCCATTCAATCATGGGTTATACAGTTTGATGAAATAAAGAGCTTCATATTAATTTTTGAATGGATAAATCCATGTAAACCTAACTAAATAAACAACAAA
This sequence comes from Cicer cuneatum, assembly GCA_037974295.1. Taxonomy (NCBI): domain Eukaryota; kingdom Viridiplantae; phylum Streptophyta; class Magnoliopsida; order Fabales; family Fabaceae; genus Cicer; species Cicer cuneatum. The sequence continues at coordinate 10,830,011 of JBBPBO010001984.1, forward strand.
ATAATTTGTGATGTATAAATCCACATGAGGAATTCAATGGAAAGGGTTGATAATTTTGTAAAAAGCAGAAATTATAAACAAAAGGCTTTGATCAAACATTTAAGATAAAAGAAATGAAATCCATTTATTCATTGTGGAAATATTTTTACAATGTTATAGCCTAATAGTCAATACACCCGAGATTACAATTTGTAATGACAGTGGAATATATATAACTCTTCACCTTGTCGAGTTTGAATATATGTTAATAGTGGAATGTGGAAACTCCATTGTTAGGGTTTGCAGAGCTTGAATTTGGGGTTATTGTATATGAAATGTATGAGCAGTATGGCTTTTTATTTTACATTGCTTGTGCAGTTAAACTCAAAGATAATATGTTCAAAAGTTGAGATTAAGGACATGTTTCTTTAAGATTTTTTTTAAATAATTTATTTTATCTTTTGTTATAACATTTTTTAAAAATAATTTTAAAAATAAAGTTTTAAATTAAAAATTAGTTTAAATAATTTGTCTTAAAGTATCATTTTAGGTATTTCATCTATTTGCTACAAATTTTTTTGCATAGTAAAATTTTAAAAAATGATTAAAATTAAAAGTTATTTTGATAAGTTTTTCATAAAAATAATTTTTAAAAGATATATTTTTTTTTTAAAATGTGATTTTTATCATGTTAAAATCTCTAATAACAAATATTCAAATTATTGAATGTCAAAATTATCTTTTGTAATTGGTAACTAATGAGTCTAAAATAATTTATACTATTTTAAAGTAAATTATCATAAAAATCATTTAAAAAATATAAAATCAAAATCACTTTTTAAAATTTTTAAACAAACGGACCTTAAATCAACTCTACAAATTTTACTATAAGGTGTAATATGTTTTTTTCCACTTATAAACACAAATGTAAAGCATATTTCATCTCTTCCGATGTGAACAAATCTTAATTGAAATTTATTAACTACTTTAAATTAGTCACATAATTATATTGAGTTGCTTAAATTAAAGAGATTTGTTTTATACATTTCATAAGGAGAAATCGTATAATTTTGCTCAATTTTATCATTCATAATTTCTCCTACTAAACTTTTAGCACAAATAGCTTAAAAATCACTTCATAATTATAATTTATTAGAGCTGAATAGCATACGATAAGATTCAATACAGTTTACCATATTTTCGAGGATAAAAAAAAAATTCAATACAGTTGCGAGATCTAACTATCAATTGGTGGTCAATGATGGAATTTAGTGGTCTATAATCTACAAGACACAACAACGAAACCCAAGCACCCTAATAATCCACCTTACTTTTTGGCAAGGAAAACATGTTTCGACCGGACAAAATTTGTTGTAACAACGCTAGGAGTTTGTCTCCTAGGGAGGAAAAACCTCTACCCACATCACTCCATTGCTATGTTTAATTGTAGTGAACAACTACAAGACAAAGGTTAAGGGAATTGACTAAAATATTTCATTTTTGGAGGATAGGATTGAAGTAAAAGTGGTATATGAATATTCTTTTCTATGACTTCATACTTTTGAGTAAGTGTGACAATAATTGAATCGAGTTGGGCTTTATACATATAAGACTTAGCATGTTCATAAAATTCAAAGTTAAAATGTAGTATGTTAAAATGTAACCATCTATTAGTTTATTTAAAGATCTATTTTGTATTGTCGCCTTCAAAAAACTAAATGTTATTAAATCTAATTCATTTATTTGTACGAAATAAATACTTTTTGAGATTTTGCATAACTAATTAAAAATCTAACATTAAAAGATAGCTTATATAAACTCTAATTTATATTAAAGCCTTTAAATATGTCAAAACTTTATACATGTTGGTATGTTTAAATTATTGAAAATATTAAGATGGGTTAACACAATATACAAAATGTGATATAATAATAGTAATAAAAAAGATTTATATTTAAAAAAAAAAAAGATTGACCTATTAGGCAAACACTTTTTGGATGGTTCCAACTTTGAATTTTTCAGAATTTTCTTTTTTGGCAATTTAAGAAAGTTTAACCCAACCTAAACATTTAATAGGTTAAGTCATAGATATGAGCTATTCTCACTTCTAGTTTTGAGTTTTTTTTTTGTCAACTACTTTTGAGTTTTTTTACAGAAGAATTTAATCGATCAATCATTCAGTTAAAGAAAATAAAATTTTACCTTACACCCCACTGTTATATTTATACTTCACAATTTTTTTTAAAATGTTAACTTTAACCTTTTTCATTTTTTCTATTTTACAAATTCAACTTTATTTTTTATTTTTCACCATTTAAAGTTTATCGGGGTAACTAATCCAAGTTATTCGGTATGCAAAAGTTTTTCAAAAATTTTCAAAAAACTTAATATATGTCCTCAATACAGAAACTTATATAAAGTTCTTCGGAAAACTACCGAAAAACTTTTTATAAGTTTCCCGGTACAAAGACAAGAATAGAAACTACCATATACTCTTTTGTCTTGGGAAACTTGTGAAACAGTTTTTCGGCACACCATTTTTTTAAAAATAATTATTTTTAAGTTATTTAATTTGTTTATATCATTTTTAATAGATAAGGATTACTATTATGTAATAAAATATGCGTAGATACTATCAATATTTTTGCATAGACCAAATATGAATAATTAATATTAATATTGTAAAAAACTATTATTGTGATTAATTGTTATAATTTATTTCAGATATTTGATACACAAGAAACTATTGTGAATTGGACTAGGGATATTGATATTAAAAACTAAGTGACTATTATCATCACTAAATCATATAAAGAGACCAGAGAGAGATGAACGAGGAATAAATTAATACTAGGTTGTGACAAAGGAGAAAAATACAAACGTGTTGATAATTCAACTTGAAGTTCAACAAAAAAGTGTGGTTGTCCTTTCAAGCTTAGATTAAAATCATTTAAAGATGGTTTATGTTGGACAATTAAAGTAATTTGTGGAGTTCACATCCATGTATTACCTGATATTTTGAAGGGACATGCATTTGTTGGATGTTTATATGAAGAAGAGAAAAAAACATGTTCATGACTTAACAAAATATAATGTTGCACTGAGATACATATTACTCTCATTGCAAGATCGAGACAAGAACAATGTTACTCAGATATCATAAATATATAAACAGAGGAATATTATTCGATTGCATGTGAGAGGTTCTAGGACATAAATGCAACATTTATTCAAATTAGTTGAAGATACAAAATATGCGTGTTGGAAAAGAAAGCGGAAAAACTCAAATGTTATGAGTCATATTTTTTGGGCCTATCCAGATTTAATGAAGTTGTTGAAATTGTTTCCTATCTGTTAATTATGAACAACACCTACAAACAAATAAATACAAAATGTCATTACTTGAAGTTGTTGGTATGACATCAACAAAGATGACATTTGTAGTTGGATTTGTTTATTTGGAATGTAAGTGTGAAAAAAAAATTGTTGGACATTAGAGACATTAAGAGAACTATTTGTAACCCAAAACAAATTTTCTCATTTATTATGACCGACAAAGAGCATGCTTTGATGAAAGCAGTTGGTATTGTATTTTCACATGCTATTAAATTGCTTTGTCGATTTCATATGTCTTGAAGCAAAATGCAAACAATATGTTTTGAAGGATAAACAAGAGTTAGTACTGAATATGTGGAAAGACATTATGTATTGCAATGATGAAAAATAGTACATCGTGTGCTTGCACATGTTTGAGAAAACATGTGTTGATAATCAAGTATTTGTTGATTATGTTAAAGAGACTTGGTTGATTCCTTACACACAAAGGTTTGTTGAAAGCATGGACTAGTCGATGATGCATTTCGAGAACACAATGACTAACAAGTATGTCGCATCACTATAAAACTTCAAATTTGTAATTTTAGATATGTTGTTGAATTGCTTCATTGTGACATTTTATCTTTAATGATAGGATTATATGTATTGGTTTTATCGAACTAAAGCATTGGGTTCATGTAAAATGATATAATTATTTTCTTATGTAATGCTTATTTTTTCAAATAATAAAAATAATAATTATTTCAACTGATTTTGAAGTTAAAGATCAAAGATGAATTTCCAATGTCAGACATTGCATCAGGTTGGAAGAAATTTTGTACTGATGAGGCAACTTCTTAGGCGATAAGATGTACAAAATATCTACAACAGTTGATGTATTTATTTGGGTATAGGGCACATGTTACACACAATCCAACGAAAGAACTCGTAGAAGCCATGTCATTAGATAGAAATTGATTTTGTATGGTTGAGACTGCACTGACACATTTTGTATGGTTGAGATTGCACCGACACATTTTGTATAAACCACAATACCTTAAAACTTATATAAAATCATTCGTTATGTCTCATTATCTCTTTGTTATATATTTAATTATCTTTGAATAACCATTATCTGATGGATATGTAGCTGAATGTATCGTATGATACACTTCAGTGACAAGGCTCAAATATCTCATCTGCATCGGATAATCCATCAAGAACTAGAGGTGGTGGAATATGTTGAATATGGCCAAACTATCTCAAACACCTTTGGCAAATATGTCATTGCTGCACAATCAAAGGTGATCAGTGTATAACATGATATCGTCGAAGGGAACAACGTCTTTACGATTCTCCCATGGTCTCCATGTGATGTTAGCCGATGTCAGTGCATCTATCATTTGTCTATACTCAGAGATTTTGTGTTTCTCTTGTTTATAGCTCCATCTATTCATCTTGGCAACACACTCCACGTTAGTGCCTAAGTCTCCTCATTTACAAATATTTGGAAAATATTCGTAAATCCAACAATGTTACAAATAAAAATAAAATAATAATTGTCATATGAGAGGTAGTCATAAAACACTACGAGTGCAGCAGAGTCCCAGACGTACCTACCTATACCTTCCAAATATAAGAATAACGGAAGGTACTTCGCATCAACTAATGTATGACTCTTATCTGTGAAAATAGTACTTCCTACCAAATTCAACAAGTACACACTGGTAGAAGAATCAATTCTCTTCGTAACACATTGTCTTTTGAACATTTTCTTCAACCAATCCAACCTATAGTGTGCACCACTTGTCTTTCTAGTTTTCTCCTATATCTTTGCAGCAGACATCCCTAATAAATTAATGGCAAGATTTTGTGTTTCTCTTGTTTATAGCTCCATCTATTCATCTTGGCAACACACTCCACGTTAGTGCCTAAGTCTCCTCATTTACAAATATTTGGAAAATATTCGTAAATCCAACAATGTTACAAATAAAAATAAAATAATAATTGTCATATGAGAGGTAGTCATAAAACACTACGAGTGCAGCAGAGCCCCAGACGTACCTACCTATACCTTCCAAATATAAGAATAACGAAAGGTACTTCGCATCAACTAATGTATGACTCTTATCTGTGAAAATAGTACTTCCTACCAAATTCAACAAGTACACACTGGTAGAAGAATCAATTCTCTTCGTAACACATTGTCTTTTGAAGATTTTATTCAACCAATCCAACCTATAGTGTGCACCACTTGTCTTTCTAGTTTTCTCCTATATCTTTGCAGCAGACATCCCTAATAAATTAATGGCAAGATTTTGTGTTTCTCTTGTTTATAGCTCCATCTATTCATCTTGGCAACACACTCCACGTTAGTGCCTAAGTCTCCTCATTTACAAATATTTGGAAAATATTCGTAAATCCAACAATGTTACAAATAAAAATAAAATAATAATTGTCATATGAGAGGTAGTCATAAAACACTACGAGTGCAGCAGAGCCCCAGACGTACCTACCTATACCTTCCAAATATAAGAATAACGAAAGGTACTTCGCATCAACTAATGTATGACTCTTATATGTGAAAATAGTACTTCCTACCAAATTCAACAAGTACACACTGGTAGAAGAATCAATTCTCTTCGTAACACATTGTCTTTTGAAGATTTTATTCAACCAATCCAACCTATAGTGTGCACCCCTTGTCTTTCTAGTTTTCTCCTATATCTTTGCAGCAGACATCCCTAATAAATTAATGGCAAGATTACATTTCATAACTTTATCTAGGTCGGGTGGTGGACTGTAGAACTCAACCCTAATGTGAATGCATAATAGGTTGGAAACATCATTCAAAGTAATCGTCATTTCACCAAATGGCATGTAAATGACGAAGTCTCAGGATGTTATCTCTCCACAAATGCAGAAATGGGGTTATTGTCGATCAACTTCAGACTAACCCATTCTAGTGGAGCTAATCTAGACAAATTCACCAACGTCTCTATATCTCGCACGAGTACTTATGGAGTAAATTATTGCAACTTCTTACCATGGACAACTATCTTCATCATTGGTCGCTCTTACATACAAATAAAATATATGAAACTAAAATATAATATAGAACAGAAATAATAATTAATTTAAATATTTTAAATGCACCATAAAAATTTTAAAATCAAAATAACTAACATATTTGACCAAACCATAATCTGTAAGCAACATGATACCAATATCATGTAACGGAAAACATATCATAAGGTCTTGTAGGATAGTGTGTAAGCTCATCTTCCTATTGTAGAGATTCCTCTTGATGCACATGGTCCTTATGCCTCTCTGGTTGTATAGCCTCCTCCACACACGCCTCATCCTCCTGTATAGTCTCTCGTACATATGTCGCATGCACTGACTCCTCCTACACAACAACATTCGCCTCCAGCTGTATAAGCTCCTCAATCATAGGTATATCACCCTGCCTTCCCTCACTATCCCCATGCACTATAAATCGATGTCTCCTCCGGGATGTTGTGGGTCGAATCCTTGCTGGAGGATGATTCATCAAAGATGATGAAGTATCAGCATCGCATGTCCTCCGTACTATTTTGTCATCTCGTCCTCGAGCACCAGCACCCACTAAAAATAAACAAATTGAAAAATAAATTTAAAAAATAGGAAAAAAAATTTCGAAAAACTTGAGTGTTTCAAATTTTTTGAAACAAGTTGTGTAGCTAAAAACTTAAAAAACGTTTTTCGATAAATTAAAAAATTTAGTCACTCACTTCTGTATAAAAAAACTTGAATAGTATTATGAGTGAAAATAATTTTTTTTATTTATATAAAGACAAAAACGGAGTTTTATCAAATTTATGGAGAAAGATTATAATAAGCATCCTAGCCCATTCAAAAATGCAATGAGCTTCAAGTACCGCACCATTCCATTAATGATTGGTGAGACCCCAAGGTAATATGCATGGAATTTCCCTTTTATTGACTTTTTATTTCTTATATGATTAATCAACCATATTATCTCCAAAAAGGTGGGGGGGTGGTAGATAAGGCTCTTATCCTTGACTTAATTTTGTGACGTTTTCAATTGGTTGAGAAGGGTTTTGTTGGATGGGGCATTGAAGATCCTTATGATCCAATTCCAACAAAAGGGACACACATTGCTTGGTCCAATTAATAATGCATGGTCGTATATATGTGTAATATCTTTGAAATAAAATATATTTTTCAGGTATGGCAGATTTTCAAAGTAGATACCAAAGAAAGATTCTCTCCTTCATGACAGAATATGGAAATGTAATTTAATCTGTTTTATTGTCATTTTATTGTTTCAACCATCAAAATATTTGTGTAATTTGATATTTTAGCTGACTAAACTAGTTAATCATAATCAATCATAGAAATAATCTATACTATCACTTTCCTATTTGTCACGATTTTATATAATTTCATACTTACAATTTATTGCAACACCGAAAAGGAATCACAGAAAACATGATTACAAAGTTCCATTTGTCACCCGAAAATCAAATTTCTCATGTACATACCAATTAAAGAAAATCAAATGACGAAGAGATCACCAAGTTAATGAATACATGTGAGTTTAAGTATCAATGACACCTTAGATTTTTTTGCTCGAACATCCAATCAAATTTTAGTATGATATATAATATTGCCTACAAGAATCACTCCGATAAAATTTATGAATTGAAGTACAAAATTGTGAATATATATTAGTAAGTTGGATCCAAGGATATGACCACCAAAGCTATCAACCTCTAAAAATAAATAAATTTTTATTCATAAAAAAATCTCTAAAAAATTGTGTACTTGATAAAAAAAAAATTATATTCTAATATTTTTAAATATAAAAATAATAAAATCTTATCTAAAATTAATATTGTCTCAACAAATATTAAATTAATCGATTTGATTATCTATTAAAAAAATATTATACAAAATCGATTATATTAATTTAATAAATAATTTTTATATTCTATAGCGTCTAAAAAATTAATTTTTATAAAGAGTTTAATAATTTTACTAAATATTATTATAACTCTAAAATGTCTCATATTTAAATACGCCTTAGACATCTGTATGTTTTGGACCGGTTCTGTACATTACCACTCAAGTTTTGTTTTCTTTTTCTTTTTCTTTTTTTTTTTGAAAAATTCAAAAAAATCACTACGCCAAAAATAGCATTTTAAAGTGCTTTTTTAAGCCCTTTACAGCGCTTTTAAGCGCTGTAGTATCTAGTGCTGTTAAAAGATAAAAAGCGCTATTGAAAATAAACAAGCGCTATAATAGGTAAATATATGGCGCACTTCTCTTAGACTAGTTTTACAACGTTTTTTCAAAAAAGCGCTGTAATAGGTACATATATATAGCGCGCTTGTATTATCAACTAGTTTTACAACGTTTTTTCAAAAAAGCGCTGTAATAGGTACATATATATAGCGCGCTTGTATTATCAACTAGTTTTAAAACTTTTTCTTTCAAAAAAAGCGCTGTAATAGGTACATATATATAGTGCGCTTGTATTATCAACTAGTTTTACAGCGCTTTTTTAAAAAAAAAAACGCTGTAATAGGTAGATATATATAGCGTGATTGTATAATCAACTAGTTTTATAACGCTTTTTCAAAAAAGCGCTGTAAAAGGTACATATATATAGCGCTTGTATTATCAACTAGTTTTACAGCGTTTTTTTAAAAAAGCACTGTAATAGGTTCATATATATAGCGCGCTTGTATTATGAACTAGTTTTACAACGCTTTTTCAAAAAAGCGCTATAAAAGGTTTTAAAAAGTGCTGTAAAAGGATGAAAACATGTCTTTCATGCCATTTTTAAAAAAAATGCTGTCTTTAAAATGAGATTTCAATTTTTTTTCCAAATTCAGATTTTTATCAACATCAAATATCAATTACATATCAAATTCTTATCAAATTGAGATTCATATCAAATTCAAATTCACATCAAATTCAGATTAATATTCACAACAATAAATATCAATAATATCAATTACAAATTCACAATATCAATTACATATATATTCACAGCAACAAATTACAAGTTCATGACAGTAGCAACAAATATAACAATATTGACAGTAGCAACATATTCACAGCAACAAACATCATGTAGTTCAGTAGTAATTTCCAGCAATCTCTTTCTTTACCCTACTGTAACAAAAAATACAACAAACTAATTAGAATAATGATTAGTTCACACCAAAATATACAATAATAGTTTACAATTTACAGCAATCTGAAACTCACCTATTAACAAATTATATAACTTTCAGTTGGAGCACATACTGACACCAGTCTTCTTTTATTTCAATTAGATTAATTTCAGAGTATGTTGAATCGAAATTGTCAAAGTACTATGCGATTTAATATTTGAACATAAATAAATTAGAATCAAATATATATATATATATAATTTATATATGAAAATCAAAATATAATGAAGAGCTAACTCATAAAGACATGACTAGAGGCAATTGATTGAATATAGTAAAATGAAAATATAAAGAAATAGTTTAAACATCTTTTACTTGTAGTTGTGCAGTAGTTAACAACTTCAATAATGTTCAACAAGCTTCATTAATTTCATATGATGCTTCATAATTAATTACAACTAGCAAATTAAAACAATTAAAAACACTAAAACAAATCAGTCATACAATAACGCATTCAGTAATTTGAGGGATGCCAAACAGAAAATTAAATGCTTTTGGAGCACCATACAATCAACAAAAGCAATAAAGGATTTAAATCTGAATACATGAATATTCAGTTGGATGTGACATCAACAAAAGATTTAAATAACAGTCCACAACTACAATTTGTGACAATGTCATTAACAAATTTTATACATATGTCACAACCGCAATTATGGTACATTATTTGACTGCAATATTCCATAATATCAATTATTACAACACGATAGTCAATTAAAAGCCGCAATCTCAACCTATAAACAAGACATTTGTTATGACAAAACAAATACCGAATAAACACAAGTTTAAGTGTAACCTCACTCTTCTCCTTGGACTTTTATCAAACACTTTACCGTCATTAACCTCACCCGATCCCGAACCTAAAGACTTGTTACACCGAAGCTGAGCAAGAGTTCCAGGTTTCAAATACTTGTTCCCTGAGCTCTTCAACTTTTTTCTCCCTTTTCCAACCTTCCAATTTCTCTCCTTCGGCGTCACTTTCTCCATCGCTATATCACCGTAAAATTATGATTTGAATAAACAGACTCAATTTAACCTGAAAAAAATACAGAATCATCGAAATTGAATTCACTATAAACTATCATAATAAAAGAAAAACAAAAATAAAACAGAAAATTAATTATTAAATAGAAATTTCAATAAAATGAAGGAAAAAGAAGAGAACTCGCATTAGAGACAACAACAAATTAATAAATACAGTACCTAAAACAACAATCACTCAGTAGAAATGGGTGCACAGTAGAGGATGGTTCAGCGAGAAGATGGGACACAATAGATGAGAGGAGGGTTCGTAGGGTTTGTAGGGAGAGAACGTATTAAATGTTTTTATTTATTTATCAATAATATATAACTTGAATTGAACTTCTAATTTTATAGCGCTTTTATCCATAAGTGCTGTAACATAAGCGTTGTAAAAGGTTTTTAAAAATTAAATTTCAAAACATTTACAGCGTTTACAGTGCTTATATACAAAACGCTCTAAGAAGCGCTTTAAATATAGTGTGGAAGCGCTATATTTTACAACATTTGTATACAAAGTGCTCTAAAAGCGTTGTAAACATTATGTGATCCTACAACAGCGCTTTTCGCAAAAGCGCTGTAAATCCTAAACCCTTTATGACCCTACAACAACGTTTTTTCAAAAGCGCTTGTCATTAAAGCGTTGTAAAAGTCAATTTTTGGCGTAGTGAATGTATAAACGAACACTCTATTATTAGCACAATGAGTGCTAAAAATAGGGACAAAGGTACATAAATTCAAACATAACACATTAGATTACAAAAAGGACTCCAAACTCAAACGAATTTTCCACCAAGAGGTGAGACCGCAACACACACCAACCCCTTACACTCAATACAAATAAAAGGAATAGACCACCATTGACTTAAGTCAACACTAAAATCTTTCCCCTTTCCTTTCATCCACCATCAAGACAAAATTTTAATATTTTCTACCACTTGACACAAATCGAAGTCAACATTTTTAAAAATAACATTTTTCCTAGCACACCAGATAGACTAAACACATACAATCTAGATAAGTATGAACTTATCACACCAACTTACCTCTCCATACTAATTTAGAAAACATTAAAACGTGTTGTTGTATCTGCGTAGGACATGCCACAAAAAGTCTGAGCCAGTGAAATATATGATGCCACACCTTCTCAAATAACGAAAACTCCAAAAACGGATGATAAGAAGACTCTTCACTCTCATATCCTCTGAATAATTACAAGTGTCTGGGAAAATAGCACCTCACCTCGCCAAATTCGACTTTGAAGACAACAATCCTTTTACAATCTCCATACAAACATTGACACTTTCATGGAATCATCTTATTCCAACATATGTGAGGATACAAGTTATAAGTGTTGAACCTCTAAGAGAGCACCTTATATATGCCTTTAGCTGTATACTCGATACTATGATCACTGCGCCAACTCTATCGATCAGGTATGTTTTCCTGCAAACTAAAACTATCCAACAGAGCAATATATTGACCTAACAACCCCTCCCATTGAAACAACTACAAATGTTTACATCGCCCTCCCACATAAATGATAACCACTCACACAAACTGCACCACTATACTACAAATTACATATATATTAATAAAAACACAAACCTATGTAGAAAATACTTAGATTAATGTGACTAACAATCATGTAGACATGTTTAGTCACACTAATAAAAAATGAAACCAACACACGACTTAGATGAAAAATAAAAAGAATTCAAATTACATGTCATGCATAGGGATTGTTGTTAATTTGTTGGCTACATCATCATATCCCTAACTTCAAAGTTGTTCTTGTTCTTGACAACGATGTCATACATGTGCATGGACTTGAACTTGTTGAAATCCCTAGGGAGAGAAATAAGGTGAACGGTGGAGCGTTTATGGAATTGAAGAAGGTCAGGGTCATCATAGTAACGCTCCCACCCTAATGAACTAAGCTTGTGGTCTAAAACCGCATAAGAGGTTATAATCTCATTGCTTGCGGTGTGAACCAACACTTTGCGCCTTCCACCGGACCCGTGGCGGCCGCCTTCCATTGCCTCTGTGCCGTCCACGAGGCGCACCACGCCGTTCTTGAATACCCAAACCCCTGACATTCTTGGATTAGAACAAGAGGAACAAAAAAGAAGAAACAAGAATATTATAGTTTGTGTGTGTTGTGTGTTTTATTTTTAAGGTTTTGTGAGGTGGTGTAGAGATGAGTAGTGTGCAATGATAGATTAATATGGGTGAATGGGGTATTTATAAATGAAATGATGGGTGATAATTAATGCTATCAACTTTAAATTTTAAACTTTTATTTATAGATAATATATATAGAGGAATCAAGGTTCTTTTTTTTTTTTTTTTTTTAGGAAAAATCGCACTCTATACATTAGGGTTTAAAATATTCACTCACATTTTATACCAACTATTCAAGCTAGAAATCAGTGATAAAGTCAATTGATAAGAATGTAATTTATATATATACTATTTAAATTTTTGAGGCCTTAATTGTAGAGCTTTCGATTAAAACTCAATTCATCTAAAATATTTGTAAAATATAAATTAGTATGAATATTTGGATGTGAGTACAGCTAAGGTGGACCTAGATGGAGAGAGTAATGAGCAAAATATGTACATTTGAAGAAATTAAGGGTGTTTTAGAAGTTACATTTTATTTGCCTTGGTCTTAGTTGGAATGGGGTTGAGGAGGTGTAGATTCTCTTAACAATTTGCGGAGTCCAAAGTATTGTTATTACCCCACTTGAGAGAATCTTTGTTTTGTTTTGAGGAGAATAATTTATTCTAGAACAAAGCTTGAGAGGGTTAACACATGCAAACGAATTATAGCAAATTAAGGTCATTGATTAATTGACAAGAGAATAAATGAGGTTGGCAAACTTTAATCTAAACTAGCAAAATGCATATTTGTGTTAATGGTTAAGAAAAATATAACGTGAAGAAGTATAATTTTGATATAGATATGGTTATGGAATAAATTTATTTGAGTATAGAAAGGAGGATGCTCATGGCACTCTAAACTTAAATGAATAATATGCTCTTTTTAAAAAGTTTTCTTGTTTGTGGGGGATTTGGATATATTATCAAGAAATGCATATATATAATGTGGGTGGGGACCAAAGATATGAAAGGAACATATCTCAATTAATGTTGGTCGTTAATTAGGTGTGTGGAAATAGCAATGTTGATTTTCATTATGACTATGGGAGATTCTATCATGCATTTGTTTTTGTATATGCTGCCAGTTAATTGCTAATTATTTTTTTTTGTAAACAAAATTTAATGTGAGAGAATGATACATTAATTTAAAATATAGAAGATTTTTGAGTTTATTGAACATTTATAATATAAATGAATTTATTTATGTCTCTTTTCAATAACACTATCGAAGAGTATGCTAATTGTGAATTGTGACTTTAGTAAAAAACATTTTGTTTGCTTAACTAGTATTGACTAATGGATTGCTATGCACCCTTCAAATTATATTTCCTATAACTTGTGGGTGTTTGAATTTTTTAGATAGTTGAACGATACAAAGTGAAGATACGTTAGATTTAAAGAGTAAAATATTTTTTACAAAAAATCAAAATGTCTCTAAAGCTATTGTACCGTAGAACTATGTACAAGATCCAAAATCTTTTTTATTGTGGGGAAAAAGGTGAGTTGTGGGAATAACAAGGAAAATATAATTTCCCCCTTCAAAAATATTGTTACATTGAAATCATTTTGAAAGTTACTATACATATATAAACCATATCCTTTGCAAGGGAAAAATAAGGTTACTCATCTTTAATTTACGATTTTTAATACTTATAATATCTAAAAAACTCCCTTTGTGATATATACGATGATTAAATGATACATATCTCTTTCAGCTTTATTAAAGATCTTGAGTGAGCTCTAAGAATATAGCAAATTGAAAATCTTGATGAGAATTTGGCTTTCCTCAAATCTCTAATAAGTTGAACTTTCGAAAAAAAGCATATATAATTATATATATATATATATATATAAGTATTTTTTGCTTTATTTATTTTTCATTCTCTAGCATAAATCCTATAATTTTTTAAGCACTCTTTTAGTGTTCATTTCATACTAAATAGCATATAATTATATAGCCATGCAAGATGACTCTTGTAGTACCATGCACTAATGTTATGTGTTATCGGTATGCACCACGATTATTCTAATTTTAATATTGTAAGCAATATAAGGATTCTTTATATGTAAATATATATTTAAATATGTTTTTAATTCTTATAAGTATATATATTTTATTTTGTCTATGCAAATATACACTTTTATTTTTTATCTTTGATATTTGATTTTTAATTCCTGCAAAATTAAATCATATTAAAATTAATCTATGTAATATGTAACATATTTTATTCTAATCTCTCTAGATAAGAACTAAAATAAATATTTACAGAAAACGCAAAAATAGTATATTTGTAGGGGTTATAATTAAAATACCAAAGATGAAAAAACAGAAAATATATATTTAGAAAGACTAAATGTGAAAAAAAAAATTATACAAACTAAAATAAAATAAAATAAAAGTTTTTTTATGTACTAAAAGCATATATTAAACCTAATTTTTATTTGAAAGAGCATGTAAACACTGCTCTTTTGAGCTAATTCTAAGAGTGTTTTCCCATAAACATGGAAAAAAAATAGATGTCACCGGTCTTCATGATCCTTGTATTATTGTGGTTACAATACAAATTACAAATCAATAATGTTTGGGGAGTTTTAGGTTACAAATAGAATTTTCTTAGCAAAATGTCAAGCACACAATATTACAACTTGGGAGGGAATAAAAAAAGTAGAGGTAGATTCCAACGCCCTATTCCACCCAATCAAAACATAAATAATTGAGCCATAAAAAATGTAGGCCTTTTGGGCACACATTCTCCTTCACCCAACACCAAGGTCGTGACTCTAGCTACTTCAATACTGCCGTCTCCTCCACGTGTCACATGGTCCTGTGACTATGATGTTGAACAAATACTCATAATATAATTTGCTTTATAATGACCAAGATTTTATTGGGGCTTTTCCTTTAAGTCAACATTTCCTTTTCATGGCCATGGAACCAAGTCACTATTTCAATTTGTAATGTTCCGTAAATTATTTAGTTGATAGTAACTCCATATAAAGTACAAAATGAAAATTGTCTAAATTTAGATTTTTAGCGTGGTTTGATTTTGCATACATTAATTTTGACAAATATAGAATGCTTTAGACTTTGATTGGTCTCATGCAAATATTCGTTTTCTTTTATATAGTTTCTTTAAGTTTTTCTATTTTATTTTTGTACTTGTAAGTATTTTTGTTTTGTTTTTTTTTTTTTTATC
>JBBPBO010001984.1:10845988-11133164 GCA_037974295.1 Cicer cuneatum
TTTTTATCTTTGCTCCTTTGTTTTTATTTCTCAAAAATTGATTTTTCTGGAAATTGGTTCCTGCATTTCTTTATATCGTTAATAATTGAGGAACACAAATCAAATATTATATATATATTACATAGACTCATTTAAATAAAAACTAATTTTGTAGAAACTAAAACAAAAGAACACAGACAAAAAAATATTTGCAAAACCACAAAAACTTGCAAGTATTAAAACAAAACAAAAAAACGCATAATTACATAGTCTATCATATATTTAAGCCAATGCTTTATTTGAATATATATATATATATATATATATATATATATATATATATATATATATATATATATATATATATATATATATATATATATATATATATATATACTGAAGTAGCAATGTCAATCACAAGAAAGAGGGAGTTTGAATTGTGATCCTTTTAAAATTTTGATTCATGTGCTTAATTTAAACTAATTCAAGATCAATCTTGGTTGAAATAGAATGTCCATAATGTTCTGGATATATTAGAAGTAAATAAAACAAATTAGTTTATAATAAAGTGTGATTTGTGTGTGCAAATAATTAAAGATAAGAAAGATCACACACAAAAAGTATACTGGTTCACCCAAATCGGGCTAGTCCAGTCTTCACAACTGTGAAATTTTCACTATGTGTTTCAGAACCAGAATGTTCTCCTTCACACCCTTTCTCTTGATCACACCTTGATCAATTACAATCTTCACCTTTCAACCTAGAAAGGATTTTTACAATCACCTTTCAGCCTTGAAAGGATTTTTACAAACACACTCAATCTAACATAAAAGATAGACTTGAGTTACAAATGATATGTATGATAAAAGTGTTTAGGATCTTGAAACTTTTCAACACTTGTTTGAGATAAATAAAGACAAACTCAGTAAATGATGATCCACAAATATAGTGAAGAGAGCTGGAGTTTGCTTGAAGAGTTTTTGACTTGTTCTTACTTGAACTAGTGTTGGTAGATTTGTAAATTAAGCTCTTGTCTTCATCTTCCAATTTATCTTCAATTTATAGATGATAGAAGGCTTTGAATATTCAGTTTTAAAATGAATATAGCCGTTGGACACACTTCCCAAGTGTTAGATAAATTTTAAAGCAATTTAAACATGTGTTTCGATTGCTGTCCAGAACGTTCTTGACAAACGAAGAATGTTATTGCTTTTGGGTCTGATGGAAAACGTGAATGAGTGAGTGAATGGGCTGTCACATGACAGTAAGTACTGTTTCATGTCATATTTGTGCAGAACTTTTCTGCAGAATAATGTAAGTACAATGTACTTGCATTCTTGCTCACAACTCATCAATTTGAAGATCAATCTTGAGGCTGTTTTCCTTCTTTGGGAATTCAGCTCGAGTTCTGGCTTCACCATTGATTTGAGCAGTCTTGATACTCTTTAATTTGTGGTTTAGAATGTGGAAAATGATTTGTTTCAATTATGTCTTTAAAAGACAACAATCAAAATGTTCTTTTGTAGAACTCGAACATTCTTTGTTTCTGTTTTGTATGAGTGAGTGTTGGACTTAGAGCTTTGACAGCTGTTATGTATCATGCTATTTTTTGCTCTATGTGCAGGCTGTCCAGAGATGCAGTTGCAGTGTCTTATCATGTCTGTCATGGTTGTACTTGATGCTTTATCAATCTGGAGATTAATTTTGCTAGTTAGTTCATGATGTTTAGCTTTTGCCTTTGTTAATCTTCTGACGAAGTTGTTCTTTTATACAGTTGTTTGTTGACCAACTATACTGTACTTGTATCACTGATGTAGTGCCTCATTTGTCCAAGGTGTACTTGCTTTATCAATGCCATCAATCTTGCAAGTTACTCTCTGTAAATTACTTTGGTTTTGTTGATTCTTTTTCTCTTCGAATCTGTCCAAAATAATCTTTAAGTATATAATTATGTTGCTTTGTAGTAAATACCGGTGATTTGCAATGTGGATTGATGTATTTTCGCAGCCCATATCAATCTTAAATTACAGCAGATTTTGCCATTTGTAAATTGAAACGTTCTTGGATTATAGCTATGAAAACCAGAACGATCTTCATTTTTTTGCTAGATTTTAATCTTCTGACAGCTGCTGCGTGCCAAGCTTTTATGTTCTATACGAGTGTTAGTGATGCAGTGACTTTATGATTTTTGTCCATGTTGTTTGATCATTTTGGAGATAGTTGTTAATCATGCTGGAGAAGGATGTTTAACATGCTGGAGAATGATAATCATTCTGGACAGAAGATCATTTTGGACAGCAGTGAAGTGGAAATGTTGCTTTACAAGAAAAGGGGGTTTGAATTGGAAAGTTGTCTTTTATAAATTTTCCTATTAACACTTTAAAATTTAACTCAAGAATGATCTTGGTTACAAAATAGAGAACGTTTTTGATTAGTTTTAAAAGGTAGAATGATCTTAATAGTAAAGGCAGAAAAAGGAGAACGTTCTGGTTTGCTTTTAAAACAGAAAAATGTTTTTTAACTTAAGTAAATAAATAGCTTAATGTAAATAGAGTTAAGGAAGAGATAGTACGCAGAGAGTTATCCTAGTTCACCCTAACTTGGGCTCGTCCAGTCCTCACACCAGTGAGTTTTTCCACTAAGTGTTTAAAACAAAGTACCCTCTTGGTTTTACAACTCCTAGTTCAGATCAGCCTTGATCTGTCACAGTTTATCACTCCTTTTTACCCAGAAAGAAATACAATCTGATCACCTATCAACCCTTGATAGGATTTTAATCCTCACCTTTTAACCTTAAAAGGATTTTTCTAAAAATGGCTCACTCAAGCTATAAACAAGCCTTATAATCTTGAGTGTTGAATGACAATGATAGGATTTAAAATAGAATCTGTTTTGACTCAACTCTTGTTTGAGTTTAGATTCTTTACAAATGGTTTCAGTAAACGAAAGATAGAGAATTCGAAATAGAAGGTTACTGATTTCTTGAGAAGCTTTCAAGTGTTAATGTGAGTGATTTGATGATTTTCTTTGCACTTGAATGTCTTGTTTTTCTCTTGATCAGTGAGGTTCCTTTTATAGATATTCAAGAAGTCCTTGAGGGCTTGATATTACTGTTTGAGAAAGTTCCCTTGATCTAGGGGCAGAATAAAATAATCATCTCTTATTTCAAATCTTTTGACTGAACTTTTATGCCTTTTTGACTTCTTGACTTTCTTATATTTGTTTAATGTTTTGCCATCTGATCTATGCACATTGTAGCATTAGTTTGATTAAAATAATATGTGTCAGAATGTGATGCTGTACATTAAATCAGAATCGTTCTTGAACAAGTTCAGAATTTGGAGAATGTTCTGGTGCAGAAAAGCAGAAGCTGGAGAACGATGGTTTTCAGCTGTTTCATCTGTTTTGCTTTGCTCTAAATCTTTTCTCCTTAGATCTTTTAGAGTGTTTCTTTTGCTATCTTTAAAGTTTCATATCTCATGATGATGTACTGGAAATCTGTTTAAAATAAGCATGATTTTTCCTTGCATAAAAATCAGGTTCCAACAGCCTTGATGAAGTGAACAGAGTCCTGGAGAACGTTCTGGTTTTTCCAGAAGAACGTCCAGAACGTTCATGGTTCTTGGCAGTGCATTTTTTGCTTTGTTTTTTAAATTGATTCTGCTTAGTATCTATCTTAGATTAATATACTCAAAAGCACATGTTAAATAACAATTAACTTAGAATCATAATTAGAGTCTTTAATTAATCTTTGTTTATTTTCATCAAAACTTTTTAATTGAGATTTTGTCTTAACAAGCAGATCATTCTGGAGATTCTGGAGACTGATCTGATCATTCTGGAGATTGATCTGATCATTCTGGCTATTTTTGGAGACTGGTCTGTCTTGTTGGAACAGTTTGATTCATAGCCTTTTTCCTTAAACAAAACTCAAGTGCAATAATTAGTAGATCACCATTCATAAAATTCAATCATTTAATTCAAAAGGTTTATTGTCATTAAAACATATATCGAAAAGGTTTTTTCCTCAACAATCTCCCTTTTTTTTTATGATGACAAACCTTTTGAATAAATCATAAGTTTTATGGATGGATATAAATAAAATGCAAGAATGTTCATAGATATGTAATTAAACTCTCTCTAAACACATGCAAGTTTTAATTCTTATCATTCTAATTAAACTCCCCCTAAATATATGCAAGAGGTTAATTCTTAACATTCTTCATTAATTTCTTTCATCCTATATCTATCATATACATTAATTTCGTTCATCCTATATCCATCATATATTTTTCTCCCCCTTTTGACATCTATCAAAAAGGTTGGGGAATAGACATAAAAGTAAAAAAATGGAGTAATAGCATGAGTGCACTACACATAGAAATCATGTGGTTGATCAATGCATTCATATATCAAACTAGTCAAGTTTGCATTCAACATTAAAGAACATAGTATGTATGATGATCATATCATTGTAGTCAATATTGCAATCAAGATATGGATAATGATAACAACAACAATATGACATAATTGTATGCAAGCATTTTAACGCACTTTGAAAAATAGTCAATGAATATATATATTCTTCTCATTTTTTAGAAAGAAAACAATGAGTAAACTTCAGTTTCAAGAAGAATAACATTTTCTAAAAAGTCCCCCTGAATTAATTTTTTAAATAATTCAAAGTTCCATAAAACAAGGAAAATGCCACTTTGCTCTTTGTCCTCTTTCACAAGAGATCATCTTTCAATTTGAATATGATCAAGCTTATTGTTAGAAATAGATCCATTTTTCATTTTTAAAACTAGAGAGAATGAGTGCATACAGGGAAGCAAAATAAGATGAATGTGACATCATGTCAAATATAATTTCTCTCTTTACAAAACATTCTTATGCTAAATGTTTGTATTTTTAAAAAAAAAATCATTTTTAAATGGATCAAAAATATGCCAAGAGAATTGCTCACATTAAAAAAAATTGCATTTTCACAATATTTTTGCAAACACATAAATTAACAATAAGACACATGTTCAAGCTTACTTTCATTAGTAAGTGTGTATGAGGCTTTTTGATTGTTTCTACTTCTATCGATCATGCTTAACAAAAATATTTAAACACTTAAGAACAATTTTCACAAAAGAAGCAAGCAACAAATAAGACTCATTTGCAAAGACATATTTAATATGCTTCAAAATGTCCACATCCATTTTTGACTTCAAGCCATAATTTTTTTTTGATTAGTTTTGAGTTTTAAAGCAACAAGAGACACATCATTTTCATGAAGACCAAACATATATTCTCTTGTTGAAATCCTTCAAAAATAAATCCTAATAAATTTAAAATATGTTGAAGAAGGATCTTTTTCAAAAGCCACATTAAAAACTCAATTTTTTTTTTATATAAAAGGCATATTCAAAATATTATACTCAAGCATCAAGCAATGTATATGCTACTCAATATATGCAAAACAATTGGAGAACATGATAGAAAATGCTTTTTAAGGACATAAAGAGGTGAAATTGCACAAAATAATATTAATTCATTTAATATGATAATTTGGAGGATGTTATTGTGTAAAGTGTGAAAAAAGGCATTCAATGAATCATACTTGACAAAATAGCCTTTTGTCTAAAGACACTAATTTATTTTAAATGTCTTTATAACAAGAACAATAATTTTGAACATCAAACTAAATTTGCACACCTGTTTACACCATCATAAAAAGTGTATGAACAAATAGTAAAAACATGTTGACAAAGAGTGATGTAATCAATTTAAATTTTAAAGTCATACTTGCATAAAAAATAGTATGCATTCTTAATTTTAAGAGCACCCAATCAATCACATAATATCATTAAAAGAAAATATTCATACTTATCATGATGCAAATATCATAAGAATTGGGATTGTGTGTACCTCATTTAGTGATCTTTCTCACTTGAGGTTCAATGACGAGAAATCTTTGTATATTTTGGAGCTTTTCTTCATGCTCATTCATTTCTCTTGATTGATGGTTGGAATGAGACATACCATTGGAATGAGACAATTTAGCTTTTGTTGCTGAGAGAGTTCCTCCATGATGACATTAATTCAAGATTGTTCCTTTTTGGCTTCATTGATTGATTTTTGGCTATGTTTGAGAAATAGTAGCCACATTGTTGTCATATTTTTGGAATATCAATCAAGTTCTTATTCCACAATTGTGTTTTCCAATAATTTGATCTTGAGGAGGTGTTTTGGAGGAAGGATTGATAGTCAGGTAGGTGTAGGAGTGCCAAAAGCAAATGGTTCAAACTCATTTAGAAGTTGTTGATGTTCTTCAACCATATCATCATGATAAGCAACATTAGTTTTGATTAGATGAAGCATTTTCACTGTCAAGAACGTTCTGCTCTTGTGGACAACGTTCTGGTACTGCTTCTAGAATGAATCCATGAACTTTTTTGCTTAATTTGATCATTCTCTTAGATCCTTTTTATTTTTTCCACTCCATGATCAGACTTTGGAGTTTTCATGGATGATATTTGAACATTATCAACTTTGATTTATCCAAATTTAACATTGTAATTATTCTTCACCATCTTATCTTTCATCATGAAAATCAACATATTTATCAAACATAATATGCATAATTTCATCTATAGTTTGGGCTTTGAGATTTTATATTCTATAATATTTATAGAATGTAAAGTATTCAAAAAAAAAATTACTTTGATGTCATTTTAAAACAAATATGCTCATACTTTCTTTATCATGCAAAACATAGTGATGACAATCAAAAAGTGAAAGTATGATATGTTTTGTTTTCTATTTTTCAAAAATTCATACGAAGGTATGTTCTTGACAACCATAAAGTAAGTAGAGAATATAAAGTCTGATTTAAAAATAACAACTATAATGTAATAAACCAATGTGGGAATTACCTCTATTCCAGCAAAAAGTGTATCATTACCAACAGTTATGGCAAGGATTTCCCCTTAGGTCCATCAAGAGTAAAATGTGAAGCATTTTGGATATTCCATGCATTGACCTGAATTGCAGTCCCATGTCCTAAGTATCCCATCAGTGCTGCCAAAATAAAGTTTGTTGGATCTAACCGGAAGTACAATTTCGGTGATGAGCTTCTTGTGTCCTTGAAGTTTTGTTAATGTGGCAAATCCATCACCATAAGACCAAGAATGTAAATACCGGCACTGATCACCGTGAGCATAGTTTCCATTCACCCAATATTTGCAGATACTTGGTGAAGACTTTGTTAGCGACTTGTGTTCTATCTCTGCCATTTTCACTATTTCTATGCAAGATTGTCTTAGGATTATGCTTGTGTCTTGTCCCACTAATTCGTTAAATTATACTCTTTCCATCTTTGATATCCATCATACCCCAAAATTATTTTCAACACTTGATTCATTTAAAATTGTTCTAGCCATTTCTTGCAATTAATTAAAAAAAAAAAAAAACTCCATATTGTGGGAAAGTTTTTTTTTTTTGACAAGAAAATTATGTGAAATGTCATTTTCATCAAATAATGATTTGAAGAATGATATTTTAAATTTCTCTTGATCATTTCTTATAGAAATGACAATTGTTTTTCAAAAGACTTAAAAACATGAGTTGGTTGGAAATTCATCTAAGTATAAAACATAAGGATTTTTCTTTAAAATGAATCATGAGGATGTTTGTTTTACCTCAACCATGTGGTGTTTAAAAAATAACTTTAAAACTAATTTTACAAAGTTATCTTTCACATATTAAACATCCTTAATCTATGCAAAATTATTTCAACTAATGATACATGTACCTTTGATTTATTAATGTTTCCAAAGGTTATAGACACTCCAAATTTTTGTAATGAGAGGAGGCATCATACTTTTCCATTCATGTGTATTGAGCATGCATTGTCCATGTATCAATGTTCTTTGTTGATTGTTGGATGATATTCCTATATCACAAGTTAGTAATGATTTTGGTACCCAAATTTTTTTGGGTCCTTGATGGTTAGTGTATCTTCTTCTAGAAGATTTTTTAAAACTTGATCTCTTTTTAAAATAGCAAGTTGACTCGAAGTGGACATTCTTGAAACAATGGGAACACTTTGTTGTTGGTCTTGAAGAAGGTTTGAAAATATGAGTTTTAAAAGTCTTTGAAATTGATTTGATGAAATTCCATCACGTTCTCCTTTTTTCAAGCTACTTGGAGAACGTTCTCCCTTTTTCAAGTTCCCTGGAGAAAGTTCTGTTTTTGTTTCATAACGTTCTTCTTTTCTAAAGATCCTTTTGTTCTTGATTTTTTCATCTCTTTTCTTAAAATAACATGCAAATTCTAGATGTCCAAATTTACTGCAATATGAACATTTAGTTTTGCAATTTTCCTCTTTTCTTTTAGGAACAAAAAAGTTTTCATAAATCTTTTCTTTTTGAGAAGTTTTGAAACATAAATCATCTTTCTCAAATATCATTTCTTCAAATATCATATTCTTTTGAAATGTTTCAGTGGTTGTTACTAAGTTGGTTACATCATTCTTCAATTCATAAACTTCTATTTTTAAAGAGGTACTTTCTTCCTTAGTTTCAGAACATTCTGAGAGATGATTTTTTATGGTTATTTCATTGAGAACCTTTTGTTGCTCAACCATTTTTAAATGAGATTGCTGCAGGCTTTGGATGACCTTTCTGAGTTCGTCATTCATAGCTTGGGCTTTCTCTTTTTCTTCATTTTCTTTAATGAGTTGTTCTTTTAATAAACCACATTTTCTAGCAAGAAAGTTTGAATCACATAAAAGATTATCAAATTCTTTTTCCATTTGTTCACATAAAGGACAAAGTTCAGAGATGGTTACCTCATTATTTTCTAAGTTTTCCAATAAACACATGTTGGCTTCTGACATTACTTTCTCTTCCCGAATCTTTTCCTCTGACACTTGTTAGGTGCTCAACTTTAGAGGCAGTGCTCTCATACCAATTGAAGTAGCAATGTCAATCACAAGAAAGGGGGTTTGAATTATGATCCTTTTAAAATTTTGATTCATGTGCTTAATTTAAACTAACTCAAGATCAATCTTGGTTAAAATAGAATGTCCAGAATGTTCTGGATATGTTAGAAGTAAATAAAACAAATTAGTTTATAATGAAGTGTGATTTGTGTGTGCAAATAATTAAAGATAAGGGATAGAAAGATCACACACAAAAAGTATACTGGTTCACCCAAATCGGGCTAGTCCAGTTCTCACTATGTGCTTCAGAACCAGAATGTTCTCCTTCACACCCTTTCTCGTGATCACACCTTGATCAATTACAATCTTCACCTTTCAACCTAGAAAGGATTTTTACAATCACCTTTCAGCCTTGAAAGGATTTTTACAAACACACTCAATCTAACATAAAAGATAGACTTGAGTTACAAATTATGTGTATGATAAAAGTGTTTGGGATCTTGAAACTTCTCAACACTTGTTTGAGATAAATAAAGACAAACTCAGTAAATGATGATCCACAAATATAGTGAAGAGAGGTGGAGTTTGCTTGAAGAGTTTTTGACTTGTTCTTACTTGAACTAGTGTTGGTAGATTTGTAAATTAAGCTCTTGTCTTCATCTTCCAATTTATCTTCAATTTATAGATGATAGAAGGCTTTGAATATTCAATTTTAAAATGAATATAGCCGTTGGACACACTTCCCAAGTGTTAAATATATTTTAAAGCAATTTAAACATGTGTTTCAATTGTTGTCCAGAACGTTCTTGACAAACGAAGAATGTTATTGCTTTTGGGTCTGATGGAAAACGTGAATGAGTAAGTGAATGGGCTGTCACATAACAGTAAGTACTGTTTCATGTCATATTTGTGCAGAACTTTTCTGCAGAATAATGTAAGTACACTGTACTTGCATTCTTGCTCACAACTCATCAATTTGAAGATCAATCTTGAGGCTGTTTTCCTCCTTTGGGCATTCAGCTCGAGTTCTGGCTTCACCATTGATTTGAGAAGTCTTGATACTCTTTAATTTGTGGTTTAGAATGTGGAAAATGATTTGTTTCAATTATGTCTTTAAAAGACAACAATCAGAATGTTCTTTTGTAGAACTCAAACATTCTTCGTTTCTATTTTGTATGAGTGAGTGCTGGACTTAGAGCTTTGACAGCTGTTATGTATCATGCTATTTTTTGCTCTGTGTGCAGGCTGTCCAGAGGTGCAGTTGCAGTGTCTTATCATGTTTGTCATGGTTGTACTTGATGCTTTATCAATCTGGAGATTAATTTTGCTTGTTAGTTCATGATGTTTAGCTTTTGCCTTTGTTAATCTTCTAACGAATTTGTTCTTTTTGACAGTTGTTTGTTGACCAAGTATACTGTACTTGTATCACTGATGTAGTTCCTCATTTGTCCAAGGTGTACTTGCTTTATCAATGCCATCAATCTTGCAAGTTACTCTTTGTACATTACTTTGGTTTTGTTGATTCTTTTTCTCTTTGAATCTGTCCAAAGTAATCTTTAAGTATATAATTATGTTCCTTTGTAGTAAATACCAGTGATTTGCAATGTAGATTGATATACTTTCGCAGCCCATATCGATCTTAAATTACAGTAGATTTTGTCCTTTGTAAACTGAAACGTTCTTGGATTATAGCTGTGAAAACCATAACGATCTTCATTTTTTTGCTGGATTTTGATCTTCTGAAAGCTGTTGTGTGCCAAGCTTTTATGTTCTGTACAAGTGTTAGTGATGCAGTGACTTTATCATTTATGTCCATGATGTTTGATCATTCTGGAGATAGTTGTTAATCATGCTGGAGAAGGATGTTTAACACGCTGGAGAATGATAATCATTCTGGACAGAAGATCATTTTGGACAGCAGATCATTCTGGACATTCTGGAGACTGATCTGAATATTCTGGAGATTGATCTGATCATTCTAGACATTTCTGGAGACTGATCTGTCTTGTTGGAACAGTTTGATTCATAGCCTTTTTCCTTAAACAAAACTCAAGTGCAATAATTAGTAGATCACCATTCATAAAACTCAATCATTTAATTCAAAAGGTTTGTTGTCATTAAAACATATATCAAAAAGGTTTTTTCCTCAACATATATAACTTCCATTTTTGGAGACAAATTTACAAACTTTAGTATTCAATTGGTTGAGTGGTGAAAAAAAATTAATTTTGAATGAGTTGATTTGGTAAATACCCTTTAGTTAAAAGTGAGTTGAATGTAAAATTATTTATATTTCAATATATTTACATAAAAGTGAGTTGAACAATAATTTTCAGTGTTAAAATCTTATTTGGACTCATAAGTTACAAACTTTAACTTCAAGATACATCAATTATGAAAGTAAAATTAATTATATTTTATAATATCCAAATTTGTTAAAATCAATTTTATACCTCCATAACCGATTTTGCCTCCTCCAAAAGTAGAATAAAACATAGAGAAATCTATCATCCACCCTCTCACCTTTACTCTCCCACTCAACAAAGCACATAACAAAGAAAACCATTTTACTATTTTTTACTCCATATTGCTTGATAGTCAAAATTTTCGAAATTATTAACTTTTTAACTTTTTTAATTTTTTGAAAAAGTTCTAGAAAAATTTGTATTTTGAAAGTTTTGTGTTCATCCAAATTGTCTAAATTTTTATTAAAAATTATGAAAAGAATTACATTTCGTAAGTTTGACATTTATCCAAAGTTTCAAAAAAAAAACTTTAACATTTAGAAAATTTGCATTTCGAAAGTTTCACATTCATCCAAAGTTTCAGATTTTTTAAAAATATTTGGAAAAGTTGCATTTTGGAAATTTTACATTCATTCAAAGTTTTGAAATATTTTTAAACTTTTGAAAATATTGCATTTGAAAATTTCGCATTCATCCATATTTTCAATTTTTTTGAAAAATTGCATTTCGAAAGTTTCTCATTCATCAAAAGACTCGAAATTCTTTTAAACTTTTGGAAAATTGCATTTCAGAAGTTTCACATTCATTCAAATTTTCGAATTTCTTTTAAACATTTGGAAAATACATTGCGTAAGTTTGACATTCATCCATATTTTCAAATTTTTTTGAAGCTTTTGAAAGTTACATTTTGGAAATTTCACATTCATCCAAAGTTTCGAAAGTCTTTTAATTTTTTGGAAAAATTGCATTTCAGAAGTTTTACATTCACCCAAAGTTTCAAAATTGTTTTAAACCTTTTGAAAAAATTGCATTTCGGAAGTCACATTTATCCAAAGTTTTGAATTTTTTTTAAAATTTTGGAAAAATTGTATTTCAAGAGTTTCGCATTCATCCAAAGTTTCGAAATTCTTTTAAACCTTTGAAAAATTGCATTTTAGAAGTTTCACATTTATCCAAAGTTGCAAAATTCTTTTAAACTTTTGAAAAAGTTACATTTTGAAAGTATTCATCCAAAGTTTCGAAATCCTTTTAAACTTTTGAAAAAAATGTTTTTCAGTAGTTTCACATTGAACCACATTTTCGATTTGTTTTAACAAAAACTAAGAATTTACATTCCGAAACTTTTAAATTTAACCAAATTTTCAAAGATGGAGAGAAATAATTTTACTTGTGTTTAAAAAGAATTTGAAATGGTTAAAGAGGTAAAAAAAATTCACTATAAGTGTATAATTGATTTTTATGTGTTTTGATGTGCACAGGTAAAATTAATTTTGATTCTAAAATTGATTCTAATTTGAAGCTACTTTTCAGAGCTTTTTAAAACATATATTACTCAAATTTATTCTCCAACTCATTTTTGCATGATTATATTCAAACAAAATAACTTTACATTCAACTCACATTTAGTCCAAATTAATTTTATAAAATCAATTCATGCAAAATCAATTTTATCGCGGTAGAACTAAACACATCATGATATATATATTTAAATCTATATTGTATCTTGAGTAGTTTATTTTTTCTATTTCAAAAGTAAATCAAAAAATGCACTTAATCAAAAAGTAAAATATATATCGAGATTCTTTTTTTTTTTACGAAAATAACAATTTGGTCCTTTATGTTTGTTTTATAACACTTAAGTCATTTAAGTTTAGTTTAATTTATGCGTAGATCCTTTAGCTTTTTATTTTATATTTTGTTTTCACTATTAGCTTTAAGTTATATTAAATTACGCATGTAGTATATTAAATTTGACAATTTTTTTTGAATTACTATTAAGATCTAAACAACATAATGAATTGACTATCCAAGCTACTTTACAAATGAATAGAGTTAATGATATTAATTATGTGGATAGACCTTTATCACAAAGTTTTTAGAGGTTATATGTGTGTTTGAATGGTTTTAGAAAAATTAAGCAAATATAGACCGTTAATAAAGGTTGACGATTATTTTTTAAATGATTAGTATGAGTTACTTATTTTCGCAAAATTTGATAAAATTTATAAAGATAATATGTTTTCAATTGCACTATTCATTTAAAGTGAAACAATAGACTAACAATATAAATATGATATAACTTAAATGATTAAATCGAGAAAGTAAAAACTTAAAAAAAAAAAATTAAACATAAGCTAAACTAAACTTAAATGACATTTGTGTTATAACTAAAAAAAGATAAATAAGTAAACTATTACTTTCGTAAAATATAGAGGACTTTCGAATCTATTTGATTAACTAAGATAATTGAAGCTAGGATGTGGAGAATGGACAAAGTGGCACCAAAACTTATTTTTAAAATTTAAAAAATAATCTTTGTGTGCTTACATCCATAAGTTCAAATTATTTAAGCATGCACACAAATGAAAAAAATGTAGAGAGAAAAAATAATATATTTTTTTTTAATTATTAATAGTATTGAAAAAGCTAAATAATATATATGTTAATATGGGTATTTAAATTATTTGAATTTGTGGTTATAATCACACAAGAATTATTCAAATTTCAACTACACCACAAAATAACTGTCAACATCAAAATTAAAATTCTCAATATCCAAAAGAAAATATCCCATGTTCAGCTTTCTTAATAAGCCATGTCAACATTACCCCATCACTTTTGGGATTTTTGCCCATATTATCTGTTCAATAAAGTAATTTAGAGAACTTATGCTTAGCCTTAAAATGGCAACCTTTCCAATCACAAGCTTCTTTAAAATCTTGTGTAACAATGATAAATGTAAAGGGTGTTGGGGTGTTGTGTTGGCTCCACATACAGCAGGTGGAAAACCTCATCCACCATCACATGTATACAACTAGCCCCATGTGATTATTCTATAAGAAAAGCCAAAATTCTAATTCTAATCCTATAGGAATAGAATCATTTGAAATCTTATTTGAGAACTAATTTAGTCCACATTTTAGTTTTACTTTTGAAGTGATGCAAATTTTAGAAGTTGAGAATTAATTTTGATATGTTTAGTTATTATTTAGTAGAATTGATTTTGACTTTAAAATTAATTTTGAGTTGAAGTTAATATTTATAGTTTTTTATCTAAAAATGATTTTTAACCTTTTGATTTTATCACTTAATTTATTTTTACATAAATATATGCAAATAAATTATTTAACTTCAATTCACTTTTAGTCGGGTTAGACTCTTTTAGATTATAACTATAAAAACTATAGAAAATAACAAGAAAACTACTTTGAACAAAAATAAAAACTATTCTTTTTTTCATTTATTAATTTCTAATTAACAAACGACACTACATTTATTTATATATATATATATATATATATATATATATATATATATTTTGTTCTAAATAGATCTTAATCATTCGTGTGGTATAATCTCAAAGGTTCTAAGAAAATATTAATGCTGACCAAAAAAATTGTAATAACAACAAATGCATACATTTAAATCTAAAATGAAAAAGGATGTTTGTCACTTAAAACATTCCACACAAACCAATGTATTACGAGACGAACAATCAAACTCTATGATTTTTTTGACGGGTTTATGTCTCCAACTAATGTTGTCATTGATTTTGGGAGCCATTTGTTTAGTTAGTGGGTGTTGGAAAGTAATAAATGTTAAGGAAAAAATTTGTATGGGGAGTTAAAGCAACATAAAAACTTGTAAACGCTGAATTATATTTAGACAAGAATAAGTTGTGTGCAAGTATTTACATATGATATGGAGTCGTAAAAATGGTTGAATGTCAATAGTAAGATTCAATGTCTAAATTTACAACCCCATTAATAAACAATCAACTCTAAACCCTTCGGGTTATAGTTTTGCTTTCGTAATAGAGCAAACACTAAAAAAACCCACAAAACCAAAGATAAAATTGTCAATATTATCACGAGCAACATCCCATTAACAACATTAGCTCCATACTTGGCAATAGAATCATCTCCATTAAATTTAAACAATTATCTATTAAATCCTTTGGAATTCGAATCTGCTTACTTTTTTTTTTTTGGTACACAGAATCCTCATATATAGTTTAAATATATATATTTTTCACAAAATCTTAAATTCCCTACGCATGACATATATAAAATAATGAGACTAAAACATAATTATTCTATCCTTATTAATTTGGGTGCATTGGCCTCAAAAGTGGAATTCTTCCGAATTTATTTTTCCAAATTATCGCTAACGGCTTAGACATGTGAATCTATTCTGCATTCTACTAGGAGTTAAAATAGTCGCCACAAAACCCGATTGGTCTTTACTCAATTTTACTTTTCTTTTATTTCGATGGGCCAGACAAATCAGTTTTTTTTTTTTATTATAAAATAAATGGATGAGAAATGAAGAGTGAAGATATTATTTAAAGAAAACAATATTTTTTTAAAACAAAAATAGAGTGTAAAGACATTTCATAGATATTTCAACTAAGTCCACGTATAAAGTCAGTCATCTATCATCTGTCTCACTCTAAAATATTATTAGAAATTAAAGAAATACAAGAAATTTGGAGACTATACCAATACTCAATAAAACAATTCAAAGAAGTACAAACTCTTATTGAAAATCTTATCAAGAAAACTCATAGAGATAAAACCATAGTAATGTAAAAAAGAGTGCAGTAAAACATAAATCAACAAAATCTATATTCAATAATATCAATCATGTTTCTATTAAAAATATCAAAAATATTAAAAGAAAAAATATCACGCCAATAATTATTATTTACAATGTCAATTCTCAAATTAGCAATTATATTTGTGCATTGATTACATTCTTTGAAACTATAAAAAATAATAATTTTTAATCATTTCAATGTAATTAAGTCATCTATTTCAAAAAGACTAAAAAAATAAAAATAATAATTTTCTAAAAGTTAAATTTACTAGATATCATATTCAATCCATAGAAAATGATATATATCAACGGTAACCGAGAATGGTTTGTTTGTTTATATATATTGTTAGATTCCACCCAAGCTTTGCTTAAAAAAATTTAAATTTGGGAATTTACATATTTATTTTGAGAATAAAGTTCTAAACACAAGGAATGTAGGATCAATTCTCTACCGGGGAAATTTAGGGGTGGAGTGAAGGGGGTTCATGACTTGATTGATTAAAT
The DNA here is from genome assembly GCA_037974295.1 of Cicer cuneatum. NCBI lineage: Eukaryota > Viridiplantae > Streptophyta > Magnoliopsida > Fabales > Fabaceae > Cicer > Cicer cuneatum. Next base: position 10,862,468 of record JBBPBO010001984.1, read on the forward strand.
AATTATGTTTTCTTATAAAATAAATAAGTAAAATATATTGCTTTATAGACAAAAAATAAATAAATTAATACTGCTTTTGAAAAATTATAGATAAATATTTACGACAATTAAAACTAATCAAGTGTATTTCAATTTTTTAAAGACAACTTATACCTCACTAAATAATTAACTGGTTGAATTTTTAATTTTTGAAATAATATCATATACCTTTCTACATGCGTGTAAAAAAGACGAGTCAAGTACTTAAAATTTGAATTAGAATTTAAAAAAAAATAAATTAGTTTAGATTTGACTCTATTATTTAGACGAAACTAAATAAATGCTTAGAATTGATTTGTTTAAAAGTATTATCTCTATCTCAAATTATAAGGCATCTTGTAAAAGAAAATATCTCAAATTATAAATCGTTTTACAGTATTAATAAAACGTTAATTTTCTTTTCTTATCTTGTCTTTTACTGTTTATTAGTATCTCTTCTTCTAATTCTATTAATGAAGGATAATTTTGTAAAGTACCATAACTCAATTTTTCTTTCTTTCAAAATTAATTACATTTTCTAATTTATATAAAATTTCTAAAAATGACTTATAATTTAGGATGGGATAGTAGTAATCCTTGGTCTTGATTTTAAACTTATTTATATCTTAAATTTTTGAAAATTATATACTGTAACGGCTGATTGAAAAATAAACTGATTAAAAAATAAATAAAATAATTGTCACACATGCAGTGCATTGTATCAAATAATATAATTAAACATATAATTTTAACAATAAAAAGCGCATCTGGTGTAGTGGTATCATAGTACCCTCCCACGGTACTGACCAGGGTTCGATTCCCTGGATGCGCATTATATTTTTTTTTATTTGTCAAAGTTGAAGGAACTCAGAATACTTTTACGGGGAAATGAACACAAGAGTCGTGCTAAAATGTTATCTAATTTTGCATTATCAGAAATTATATTTTGACAATTCAACAACAATTTACTAGTACATCACTAATTAAATTTAAATATATCAGTATTTTATATACTTCAATTTTATTATATTTATAGATTGTGTTATATTTGTACACATTTTATTATTATATGTTATTAATTTGAATATTGTTAGTCTATTCACAATTTTATCCTCTTGAGTTTGTAATTTTGAATTGTAATGTTCTTGATCGATGTAATTTTTATCAATTTAAATAAATTAATATATTTTTTAAAAGAAAAAGATAGATAATTAATAAGTATAAGAAAGTATCTAACTCATCAACCACATTTTAAATTTAACTAATTACAATCTTTTAAGTATTATAATATACAAGTTATATTGTATTTTGTTATTTAGATTTATTTTTTTGTTTTCTATGTTAATTAGTAGAATAAATTGGGACAAAAAATTGGCAAGTTATTGCAGTCATGGAATATATAGTAAATACTCAAATTGCTCTAAGACATTTTGTATGCTATCATTTTAGTCTTTGGAAAAAATACTCAAATTTATCTTTGACAATTGCATAAAAGGACATATTAGTCATTCTGTTAAGTTTGATATAAATTTGAGAATTTTTTTGTTGAAGTGTTAAGTAACGGTAATGAGGTGTCAGTTAATATCGGTAGCAAAAAACAACTTCAACAAAAAAAACGTAGTCCATATGTTAAGTTTGATCAAAATTTGACTGATTTTGTTTTACATGTCTACAACTTTCAACATTGAGGCATAGATATCAGACATGTCATCACGGTTACATGACACTTAAGGGAAAAAAATGTCATATGAAATGTAAATATGGAAAATCAATGGAAAAAAGTTAGATATTGTAAGGTTGTGCATGAAAACTCATCTCTTACCTCGATAATTAATGGAAAAAAGTTCGAATATGATAAGTACGCTCCTAATTCGGTTATGCGAAAAAATTGCGCTCTTAATTTGACTTCGTAAAATTTAGTTGTTTAGACACTACGATTTTCGGAATAAAAAATAGGAAAAGATTAAGAATAACATTTAACTGATAGAAACCTCCCTTAATCGATCCATATGAGAAACAAATAGTTTAAACTAAAAATGAAAACAAAATGTAAATTATTGATCAATGGGAAGTTTGTCCGCAAGTGATTGGTTGATGAAGAACTGATAAAAGTGAGAATATATGGGTATTTGAGAGAAAAATAGTTTATTGGATGCACAAAGTTTTTAGAATTCAAGTAAGGTGACAAATGACATTAAATATAGGCAATTATTGTTATTTGTACAACAAAGATACGCTGCACAATGATGCAAAGCATTTGCATTTAGATGGGTCATTTATGTGCAACTTTGCACTGGAAAATTGTACCTTCACACTACGAGGCGAGTATTCAAGCAACTATTAAATGTGCATTCAAACACACATTTGCACGACAAAGATAATGAAAGAATTAGGTCTTGAGGTCTTCATGTGCAATGTATGTATGAATGTTAGGAATCCAATGGCTTGAGTTTCACTTAAAAAGATGTGTATAGCTCAATTCATAATCAAAATATTGAGCATAGATCAAGTAGAAAGTATAATATATAAGGGTTAGGTTCATCACTACTTTCTAAGAACAATGCATGTTTTTCTATCTATGTGTGTTTGGATGGATTTCAATGTCTTGAATAATTTATATAAAATATCCATGATTTTGAAAAAGAAGAAAAAGAAATAAATTGAATGTGGTAAGATCTGATCCATCATAGGACTATGTGGAATTCAATATTTAGATTTATCTAATGACTAAAAATTGTGGTCCATGATAGATCAGTCTTTTATGGATCCAAATTATATCAATCCTGAAAACTTATAACTAAGAGAAAATTTAAAAAACAAATCATAGTAATGATATTAAAAGATAGTATGTAAAAAGTATACAACATATATTTTGAATATAGAATTTACTGAGAATTAACTAACTAACCACAATGTATATAAAGTTTATTAAGAATAAACCAACTAACTGATTAACTAAAAACAAACTCTAACTAAATATTTCTGCCCTCCTTGTACGGTTTGATATAATAATTACAAGAGATATATGTAAATACTAATGCAATCTAAATCACAATTGTGTTGTGGTCACATCTTTCAAAACCACTTTCTTTTTTATTTTAATCATTTGATTTTATAGAAAAATAAACTTTCGTAGTTCAAAGTTCAGTGGAGAGGTGAGTCAAACTTACTCAACAATTATTATTAAATTCTTTTCAATAATAAGTTTTATTGAAATTTATTATCTACTTAATGTCAACTATTTAGTTGAACCTTTCAAAACTATGATATCACACCTAATTTATGATTGCAAACCTATTTTAAAATTTTTGTTGGCAATAACAATGAAGAGATAGACTAATGGTGAAATTCATAATACTAAAGTTCTACAAAATATAAGAGGCTCTTCTAAATATGATTTTAAATTATAGTCTATAATTGCAATTGCAGTCCACAGTCGTAATTGCAACTGCAATATTGTAGAATTTGAAATCTCATAATAGCATCACAACCATAATTTAAGTCACATTGATTTTATCTACAATCACAATTTAAAACTATATTTCTCAAAGTAGAAGTAAAAATAAGGCAGAAGCAAAATCCCATGAGACCCATTATCATGCATGCAGAAGATGCCAATTTGCACTGGGAAATGTGTTTAATACCAAGACCTTTATATAGTAGTCCAACAAAAAAAAAACAGACTTCATATGTGTCTTCTTCTTGTTCCAAAAACCCATTTATATTTTGCCTGGCAATTTTTGTTGCTTTGCATCAAAATCAAAATTCACACATGGATGCTACCTCCAAAAATAATCAACCAAGGAATGATATTGACTTTAATCTTTTTCCAAAATAAAAGCAAAACACTGTCAAGTTCTGTAATTGAACATCCATAATCATGAATTTCTAATTGCACATGCCCCATACTAGATACTACTGTTTGAAGCCAACCCTACTACTAGATTGGGATTAGTCCCTTGCTTAATTTTCTTTCTATCCCACAATTGTGAGTTAACAAATCCTCTATTGGCCTTGCTTCTTTGCCATATAGCCTTAGCCATGCCACACTTGTTCAAACTAATTTATGAGAAATTCAAAACCAATCTTATGAGAATTGTTTAGTTGAATTGATTAAGCTGCTCTAAAATATGTGAACCAGCTTCATCAATCATATATAAAATACACTTTCTTGATACCCCAATAAGTAACAAGGAACATTTTAATTTTTCATTTGCCAAAAGAATATGTCACTTGTAAAACAATCATACAATACCACATTAGAAGATATCACAAACATGAAAGTTATATATTATGTATATAATATAAGCTAAATACAAATTTATGTTAGCTTCAATATCAAACGCCAAATAGCATCCTCAAAATAAAAAGCAAAAGTAAAATCCATAAAATAAAAAAACATAAATTAAAAATCAAAACCACCAGCATCATCAAATCCATTATCATATCCAGCATCATAACTAGAAGCATCAGAAACCATATCCCCAATCAACAGTCCACCTAATGCACCTCCTAGCAACCCTGCTCCCAATCCCATTCCAAATTTATTCTTCTTTTGCGGTGCCTGTACTCCTGGATATCCATAACCCGCTTGTTGAGGTGGATATCCATAACCTGATTGCTGTGGCGGGTATCCATAACCCGATTGTTGAGGTGGATATCCATAACCCGGTTGAGTTGGTGGATATCCATAACCCGGTTGAGTTGGTGGGTAACCACCGTGCGCCGCTGCTGGTGGAGGATACGCCCCATGTTGCGGCGGAGGATATGCCGGTGTACCGTAAGGCACCGAACTAGATCCCGCCGCCGCCCCCGGAGGAGGATAAGCCATCACTGGTTCTTGTTTCGCCGCCGTTTTTGTTGCCGGCTTTGTCGCCGGAGCTTCAACACGTTCACCGAATTTGTAGGAGAGGTTTAAGGTACCTTGGGTTTTTCCTGAAGATTTTCTAACCTGGAAACTAACTTGCCGAAAAGAATCTCCGGCGAGGTTGTCGAGGAGTTCTTTGATAGGGATATGGACGGTTCCGATGACGGTATCGCCGGAGAGGGTACGATCGGAGATAAGTCTGACCTCAAGGGAGAGACGATTCTGATTTGCGAGAGATTCGTTGATGGTAAATTTGACGGGGTAGTTCCATGTGGGGTTTTTTCCGCCGTCACGGTGGGTGTGGGTGGTGGCGGTTTGTGGGTTGAGAGGGTCGCCGGCGATTGAAACGACGGCGTATACGTCCATCTTGGAGAAGAGATTAACATCTTTGAGATCTTTTGCGGATGATATGTTGAGTTCTAAGGTTCTGAATTCCATGATCGATCAAACAGAGAGAAAAAGAAAGAGATTTTGTTGAGTTTTGATGAATATTGATGAGTTTATACTTTATAATAAGATTGGTGTTTTTTGGAAGCTTACGATGTAACAGAACATATTTATAATTTGAGAATTCTAAGGAGAAAATAGTTGTAAGGAAACTTCCAGGTAGGTACTCTTTTATTATTTACGCGTAGCTTCAGTGTATAAATATAACTATTTTTAATTTATGTTTTATATTTTTGTTGACAATTTCTTAAAAATAATTATTTTTGTTGATAATATCTTTTGTTTTTGGAACAATGATAACATCTTTACTTATTAGATAAAAAATATAAGTAAAAATAATAACTAAAATATTATATATTTAAATAAAAATTAAAATTATATATGTTAATTTTTCAACTATTTTTTTATTTATATTTATTCTAGAATGTAATTTTTCCTTATATTTGATTCTAGTAGTTATCCTTTTCTTATCTTTTTATTTATATTTATTCTAGAATGTAATTTTTCCTTATATTTGATTCTAGTAGTTATCCTTTTCTTTTCATGTATATCCTTCCTATCCCATATCTCATAGGCGGTTCTTCATGTTTTTATGCTTAATTAATTATTATTCATAATTAATTCTAATAAAGACTATGCATCGTCCACTATTAATTAATTTTAAAAAAAATTTAAAATTTTACTAATTACAGACATTTTTTCTTAGATATTAATAATTATTTTTTATAATTAAAACAGTGATTTAAATTATATCAATTTGATTAAAAAAAATATAAAAATAATTTTATTGAATTAACATAAATTAAGTTACTATTTTATTTATAAAAAAAATATGACTCACAACCTATTATTCTAAAGTGTATTATTGTGGACCGCTTTAAAAATATTCAATAATTTTAAATAGTAATCAGCAATAAATTACTTATAAAAATAAAATAGTGCACGAAAAACTCACATTAGTCTTATTGAGATATTTCACTAACTTTTTTACTTGAGTCCCTGTCAAAAGAAAAACTAAACTCTAATTAAATTTTATTTGGTCAAGTTTTTCTGTTTTATTTGATTTTGGTAATTTGGTGCACCATGAAGTCTTTTTGTGTAATCTTTGAATTGTTGGACGTACGAGCGTGCAAAGAATTAATTCAAAATTTAATTATGTAACATTGTAAAAGAAAGGAAATAATTGCAATTTTAAAATAATTACTAATTTATTTTTAGTTTTACTTTTTTCTATAAAAACGCAAGGAAATTTATTTTATGAATAAGATATTAATTTATTGCATTCCAGTCAACATATGATTAATATTTAGTGGTTGACTCTATAAATATATTGATTTAACAAACTACATTTTCTATATTTATCGCAATTGGTACTGGTTAGGAACAAATTAAAAGTAGACGACTCATATTTTAATTATGTGATTTAAATCATAATACACAATTAAAATATGAATTATCCAACTAATGGATCAATAAAATATATTTTTTTATTTTGTTGAAATTATAAGTGTTAGAGAATATGAATTTGATAAAAAATTTATTAAATATACATCGAATTTCATTATTGATTTGACTGGATTACAAAGAAAGATTAAGGTCCTTGTATACAAGTATAGGCAAAGGCGTAGTTTGACTTTAACTAACATACGAGTAAAATCTGTCTAAATAACTAGTATGTGAAAAATAACCAATTGAATGGATCCTAAACTAATTCCCATAACCAAAGCATAAAGTGAGTTTACTGGCTGGTTGTCTGGTACCTGGCTGATAATTGGTTGGTCGGTGTCTGGCAGACTGTCTGGTGACGGGTTGGCTAGTTGACTGGTGTGTGGCTGACTTAGCCTTGATTTCAAACAGCCCCTATAAGCTAGTGAATGAAACAAGTTGAACAAACCAAGCTTGTTGATGAATGAATTGAAAACAATAGATAGAAGTGCCTTGGTGAAAAAAATCAACTAATTTGTCCTTCCTCGAAATTGGTAATAATTTTATAATTCCATTTTGAGTTTTCTCTCTCAGTACATGACAATCTATGTCTAAGTGTTTTGTCCTCTCATGAAAAATTGAATTTACTCTAATATATAATGCACTCTAGTTGTCACAATATAAAATTGGTATCTTTGTTAATTGAATTTTTAAATCATTGAGTAAGTATATGATCCATTGTAGTTCACACGTGGCAGTTGCAAATGCCCTATCTTAGAACCCATGTTGCTATTTGTAATGGATTTAAGTTGGATTTGACATGAATTGGCTCAACTGTTGGACTGAAAAAGTGATGTTTGGTCTAGTTGTTGTTAGGCACAACAATCTTCCAATGAGTCTTCCATATTCTACTGCATCTGTGCTAGGTGAGTTGTCTACTTGTTGGAGTCTTAAGTTGTAATCCATTGGAGTGTTGACCGGTTTGCATCCCATCATACATGTATCATTGGGAAGATTCAAGCTAAATTTTCTCAGACATATTGATATTCCTTTGTGTGATTGGGCCACTTCAATGCATATGAAGTATTTGAGAGGTCCAATGTCCTTGATTCCAAATTATGTGTAGAACTCCCTTGATGGTTTGAAACTTTGACATATCATTTCCTGCTAAAATGACATTTTCCATATAGATGGCTAGTGCAGTGAATGAGTGATCCTTGAGCTCGGTGAACAAAGAGTGGTCTGAATTAGGTTGATGAAATCTTGTCCTGACTAGAATTGTGATAAACTTCTTGTGAAAATGTATGGTAGCTTGCTTAAGACCATATAAAGATATTGTTAGTTTACAATTTGGATTGGACAAGTTAGAAATCATACTTGGAGGAAGTGTCGTATATACATCCTCATGTAAGTCCCTATGAAGGAAAACATTATTTATGTCTAATTAATGCAAGTGTCAGTTGTGAACTAATGTCAAAGCTAATAGGGTTCTAATAGTTGTGATCTTTGCAACTGGACTAAAAGTGTCATTGTAATCCAATCCTTCTATTTGGTTGTAACATTTTGCAACCAATCTAGCCTTGTATCTATCAATGGTCTCATCAGATTTCCTCTTGATTTTGTAGACCCACTTGCTCCTAATAGGTGTGATCCCATGTGGCAAAGTGACTAAGGTCCAAGTGTTATTGGACTAGAGAGCTTTCAATTCTTCTTACATTTGTTCCAATTTTCAGTTTGATTTGCTTCAACAAAGTTCCTTGGTTCAATTTCAATAGAAATTGACAAACTAAAATTATATTGGAAAAGTGAAAGTTTAGCATAAGAAACATAATTAGAGATAAGGTAAGGAGTACTCATTTTGCTGCCTTTGTTTTTGGTGATATTGCACACGTAGTCATTCAGGTAGGGTGGCTGATTGATGGTTATGTCATATCTCCTCACACTGATATCTTGAGGAGTGTTATCAGTACTAATACTTGGTGAATCAGACCTAGAAATAATGTCTTGTTGTGCCTCTGTTGGTATGGTTAAAGGTTGTGTAAAGCTTTCCTCCTTTCCTAATTCAATTGCTTCACTTTCGGGAAGAGTTGTGTAGTGATCAAGAGCAACATCAGGACTCTGATTAGTACGCTCTTCTTCAATATAACCACATTTGATAGATTTGTAATTGTCATCGTCATTACTATAAGGGAAGACTAATTCTTCAAGATAAATTGTTTAAGTCATGTAAACATTTATATAAAACACTCAAAAGGAGATTTATTAGATAGAAAATGAGTAAGCATTATGTTAATAAGGTGGACAACATGAGCAATGACATAAGACCAAAATGTCTTAGGAAACCTTGTGGAATCATCAAGAATAGTTAGAAAATACTTATAGTGTTTGTCTAGATTGAACAGAAAATGGGCCTCGTATGACAACATGAATAAAATCAAAAGGATTGTTAGCATTACTATCACTACAAACATATGGTAATTTCCTTTACTTAGAATAGTGACAAACATCACAAATGTGTTCATTACAAGCAACATAAGGTAGTTTGTTACTGAGGGTTCTAATACACTTGTTTGGAGCATGTCCTTTAACGAAAATGTCATAAAGTATAATTTGGTATAGTCTTGTACTTCATATTATTTACAAAATAACTAAGATTGGAATCTTTAAAATCTAACTAATATCTCTTCAGATTGTAAAGTTCATTGATCATTTTAGCTATACCAATACTCCTCATAGTCTTCAAGTCATATATATGACAATAACTGACAAGGAAAATAACAATACATTTCAAAGAATCAAATAACTTAGATATTGAAATTAGATTAAATGAAAAATGTGGCAAGTATAACACATCATACAACTTTAGTTTTGAAGAAACATTTATAGTTCCTGCATGATCTCTACAACCACATTTCCATGTGGTAACTTTACCTTAATAGGCTTAATTTTAAATATGGTTAAGAAATAATTAAGATCAAAGCATAAGTGGTCAGATGCCCCTAAATCCAATATCCAAGGGACTTTCTTTAAATGAAAATAAGGGTCATTGGTCATGGTTTTACTTATAGAGTAATTTGATGGTGTAAGACGAACCTGTGATGAGATACTAATATGATTTGATGCGTGTTTTTCAGCATGACTTAACCCAGTACTAACTTGTTGAATTAAACTCATAATACTTCTGACTTGTTCTGGTGTGAAAGGACTTTGATCTTTAGAACATTCCTCTTTATCATAACTTTCATCATCAGACTTCCAATATTCATTTTCTCCACAAGTATTGTTAGAGTAATTACCATTATGTTTGGGTTTTGGTGGATAATCATGCTTCTTGAAGCATGTTTATGTAATGTGCCTGCAACTAACATACCAGTAAAAACTATCCAACTAACTAGTATGTGAAAAAAAACTAACCCAATAAATCCTAACTAACTCCCATAACAAAAGCACAAAGTGAGTTGTCTGTAATTATTAATATTATTATTATTACTTATGAAAGTTTTTTATTTATTTTTATTTCATTTTATTTGATTTATTAATTATTTTAAATATTTATAATTATTTTTAATTATTAAATAAATAAATAAATAAGGGGGGTACATCGTCGCACCATGGGGGTGCGATGAGCAAGTGGGTTGAAAAAACAGTCCTTCAAGTCATCGCAAGCTCATGTTGCGACGAACAACTGGGCAAAAAAAATAAGACATTCTAGAATTTTTTTCTTCAAAGTAGGGCATATTGGGAATAAAAAAAAAGAATATTTTAATACAAAAATCCCATTTTTAACTATTGTCAAAAAAATTCGTTAAGGACACATAAATTGTGTAAAAAATTTATTGATATTTTGACGTCTATCCAACATTTTATTATCAATAAAATCACGAGTTTATTTTGTAAAAAAATGTACTTATTAATAAACTCATATTTATGCTTTGATTTTTTAAAGATTTATATTTAATCATTATTTTGTGTTTTATATTAAATGCTTTTAAATTCATTTGTTAATAAATATTTCTAGCATATTTGAGATGCTTCTTTTTTTGGTTAAAATATTCGAGATACTTCTAAATTCTCAACTATGTTTGAAATATACTTCGCTAAGTCACGTATCAGAAGTATGTAAGACAAACGCGGCCCATGCCACGGCTTGAACGCGTACTTCATGATGTTGGGCCGTATAGGATACTTGTCCCATTTTATAGAATTTTTAACTAAAAAAACATGTATATAATCTTTAAAAAAGCATCTCTTGTAACGCAGTTTCGATAGTTTAAGGGGACTTTACAATAGTTGACCAGAAAAGGGGACTACAATGCCAGATCATATTAAAATAATTCATTCATGTGTAATTTTTGTGTGTAAAGAATGTATATACGATAGGTTTGAATTTGAGATATAATATTTAATATAATAATATTGAGATTTGTCAATTGAATTAAGTTTTATAATGTTAAAATGCTAGAATTAAAGATCTCAATATAAGGAAATAGAATGCTCATCTTATTAATTAAAACTGGAGCTTTAAATAGCCAGAAATACAGAAAACAGAATTACCAGACGAACCGGTACAGTGTATCAGACGATACGACAACACACTAACCAGACGCAGAAAATGCGGTCAGAGGCAAACTTCCGCGCCTGCTTACTCGGTCTCCTAACAACCAAATTGAAATCTAATTAAGCTAACCTATTCTCTGCCACGTTTATTATCAGACTAAATAATTAAATCAACAATTAAACTTATAATTAAACTAACAATTAATCCATAAAGTAGACGCCCGAGCTGGATATTCGGCCAACAATCGCTCCCCTAAACTGAACATGTCAGAAGCATTTCAGTTTATTTCTTCAGCTGACTTCATTCCAAGTGCCTCTCTGAGCTTCTCAAACACTTCCAGCTTCATTGGTTTAGTCATAATGTCAGCCAACTGCTCACTTGTACCACAATATTCCATGTCAATTATTTCATCCTTAGTGAGATTTCTCAGAAAATGAAACCTGACATCAATGTGCTTACTCCTACCATGGAAGACTAGATTCTTTGCAAGTTTTATGGTGGAAGAATTATGACATAGTATCTTGACACTTGTACTCTGTGTGCCTCCAATCTGTTTAAGTATTTGTTGCAACCAAATACACTGACATGCACAAGAAGCAGCAGCCACATATTCTGCTTCTGTGGTTGATAGTGTCACAACTGGCTGCTTCTTTGATGACCAAGCTACTGCTCTTTCACTTAGCATAAAAACATACCCAGAGGTGCTTTTTCGATCATCCAAGTCTCCTGCATAGTCACTGTCCGTGTAGGCAAGTAACTCATCTTTACATCCTCTTTTGTAGAATATACCAAACTCAGTAGTAGCATTGATGTATCTTAGAATTCTCTTAGCTGCCATCATGTGAGACTCCATCGGGTTGGCCATAAAACGACTTATTAGACAAACACTGTAGGCTCAATCAGGTCTTGTAACAGTCATGTACATCAGACTTCCCACCATTTGCTTGAATATGGTTGCATCTACCTTCTTACCATCTTCTTGTTTTGTCAGTCTGTTGCTTCCTGGAACCATGGGATTCTTGACTCCATTGCAATTTTCCAGACCAAACCTTTTTAGAACTTCTTCAACATATTTCTTCTGACCAATGTGAATACCATTGAAGTTCTGTCGTATTTCAACTCCCAGAAAATATTTCATCTTGCCCAGATCAGTCATTTCAAACTTCCTTTTCATGGATTCTTTGAACTCATTTATCATAACAGAATCATTACTAGTAAAAATGAGATCATCAACATATAGACTTACAATTAGGATCTTGTTCTTTTCTTCTCTTTTGATGAACAACGTGTGCTCATAGCTGCTTTTCTCAAACCCTTCCTTAATGAAGTAGCTTTCAATTTTGCTGAACCATGCTATTGGTGCCTGCTTTAGACCATAGAGTACTTTCTTCAATTTATATACTTTCTTCTCTGTCCCACTGATCACATACCCTGGAGGTTGAGTAATGTAAACATTTTCATTCAGCTCACCATGAAGAAAAGCACTTTTGACATCAAGCTGAAAAATTGTAGATACCCAGAGAAAAATTGAAAAATTGTAGAAAAGCACTCTTTTCATTCAGAAAGTAAACCCAGAGCTTACGACTCAGATAATCAATAAAGGTTAGTAGATACCTTTTGTTACCATATGACTTTGGAGTGATGGGTCCACAAATATCTGAGTGTATAAGTTGTAGCCTCTGAGTTGCTCTCCATTTGCTTTTCTTTGGAATGATCTTCCGATGTTGTTTTCCTTTCATACAGCTTGTACATACATATGTTGACATCTGAAACTTGGGAAGTCCTCTGACAAGTTCCTTCCGGTGTAGTAAATTCAGACTGGTAATACTCAGGTGACCATATCTCTTGTGCCACAAGTCACCAGTATCATCACTGCTCACATTCAGACATGCAGAAGATGTATCCATCAGAACATTGGCTCGAACAACAAACATTCTATTAGAGGTCATGCGTGTGTGCATGATTAGTCCTCTTTTAGAATGATAAAGTCTGCATTCTCCATTTTGTATCAAGATAGTTAATCCTTTTTCTTGTAGTTGACCCATACTCAACAGATTGTTTTTCAACTCAGGAACATAGTACACTTCAAAGATTACCTGAGTTGCTCCTTCTACTTCAAGTCTGATGTTGCCCTTCCCTTTCACTGGCATTCTGAGATTGTTTCCCAGTTTTACAGAATGACTGAATTGTTCATCCAACTCCACGAACCATTGTTTGTTTCCTGTCATGTGATTTGAGCAGCCAGAATCAAGAAACCATACTGCTTCCATTTTTGACTTGTTGAACTCAACATAGGACATCAGCAGAAGTTCTTCCTCCTCATCCAGTTCAGCATAATTGGCTCTTCTGTCCCATTCTGGGCACTCATTTTGAAAGTGTCCCAGTCTGTGACATTTGAAACATTCAACTGTAGCTTTGTTGAATGTTTGTCTGCCTCGTCTTCTACCTCTTCCTCCTCTATTCATGCCTCTGCCTCTACCTCTGACTGATCTGTCATCATATGTTACTTTTAACACTTGTTCTTCTTCCTGTTGTCCCAGCATCCTCTGTTCATGAACTAGCAAACTTCCATGTAATTCATCAATGGTTAAGACACTTAGATCATTTGACTCCTCAATTGAGCAGACAACATAGTTAAATTTGGAGGTCAATGATCTGAGTATCTTGCTAACCACTGTACTTTGTTCCATTACCTCACCATTTGTTTTCATTTTGTTGACCACGGCTAGAGTCCGTCCCAAGAAGTTATCAACTTTCTCTCCTTCTTTCATGGCCAGTAACTCGAATTCTTTCCTCAAGGCTTGAAGTTGTGCTCTTCGTACCTTTGTGGACCCTTGATACTTCTGTTTCATTGAGTCCCAGATTGCTTTTGATGTTTCTTTGTTAAGTATCGTCTCCAGTATTTCTCTATCAATAGCTTGAAACAGATAATTTTTTACTTTTAGATATTTGAGTTTGGCTTCCTCCACACTTTTTCTCTGAGCCTCACTTGCTGGTGTATTTCCAACTGCTGGTGCTGGAATTCCTTCGTCCACCAGATTCCACATTTCCTTGCTCCTAAGAAATTCTCCATTGTCATTGACCAGTAGTCATAATCGCCATCAAACTTGGGAATAGACGGCTGCACGAACCTTTCTGAGGTTGACATGATGATTTCTCTTGTGTTTCACTCACACACTCAAACTCCCGTGTTTGTTCTGGACTTCACTTGTCCACACTCACTCTCACGATTATCAGGCCTCTTTCGAAGCTCTGATACCAATTGTTAAAATGCTAGAATTAAAGATCTCAATATAAGGAAATGGAATGCTCATCTTATTAATTAAAACTGGAGCTTTAAATAGCCAGAAATACAGAAAACAGAATTACCAGACGAACCGGTACAGTGTACCAGACGATACGACAACACACTAACCAGACGCAGAAAACGCGGTCAGAGGCAGACTTCCGTGCCTGCTTACTCGGTCTCCTAACAACCAAATTGAAATCTAATTAAGCTAACATATTCTCTGCCACGTTTATTATCAGACTAAATAATTAAATCAACAATTAAACTTATAATTAAACTAACAATTAATCCCTAAAGTAGACACCCGAGCTGGATATTCGGCCAACATATAAATTGTTCATGTGCAACTCTAATAACTCATAATAGGTCCATCAATTTAGTGTACATATAATTTTTAAGATATGTGATAATTTTTCATAAAATGTAATAAATACTATGTAAAATTATGTCAATTGAGATCTATTTGACATAAACAAAAGTTCCCATGCACACTTCAAATTTTGGAATGGACGGAAAAGCATTGTTAAAATGTTATGAGATTATTTATAACTAAGTTGCCTCTTATAAAAAGAGTTGAAAGTATACAACATTATGTTGGGTTGAATTATGAGTGTTTAAGTTTTACGTTGATAAAAAATGAACTAAATGTTAAATATATAAGAGTGGTGATTCATATACTTAATGCTTTGAGATTTTGGATGGAGGTGTAACGTCAAAGTCTCTAGTGGATACTAGAACATTTGACCCGTTATTAATCTCCCACTCATGAATTTCCCAATAAGTCGTATCAAAGACACAATTCGACTTGATGGAGGAGTGGTAGTGGATTTGGATCCTTATATAGAAAGTGTAACACCTCGAGTTTAAAATACAGCGCGAGTGTATTTTTTTTTGTTTTAAAACGAATACATAAATAAAAGAGTTTTCATAATTATGTTTCAAGGAAATTAAAATCAATTCAAATTAAATATCATTCGACTTCGTAATCAAAAATAGTAAGGAATTTAAAACAGCAACATCACAATTAAATCGAATGAGATATTTATCGAAATTTGATCTTTATAATATACTAAAATAAAGATACATCAAAATATTTATCAAAGTGCGGAAGAGTTTTACAATAATTCCCAAAATGAATATTTACAACCATAGAGTTCAAAACCCTATACACAAGTCTACTCTGATCATACCCTAAGCTACAGTAGCATTACAATATTCACAAGTCTTTTCTTCACCCAGCTGCTCATCTCTTTGCATAGCCCACAAGTAAAGATCAAGGGAAACTAACGACGTTCCCTGTCGTTAGTATGACCATCAGGGGTACGGTTCTGAATCTCATCTGAGGGCAACGCCTAATTTCCACAATAATTGTAAAGGGTCACCGACCGAAAATAACAATTACCACATAGCAGTTATATCAAGAATATCAAACATATTCATAGTACATGATGATAATTAAGGATGCTAAATTTTGACATACATGTCATTTGTACTTTACAAAACAGCAACCAAGTAAGTATAAAAATCATGATGTAAGCACAAACATCAATTCATCCGAAATTACAGATTTTCAAAAAAATACTTACTCACACAACAATTTTCCACCGTCAACATAAAATCAAAAACGTGACCCTCCGGTCAAACACTCCGATGCAATATATATATGCTCATGTTCATAAATTCTTGGAATCACCAAGGTGCAGTCGCTTACAGACCAGCACAATTTAACGGCCCTCATGACCAGGGTGCAATCGCATACAGATCAGCACCAGTGCAGTCGCATACAGACCAACACTCGTGCAGTCACTACAGACCAGCACGTTTGACATAAACCAAGGTACAATCACTACAGATCAGTACCTAGTGCAATCACTACAGATCAGCACGTGGCTGCGCATTTCAGGGTACAGACACTACAGTCCAGTACCAGTGCAGTTGTTTATCTGACCAACACTTATATACCAAGGTACAATCACAAATTAGTACCTAGTGCAATCACTACAGATCAGCACTCGTGCAATCACTACATATCAGCACGTGGATGCGCATTACTCTGTGGCCCATCGCGGGTACCACCTGCCTATGCCATGCATGAATATGCATTGTTTCACTTCATTGAAAATAGTATGCAACCTTAGTAAAATTCATGCATTTTCCTCATTTTTCAAAACATCTCAACACATTCAAAGATTAACCATTCAAAATGCAATCTAGAAAGTTGGAAGGTGCCCTTACCTTAGTTACGTTCCCTTAGCTCGTACGCTTCTGCGAAAAAGCCGACGATACTCCCGTTCGCGTTCGCCGCTACGAAAATTAGTTCTTTAGCTCCGTAACGATCAGATGAATGACTTTCGTACTCGAAACTTTCTGATTCGACACTCAGATTTTCCAGAACGATGACTTTTGAGTAAACTGTTTTTCTTTCAGAAAATTAGAAGAAGAAGAAAATGAAGCAGAAACTGGCGCGTAGAGGAAAGAAGGAAAAGCTTCTCACTTAAGTATCCACTTAAATGCAACTGACACAGCAGAGGAGAGAGGAATTGTTTCCTTTTTCACAAATATCTACGCCACCTCACCAACTCTTATATTAAAATATCTTTTGATCCTCCAGCACTTAACCCGTTTCCGTCGAAATCAGCAAAGAATATCTTAATTAACGGTCCGATAATTTAATTACTCGAAATTAAATTAATTCATCCATCATCCATAATTTTAATTCCAACTTCAAAACAATTAATTATATATATATATATATTTACACAAAATATACATATATTGAATATTACACCAATATTCCACAAATACCCTTAAAATCAAATCTGAATTTAATTTTAAATTTAAGGGTCTTACAATACTACCCCCCTTAAATTAGTTTCGTCCTCAAAACTACATGTCGTTAAACAAATGAGGATGTTGTTCCCTCATCTTACTCTCTAGTTCCCAAGTCGCGTCTCCAGTAGTCGGATTTCATATCACTTTGACTAGCAAGACTTCCTTGTTCCTCAGCTGTTTGATCTTCCTGTCCTCAATTCTTACAGGTAATACTTCAAATGACAGGTTATCCTTCAGCTGAATCGTGTCTGGTTCGATCACATGCGACGGATCTGAAATGTACTTTCTTAGCTGCGACACGTGAAATACGTCATGAATATTGGACAGCATTGGAGGTAAAGCTATCCGGTAAGCCAATGGTCCGATACGCGCAGAAATCTGATATGGTCCAATAAACTTTGGAGTCAATTTTCTGGATTTAATAGCCCTGCCCACTCCAGTTCTAGGCGCGACTCTTAGAAATACATGATCGCCTTGCTGGAATTCCAAAGGTCTGCGACGCTTGTCCGCATAACTCTTCTGACGATCCTGTGAAATCTTCATTTTCTCTTGTATCCTCTTGACTTTTTCCGTAGTTTGTTCCACCATCTCAGGTCCAACAATCATACTTTCCCCGTCTTTATACCAACACAAAGGTGTTTGACACTTGCGTCTATACAAAGCTTCATATGGTGCCATTCCAATACTTGCGTGAAAGCTGTTGTTGTAGGTGAACTCAATCAATGGCAGCACATCATCCCAACTCTCTCTGTCATCCAATACACACGCCCTTAATAGATCTTCCAAGGACTGATTTGTTCTTTCTGTTTGTCCATATGTTTGTGGATGATAAGCTGAACTCAATTTCAGTTTTGTTCCCAACGCTTCATGCAACGCTCTCCAAAAGTGAGATGTGAATTTTGGATCACGGTCCGATATAATGCTCGATGGAACTCCGTGTAATCTCACAATTTCAGCAATGTAAATCTCTGTCAGCTTATCTACCTTATAAATGGTCTTTACCGGCAAGAAATGTGCAGATTTGGTCAATCGATCCACGATTACCCAAATCGAATCATTCTTTCTTCTTGTCTTGGGCAGTCCAGTTATAAAATCCATGGAAATGCTATCCCACTTCCATTCTGGTATATCCAAAGGCTGCAACATTCCAGCGGGTCGTTGACGTTCCACCTTCGCTTTTTGACAAGTTAAACAAGCTGATACGTACTCCGCCACGTCCCTCTTCATTCCTGGCCACCAATAATTCTGTTTTAAGTCTTGATACATCTTGGTTGCTCCAGGATGAATACTCAATTTGCTCTTATGAGCCTCTTCCAAGATCGTTCTTCTCATGTCTGCAACTTCCGGTACACAAATCCTTCCATTGCATCTCAGAATGTTATCTGTTCCGACCCTGAATTCAGCTGCATTTCCTTGTACTATTAGGTTCCTCTTTTCTTGAATTATTGCGTCATCTTGCAGATTTGCAATCTCCTCAAGTAATCCACTTGAAACTGTTATCATTCCACACTTTAAAATTCCCGGTGCAAACTCTACATCCAAGTGTAGATCTCTAAATGCTTCCCACAACTCTTGTTGTCTGGCCATCATCATTGAGGACACTGTTACGCTTTTTCTGCTCAATGCATCAGCCACTACATTGGCTTTTCAGGGATGGTACTGTAATGAAAAATCAACATCTTTGAGAGTCTCCATCCATCTCCTCTGACGCATGTTTAGTTCTTTCTGATCAAACAGATACTTCAAGCTCTTATGGTCGCTGAACACCGTGAACGTGCATCCATAAAGATGGTGTCTCCAGACCTTTAATGCAAACACTACAGCAGCAAGTTCTAGATCATGAGTCGGATAGTTCCGTTCATGAACTTTCAATTGCCTTGAGGCGTAGGCGACATCTTTCTGATGTTGCATCAAAACACAGCCCAGACCTTGGTGAGATGCATCACAATAAACCTCATATGGTTCCTCTGGTTGTGGCAAAACCAATACTGGTGAGGTTGTCAATTTTTCCTTAAGCAACTGAAAATTCTCTTCACACTTCTCTGTCCATGCAAACGGCTGATTCTTCCTGGTGAGTTGTGTCAAAGGAGCTACAATCTTAGCAAATCCTTCAATAAATCTCCTGTAGTATCCTGCCAGTCCGACGAAACTTCTTATATCCGTGATGGTCTGAGGTTGTTTCCAAGCAAGAATTGTCTCAATCTTTGCCGGATCTACTGCAATTCCTTCCTTTGTTATTATATGTCCTAAGAAATTCACTTTCTCCAACCAGAATTCACACTTCGACAGATTGGCGTACAATTGCTTCTCTCGTAAAATTTCCAGAACTTGACGCAAATGCTCTCTGTGTTCTTCTTCATCCTTTGAATAAATCAAAATGTCATCAATGAATACCACCACGAATTTATCTAAAAATAGACTGAAAATCCTATTCATATAATCCATAAAAATCGCTGGTGCATTCGTAACTCCAAATGGCATAACAAGATATTCATAATGCCCGTAACGAGTCCTAAAAGCGGTCTTTTGAATATCTCCTTCTCTTTCCTGAATCTGATGATAGCCTGACTTCAAATCGATCTTGAAAACACAGCCGCTCCCCTCAATTGGTCCATCAAATCATCTATGCGTGGTAAAGGATAACGGTTTTTAATGGTTACCTTGTTAAGTTGCCTGTAATCCACACATAAGCGTGAACTTCCATCCTTTTTCTTAACCAATAACACTGGAGCTCCCCACGGTGACACACTTGGCCTGATAAATCCTTTCTCCAACAGACCTTCAATTTGATCCTTAAGCTCGTTTAATTCCAATGGCGACATTCTATACGGTGCAATTGAAATGGGTCCAGTTCCTGGGTGCAAATCAATGAAGAACTCCACTTCTCTTACTGGGGGTAATCTTGGAATTTCTGTTGGAAATACGTCCGAATACTCTTTGACTAACACTACATCTTCTATGCTCACATCCATCTTGGTCTCCACGTTAGCTAATGATAAAAATTCATGAGTTCCTTCTCTCAGTGATACTCCAAGCTTGTTAGTAAACAAATACCGGACGACTCCAGGTTCGGGAAAAAGAACTAATTTGCGGGCACAATCCAAGACTACATAATTATAAGACATCCAATCCATGCCGAGAATTATCTCGAGTGATTGCAGGGGTAGACAAATTAAATTAACCAAGAAATTTCTATCTTGAATTGTTACAGGACAACGTAAACATGCAGAATTTACGGTCAAAGTCTGTGCAGGTGTGGAAACAATCAAATCAAAAGGCAAAGCAGACATAGATAGCTTCAAACGATTTACACAATCCATAGCAATGAAAGAATGAGTTGCTCCCGAATCAAAAAGTGCAGTTAATGTGTTACCTGCAATCTGGCAGTCTTGCTGGATTAAATTAGGAGTTTGACTTCCAGCAGCAGCATCCATGTGGTAGACGCGTCCCCTAGCAATAGGACGAGTGGCCCTAGCTGTATTCACTGTTGGTTCCACCTTCGGAGCTCGACAATCCCTTGCGACGTGTCCCGGTTTTTGACAATTGAAACATACAAGATCCCTTGTGGTACAAGCTGGAGCTATATGCCCTTCCTTCCCACAGCGATAACACCGGACTCCTTGTCCCAGTTGTCTCCCAAAGTTCTGATTTCCTGGCCGATTCTGGCCTCTACTGCTGTTTTGGGGTCTGTTATATGGCTTAAACACTTGCTTTCCTTTGCTGTTTGGATAGTTCATTCGGCTGGGTCCTCCCGAATTAAAGTTTCCTCCTCGGTTGGCCCTCCTATTTTTCATGTCCTCAACCTCTCTACACTTCTCCACTAGAACTTGGAAACATTGAATTCCCAAGGGTAAAACGGAGTCTTGAATTTCATATTTCAGCCCACTTTGAAAACGATGACACATAAACTGTTCATCCACCTCTTCGCGGAAAAATCTGAAATGCCTTGATAGGGATTCAAATTTGGCTGCATATTCCCCCACTGTCATGTTTCCCTGATGCAGTTTCAGAAAATCGTCACCCAATTTCGTTCTAGTGCTCATTGGGAAATATTTGTCCAAAAACTTCCTCTTGAACGACTCCCAGTTTACCTCCTCATGAGCTGCCCCCATCAGCAACCTTGTACTCCTCCACCAATACTCTGCATCCCCTAGCAGCAGATATGTAGCATAATTGACTTTTACTACTGCATGGCAGTTAATCATTTCAAAGATTTTCTCCATTTCCTGAATCCATTGGTCCGCTCATTCCGGACCCTCATCACCTTTGAATTTTGGAGGATTATGACGACGAAAATCCTCTAGTCCTCTTGACTCAGCACCACGAATTTCTCTTTCTCTTTTCTCTAAGTCACGCTGAGTCTTCGCAGCCGTCTGTGCAGCAACAGACGCAGCCATATTAATCATTGCTTCAGCCATCCTATCTTCCCGGCTGACATTGTCTCTTGCGGTGTCATCTCTTCTTGGAGGCATTGTTCCCTACAAAACCATCATCAAGTAGAAATCTCACACCGTTTAGAATAATTCCAAAATATAGCTCAACAACATCATTACTTCAGCACACCGCACTATACAAGACTTGACACTGTAACTACTTGCTCCTATGTATGATCAGATAACGACTTAAAACCAACAATTAAATCAGAGCTTTAACCCAAAACTTTAACCAAATGCTCTGATACCACTAATGTAACACCCCGAGTTTAAAACACAGCGCGAGTGTATTTTTATTTATTTATTTATTTTTAAACGAAAACATAAATAAAAGAGTTTTCAGAATTATGTTTCAAGGAAATTAAAATCAATTCAAATTAAATATCATTCGACTTCGTAATCAAAAATAATAAGGAATTTAAAACAGCAACATCACAATTAAATCGAATGAGATATTTATCGAAATTTGATCTTTATCATATACTAAAATAAAGATACATCAAAATATTTATCAGAGTGCGGAAGAGTTTTACAATAATTCCCAAAATGAATATTTACAACCATAGAGTTCAAAACCCTATACACAAGTCTACTCTGATCATACCCTAAGCTACAGTAGCATTACAATATTCACAAGTCTTTTCTTCACCCAGCTGCTCATCTCTTTGCATAGCCCACAAGTAAAGATCAAGGGAAACTAACGATGTTCCCTGTCGTTAGTATGACCATCAGGGGTACGGTTCTGAATCTCATCTGAGGGCAACGCCTAATTTCCACAATAATTGTAAAGGGTCACCGACCGAAAATAACAATTACCACATAGCAGTTATATCAAGAATATCAAACATATTCATAGTACATGATGATAATTAAGGATGCTAAATTTTGAAATACATGTCATTTGTACTTTACAAAATAGCAACCAAGTAAGTATAAAAATCATGATGTAAGCACAAACATCAATTCATCCGAAATTACAGATTTTCAAAAAAATACTTACTCACACAACAATTTTCCACCGTCAACATAAAATCAAAACGTGACCCTCCGGTCAAACACTCCGATGCAATATGTATATGCTCATGTTCATAAATTCTTGGAATCACCAAGGTGCAGTCGCTTACAGACCAGCACAATTTAACGGCCCTCATGACCAGGGTGCAATCGCATACAGATCAGCACCAGTGCAGTCGCATACAGACCAACACTCGTGCAGTCACTACAGACCAGCACGTTTGACATAAACCAAGGTACAATCACTACAGATCAGTACCTAGTGCAATCACTACAGATCAGCACTCGTGCAATCACTACAGATCAGCACGTGGCTGCGCATTTCAGAGTACAGACACTACAGTCCAGTACCAGTGCAGTCGTTTATCTGACCAACACTTATATACCAAGGTACAATCA
Source organism: Cicer cuneatum (assembly GCA_037974295.1). Lineage (NCBI taxonomy): Eukaryota > Viridiplantae > Streptophyta > Magnoliopsida > Fabales > Fabaceae > Cicer > Cicer cuneatum. Next base: position 10,885,750 of record JBBPBO010001984.1, read on the forward strand.
CAGATTAGTACCTAGTGCAATCACTACAGATCAGCACGTGGATGCGCATTACTCTGTGGCCCATCGCGGGTACCACCTGACTATGCCATGCATGAATATGCATTGTTTCACTTCATTGAAAACAGTATGCAACCTTAGTAAAATTCATGCATTTTCCTCATTTTTCAAAACATCTCAACACATTCAAAGATTAACCATTCAAGCAAGCATTACACTTTGCGTTACCTCAAGGTTCCACTCTTTATTAACAAAGGTTTTTCCCCAACTGTTAAGATTCAAAACTGTGATTAAAACTGAGGTTTCTGGCAAAAATACGAATCTGTATTCGAATACAGCTTCATTGTATTCGAATACAGAGGCTGTCACAGTACAAAAATCAGAATTTCTACAACTTCAGTAAATTCTCAAAAACTTCATCATCACCACTTCAAACTATCACCAAATTTCCATTTTTAATCACCACAAACCTTCCCAAGGTACCCCAACACTTAAGGTTTATAAAACAATGTTAAAAACTTGAATTTTTGAAAAGCACGAATCTGTATTCGACTACAGCTACCTTGTATTCGAATACATAAGCTAAAACAGTGAAAAATCAGCACTCTGTATTCGAATACGAGGTTGTCGTAGTCGAATACAGATGCGAAGTCAGTGTCAAAAGTTGTAAATCTGTATTCGGCTACATAGGGTCGTAGTCGAATACAGATGTTAAGTCAGTAGCAAAATTGGAAAATCTGTATTCGACTACAAGAGCTCGTAGTCGAATACAAGTTCGAAAACTTAGGGAAAACAGAAGCTTTGCAGGTTGTATTCGAATACACTCAATGCCGTATTCGAATACACCTTCGAAATCAGTGAATTTTCCTAAAACTTCAACACATTTTCAAAACCTTTTCTTTTGAAAATCCAACCTAACACCAGAATCATAATTCCCCTCCTTTAAAACCTCAACTCAGAACATTTTTCATCAAATACCAACAACAGATTTTTCATAAAAATACTTCCACCATTTTAAATCCCTTTTCATTTGAAACAACCATCAACACCAGATTGTTTAACAAAACACAACAAGACACAGATTTACTCAAACCAGAATAACCTCACTGATTTTTAACAAAACAAAATCAGAACCAGAATCATCATTCAACACTCACAGAATGATTTTCAAAACATAATACAATGTTTTTCACAAACATAAACCAAATATCATTCATCACACATGCATTTACAGCCCTAAATGCAATCTAGAAAGTTTGAAGGTGCCCTTACCTTAGTTACGTTCCCTTAGCTCGTACGCTTCTGCGAAAAAGCCGACGATACTCCCGTTCGCGTTCGCCGCTACGAAAATTAGTTCTTTAGCCCCGTAACGATCAGAGGAATGACTTTCGTACTCGAAACTTTCTGATTCGACACTCAGATTTTCCAGAACGATGACTTTTGAGTAAACTGTTTTTTTTCACCAACACTCAGAAAATTAGAAGAAGAAGAAAATGAAGCAGAAACTGGCGCGTAGAGGAAAGAAGGAAAAGCTTCTCACTTAAGTATCCACTTAAATGCAACTGACACAGCAGAGGAGAGAGGAATTGTTTCCTTTTTCACAAATATCTACGCCACCTCACCAACTCTTATATTAAAATATCTTTTGATCCTCCAGCACTTAACCCGTTTCCGTCGAAATTAGCAGAGAATATCTTAATTAACGGTCCGATAATTTAATTACTCGAAATTAAATTAATTCATCCATCATCCATAATTTTAATTCCAACTTCAAAACAATTAATTATATATATATATTTACACAAAATATACATATATTGAATATTACACCAATATTCCCAAAATACCCTTAAAATCAAATCTGAATTTAATTTTTAATTTAAGGGTCTTACAGAAAGTCTTTTAGTAGTGTTGTCAGGAGGCATGTCTCGTTGGTTATTAGAGATGTATAATTGTTATAAGTTAGTTACTCTTGTTAGAAATTAATTGTTATAATTTGAGTATATAAACTTTATTAAAAATATTGTTGTAACATGTTTCTCATTTGATCTATACAAAAGTTATCTCTATTTTCATCTATTTCATGCTTAATATTAAATATTTGCGTACTGTATTATGTTATCAGAGAAATAACTATTCCGCTACTCTTTCTCAAAACATGTTTGTCAACAAAACTTTACCAATACCCAAGACTTCTTCGATGCTTTGATATCAACGTTGTTTCAACATCAACAACTTTCATCAAGTAAGAAAAAGATGGAGTCGAGTGTAAGATTTCTCGAGAACACCAATAAGATTTGGTGTCAAAATTCTTTCTCTTTAGCCAAATTAACATTAAAAAATGCAAACAAAAGATCTTGCATATAAATGTAGACTCTAGATTCAACACTTACCCACAAAAAAAAAAAAAAAACAAGGTTGTTCTTGTTTCTAAAAAAAATCCATAATTGGATTCTCATTTAGAAGTCTTAGTTAATGACTCAAGAGTTGCACATGAGAGTTCATTGAAAAATAGCAAGAGAATATCTTGTTTGAAGGTGTAGACTCCATTCAACACCTACTACAATAAAAAATGAAAGAAACAATATTACATTAGAGTTTTTCTTATTTTTATTTCAAACGAAGAATAAATCTTCGGGAAAAAAAATTAACCAATTTATTTCCAGCATTTCAAAATCATTTAGTCATGTATTTCATCGTTTCTCATTGTATTTCTTTATTTTTTTACCAACATTTGTGTTATTTATTTCAACTTAAAAGTGATGTGAACATCTTCTAACTTTCAAGGGAATATTAAAGATGTAAAATTGATTATAAGTTAGTTACTTTAATTATATGTTAGTTACAAGTTAGTTAAAAATTAGTTGTGTTAATTTGGGTATATAAATTTTATTATACCTACTATTTAATCATTTTTTTTATTTATCAATATAAAAGTTATCTCTATTTTCATTTCATGCTTAATATCAATGTTTCTCATATTCTATTATTAATAATAACAACCGTACAACTATATAGAATATTAAAAATTTACACTTAAAAGAAGAGATTGATGAATTCAATTGCTAATCTCATTTTACCATAACTCATCGTTAAATTATAATCAAATGCGTCAATTTTTATAAATTATTTTTTATAAAAATGATCTCGGATGTAGTAGATATTGTGGGAATCCAAATCAGGTTCCTGTTTTGGTTCCTTTAGCATAGCAATGGCATCCAAACAATTGCCACCTTTCATGGATGAAAACAACTTGCTTTAACAAAGGTGGCATATTAATTTGACCTCAGATATGATTTGTACTTAGTTTATTTGTACATTTATTTATTTGTAATAAAGATTGCGTACATTTATTTATCCCTTAACTTGAAAGCATCTGAAAATATAGATCGACGACCAGTATTCATCTAGCATGTCATGGTCATATAGAGTAAATTCAAACAATTACATATTTTTCATCAAACATTTTTTCTTGTGCACTTCTTTCAAGTATACTAGAAACATGCAATCTACCTACGAGATTTCTTTAGAAATATTCCGCAGGAATTTTTTATTTTATATAAAAATATTACATATAGATTTATAGTGCGCAGATAAATCACTAAAAATAATTATTTTCATATAGATTTACATGTGGTATGTTCTGCAGTAAAATTCTAAGATAACATAATCTCTTATTATATCGACAACAAAATCTTAAGGTAACGTTGCACTTATTAAATTTACAACAAAATTTTAAGATAACTTTTCACATATTAAATCCGCACAGTAAAATTATAAAACAACATAAATAACTGAATCGATTTAAATGTGGAAAATTGCATTTATCCTCTCAAAATCTCTAAATATCTGACATTCACACCCTTCCTTTTAGTTTTGAAAATTCATCTATTTTAATATACTAATTAAAAAAATTGCGCATAATATTCTATTTTTATGTTACACTTACAATTCTATACGTCGTTTATAAAAAAGGCACTAGAATTGTACCACTAAGAACGTAATTATATTTTTTTCAAAATTACAAATATCAAATGTATAGTTGTACCGCTACAAATTAAAATGAAAATTCTAATTGTGTCGTATAACAAGTGACATAAATAGATGTAAGTGTGGTAAAAAAAATTTAATACAATTTTTTTAGCGAATATAAAATAGGTGAATTTCGAAACTATACGAAATTTATGTGTTATTTAAAGAGAATTCAAGAAAGGTCAATACAATTTTCCTTTATTTAAATAATTCTTAAAAAAAGGAGCTGTTGTTAATTAACTAGCAAATAAATACATTTTTTATTCTTATGTAGGAGATTTAAAGATCCAATTAGTCCAAAAGATCCAACTCAATCCAAGTTATTTTAGTTTTGATTTGACTGATTCTAAGTAATATGGACAGGTTTCTATCACATTTTATGACTAGATATCATGTTTAGGTTAGGAGAAATCTACCTCTTACTTTTACTCTTTGTTTCTACAAAACATATAAAAAGATTATTTTATCATTTTTTTATTTTCTATAATTTGATAGTCAAACTTTTAAAAAAGTTTAAAAAAATTTTGAAACATTGGATAAATATGAAATTTTTGAAATGTAATTTTTCTAACAATTTAATTTTTTTTGAAACTTTAAATAAATGTGAAACTTTTGAAATGCAATTTTCCAAAAGTTTAAAAAAAGTTTGAAATGTTGGATAAATGTAAAACTTCCGAAATGCAATTTTTTCAAAAGTTTAAAAAAAAAAATCGAAATTTTGGATGAATGTGAAACTTTCGAAATGCAATTTTCCAAAAGTTTTAAAATTTTTGAAACTTTAGATGAATGCAAAATTTATAAAATGCAATTTTTCAAGAATTTTTTATAAAAATTAAAAATATTGAAATGTTAATAATTTAGAAAAGCTGACTAACAAATAATAGAAAATAAAAATAGTATTTTTATGTATTTTGAGGGGTGGGAGGAAAAAATAAATGAGTGAAAGATAGATTTCTCCCACTCCTTAATACCCAATTTGTACTATTTATGATCTTATCTTTATTTGGACTTTGAAGTGGGCTTCTTTGGTAGCAATCCTTAATATATTTAGGTTGGACCTCTTATACCCATACCATTCAAGAAATATTTCAAAATAATAATAATAATAATGACCGCGTGGTCAACAAAATGAAGGCGAATTGGAGTATTTGACTCGTGAATACCGTTGATGCATGCACTGCTTACCATGTTTGTTGCTTTTATGGACTCGCACTAGTAGTGGCCAAGAAAGCATTCCTTTTTCTTTATAGGGTTTAAAAGCGTAGACAATTTGTGGTCAGATTATTTGCAAATGGTCCTCGATATTATTATTTTCCTAGCAAGTTCTACGTGGTTGAGGGTGGACCGTTTTGATAGTTGTGTACGGATAAATATAATTCAACTGTTTTTTTTGTGTACAGTTGAGATAATGATTTGATTTGTATCAATTCGATATTTATATTTTGAGAAATTCATTTTTTTTATCAAACTAAAATTGATTGAATCAATATTGTCTCAACCGCAAAAAAAAAAAAGAATAACTAAATATTACTTCTAAAAAATATCATTAATTGTCATTAAAATTTTAAATAATTTATAAATATTAATTTATGGTACTAGCTTCTAACATGTTTTTCTACATATGTTTGTCATATATAGAAGACTTGTATGACATTATGGTTGTTATTATATTAAACTTGTGACTAATTTCATTTAATTGTTATTCTTCAATTATAAAATGATTGATAAAAATTTCTACAATTTTTATGTGTGACTAGATAACCAATATCAATGGCTTCTTTTAATTTGAATTACAGAAAAATAATCTTGATTTCTTTAAATTCTAAGTGTATTTTGATGTGCAAAGAAAGTGAGAAAGATAAAAAAGAGTGTAAAAAAAAGTAAAATATTTAAAAAATAGAACTTTCTAAATATCTTAATTTATTTAAAAAAAATACAAGAAATAGAAAAAAAATGACAAATTATTCTTTTAACAAAATGTAATTATTTTCAAATAGCAAAATATAAGAAAATCTTCGATAGCTTAATTCAATTTTGTAATAATTTAATGGATTGAATTAATTTTAACAAATTTTAAATTTAAATCAATAAAAAAAATTGTCGCAACTCATACGTGATTAAAAAACCATGTTATCAAGTCATAAATTTTCTTACTGCGTCATTAAAGTAAAACCCACACGAAACCAAGAAAAAGCAAAACCTCACTTTCACCCCTAGGGGTCAATCTGACCTTGCAAGTTGCGAAAACTCGTGTGCTTTTTTTTTTTTTTTAGTATTAAAAACAAAACCACGATTTTGTTAACCGTAACTAATATTACTAGTTGTAGCCTGTATCAGATTCTGCTAAATTCCTGCAAGCAAAGCAAACCTCAGACCGAGGTGGAGGAGGAGGAGGAGTCGCCTCGCCGCCATTAAATAAAATCTTCTCAGTCAAATAAGGCGGCAAATCTATCGACGGTTTCCATCTTTCTCTCTCTAAAAAACTCCAATGTCTTCTCCCTTCTCCATTCCTGCCTACTCTATCCTCACTTTCTGGTAACTGCTTCCTTCATTCTAATTCAACTCTGTTTCTTGCTAATTTGTTTTAAGGGAACCCTAATTAATTTGTTTGTTAAGCATTGGTGAAGGATTTATGTCATTGTTGGAATTGTGAATTGTGTGTTATTATTGTAGGTTGTAGTTGGAAAGGGAAGGGGATGGTAATGAAGGAGGAGGAGACAAGCCAGTGGAAGCAAGCCATGATTAATTCAACATCTGGGGCTATTTCTGGTGCTATATCACGGACAGTCACGTCACCTCTTGATGTTATTAAGATTAGGTTCCAGGTCTGTTTATACTTTCAAATATGCATGAACGCCTTTTACAAATTACTTATGGGGTTGTTTGTTTTGTGTGGAAAAGTGGGGTTGTGTTGAATTAATGAGATCAAAAAGCAAGATAAGCAAAAACAGGCAGGTTCAAAATATGGTATCATATATTTTCTCCTATCCCTTTCTTTTTTAGACATATCTTAATTTTGGAAGACAAGTGGACCACTTTGGTAGACTGTACACCGTGGTACTTGATAATTATGCCAAACATCAACCACGGTTGATGCCGTCCTACATAAGTGTTATCACGACGGACACTCATTGTTATCAGATAGCTGCTATAGCGGCACTACAGGATACCGGAATTTGAACAAATCGTTATCGCTTTGCAATAAGCTATTTAGTAGAAAGTGTTGTCAAATAGCCACTATTGCGGCGCTATAGCGGAATTTGAAAAAACCTCTATTTTCCGCGATCTGCAATCGACAACACTGCTGACACAGTGACCTAATGGCGTTGGTTTGACAAAAACAAAGAAAAGCACATGAATTGAGTCAATTACTGATCCACTGTAGAACGTGCAATTTGGAAAGTATTGAAGTCATTTGAGTGCAAATGTTTCCTTGAAAATAATTTTCAAAGTTTACTTAATGGATAACATATACTAGAATCAACAACATCCTTGGTGCGGCAATGCATCTTCTCTATGAATATTGACCTTGTTTATGGTAAAAAGAGTTAGTTTTACCTGACTTGCTGGGACTTGATTGCTTACAGTTTAACTTGTATTGGTAAATTGAAAGAGTGTGGCTATCTAGCACTGTGCACTAGCTTGGATGCAATCTTGGATCTCATAGTTTACAGGATCTGGTGTGAAGTAAATCGAGTATGATGTGCGTTCTCTGCCTTAAGTCTAGACAAGAGATTCTGACTTTAAAGCTATTTTTTCCTTACATGTCTGCTTTGGAATAGGGCTACTGTCATTTTTTACATTTCCATGTGCACTTTATTAGAACAGAAAAGGTCTATTGACTATTAAAAAATTGATATTCGTTAATGGGTTATCAAAATATTTTGAATATACTTAACACATCAGGTATTTCTCAGTGATTGGCATTATTTTACAAAAAAATGTGGCCTCAGGATGATTGCATTGACATAGGGCTGCATTATAAGATTTGTGTATGCATGTTAATGTCTTTAAGTTCTGCATGAGATTTAGGGCTCTTTGGTTCGTTACTGTTCATTGTTGTCTGCTCTATTCTCAATGTGAGCAATATTAAGATGTTATAAACTGTTACTCACATTCATTGACAGGTTCAACTAGAGCCCACTTCCTCATGGAATTCACTACGCAGGGATTTGTCTAAACCCTCAAAATATACTGGCATGTTTCAAGCAACAAAAGATATTTTTAGAGAAGAAGGCATACGGGTAGAATGATTCAGCTTCTATAATTTTTGTTTAACCCCCCCATATGTAACATTGCTTGAAATTTCAAAAAGATCTGTGGAAGTTTCAAGTCGTTCTTTTTTTTTCTGTGGAAAAATGTGTTACCCTTTTTATCTGATATATTATAGGGTTTTTGGCGGGGTAATGTGCCAGCTTTGCTCATGGTTATGCCATATACAGCTATACAATTTACTGTTTTACACAAGTTTAAGACTATTGCCTCTGGTTCATCCAAGACAGGTATCCTATTTTCTATTGCAATTGTCGTTCAGTAGTGTAACACATTAGCTTGATGAGCAAAGTAAATACTAGGTGTCTGTCTACTAAATATTTTTGGTTGGGTATTTGTTTAGATTTATTGAAATGTTATGATTTCTACTAAATATTTTTGGTTGGGTATTTGTTTGGATTTATTGAAATGTTATGACTTTGAATATTTTGGTCCTGAAGTTCTTCATACTCTTCACAGTATACTGCTAAAATAAATTTTATTTCAATAATTAATTTGTTTTTGGTACAGTTATTTATTTTTGTGCCAACGTGCACTTATTAATTATTAATCAGTAATGATATTCAGACACCCATTTTTTCATACACCTGGTTAATCACATTAAAAAATGTGGTTAATTCACTTGAGTACATGGTTAATTCAACTACATGATTAACCACAATTTTGAATGTGATCTAAATTAACCATCTACACAACTAAATTAACCACAATTTTGCATGTAATTAACCAGACGTTTGAGGTGTAGGAAAAATTAGGTGTCCATGAAATATTTTTTATATTAATTAATTAACAGGGGTTTTCCTGTTCTAGATTTATTTTGTTCATTGTTTTACTTCCTGTTGCTGCAGAGAATCACATTAATCTGAGCCCTTACCTATCCTATATAAGTGGGGCATTAGCTGGGTGTGCTGCTACCGTAGGGTCATATCCCTTTGATCTTCTCCGAACTATATTAGCTTCTCAGGGTGAACCAAAGGTATGGGCACTATAAGAATACCAAGGTTATGAGATGGTTTTAAAATAAATTACTGTCACGTATATTGGTGTTCTAAAGGTCAGTGAGAGAAAATGCCAGCATTGCTTTAAACACCTCACTCTAGTCATTATACTTATGCAGTTATGCTTTTTATCCTGGTTATCATGATGAACCTACATTCTCATTCCTTTGTAAATGGAAGTTTCATGTTGAGGATCTGCTTTTTGTTCATTTTTATTAGTGATGCTAGTTTAAAACCATTCACGTGTCTAAACTTAAATGACATGGTATTAAAATTTCACTTTTCTATGACCATGTTGAGTTTGAGGATTGACGCCCCCGTGCTTTTAATAAAAAATAAGTTTATTTTAGTGCAAGATAGGTGGGTCTGTGCATGTCCGTGCTTCAAGCCCAAAGGCTACTGTCAGAGGGCATTAGAGATGTAATATAGAACCATTCATGTGTATTCACCTATCAACTTAAGCTTTTAGGATAGTTGATTCTTGTAAACTCTTTTTGCCAATTTTAGGGTGGGAGAGGAGTGTTCACCTTTGCCTCTTTCTTGTCTACTTAGTGGTATTTCACACAGGATTTGTCATTTGTCAGATCTCATGTATTGTTTTAGTGTTATCAAAGCCAAGTTAAACAATGTCTAGTGATTGCCTAGAAGGCTAGAAGGGCACCACAACATGGTTGTTTGTTGTAATGGCCCCAGTCCCTGATCTTAAAATGGTTATATAGATTATGATGCCCCCGGCCTCAGATTCAGTATGCGATTAGAATCAGTAAGGAGAAGGGTCTTAGCACAACGGGGAAGTTATTTCTATGCAATGATGCGACCAGGAGGTTATGGATTTCATTCATAGAATCAGTATCTTGCAATTGCAACGTAAGACTGTCTACAATATATCCAAATGAATAGGACTCTTTCCTGAACCTCACAATCATAAGAGATTTATAGTACCAGGTTACCCTTTATTATAGTCAGTAATGAGCTAAAAAACATGGATACTACAAATTTTTAAAATTGTAGGAGACATGACTGTCATATAACATAAAATTAGTATATTCATAATGAATATTTAGCCATAAATCTGAAATCCAAGGAAAGAATAAGATGAGCTGTTGTAGAAATAATAAAATAATAATTATTTATCTAATTATTGTGGTATTCTCATCTTAATTGGTATAGAAGTCCAAAAGTAAAAAATTGTAAAATAAAAGTAGAAGTGTCCATAAAGTGTACGACACAAATATGTATTTGAGACAGTTATGACACGACACAACTACTATCTGCTTCATTGGTAATGCACTTCGTTTGTGGACAATATAGCTTTGAGTTCATAGTCTGAGGCTGTTATGGTTTGTATTTTTTATTTATTTATTTATTTATTTATTTATTTATTTATTTATTTATTTATGTTGTGCTAATGTATTTTCCTAGCATAGGTTTATCCAAACATGAGGTCGGCATTCATTGATATTCTCCGGAATCGTGGGTTTCAAGGCTTGTATTCTGGACTGTCACCGACACTAGTTGAGATTGTACCTTATGCAGGCTTACAATTCGGCACTTATGATACATTTAAACGTTGGGCCATGGTAAAATTTCAATGCTTAAATTTGACCTGTCATTTATTTTTAGTTTACATAAATATACCCTGCATGTGTTGGATGTCATTTGGTTGTTGTGTTTAAACAACAGCATGCTCTTCTTATATTGTGTAATACTGATTATTCAAGCCTATTGTTCCTTGTTTTGTACCACCATCATATTACAATCTTCATTGATGTGCAATGGTTCTAGAAGAATTAGAATGACATGAGATGTATCAATTAGTTATTTCAATCCCTTTTTGCAATGATAAGTAATTGTTTGGTTACAAGGGTTTCTTTTTGTTTGTCTCATATATTTCATCGCATGGTTAAATCTTACAACAACCTAAGTCTTTTCATACTACATGGGACCGATTGCATGGATCAAACTATGGCACAATGTCCTGTCATTTCTTGTACCATATCTACATATGGCTCTTTCAATTTTAGATCTCTCTTGATAGTTTCCATTTTATTTGGTCTTGCTCTTCCTCTAACACTGTTGAATCTTCCTTTCATTTTAGAAACTGCACCATTATACTGTTGAATTGTACGGTCATACGGTGTATATTTGTCAAAAGTGTGTTAAGAAATTATTTATACACGGATGAGATTTCCTACATATTTTTTTTATGTAGAGGATTCTGATCCTTGCACTAGCTATTTGCATTAGCAAAGCTATACATCATTTTGTATTCATATTATACAAATTTGGATCGCTCTTAAATTGTAACATGCATATAGATAGTGTGATTCCATCACAGGGCTGATGAATGGCTTTAATTTTACTTTCTAGCTATCAATTATCCGATACCTGTTCTTTAATATTGTATACAGGCATGGAACCATGTTCAATCTTCAACAAATACTGCTGCAGAAGAGAGCCTCTCTAGCTTTCAGCTTTTCCTGTGTGGGCTGGCAGCAGGAACATGTGCCAAGCTTGTCTGTCATCCACTTGATGTGGTCAAAAAAAGATTTCAGGTAGATTTAGATTGTGGAACACACGTTTTTCCATAAAACTATGTAAACTTGTGTTGGCCTCATGCTGGTTAAATGATGTCAAAGTTGTTATTCTATCTTCATGTGGATATAGATATGGATCTTAATTCTTTGTTGCAGATTGAAGGTCTGCAAAGGCATCCAAGATATGGAGCTCGGGTTGAACATCGTGCATATACAAATATGTTTGACGCCTTGAGACGGATATTACAGATGGAGGGATGGGCTGGTCTGTATAAGGGGATAGTTCCATCTACTGTTAAAGCTGCACCAGCTGGTGCTGTAACTTTTGTTGCGTATGAATTGACATCAGATTGGCTGGAGTCTATTTTAACTTGATTATTTTATACTCCTAGAGAAGGGAGAGGTTTTTATGATTTTTTTTCTTTATGCTATCTCACTTAATTACCTCTAGATAGGAATGAATCACGAGGTAGAAGATGGTGTTCCAAATATACTGCATTATCTGATAGGATTCAATTTTTTTTTTTTTTAATGTGGAAAACATGTTAAAATTAAAATAGAAGCTAAGATGTAATACGGTGACCAACTATTTTCTTTTAAATAAATGGCGTGCTTCAGCTGTTGAGACAATTATTCTTGTTAACGTGATTTTAAATTTCAATTTTGTTAAAAATTTCACAGCATTTCTTCTTTCAACTTTATCTCCGACCAATTCAGGGTTTTAAGATTTAGCATACATTGTGTTATACAAATTCAAACATGGTTAATGTTCATCTTTTCTAACTAAAGAGACCACCAAATGGATTTGGTATTGAGTGAATATGCAATTTTGTCCCTAAATTTGTAACTATTAGTCAAGTTAATTCCTCAATTTTGCATAATAATTATTTAATCTCTCATTTATTTTACGTCAATCAAATATATCTATCTGTTAAGGTCATATGTTATCCACGATGACGTGTGTCGTTAATTGATAGAGTGGCAAGCTCCATCAGGTTAAACAACCTCTACTTGTAGGGATGAAATTGATATAAAAATAAAAATTGAAAATTTATTTTTTCATGTATTTTGTAATTTTACAAAAATCAACCGTTTTACCTCCAATGGTCACATTCATCCCCAACCCTTCTTATTAATTTAGAAAACTCTAAATGTTAATCCTCAAAATCTAAAAACTTCAAAAAACTACATCTAGCTAAAATCGGAGAAGTAGAGATGATAGATGGGGTTCATTGTTTTCCAAGGTCAGACAAGAACACCAAAGATGTTTGGAAGGAAAGGATGATGGACAAAGTCGAATCTTTGGCTAAGGACAACAATATGGAAGGGGTTTGGAGGACAAGATTGATGGACAAAGTTGAATGTTTAGGGAATTAATTAAAAATGTTGAAGTATTTCATTGGAATAATATGTATTTTTGAAATCTTGAGTCATTTGTTGTGGTTTGTTATGGGTGTTTAAAAATATGCAATAATGTTAAGAATTTGTGCTTTGTTGTTACTTGTATTGTAGAGGGCAGTTTGAATGTATTTTGGTCATGAAGATTGAATGAAGAAGTAATGTGTTTGAATCTATTTAGAGTTTACATGAATTTTCATCATGTTGATTATTATGTTAACATCAATATAGTCTCTACTCAAAAGTTTTAATACCAGATATATAGTAGAACAAAAATATCATATAGTACCATAAGTTTGGGCCATCTTGAGCAATTTAGTCCCTACATGTATTTAACGAATAGATGTATTTGATTGATGTGAAACAAATGTATTTGATTGATGTGAAACAAGTTAAGGGATTAAGTAGCTATTTCACAAAATTGGAGCTAACTTAACATATGGTTACAAATTCATAGACGAAATTGCATGTTCACTCATTTGGTATTTGATTGTGTCAAGATTTGGATGCAAATAAATGATTGTATTTATATGCACAAGAAAAGAACACAAACGTTAATTTTACTAGTATGTTGCAAATTAAAATCTCAATTTGCTCTTGTTTTATTAGAGATAAGAGATTTGAATAAAGCAGATGGTTGTGAAAAACAAATGAAAATACAATCTCACCCGTTGGATTACAAACCCTTATTGCAATTCCCTCTCAAAAGTTAATTTCCATCCCAACAAATTTAATTGTTGATATTACAAAAGTTTTGACAAGAACCAAGTACTTGAGCCGCACTAGCACTTCTCAATACAGTAATTAAAATTCAATAAAGACCTGAGGCTTGAGTATTTGGCATTAACTTTTTGTTGAAGACAGCTTAGTACACTTTTCAATGGGCAAAACTTAGTGCACACTTCAAATCTATTTAGAACATTCTTTAGTCAGATAGGAAGAAATTAGCAATGCTGGTAAAGCCATTTATCTCTGTGTTTTGTTCTTATTTTCATTGCTTCCTTCTGGAGGATGAGATAAGAATTGCAAGATTTTCTGAATCTGAACAACATCGACCCGAAATTTTTCAGCAATCTGGTTAACATCCATAGGTCCATTATGATCATCAGCCTTGCCTTCATGTAAGAGGATGATTTGGCGCAACTGTGTTACATTCAAAGTGCCTGCAGGAACCGGCCTTTCCTCATATTGACCAGAATTTGGTTTTGTATTTCGCAACTTTGGCATTGGCCTATTGTACTTTTCAACCACGGATGCCTGTAACAATATTATCAAATCGTTAGATGACTTTTCTCAGTAAACGATGCACTACAAAGTAAAGAGCAATGTGTTGACCATTGAAACTGTGTTAGTCATTGTGACCAATTAATTTCAAAGACAAAAAGCTTGCAAGAAACTTTCAATAGGGTTTATTTCTCTCTCTGTAAAAATCCTTGATCCAAACAAATATCATGCGTGCTGCAAAACTCAGTGAAATGTGTTATGTTCATATAGCATTGTCCCACTACCATGAATAAACAATGACAGAAACTAAAAGCCCAGCATGTACTATGAAGAACAGTGGAGATATTTCTCTGTGTATTGGAATAGTATAAACATAAAGTATACAGCAACAAAGTATTTTAAGCAAATAATATTAAAATCCATGACATACAATCAGAGGTAGGATCACTTTGGCAGAATTCTTTTCATCAGAATTACCTTTGAACTTAATACATGATAGTGAATTATGGCCGTCTGATCTATCTAACCACCCCACTAAGGCTTGGTGGTTTATTGTTTTTGTCCCTTTCATCTAGCAGAACAAGCCAATATATAGTATATGAGATTTCCCCAGTCTTCAATGCCAATAAAAAACGATCTTATAATCCAGCACACAGAGATCAACATTTAATACAATTTCATTGTAAAAGGGTGTAGGAGAAAACTATAAAATGTTAGAATTAAATGGTGTAAATATTGAACAATGGGTAAGCATGCAATGCATTACATGCAAGATGCAACAATAAAAAAATTCCACTTCAACTTAACAAAAGGAGTAAACGTAAACTTCCACAAACTCACCTCACCCATTTCAGGTTTTCCCCCAGGCTTTGATGTAATCCTGCCAAGCATTTGGCCAAGCATCGCATCAAATTTGGGATCTCTCTCTTCTAGGATGTTGTCCAAATTAGCTCTAGGACAATCATCTTAAGCCAACAGATAAAAACACTATCAACAACCATGAACTACAAAAACAGTATTACAAAACCTCACATGAACAGTATATCTATGCAGGCTTATTGCAAACACAGAAATTACAATAAATGGAAGCCTTCACAGTTAAAATAAGCTACATCTAGTAAGAATGTAAGTCCACAACATGTAGTGGTGTGCTCGGCATGCAAGGTAGAAATAGGGTTGGAAGATTTTGATGTTCAATGGCTATTGCTTGATAGAGGAAGAAAATGGATGCACAATTAAAAATCTACTTCTAAATAATAGTTGTAGCAAAGACTATTCTAACTTTTTCTTTTCCAATAAGTGCTTGATGAAAAGTTAATTCAAATGGCTGAAAATTGTTGGAGTATCAAGTATGAATGAGAAGTCTAACATTGAATGAAAATTGACATGTTGAGCAACATATAAGTGACAAGACCTATATGCCCAATATCTTAAAGTTGTGTGAAGATATGGTGTCCAATCCACTTGCGAGACTACTCTTAGCTCAGCCTCAATGTAGAGATTTCTTCGGTGTAATACTCCTCCTCGTGACTCAATAAAGGTTTATGATGCTTCAGTTTTAACTATTTCACAATATGATTGAAATTTGAAACATTTTCATTTTTCACCAAAAATTTCACCTCCACATTTGCTACTACCTATTTTCAGCCAAATCAAGCATGTTCTAGGGTCAGGATATAAATCCTTTATTTTTCCCTTTTAGCTGGAAAATGATATAAATTTCAAAATAAAAAACATTCAAATTCAACTGAATAGTGATATTCACAAACCACATTGTCCAGGGTCTGAATTTATAAATTCCATAACATAGAACAACACCATGTCAAAATAACCCTCATTAGCTACTTCTGAGGTAGCCACTGACATTTTCCATTTTCTAATAACAAAACTACGGAACATTTTTTTTTGGCAATGTCATAACCCTAACAAACCGAAAACCAAAAACTCAAACAAAGAGAAAGAGAGACTAACTAACCGTCGTTTAATGAGTCTCGTGTGGCGGCCTTAGAGCTCTCCGCCGCCTTTTCGGTGGCAACCTTTGACGGAGGTCGGTGATCGACGGCGATCTTCGGCTTTGATAAGGATGACGTGTCAGTTTCGGATGCCGCTCGGATTCTTCCAGATGCTCGACGAAATGCCTGACCCATAGTCAAATTAAACTCAGGCTTGTTGCTGTTGTTATTCGCCGCGAACTTCGATTGATTAATTGATTATTATAATAAATTTAGACACCATTTTTTGAAAAGGATGATACTTTGTAGTAGAACCTGCGGCTTGTTGGTTTAGGTGTTAAAAGAAGAGGCGTCAACCGAGAGAGAGAGTGACGTGGTGAGGCAAGAACCGAGGCTTCAAAAAGTTGTTCAAAACTAAAATTGAGTTGAAATAAATTGATTTTGTAAAATTGAATTAAAAATGATTTGCATATAAATATAAAATAATTTATGTTTAATTATATTTAAATAAAAGTAAATTTGATTATAAATTTTAATATGAAATTATGTTTTTATTAAAAATTTATAAATTTTAATTTTAAATTAGAATCAATTCGAAAAGCATAATCAATTATATTTGACAACATTTAAACAAAATACATATCTATTATGAGGTCGCTTTATATTTTCATTGAGTAAATCAAAAATAAAATTATGAACGTCCGACCATTTAAAACCTCGAATTTATGTATTAATAAAACACTCTTTTATATTAAATTACGTTAGTCAATTTATTCTCTTCATTAAATAATTTTAATAAATGTTGTATTTATTAGATAATTTGTAATTCAAATAAGACATTAATTGTATGTGATAACTAACTAATTAATCATTTGATTAATTAGTTTGTTAGAAGATAGGTACAATGAATGAGGATGAAGTTGTAAAAATAGAATAGTCTATTCAATCAATAAATAAGTCCATTCATTCCATTGTTTTTTTACTTTCTTTCATTCCAAGCAACGGCTGTGAGAGCTAACAGTAAAGCTAACGGTATTAATAACATTGTGATTTATCTACATTACAAAAATTAATTCATGTCAAAGTGAGTTGAATAATAAAATTTACGTAATAATTTTGCTTATAATTTTAACTTCACTATATCTTATTTCTCAAAATATGAAATCTGTTATGCTTAATCATATATATATGCTACCTCACATTCCTTATGCTCATGGATTGAATTACTTTACATCCATATCCTTGTTGACTTGACTATATGGATTGAATTACTTTACACCCATATCCTTTTTTACTTTACATCCATATCCTTTTTGAATTGACTATATGCAATATACTAATATGAATATGAATTCCTTTCTTCTCCTCTAGGTCATTCTGCTCGACTTGCAATATTATAGGCAAAATCAAGCTTAACAACGTTGTTGATCGCATCCACTATCAATTTTTGGATTTAAGGATTTAGGAATTTCATATTTTAGAGAAAAATATATAAAGTTAAAAATTATAATAGGCAAAATATTTCCTAAAATTTATTATTCATACACAAATTAATCCATGTAACTCGAACTAAGTTTATGTTACGTTAATAAACTACAATATCATTTAATATATCTTAACATACTTAACAAAACTATTAATTGAATAGACAAATTAACTTGAAGTATTCAATAGGAGAAAATATTTTGCCAATACTAAATTTGAGGTGCCAATCAAATTGTTTACTCTATCTATTTTTTATTTGGCAAAACATAATTTAAAGTCCTTTATGACTAAAAACATTATTTAACTTTAATCGATTATAATTTTTTCTTCTTATAGTATTTTTAAGTCTCAAAATATGCATGATGTTGCTCTTTTTTTTTTTCAGATTTATTTTAACTCCATTATTTTTATTAAAAAATGATATATCGATTAAATTTTGTAATATTTAATTTTAGGAGTTGTCGTTGTAGATATCTGTTTTTTTTTTTAATTTGTTTGTTTCAGTTTTGTAATATTTATTTATGTTATCTAAATATCAGCGTCAATATTAATGATATGCATTTTACATTTGAATTATTAATGGTATGTGTTTTTACATTTGAATTTTGAAAATATGTTAAGGATTTTCCTATAGTTATGATGTTGATTTATATCTAAATTTAGAATTAAAATTAATTGAAATTTTAAGGGTAAATCTTTGCAAAAAAAAATGTTCGACGTAATCATCGGTTGCTTTTTTTTTTTATAAGAAAACTGGATCCCGTATTTCATATTTATACTCGTGCTTCATATTTTATACAAATGACTTATTTTATTTTTGTTTTTTATTTTCAAAAAATATAATTTTTTTTCTACTCTATTAAGTTTTATTTGGGTTATGGAAAATTTTAAAAAAAATTTCCGAAACACATGTGTTCAAAAAATTTAAACTTGTGTATTAATTAGAATTTTTTTTTAAATTTTCTAGTACATAAATGTGTTTTAGAAAATTTGAACTTCATATGCCGAAATTTTTTTTCTCCAAATTTTTTGCTACACAATTCTTTTTAGAAAATCGAACTTTGTATGTCTGGAAACTTTTTTCAAGTTTTTCAATACACAAATGTATTTTAAAAAATCGAACTTTATATATAAGAAACTTTTTTCAAGTTTTTTAATACACAAATATATTTTAAAAAATTTGAACTTTGTAAACCGAGAAACTTTATTTATTATGTATCAGAAAACTTTAAAAAAGTTTTTAAAATACAAATGTGTTTCTAGAAATTCAAACTTTTCGAAACATAAACATATAGAAAAAAACATAAAATTTGAGATTTTTTTTTTAAAAATAAAATTGAATTTTTATTGAATATGGAATAGGAGTATAAATTTTGGAAGTATAGAGTAACATAATTTTTAAAAAGTAATAGTATAGACAATAATGTAAAAAAAGTAATAATATTGACATATAACTTATTTTAGTTTAATATTGATATATAACTTACCTATTATGATGACTTAGATATTTTTTTTGAGAAATATAAGTTATATATCAATATTATACTTAAACCAAATCATTTATTAAAATACTATAAACACAAACAATAGAAAAACTATTTATTAAACAAACAACATAAATGAAAGCGTAACGTTTATTAATATACCATATATAAAATCCTCTTGATAACAAATTTTGGTATAACATAAATGAAAGAGCAACATTTCTGAATACACCATGTGTAAAATCCACTTTCTACCATATTTTGGTATAACTATTTCCTCTTCCAATTTTATCTTAAATTTAAATTATAATATATACTATATATCAGGACCTCTCCCAATGAAATTTACTATAGTGTAATAGTTTAATTTTTTTTCGCTAAACTCGCTATCGTTGATACTCATTAATTTTTTTTATTAGTAAAAAATCTATTTTTTTATTTATAAATATCTATCTTTTTTTTTTTGTGTATAAATATCTATATCTATACCGTCTCTACTAAAAATACCTTTACATTTTTTTCATAACTTCCTACATAATAATAACCATAATTGTACAAAAAATAAAAAATATCAATAAACAAGAGACAAAGAGAAAAGAGAGAAGATGGAATAGAAAATATTTTAAATAAAAATTATAGTTTATAATTTTCAACATACTTTTTTTTATGCAACATGAATAACACAATAGAAATTTAAAGCATCCAAGTGAACGCTAGTATATTATAAATAAATATATTAAGTTTTGGTGTAGCTTATTTCTTCTAATTTCAATCATTCATTTAAATTTTTTATTTACACTTTTATTCTTCTTTACACAATTAGATAAACGGACTTCTTATAATCCTATAAAATTTTATAATTTCTATTATTTTTATCGAAAAAATAACAAACATTAGTGATTTTTTGCACTCTAATATATATATAATAATAATAAAATTAATAATATTAATATATAACTTATTTATGATGACAGGATGATGATGGACAAAGCATCTAAGTTGTCGGTTGGGTTGCCAATTGGATGGGATATAGCGATAGTACAACTACAAGACACCAATACATCCTAAAAACAGGTTCAAGTTTCAAATGGATGTCGTGTAGAAGTAATCATCCATACACAATTTTGTATTTCCGTACCGTATATTTGGCCTAATCGATCGATATAACAAATTCCCAACTGAAATAAAAGCACCAAATATATGTTATGTTATACATAACAGTCCAACTGAATTATTCAACAATTTGATAATTGGAGTAATCATGCATCAATTAATGTTATAAACATACAATCCTTAAAGATAATTCAAATCATCATAATAAAAAAAACAAACAAAACTACAACAATGATTTTCATCAGATTGTTCTGTGCATGCATAATGAACCTTACATACGCCTCCTCTTGTTATTTGTCTCCTCCTCTTCATATTTCTCAGCAACAGCTTCCAAAGCTTTCATTGAAAGTTTAAGTGATCTTTTACTCTTCCTCACAGTCACTTCATTCCCCATAGCTTCAACACCTTCAACTTTATCAGCAATAGATTCCAAAGCTTTCATTGAAAGTTTATGGGATCTTCTACTCTTTCTCATAGCACCTTCATTCACCACAGCTTCATCACCTTCAAGTTTTTCCAAAGCACTTGGTAAGTTAAGATCAACAATAGTCCTTTTTGAAAGCACTTTTTTGGAATGACTTTTTTCAGTGTAAGAAGATACTCCACTGGTGCTCCCTCTATCAAAGCACATTACACCAACAGAATCCTTATTGTGAGAACCATTTTCAGAAGAAGAATCTATGATTAGCTCAGGATATTTAGAAACTTTATCAAAAACATCTTTAACAGAATCAAAATAGTGAAAGTCCTTCAATAGTTTCTTTGAATACTCTTGAATTCCAGGGATAATGAACATTATAGGACTCTTATGATAAACACTGCAATTCTTATTACCAGGCTGCTCTGAATGCCAACCTTTTGCAAGTAAACGAGGCCAAATAGCTTCCCAAAAAACATCGTTCACTCGCGATCTAATTTTTGTATTATCACTTCTTAGAAGATGTATTAGTTCTGAAGTTGTAAGCTTTGACCAATCTTTGCCACCAGAAATTGCAAAAATGTAGTTCACAGAATTTGTAGTAAGATTTGTAAGATCGTTCTCTTTTCCAATTCCAACTGCTTCAATAAGAGCATTGAGTCCAACTAAAGCCTTTAAAGTATGAGCATAGTCTTCTAGAGACATTTTTTCTTCCACAAAATTCTTGGAAACCTACAGTTCAATTGGATTTATTTTTAACAAAAAATTCATTCTTTAACACTCAAGCACTAGAAGAGACACAAACGCTAAAACATTGAAACGAGCATGGACACTGGATATGAATAACGACAATGGCACGTAAACATCAATAATAATTTTAAAAAATAAACATGATTAATGTAATTATATGTATTGGTGTGAGACAATGAATCAAACACTAGAAGTATAGTGTAATTATATGTATTCAGTAAAACAATAACTCTAGAATGAAATATCATAAAAGAAGACTTTGATCACCGCAAAACTTTTCAAGATGTATGACGGTACAAAAACTTAACTATAACTTCGTTAAGATAAAATGGTGACACATTGAAAAGTTTAATTAGATTGTCCATTCTATTCATAACCGTCAAAGTTTGACAACGTGATTATAAGTTGGGGCAATCTTCACCTTATAAGTTGGTTTTGTAGGATTGGGTTAGACTTAACCTAACTCAAATTCTAAGACAGTATCAGTCCAACCAAGATTCATTAGATCACCTACTATCATATCACAACTATCGGGCCACATTCTAGATTATCATTCCTGAGCACAAGGGAGCTGAGTTTAACAATGTATTTGTAAGTGATCAAGTAGTCATCTTAAAAAGTTGATTGTATAAGGTTCCAATCCAATTCTAAGAATAACTTGATATAGTAGGAAATGCAAAAAAAAGTATTCCATTTGATAACATATCACAACATTTAATGAGTACAATCAATAATTCCATATGTGAATATTATTTCACTTATGATTCAATCTATAATAGTGGAGAGATAGCAGTAGAGTGAATTAAGATTATAAAGGACTTTTTGATGATGAAATGAAAGATAATAAACTTGAGAATAATTTAATGAAGTAAATACCTCAAGTAATTCATTGTAGCATTCCAGTGGCTGATTGTGCAGTAAACGAGATAAAAGTATCTGATGTGTTGGTTCTGTTAAAAGCCTTTTTTTACAAATTTTATCTCCATCTTGTCTTACTTTGCTATTTACACACCACTTATAGAATTTGGTGTAATAGAAAGTTTGTACATCTATAGTCTTACTGCCAATAAATCTTTTGACTTCAGAAAAGTTCTTCCCAAATATATACAAACCAATCATTAAACTGTCTTCTTCTATTTTAGTCCAAATATCATTTGATGAATACTTGGAGAAGCTCTCTACTAGCTCATGCGGATTCTCTGAAGAACTGTTGCTGTCAAATTCTGATTTTAAGGATGGAATTTCTGCTTGATATTTGTTTCCAATCCGAATATGAGAATGATATCGAGAGTGTAAATTATTCTCTCTTAGCTTCTGAATGTGATCAATTTGATCTACAACTTCCTGTAAGAAAAGTTAAAAAATTTAATGAAAATATATAAAAAAATTAGATTATCTTCGATTGAAAAAGCATGCATTTACTAATGTTGTATCCCTGAGACCGTCTGATTAAGATTATACGGCTTACATTTTTTATTTATGGATCGAAAATGTGAGCTGTATGATTTACAGAATTAGATAGTATGAAATGTGTGACTGCGACAATATATGTGATAATATTAATTTAGATTAAATAAGTTTTTAATCTCTACAAAATTTAACATTTTCTTTTTAGTTCTTTTAAAAAATTTCTTAATTTTATAGTCCTTAAAAGTTTTCTGTTTGCGTTTTTTGTCCCTGCTTTTAATTCATTTCATGTGTACTCTTCTAATTTTGTAATGATATTTTGCTGATATATTTAAAATATTATAAGAATCTCTCATACAAAAATTTAGTATTTCTAAACAAAATATGAATTTTTAAGCATCAAACGCTTAAAAATTAATATTTAATTCATCTTTTGTTAAAAAATTCTATTTTTTTTTTAAAAGAGATGTTTATAATATGACTACAAAAAGTCATTCACAAATTATAAGGATATATATGAGTTAACTTAAAAACAATAACAAAAATTGAAAATGGGAAAGTTTTTAAAACTAAAAAGTTAAGAAATTTTTTATAAGAACAAAAACATTAAAATTTTATAGGGACTAAAAACTTATTTAATTTTTTCCATTTCAAATACTAATAAGAACACAAATATATATATTCGTACATTCAAAATTACAAAGGTTTAAGAGAAACAACTAAAAAAAAAGAAATATTTCTATTGATGATGGCTATGGTGAAAATGATAGAGAAGCTTAGAGAAGGATATAATATTTGTTTCTACAAATGAGATGGCATGTGAAAATGGCAACGAGTTGGGATGGGGGTAGAGTGTTAATATACATCCTACCTCATGTAAAAAATCCTTTTAATATCTTTCAAATAAAAAATTTATGCGATATTATTTTAGTTTATTGTTTTCTATTAATTATAATAATTGTAATTTTTTAATTTATATATTATATAGACAAAGCAGGAGTCAATAGATATGGGTATCTATTTTTCAACCCATTAAGGCATTTGGGGTGAGGGTAGGTTTTCCGTCGGGAGTTGTGGTGGAGGAGAAAATCACGCCTCCTGATCCGCCACCCACATGATCCGCCACCCACATGACATATACTTAAAGGTGTGATTGGGTTTGTCTCTCTTAGGTTGAAGTACGAGTTGGACTTTTTTGAATTATCAATTAAGAAACTCAAAAAATCAATTCAAGACATTATTAATCGAGGCGTGATCCTTTTAAATCATTTCACAAAGGCCACACTTCTCAAAAATAAATTTACTCATGCATTAAAGTATAAGTTACTCTTTCGAATATTATTTTGCTCTAAAACTTAACTTAAAGGATACTTGCAAGTATATCAGTAACTCAAACAATAATAAAACATTGGAATAAAAATTGAGGGTTTTTACAAAAGACAAGATTTCCCAAGCACGTAGAATCTAAATTCATCTTTTAGTTTTAGGTAAGTTGTCATTTTACCAATGGATTCTAGTCATTTAAACAAAACTGTAGATAAGTAGTATTCAAGCATTCTGTGAATCAAATTTGTCTCGCGGAATCTTAGTGACAACGTAAATTTTTGTGCCAATTAGTTCTTTACCAAAAGGATATGTGACATTTTTTATGTATAAAAAGTTCCAAAAGCTTGACATTTTAATGGCACACATATAATCTAATATTTTATTTTCCAAATACTAATCTTCAAGACAAAAGCGGATAAAATCAAAGTAGTTACATAAATATTAATTATGTTAGAAAAAAAAAAGTAATTATATTCAAATCCATTAATGTTGTGCACTCACTAGCAAATGAGGTGTATTCTCAGAAATTGGGATCGAAGTTTGTCAATTCTCTGTCAGCAGACTACTTTCTGCTCTTGTTGCAAGATGTTATGGAGATAAATATCCATCATTGTATTCCATCTTAATTGTTTTCATTTTGGGGCGAAGCCCCTCCTTGGAAACAAAAACAAAATGAAAAACAATTTCTCCAAATTCATGCCAACTTTCTGAACTCAAAAAGATAAACTTTCGTAGGAACATTAATCATAACAATATTGTATACGACACGCCTAGGAAAAGGGAGGACCATAACACAAACTCAAACCTAAACAATGAATCAAATCCATCTCTAGACATAAAAATGAGTGAGGAGAACCCTGATCCAAAGTCTATCACTTTACAACAAATGCAGGATAATACATTAATCATGTTTTTTCCAATATTAGTAAACCAAATATAACAAATTCCGGCAACTTTCAAAGCAAAAACTAGAATTGAACCACAAACGTTGAAGCAAATTTCAAAAAACACATCACAATCATCAAAATGATGAAGAGAAACTAACGAATAAATAGACAAGTATGAACACTCAACTGGGTTCCCCAGTGAAGAAAAAAATCCAATGTGATCCAAGGAGATTTGAATTTTAACTCGACAATTATATGAAATCGATGACACATCCACTACATTAAATTGTACGACATCAATCAAAGCATGGTGCCGAAGCCACACAATCAAAGGAAGAAATGACAACAGCACGAAACACAAGAAAAAAAATCAGGAGATTCCAATGTTACCTTCATTGTAGAAGATTGAGAATGATAACGAGAAAGCCGAAACACCACGCGAAGAAGCTAGCTTACAAAATGGGGTGTTTATCGTTACACACCTATTTGATTAAAAACAAAGGAAAAACATGAACAACCAGAGTCTACGAGGACACACACATACGACTAAGTATAAACATGTACTGAGCACAAGTAAAGAGAGAGATAGAAAGTAGTACCTATATGTTGAAGAAGCTAAAGCTTCATGGATACGCGAGAGATAAAAAACATAGAGAGAGAAGAAAGCGATGACAATAAATAACGAAAAACAAATAATAATTATTACAATTATATAGAAAAAGGGATTTTGATCTTTACGATAAAAGAGATTAATTGCTCCAACCATAGTTAGTACATGTGTAACTATTCAAATTTTTTTTTTATATATATTTATGAATAAAATTAATATTTAAACTTGTATTTACTTTAAATTTTTTTGATGAACTATGTAGCTATGAAATTGTTTGACATCATAGTGATAGGGAAAATTGTGACTTTTTTCCCACTCACAATATAAAAATAACACATACTAACATAAACACATAGAAGATAATTTAATATTATTTTACTTTCAGTCTTAGGTAGAATTTGTTCTTTTTGAAATGATAAGGTGTAAAAAAAGTTATGTATTTCAATGAAATGACGTATTTAAACTTATGAATTAATATTTTTTAATTAATAAAAATAAAAATAATTTAGTATTTTTTAACTTTCCTTTCCTCACAACACACATTTGTCTTTTAGTTTTACACTCCATCATCCCTTTGAATTTTCCCCAATTCCCACCAAACCTAAACCCAAGAAGGGAGTTATAGAAAAATAAAAAATAAAGTTTTTTTTTTTATTGAGTTTAACTTTTCAAGGATATAAAAGTTAAATTCGAAGCAGTGGAGGGGAAAGGAAGATGATAATGGTCGAAAAAGGTTGTAGCAACAAAGGGTCTATTGTGGTTCTCGCCTCTACAAGGTCTACTTGCTACGATGATGTTGTCGAGCTCCAAGTTGCTTTTGTTTGACCATGCTTTTCGTCGGGTTTTTTTTCGAAATTAGAGAATATTGGCATCGGTTATGTTCATCCTCTTGCTTATCTAAAAAACTTTGCTCTTCTCTTGCAAGGGTATGAATATTGAAGTAAATGCAGAAAAATAGAAGAACATTGTAATATGAGAGTTTTACGTAAGTGGTTGTCTAGTGCTTACATCGTTGTATGAAGTAAATTGTACTCTAACCCCATTTTTGGGATGATGATGGAGGTAGTGGGACGAGGGGAATGAGAAAGATGAATGGAGGAGGACAAATACATAAATTAGTTAATTTATTTACTAAATATGCATACTCATTTACATAAAATTGCCACATTTATTATAATAAAGACTAAATAGTACCGTGATCCCATTGTTGATATTTTAAAACATAAAAGATCAAATTGTCACTTAAAATTAAAATAAAGGACCAAATCGGGAAGAAAAAAAAAAGATAAATTACTAAAACGTTAACTGAAATTAAGTTAAGCGACCACATGTGCTATTTAGCCTATAATATATTAAAATAGACTCTCCTAAATAATTCATTTGACACTTAATCATATTTTATGCCACATAACTCTATTTGTGTCACCTCACTTATTTTCTTAGTTGTCATAGCTAGAATATCTTATATTTTTATATACAATTTCATTTCATTTCATAAAAAAAAATTCAAAAACAAACAAACATTAATAATAGCTCATAATACAATAAAAGTTTATCTATTATCTATTTATCATTTATTAAATGTAAATTTATTCAGTAACCATTTCCAATGTAAGTTCAAATATCTAATATTTTTTTCATGGTTGAACCAAGATTCAAGAAGACACGATACCTCAACCTCGAGACATGAACCATTGCTTATGTTAACTTCCTCTTCAATTTGAGTATAAAAAAATTTCTTTTGTGGTGTTTGATGGAATGCAATTGATGTTTATATTCATTTGAGTAACTTAGTATATTTTTCTCCTTCATAACCACACAAGGGATTGCTAGCCACCGGAAATATGTGTTCCATTTTATCCCTAATATTTAGTTACATAATTTTTATATTATCATTCATTTACAATATCATTAATATAAAAAATCTAATTTATTTAACTTATGTCGATTCCAATTATTGATGTTGAATTCAACAAACTGTACGTTTTGCCTCATTTCAGTCACTTCTTCTTAGATCATTTGCATTTTTTTTTAAATCATAAGGTATTGGTAGTTTCTAATTCCCATAATTCAAAGTAGATCCATTGTTACAATCCATATGTTTGTAGTAGCGCAATAAATCAACTGTACAATGGTTACAATTTACACAATTCTTTAAAAATTAAAGTTTCCACAGTAATTAAGGAACAATAATGACGTAGGAAGGTTCGCGGCAAGAATCGAGGAAGAAACGGCTTTGCGGGCAAACGCAGCGGGAAATGTGGAAAAGGATCGTCTGATGTAAGATTGTCTATTATTATACCTTTCCGGAAAGGGAATCGCGCCACAAACACAACGCATCGCTCTGCCATGACGTATGGGCTCCGGAACCGTTTCGAGCTCGTCTTGGGCCTCAAAACATCCGTTTTAGTTTTTCCCGTAATTTCGGGTTTTTTTTGTTTTTCCTAATTTTCGCACTAGAGTTTCTATTATCTATTTAAAGACTTTCTATGCTGTAACAAAAGGTATCTTTTAATAAAATAATTAATTTTGAGAGTTTTCTCTTCTCTGGTGGATTCTAGAACTTGTTCTTTTTTTTAGGATTAGCGCTTGCTAATCTTTTTGTGATTCCGACTACGTCAAATAATAACAACACATTTGTCTAGAGAATAATTTGAAAACTCTAATCCATGTATTTAAATTTACGTTCTCCAAATCAAATTTCAATATTTCCTTTTGCGGTTATAATTGTATCATGAGTGACATTATATTTGTTGCTTTTGACTCATATAACTCAACAAAAAAAGACTCGACACAAGAGGCATGTGAGTTAGAGATGAACAGATGGTGGCTACAAATTATGTTTTAACAAAATATTTTAGATTTGTCACAAATTTGTAAATTGTTATTCAATTTGACAAGTCAAGCTTACGAGGAAAAAATTATTTCCTCCATCTCATTTTAAATGACTCATTTGTCATTTCTTTTTGTCTCAAATTATTTGTCACTTTACAATACCAATACAACATTAATTACTTTTTTTCACTAATACTCTTATTTATTATATTTCAACACATAAAATTTTTCTACCAAGTGCAATTAATAAAAACATTTGAGTAAATAAAACATTTTATCATTGAAATCAGATCAACTAATCATTTTTTAAAGAATTGTACATACCTCAGATGGGATATTTAAAATGAGACAAAGAAAATACTTATTTTGAAGAGTGATATTGTTTTTCACACTAATACAACGAAAACAAAATTTCTATCGGGTTCTAGAATTATTCTATTCTAAATGCACATATTTTCATAATCGAATTTAATTAATGTCTTTTTTAAGACACACTTATGTTATACATTTGTTTTAGTTCAAACTTTTTCCTTTAAGATAGCCTATTATCGTAGAAAGAAAAGTAATTACTATTATGAATTCAAATCATTCAACCATTTTTTAATTTCGTTTGTTGCCTTGTGAATTTTATATATGCTAGTGTTACTTTTAATATTTTTTCAAGTTATTCTTTTATGACGTGACTAACACATTAGTGTCCATTTCCTTTCCTAGAATTCATACATCTAACTAACTATTATTATTTTGAGATGATATTTACAAATAAAACTATGTAAAATAAAATTGTAAATACAACTATTGTATTTGATTTGATATCTAAGTCATTACATTTATGCTATTAAGATACAAGGTTTGTTTAATAAGAATGTTATTTCACGAAACAAAATGAAAAATGAAACTTAGAGACTTATAAATTATATATATATATATATATATATATATATATATATAATTTCTAATGATTATTAATTTTGTGAAAATAAATTTCAAGATATCTGTACAACGCGCATGTTGAAATCTAGTGTTTATAAAAACATTGATTGTATTTGCCATATCACAATTTTTTATGAAAAGAAAAATTATAATATAGACTAAAAGTAGAAGAATCTAAAAAAATTTCATAGACTAATTAAAAAAAAATTACAAAAACTAAAACTATATAGAACCAAAAATAATATTAACTCATTTTAAAAAGGCATCGTAATTAATTATCAATACAAAATGGTTTAATGATAACAATAAATATTTTTAATGTGTTTTTTATAGATGGGATAATGTGTGAGAAACGATTATATACAAAATATAGAAGAAGAAAACAGACATGCTAATTGACACAATTATATAAATAATGATTTGGAAACAATTTTTTTAAGCTATAAATTTATAAAGAAAAAAAAATTGGGGGACATAATCTTAATCTAAGAAGAGAACAAAAATGAGCTACCTCTAATTAAGCAGATTGGCTGACCCTTGAACAAGTATTATATAACTTGATTTTCTTCTGCATATTCTTTTTCCTTGTATTAGAAATCAACTATGTAAAATGTCTTTCACGGACACTTGACAGTAGAATGATTATGAAAATATCTAATAGATGGTGCCTTATTTTCCTCTTCAGTATATCTCCTATGATATGTTTCCCAAGCATTTTTATCTTTAAATTTTTTTTGCAATATCTCAAAGTCATGAGCAATCCTAGGTTTTAAGTTATCATTAGTGACATTAACATTTTGATTGCCATAACCTTTGCTGATCTTTAACATTGCTCACCTCTAACACTGCATCACACCAATAACCTACAATATATATATATATATATATATATATATATATATATATATATATATATATATATATATATATATATATATATATATTGATGATCATCTGGTAGATGTGTTAGTTGAATTAGATAAGCTAGAACCAAAGACCTCATGAATTAAATTTTTAGGAGTATTTAGAGTTTGTGTAGCTTTGACATCGGATTACAGAAGAGTCTATTCTAATGGTTTTAGATTCCCTAAAATCAACTAAATCTGAGGCACAAGATTCATCACAATTATTGTCAACTTTTTCACATCCAAGGGAGAAAATTCTTGAATGTTGTGGATATGATCAACAAAATTAGAATTAACAACTCGATGAGTATTGTTACTCTAGATATTTTTGTTTGTACCTTCAATTACAATGATTTTAGGGACATACTTATCTACCAACTTCTCTACAATTGCAACATCTTCAACATAATGAGCTATTCCATGACCATTAAATTATTTTCAACATTTATCTATAGAATGCCCTCCAACCTTACAAAATTGATGTGGTAAAAAAAACCTTACTTGATCAAAAAGCAATGACAATTTTTCATAATGAGTGTAAACAAAATATGTATACCGGTCACGTTAAAAAAAGAATATTATCTCTCAACTTTTGTATCATGTCCAAATCAACCAAAACACCGGCAAATGTCCTAACACTTTTGAATCCAACACGAGTCTTTATGTTTCTTACCAAATATGGGTTGAAATCTTTCAACCAAGAGAAAATGCGAAGAAAACTCAGTTTCATATTCCAAGTTTCAATTGTCCGAGCACTTTATAATTATCAGGTAAAATATAAGAAAACACATAAAATTCTTTCGCGAGGGGAAGAATCTCCCATGAGCCAATTGCTTCCCATATTTTCAAAAGCTTTTTATGTAAAACCGACAACATGATGGATGTATCACTTATAGACATAATGACTCTACCACGAAAGGTATTTTTGCAGCTCGCCAAATTGATTTGGTATCCTTCCTTTGGAATTTGAATAGCGAGGGTAGACCCTTTGATACAGGGTTTTGGTAACTGGCTCAAAGAAATCATGCAAGAATTTTGGAGAGCTTGAATAAAAGATTTCAAGATGGATATTAGACGGCTAACTATCACGACTACGTTGGTTGGTTTTACAATGCTTGCAAGCATGAAGTCATAAAGCATGGACCACAGGGAGTGGTGAATGTCTCATGGCAGCCATTAATTGTGCAAAGATGCAACAACCAACGCCCACGACAAATATATATAAGAACACTTGAATCAAGCAAAACGTGAATCAATTAGAATAAGTGAAATCAAAACCAGCATATGAAATCAAGCACTAACAAGGTTCGTCACGAATCAGAAGCAGAAGTTGCAACCATGGAACGTCGCAAATTAGTAACAGAACTCGCAAACAAGGACCGTCCTGAATGCAACCAAAACACAGCTTATACAAATAAGAACTCAAGAGAAACAAATTTGAACCACCAAGAACATCAACGTGAGAGAAGCAGAGACATAACAAACCCTTAAAGAATTTGATTGATGGTCTTGTTGGGTTGATGTTTCTTCATTGAAAGAATATGAACTGTTATGCATATTTTGTTCTGGTTTGTAGTTGTGCAGGGCTGATACGGCTAGGAATTTTTTCGTCTAGGATTGATTGGAATAATAGGAGTAACCGCCTTTAATTTTAGTGTTCTTTTTACTACCAAATAAAACGCTGGATTATGAAAGTAACGCACACTGTTACCGATTTGGTAACTGTCAGCATTAAAGTCTAATTGCTCATGATGAGAGGAGTGAGTGTCTGCCATCAATGTTCTGCATGTATGCAAATGTAACAGATGTCAAGCCTCTCATACTCTAACGTGGCCTCAATTGTTTGTAAACATGAATCAGCTCCCTTAGCCGCATGTTGGTTAGCCTAGCACTGTTAGCTTTTTAACTGCTACTTGCGTAGTGTAAGATCCTTAAATTTAAAATAAATTATAGATTAATATCAAGTGTAATTTTGAAATATTTGTAAAATATTTAATATAGGTATATTTTTTATGTATATATATATATAAATATTTATTTTTGAGGTTGGATTAAAATTATTGAACGAAGGATAAATTAATTTAATTACGAGTAATTAAATATCGGGCAGTTAATTAAGATGTTATCTGTTAATTACGACGGGAGAAGTTAGTTACTTGATGGTCAAGTAATATTATAATATTAATATATGCATAGTAAATGAGGGCATGTGTATATATATGTGTTGTGTGTGAGGTGGCAAGGATGTATGTGTGTATATATATGTGAGCAAGTGAGAGGAAAGGAGAACAGAAATCAGTTTCCCCTCACCAGCCGTGTGCCTTCTTCTTCTTGTCATTCTGTTTGTGTGGGAGACAAAAAAAAAAAAAGGAATACTCAAAAGTCAAATTACTTGGAAATCCAAGCGTCGAAACAGAAAGTGCCAAGAAGGAAAGTCGTTCCTCTCATCGTTACGGTGTTAGAGAACCAACTTTGGTAGCGACGACGCGAGCGGGAGTTCCGCCGGCTTTTGTCGCGGTAACGTAAACGTGCAAGAAAACGTAACAAAGGTAAGGGGCACCTTCCAACTTTCTAGATTGTATTTAGGGCTGTAAATGCATGTGTGATGAATGAATATATATGATGTTCTGTTTTGAAAACGAAACTGCCTTGCATGTGGTTATGGATGATGAAAATGCATGTTGTTGGGTTGTTGTTGTTGTTCTGTGTTGTTTCTGCCTTGGTTGATGCATTGATGATGTTTCGTTGTTGTGTTGATGATTAGAATCATTTATATGTGTTGAGGATGTTCTGGGTTTTGTGGTTAAAGAAGCTGTGATTATGTTTTGGTGTTTGTGTTGGTTTTTCAAAGAAAAGAGTTTGAAACTGTGTTGAAGTTTTCTGGAAAATCTCACTGTTTTCCAAGGTGTATTCGAATACGGTACTAGTGTATTCGAATACATTCCTGTAAATTTCCAGTTTTTATTCAAATTTTGGATGTCGTATTCGAATACAAATACATGATTTTTGCTACTGTTTTAGCATCTGTATTCGGCTACGACCTTGTCGTATTCGAATACAGGATTGCAACTTTTGCTACTGACTTCGCATCTGTATTCGGCTATGACCCTGTCGTATTCGAATACAGAATTGTTGATTTTGTCATTGTTTTCGCATCTGTATTTGGCTACGACAACCTCGTATTCGAATACATAAATGCTGATTTTTCCACTGTTTTAGCATCTGTATTCGACTACAAGGATACTGTATTCGAATACAGATTGATTGTTTTCAAAAACTCTATTTTAAACATTGGTTTATGCACTTAATGAGTTGGGAAACATTTGGAAGGTATATGACAAACTTATATGAAGTTTTTGAGATGGTTTGAGGTGGTGATGGAGTGTCTAGATTCCAGATTGCATACTGTTCTCAATGAAGAGGAAACAGAGCATGTTCATGCATTGCATAGTCTGGTGGTGACCGCGATGAGTCACAAAGTTGATGCGGTGACCATGATGGTCGCGAAGTTAAGTAGTAACCATGATGGGTTATAGAGTAGTTCCGCGTGTATTAGACGGTCTATTCTATCCGGGGTTAGAATAGTTCCGCGTGTATTAGACGGTCCATTCTATCCGTGCGAGGATTTAATTTCTGTGTATTTGGCCTGTGAAAGGCTAATACGCGTAAATGTAGTGATTATGATGGGTTATAAAGTAGTTCCGCGTGTATTAGACGGTCTATTCTATCCAGCTTCAGAGTAGTTCCGCGTGTATTAGACGGTCTATTCTATCTGGGCTACATAATGGTTCCGCATGTATTAGACGGTCCATTCGATCTGAAAATCGTGCTGGCCCGTGAGAGATTGCACGTGTGCTGGTCCGTGAGAGACTGCACCTTGGTAATTCCAAGAGTTGAGTACATTAACATATACATATTGCATTGGGATGGTTGACCTGTGAGTCATGATTTGATATGAATTGATGACTGGAAATTGATGTGTGCAAGTATCTTATGAATTCTAAGTTTCTAATGAGTTGTGGTGATTGTTGATTGTATTTGTACTTGCAACATGACTTATATGTTAAACTGTTTGTTTTTCCAAAAATGTCAATGTCATACATTTTAATAAGTGGGCATACTTATTCATTCTTGTTGTCATAAGCATTGGAACATGCCATGAATATACTTGTTATTTTTGACATAAATGCTATGTGGTAATTGTCAATTTCGGTCAGTGACCCTTTACAATTATTGTGGAAAATTGGGTTTTGCCCTCAGATGATACCCGAACTCGTATCACCGACAGATACACTAATGACGGAGACGTCGTTAGTTTTCCTTGATCTTCACATACAGAGTAATTTGTGGACGAAGCAAAGGGACCGACAGTTGGGGGGAAGACGAGACTTGTAGAGGATGCGGTGGAAACCACTTGCTACTGTAGCTATAGGGCATGATCAGATCAGACTAGACTTTTTTGTATAGGGTCTAGTGTTAATGGTTGTACTTATTTATTTTGGGATGATTGTACATCTTTTTCGCACTCTGATAATGTTTTGTGGGTCCACGATACAGTTTTTGATGTATCTTTATTTTGGTATGTTTTGAAGATCAATTTTCCAAAACTAATTTACTCGGTTAAAGTTATGATGTAATTATTTAATTACGTTCGTCATTTGAATCACGACGTATTATTTTATGAAATGACTTAATTTTAATTTTATTTTAATTATCTTGATTTAATTCGAAAATTCTTTTATTTATTTGATTTTGGTTGGAAAAAAAAATACACTCGCGCTGTTTAAAACTCGAGGTGTTACACGCAGCAAGAAAATGAAAAATGCACACATGAATGAATGGTAAGACTTGTGTATTTCATAGATTGCCAATACTATTTATACATGAGTTATTCTTACACGTTCTAACTGCAATCTGACTAATTGATTGGTTAGTTAGTTAGTTACTACATTCAATTATTACCTTACTTGAATTACAAGTCATCTAATACTTTCCTTTAATTCAAGTATCTAGGTGATAGTACACCTAACATTTGTCTTAGCTCTTCAAATCTATTTGTCCTAAATGCTTTGGTTATTATGTTAGCAATTTGCACTTCAGTTCAACAATATATGAGTTTGAGCTTATTCCTCCCAAATAGATCTCTTAAGAAATGAAACATTATCTCTATATGCTTGCTCCTTCCATGAGATACAAGATTCTTTGCTAGATTTAAGGCTGAGATGTTGTCAATCATCAATGGCACTAGTTTGCATACCTCGATTCTCAATTCCTCCATAAAAGCTTCGAGCCACAAAGCTTGGCAAGCTGCTAGCAATGTATTCTGCTTCACATGATGATAAGGCTATGACTGACTACTTCTTTGAGCTCCAAGCAATTGAAGATTTCATGAATTTACATACATAGCCTGATGTAGTTCTTCTATCACTCTTATCTCCACACCAATCATAATCTAAATAACCAGTCAGATCTTCATCTATTGGCTTCAATTCTCTTGCAAACAAAATTTCATGTTCTAGTGTTCCTTGAATGTATCTCGTGATCCTCTTGGATGTAGCCCAATGAGTGTGCTTGAGATTCTCTATGAATCTGCTAATGACACCAACACTATAGCATAAGTCAGGTTTTGTGTTGCACAATTCCCTTAGGGATCCAACAACCTGTTTGAATAGGGTGGTATCAGCTAGCTTTTTTTTCCTAGCTTTGCATTGACTTCAATTGGAGTGATAGCAGAGTTGCAGCTAACCATGTTGTATCTCCTCAAGATTTCTCCAGCATATTTCCTTTGATGCATCACCAGCCCTTCTTTTGTTTTAGTAAATTCCATTCCCAGGAATAGGTCAGTTTTCCCAAGTCTGACATCTCTAATTCATTTTGAATTCCTCAATTTCTTTCATGTTGTTGTCAGTTACTAATAGGTCATCAACATATAGGCAAAGCGGGAGCATTGTTGGCCTTCCATCTTGTGTTTAATGTTTCACATAAACCCCATATTCTACTATGCATTTGATGAAGCCAATGTTGATTAGGAATGAGTCAATTCTTTTGTTCTAAGCTCTTGTGGCTTGCTTCAAGCCAGCCTTTCTCAATCTGAGCACCTTATTCTCCTTTCCTTTAATCACAAATCTTGGTGGCTGAGAATCATACACTCTTGATAAGGTTTATATTACCTTCTCCCGTTCCTCTTGGTCCTCTGTCAATAGAAGTTCATTATTTTTTCTATTTTATCTGCCATGGGGAATTATGAAGACACTTGTGCAATATGAAGGGATTGATTGAGCTACTGCTTTGATAAAAAAAAATTTCCTTGCTTTGATAAAAAAAAACCCATAAAATTAATTATATTCTTTAATATAATACAAAATTTATCAAATTTGTAACTCAAATATTCAAATAAACTCATATTTTCATTTTTTATTTGATGTTGTTAGAGATGGAATTTTAAAAATCAAATAAAGAATAAAAATATGAGTTTATTTGAATTTTTGAGTTACGAATTTGATTAAATTTGTATTATATTAAAGAATATAATTAATTTTATGGGTTTTGGTTGAAAATTTTGATGAATTTTTTGTAAAAAAAAAAAGATAATATTGTTCACATTTTAAAACATAAAAGATTAAATTGTCACTTAAAATTAAAATAAAGGACCAAATCGGGAAGAAAAAAAAAAGATAAAGGACTAAAACGTTAACTGAAATTAAGTTAATGGACCACGAGTGCTATTTAGCCTATTTAATTTTATGACAACTTAAAATATTAATTTAAATATTTTAATTAATATTATTAAACATTATTTTAATTTAAATTTAAAATAAAATTGAACATAAATTTTTAAACCATCTTCTTTTTGGTCAACTCCTACAATTGAATCTTTTGAAACGTTAAGCCATGATTGAATAAGAAGTGTATCTTCATCCATTGTGAATAAGTCTCAAGATTTTTTTCGACCACGACGTTCTTCTCCCTCTTCGAGCATAGTGTTTTTAACACCAACTTGAGTAGAAAATTGTAGAACTTAACAATTTGTCATAGACCCAATTGGTATTTCAGGTTCATAACAAGTAAACTCTCCACTTTAGTATTTATTTGATTTGAGGTCTATAAAACATATTGGAATTGGTTGGTGGTGATGGTAATTGAGAATTTTGAAACTTTGAGTATTCATTTAAGGTCTATAAAATATATTGGGATTGAAGTCACACATAGCATAAGAAATTGAAGTCACACATAGCATGATTCGGTTTATCCATGTTTCCACAATGCCCAATCCACCTGATCAAAAGTCTTGCTAATGTCAAGTTTAAGGGCCACCTCACCTTTAGATCCGCCATATTTATTTTTCATGCTATGAGTAATTTCAAACGCTGCAATAACATTATGTAAGATTGAACGACCACGAAAGAACGCAACTTACTCATCAAAAATATAATTTCAGAGGAAAGACTTGATCTGTTAGCGAGTACTTTAGACATAATTATCTATGCAACTTTGCACAACGATATAGGTCTCAAATCTTTGAGGGTTTCAGGATTATCAATCTTGTTTGTGAGAACAATATTTGTGTTGTTAAGTGAGGGAGCAAAAGCGCCATTCTCAATCCAAGAACACCAAGAGTTGAATCAAACAATATATTTTGTATGAATATTGGTAATTTATCTTTATATGTACAAAGTTGTTCATTTTTATTTTTCATTTTTTGATAAAATCGCTAACGAGGAGTATGAGTCCTTATTTTTAATTAATTTTGTATTGAAAAAAAATTAAAGTGACA
This sequence comes from Cicer cuneatum, assembly GCA_037974295.1. Lineage (NCBI taxonomy): Eukaryota > Viridiplantae > Streptophyta > Magnoliopsida > Fabales > Fabaceae > Cicer > Cicer cuneatum. Next base: position 10,924,087 of record JBBPBO010001984.1, read on the forward strand.
TGGATATTCTTTTTTATATAAATTAGGATTTTTGAAAAGCTAAAAATCTCAACTTGAAAAATAATAATTTGCAACCTAAAATTGAGTGTTTGTGTCCACCGGATTGTGTTTGTGTCTGTGCATATGTATAATGTGAGAGTAATATGAGTATCTATTTTTCAATCCCTTGAAAAATAATAGATTTAATTACACTATTAGTTCTTCTATTTTTATCAATTCATAACATTGATTTTTCTATTTTAAAATCCAACATTTTTTATTTTTAATTAAGATTTTTTAACTTAAAAATGACCCGATATATCCCTTAGCCAGTCCTAAGTGACATTTTGTGCATATAGTTTTTGAGTAGTGATAAGTGTACATCCATATATATTCCACTATTGGTGGTGATTGATAGTAAAAAATAAATTTTAAATAATAAATAAATTATTTTTATACATTCAATATTTTATTGAGGTGTCAAATGGATGTATCAAATATGAGGTGTACACCAAAAATTATACAAAGTTTTTTATACATGCATCGTGAATCATGAACATTGAATTGTTATGGTGGAGACACAAGTAAAAAAAAAGCTAAAATGTTGAATATGAGCTTCTGTTAAATTGAAAACTTTAATGCTATTGTATTATGTTAATCCATGAAGTTTGCTTATTTCCATCTACTTCTACTTCATTACTATATAGCTGATTTTATAATGTTAAGTGTCTCTCGTTGTCTACATTGGATCCTTAGTCTAGTAACCTATAGATTCATTTTATTTTTTATTTTTTATGTAAGCCTATAGATTCATTTTCAAAATTGAGAAGTAGTTTAATGACATCAAATTACAAGCAAAACAATATAAAAAAATGTCATGTAAAATGTTTGCTTGGCAGAAATGAACATAATTTTGTGTCACAAAATGGCTAGCCATATTTATAAAGTAAAACCGCTTTCTGCTCCAAATAGAAATTGACGAAGTGGTTTGGTTCATAAGTTACATGTGAACCTGTATGCATAAATAAAGTCCATTAATAATGCAATTCAATTGTAAACAAACATCACAAAAGCAACAAGAAGAATATCACAAAGCTAAGCTAAGAACAATGGGTCTTATCTAAATTTGGTTTAATTGTCAGAATTAAATCTAAAGGATTGCTATTGAATGTCCTTAAGGTTGCTTTGTTCAACATGAAAATACCAAAGACAAGTCAATAGATTTATACTACTATGTAATTTAAGCATAACACTTCCTATATTGGTCTTGAGAAGAAAACAAGCTAAAACTCAATTATATTTTCTTGAAACTTATGCCAAAAACCACACATTTGCACTATCAAAGTCAGGAGGTTGCATGGCAGGGGAGCGGAAGTTTGGATGGATTGCACATTTTCTGGCTCAATGTACTGAACTGTTATGCCTCTGAGTTGGAATTCTGAATTGTTATAAACTCTGCTTCTACATCTTCATCCTTATTTTTTGTAGCTTACATAATATAGGGAGTGAATGAACTGATCACAATTATAAATACAAAACAAAACACTTCAGAATTTCAAGGGTTGCAAACCTCCTTTGGCTAAAAGCCTCAATTTCCTCTCAAATGATTATATGCTTCCCTATCTTCCCCAAGTTACTCTTATCATACATTCCCTATTTGCTATTACTCAAGTAATAACTACCTAACAAAATTGAGTAATTAACCAATTAAGGGGCTGTTTATTTACACTATCATACAAACTAAGATATAATAATTCTAAAGATTCAAGATACATGGATGAAATGGGGAATTGCATCATGTGTTATTAGTGATTGAAATGGGAAAGAATTTACAATAAGTCATCAGAAAAGCAAATACTACATGGTATTAAACACTAGACAGTGAAATGCTAAGAACATAAAAATAAACTAAATGTTGCACATATGAGAATATTTTAGAATATATGAAAAATGTCTAGAGAAGTTTGTCTCGCTAACATCAAGTAAGTACCCAAAATTGTCTCTAGCTTTCGTGACTTTCATCAATTCAGTCATTTACTTAATTGATATTTCAAAGTAGTCTCGACTTTACATAACGTCGATCAATTTAGTCGTCTCAATTACTTAGTGCATGTTTCGATTATCTTTTTTAGAGTCAAAAGTGATTTTGAAAACTTATAATTGATTTTGTTATATTTAGGGATTTCATATTAAACTGATTTTGCCTATAGAAATAATTTTATCTAGAAACTACGATTTGTAGTTTTTGTTTCCAAACATAATTTTTAAGCTCAAAAGTATTTTTCAACCGACTTTTACGTGAATATATTTAATTATAAATCATTTTACCTTAAGCTCACCATTAACTAACATCAATTCAATCAAAATCATTTTTCATTCCGTAGAATCAATAACACACTTAACAGATTTTGGATATTTACTCCACTGTCATGTTATTTGGCAATCCCAATTCCCAAATGCAGTTCACTTTTCATCCATCATAATAAGTGGAAACAAACAAGGACAAACTTAATAGATTGAAAAATCAAGGAAATCAAAGAAAGAGAGGAGTTACCAAAATTGCTACCAACGATGCAATGCCAAGAGGGGCCATGTCTCCTATCAAACTCAGTCTTTATCTCCTCGGCAGTAACTGTATCCAGATTGTGGTTCTTCTCAAACACCTGATCAATGATATTCAAGAAAAGGTTAAGCCTTTATGAAAGTAGAGAGCATGAATATCAAAACCCAGAAACAGAATAAAAAAGGAAGAAACTAACAGTGACGGCGATATCAAAGGCCTCCCATTGCATTTCCTGAGTCATATCAGCATTGATGATGAAGATTTTCTTGGGCGGAACAGATGGTGGTGGTGGTGAATTATCTGTTGGATCTCCGGCATCAATGTTCTTCTTTTTGCCTCTGGTCATCTTCAATGAAATATTTCTAAAGTTTCAGTGGTACTGAAGTTTATCTCTCGATGTATATTTTGTGTCAGTGGTGTTATCCTTTTTTCTCTGGGTTTGTTACAACTTTTCTTATAGAGAGACACGTATATATAACTTGAGAGAGTGAGAACAAGACTCTTTCTAAACATTAACTTTAACTAACCTTCCCTGACTGGAGAAAAGCAAGTAGCAGTTATTAGAGGAACATGGCCAATGTGATAAAACTGTGATAATATAACACACACAAATAGAAAAATATTTTAAGAATTATTTCAATAATTCCATAAGATAAATAAAAACCATTATTTTTTTATGAAAACATTTGTGAAACACTATGGTAGATAAGATTTTAAAACTCATTTAATATAAAGTATTTAGATTTACATTTCTCTTTTTTTTTTTATTGAGTACTTATATTCCCACTAATCACGTTAGCTAAAACAAATTTGCAATAAGTCCAATTCAATCCATGTTTTTTTACTATTAGATTATTTTTTAGGAAGAAATCATTAGAGTTAAAATCATTATTTTATTTCAATAATAAAAAATAATTAAAAGGAATTATATCTTTTGAAATATCCAATAATTCTAATATATATACCCACTTAGAATGCTAGAATATATATCTCTATATATATACCATTTTTTTAGAGCGGTTTTTATTATGAATGGTCAACAACGATGGTGTAATTCTAAAACGGTTTTCTACATTGCAATGGAACTTCGACAGTATCTGGGCTGTTTAATTCTGTGGACTTAGTAGTTGATATTCTGCGTTGCACAATTTGGACAGTGCCGAGAAACGTCTTAAAGAGAGACCTAGTCTGCGACTCAACCTATTAATATCTTTGGTGACATTAATACCTTCTTTGTCTCACATTTTCTCTAATCAACGGAATTTTTTTGCAAGAAAGTTGAAAGTTGTTCTTCAATATTGAACCAAAGGATATAGGTATGAAGTTGACAATGAAACCCATTTTTCCGGTTCCTCATTTATCTTCTTAATTTCTCTTTTCCTCTGTATCATTTTTTAACAAATTTTAACTGATATATTACTATTGTTGTAGTTTCTATATCTAAAAAGCTTTTTCCCAAAATTGATGTTTGTAATGTCAGTGACAATTCACAATACAACACCCTCCTACGTAGGCATTCATAGGGCCATCTCCTTACTTCCGACGCAATTGATCCAAACAATTTTTCATAGTCTCGAGCTCATGTGTTGATGTGAACGAGAATGACTTCGAGAGCTGTCAACGGTGCTCAACACTGTTCAGATCAGGAGAAGATGAAGAAGATGTGTAAGATTAAAGAGATTTTGTTTTCGACGGTAGAAAGATGAAGAAGATGAAGCAAACTCCAATTTTAGTTCATTTGAAACATGTACTTATATATTGTTGAGTCACAAATGCGTCAGTTACAAATCTACAATGAAATAAAAGTGTAATTTATAATTAATTTTTATGAGTCTGGTTATTTGCTCATAAGAATTTTAACTACTCAAATTCTAGTTGGGATAATGTATTTGGAAGAGTTAAATATATACATGCAAATACAAACACGAAGTTGTTATGCTACTTTTTCATATATATATTTAGTTTTCTGGATCTTAATCTTGTTTGCGACGTTTGACTCATTTTAACGTGGTGTCATTTAATTCAAATTAATAGGTGTACACTTAAATTTAATTTTGGTGTCCTCAGAGTTGCAGCATTAGATATATATTTACTTTAGACACTTCAATTTTGATAAGCTTTATTGTACAACTTCAATTTTAAATTTTGTTATAATTACAAATATTTTATTATGTTATTATTTTGAATGATGTGACATTAAATGGATATTTGATTTTAGTAAATAAAAAATAAAAAATTATGATAGATTATTAGTATATATTTAGGGGGAAAAAATCATTATCTCTGGTTTTTTTCACACAAACATCATCAAACTTGGTTTTGAATCTTCTAATAAATCTTCCGCATGATTTTGACACTCATCGAATACTCCTGGAAATGGAATTCTCCAACATTGAAATCCCCACGCTTCAAAACCCTAAATCGAATCACAACAATACCCTTTCCAACCCCAAAATTCAATCCATCTCTCTCAACTCTCTCTTTGAACCACTTCCCCTCAACCACTTCAAATCTCATAACCAATTGCACTTTCTCATCATCAGAAACTCCTCACAACGCTTCCAATCTCGTTCGTTTCGACTCATTAATCGCCATCTTCAAAAACTACGGTTTTTCTGATTCTCAGATAAACTACATCGTTAAACAAGCACCCAATGTGCTTAAATTGGACCCCCACAAAAGGGTTTTGCCAAAGTTTGAATTTTTACACTCCAAAGGTGCTTCAAACTCTGAGATTGTGGAGTTAGTGAGTAGAAGCCCTAGAATTCTCTATTCAAGTCTTGAAAATAGCATAATCCCTACTTTTGAATTGGTAAGAAGCTTCCTTCCATCTAATGAGAAAGTTATTGAACGTATACTTAAATGTAGATTTTTCTTTGGTCATTATCATGTTATTAGGAATATTAAGATGTTGATTGATGATGGAGTTACTGACTCGAATATTAGATATTTGTTACTTAAAAGACCCTCTATACTACTGTCTTATGATATGAGGGATGCTTTGGATGAGGTTAAGGAAATGGGATTTGATGATCCTTCTAATGTGAATTTTTGTATAGCATTGTTAGCCAATAGGGCCATGTCAAAATCTCGGTGGGACGCGAAAGTTTTTGTCTTTAAGAAATGGGGTTGGTCTGATGAAATGGTTCTCGAAGCGTTTAGGAAGCGGCCCTTTTGTATGCTAGTGTCGACAGATAAAATTAATAAGGTTATGAGGTTTTGGGTGAAGGAATTGGGTTGGAACTCTTCGGCACTTGTTAAAAGGCCGGAGATTTTTTCGTATAGTTTGGAGAATAGGATCGTTCCGAGGGCTTGTGTTGTCTTGTATTTGATCTCGAAAGGTTTGATAGAAAATAATGTTGAGTTGTCTACCCCATTTGGTGTTAATGAAAAGGTGTTTCTTGAAAAGTATGTGGAACGTTTTAAGGAGGAAAGGTGTTATTTGTTAAAGCTATACCGGGAAAAAATGGATGTTCAAGAAATCAGGGAGGATAGTGCAGCATCTAGAAGTTATTGAATGGGTAACTTGTAAGCACAAATGTTGTGTAATTCAATATGTTTCTTCATCACATATTCAAGTAATTGTTGTTAACCCTGCCTAAGTTGCAATTGATTTAACTGAATTGTTTCATTATGATGGATTGGAACTTGGAGCCCTTGTTCATGGTTGCATTCTTCAATTCTCGTTATAATTGCGAACTTGTGATGTATATCAACTACTTGATGCTTTATAAATGACTGAAGCGTGAGTACAGATTCTTTTGAGGAATTAGAAATATATGAATGTCCATATTTCAGTTATTCCTTGTTGCTTGAATGTCAAGCAAAGACAAGATTGGAATGATTTAACTGTTGATTTCGTAAATGTTTAGCTGGGAAATGTAATTGGTGACTGCTGCAGCTGCTTTTTATGGAACCATTTGTTGTTGTAGTTTGTGTTCAGATAAGTGCATCTAAGAACATATTAACCAAGGATTAGTAGCTTACTTCCTTATTCAGTTATACAGTTCCTTCACTTCACCTTGTTTGATGAAAAAAATATGGGCTGTTGCAGTGATTTATATTACACTTTAGTGATAAAATCATGTTATTTTGGTAATTGAAAATTGACTGATGCCTTATTTTTTTAGATTCCATTATGATAAAAGCTTCAATCTGAATAATGATGTTTTATTTGGTTTATATGAGACCGTTGCTTTTTGGTGTGAAAGTAATGATGGTAGGGTAAAGAACTACAAAAAATTAGCAATGAGAGTTGTGTCTCACTTGTAGTGCTACTGAGTGTGAAAGAAATTAGAGCATATTTGATCAGGTCAATATTAAGAGAAGAAAGAAACTGCATAGAGCAACAAAGATTAAATGCTTGCCTTTGTTAAGTATAAGCTTTAACTTGAGATGATACAAAAGTTTAGAGAGTAAGGATATACCTATGATTCTACATGCTTATTTGATATAAAATTGGATGATGAAGGGATTATTTAAAAAAGGATCCATGCTCACTTGTTGCTTGATGGTGGCGTAATTCAAGACCATCTCATTGTTGCATATGCATTGTGATAGAATCATAGAAGCCATAAGAATTTACCTTTTAACTTCATGTGATTGAATTTTTTTCTTGGACTACATTGGTGAAGTTCAGTAGAGGTGCAAACATGTGGGCAGATTAAGGACTGCCAGTGGGAACCAAACTCTCAATGCACCACACCTTGTTGTGGAGATTATGACGGATGTCAGTTTGAGCTATAATCTCCCTGACAATTTGTTCATCATATTAGCATTTGTTTGTATTAGTTAATCTCTTGTTTCAATTGCAAAACTATTTGACGTCGCCTTTTGGTAGATGAAAAGAAAATCAGATGAAGGTAAACATTTATGAACCCTAACTTCTCTAAAACTATATGGCCTCTTTTAATTCCTAGTTGATCAATTGTATAGGACATGCTTGCACCAAATGTGCAAGGACCTCAATGGTTCTGAGTGGACTTATTGCAACTACAACTATGGTTCTGAGTCCTACACAACTTAATGACATATCTTATGGCCAGCAGGTGTTAATGTCATTCATGCCAACTCCGACCTTTGCACGAGAGGTCTGAGGTCTTGAAGTTGAAGTTGAATATGAAACACTTTTTTTGATAATTTATATTGATTTTATATGCACATGTTTTGTGATATGCTTTTGTATTAATGACTGGTGGAATTATATGCACATGTTTGGTGCAATCCTTTTTGTATTAATGTGGCTGAATTATATGACACTTTTTTGGGCTAATCTTTTGTATGAATGTTGTCGAATTATATGGCTATGCCTTAAGATTGTTTAGATTTTGGTTGACATTTGTGGTCCAGCCAGACATTTGGTTTAAGTTCTGGTATAAAATCTAGTTGTTATGGACAACCATTATGGTTGTATCGATCTGGTTTATAAAAAATTATGACTGGTTTGTCCAAAATTTTGGTTTTAGAAGTTCTTATTTAAAATATGGTTAAAATTTTGGTAAACCAATGTGGTTGTAAAAATATAGTTGTATAATTTTGGTTTGAAAAAAAGCTAGGTGTATCACAATCCAATAGTTCAACACAATCTGGTTGTGTGAACAAAAAATACTCATTCATTGATCAGCATACACACAAACCAATTTTGATTTTCGTATTACTTGAATTATTGCGCAAACTATACTATCTTACTTACATCAAACTAGTGTATTACTTGAATCCAAACTACCCTCTTATGGCATGTGAATCCAAACCATACACAACATTTGCATGACAAATATTGCAATTATAATTGTTCTAAACCTCTTGGGTTCAACTACCATAAAATCAAACTTGGAGTTAACTTCAGTCTTCCATATTCCATTTCTTCCATCTTCTCTTCCCACATTTGTTCGTTGCTATCTCTCAATAGCTCTTTTTGGCTTTAGTGTATGTGTTTCGGTTGATTAATTGTTTGCAAGTGATTCAATCAATTTATCAACCTACAATAACCATATACATCTTGCAAGCAAAGGGAAATCACTTCCAAATATTAAAAAATTGAAAATTTTATGAACTTAGATTCTCATTACCTTGTTTTGTTGATTGAGCAAGTGTAGAATGATTTTTCTCTATTAATTAATATGGATGGGTATGGGTCACACACCTTACAACCCTTCTACGTACCAATGCCACAATAAAGAAACATTGATGAGGAAGGTCTTTCAATTTTGTCCCTAAACATGTATCTTTTCATGTGGATTTAACTATCTTACACAACAGAATCCGTGGTGAAAGACAATGTCATGTGTGAGCTTTTTGATGAAGTTTACAAACTTGGTTAACAATATAAACTAAAGTAACTAACAAAAATAATAAATGGATGATTTATTTGTTATAGTTTGGATCTAGTATGAAAAAGTTTAATACCTTTAGGAACCAAATTGTGTTACGTGTCAATTTCTTTGTTGCTTGTTTATTTATATATATAAATTCATTTAACTTTTTTCTGTATTGGTATACGGCTCAATAATTACAAATATATTATCTAATATTTATCTAAAAAAGTAGGATATTATATAAAATATATAGTTACATTTTTTCTTTTTTGAACACATCATCCAAATGAATGCTATAATTGAGACTTAATATCAATCAATGCACTTATTACCATTTTTTGTTCTTTAATTTTCGTGCTACACATCAATTATATGACACAACAAATAAAAAAGTCTCTGCTCACCTTTTATATAATGCATCTATATTCAAGTTCTTTTCCTGTTTTTTTTTTTATATATTTTTATTATAAAAAGTATACACAACAAATGTTTGATATTAAAAAATTAGTTAGAATTTGTATTTATTAATAATATCTTTGACATATAAATAAAAATAATTATAATTTTTCACGTTGTTTTTTAGAGAAATGAGTTGTTAAAGATATTGTTGAAAGTACATATTATATACAAAACTAATATTTATTTATAATCTGTAAATGTAACAATTTTTATATTTTATAAATAAAAATAAGAATAATTATAATATATTATAAAAATCATGTACATGATAAATGTTTGTTAGTAAATAATTAGTTAAATAAATATTTTTTAATATCATCAACATAAAAATGAAAACAAATTATAATACACTCCGTCAGACAAATGTGGTCAATAAACTATTAGTATAATTTAGTATTTTTTATCGTTTTAAATAAAAATGAGTATAATTATAATATATTAATTATAATTTATTGTTAAAATTATATACGAGACAAATATTTGTCACTAAATATATCATTAGAATTAATTTTATTTTAATAACTTCGACATAAAAATGAGAATAATTATAAGACTCAGCTATAATTTTCATATGTCAACATTGGAACATATGAAACTTAATCAATAATGAAGCAATTGTAGCATAGACTCATGGGAAAACATATTGACATTAATCAATTAGTTTAATTTAGAATTTCTTAAATATCTTCAAAATATAAAGGAGAATAATTATAGTATACTAACTATAATATATTATTTAAATTATATACGGGACAAATGTTTGTTGATAAATATATCATTAAAATTAATTTTTTTTAATATCGTCTTCATAAAAATTAGATCAATTATAATACATTAACTATATTTTTTCACACATCAACTTTTTAACATTCTTTTTAAAGAAACAGTTGTAGCATACAATTTATATACGGAATAGATGTTTGTCACAAATAAATTAGTTTAATTTAGTTTATTCTAAAAATAAATAAGAATAAGTATAAAATACTAATTATAATTTATTATAAAAATTATATAGGAACAAATGTTTATCGCTAAATAATTATTTAAAATTAGTATTTTTTTAATATAGTCGATATAAAAATAAAAATAATTACAATACATTAACTATAATTTTTCACACACAATTTTTTTGACATTGTTTTTTTCTAAAAATAAGTTTTTAAAGAAAATTAATCCCAGCGAACAATTCATATAAGGGATAAATTATTCTCACTTATCAGTTAGTTTAATTTAGTCTTTTTTATATATTCTAAATTAAGATGTGAATAATTATAATATACTAAATATAATGAGAATCAATTATAGTACACTAACTATAGTTTTTCATGCTTTTATTTTTTTCACATTGTTTTTCTGAAAAAATGAATCACCAAAGAAGTCATTGAAGCGTACAATTCATAAATGGGACAAATATTTATCACTAAATAATTAGTTTAATTTAACATTTCTTTTTTTATTTTCTAAATAAAAATGAGAATAATTATATAATTATAATATACTAATTATAATTTATTATAAAAATCATATTCTCATATGTTTGTCACCAAATATTTTGATAGAATTAGTGTTTTTTTTTAATATTATCGGCATAAAAATGAGAGAAATTATAGTGTTATGACTCTAATTTTAACACATCAATGTTTTGACGTTATTTTTAGCTTTTATTAAAATGAGCCACTAAAAAAACAATTGTAGCTTATAATTTATACACAATCGTAATCAACTAGTTTAATTTAGTATTTTATGAATATCTTATAAATATAAGTTAGAATAACTATAACATACTAACTATAATATATTATAAAAATCATACACGGAACAAATATTTGTCACTAATTAAATATATTGCTAAAGATTTTGTCAACATAAAAATGAAAACACTTATAATATGCTAACTATAATTTTTTACACATCAATTTTTTTATGTTATGTTTATTAAAACGTGCCGCCAAAGAAACATACACAAAACAAATATTTGTTGCTAAACATTTTGTTAAATATTTTTTTGTCGACATAAAAACGAAAATAATTATAATACACTAATTACAATTATTTTACACATTATTTTTTTCTGATATTTTTTAAAACAAAGTCAATAAATAAGCGGTTGAAGTGTTCGATTTATACACGAGACAAATGATTCTCACAAACTAATTATTTTAATTTAGTATTTTTGTATATCTTCTAAATTAAAATATCAATAATTATTATAATATACTAACAGTAAAATCATACACATGACAAATATTTGTCACTAAAAATTAGTTAAAATTAATATTTTTTAATACCGTGACATAAAACTAAGAATAATTATAATACATTAATATAATTTTTATATCCTTCAATTTTTTACGTTGTTTTTATGAAAAATTACTCGCTAAAGAAACAGTTGGAACAAGCAATTGTTACACGAAACAAATGTTTATTGTTAATCAATTAGCTTTATTTAGTTCAAATTAGATATTTTTAAATAAAAATAGAATAATGATAATATATTAATTATAATTTATTATAAAAACTATATACATGACAAATGTTTATCATTAAATGTATAACTAGAATTAGTGTATTTGTAATAATACGAACATAAAAATAAGAACGATTATAATACACTAATTAAAATTTTTACAAAATAACTTTTTGATGTTGTTTTTATGAAAATGGGTCATCAAAAAAGCAATTGTAGCATATAATTCATATACGAGATAAATATTTGTAAGTCATCAATTAGTTTAATTTAGTATATTTTGAATGTTTTATAAATATAAACGATAATAATTATAATATCGTGGACATTAAGATGAGATCAATTATAACACTATAGTCTACTTGAATATTAACCAATTCAGTTAACTTTTAACAATTATATATTTTCTTTAGTAAAAAAAATTAAGTGTAATCTGTATTCTACTAATTGATTTATTGATTATAAATGAATTGGACTAAAAAGTTGAACATGTATTTCACTAGTTGGTTACTGAAAAAATGAAAAGAGGTAATAAAAAATTAAAATGAATTTAATATTAAATATGTGAAAATTAAGTAGTAGTTATTTTTATTTTTGACACAACGATGTAGTTTTTTAAGAGGTGGTAAAAAATTGGATAAATATCAACATAATAGAGTTATTAAGAAGAGATAAGAAGCGGTTTTGATAATTTTTTATTTAAAATCACTTATATCTTTTTGCTCTTCCTTTTTAATCCAAATAATTGTTTTACACTAAAACTAAAACTTGTGCTCTACACGAATACCTCGATGTTACTATACTTTTTAATAGATAATAATTAAAAAAATTAATTTGTTATTTAGCGGGAAACATTTGATACCATTGGACCATTTATAAAAATATTAAGTAAATGATATAAAAAATGTAAAGAATGTGTTGCATTGTTCCGAGAAAATTTACAAAGAAATTTTTAGTCCATCAACACAGTTCCCCGGTAAGGTTGCCACTGAGCGTGTGTGAGTGTTCTATTTGTATGTAAACACAATCATTCATTGATTCATTCATATGTTTTTCATTTCATATTCGAACCCTTTTCTCCATTTTCCACTTTTCAAATGTTGAGTCATACAGCTTTTCTATGTCTCAAAACCCTAACTTTCCCACCAACCTCAAAACATTATTATTACCCTTTTCTCCATCACTACGCCTCACCATTTTCTCTCCATTTCTGCACCAACACTTTCAATTCAACCTCTTTTGCAGTTTCATACCTCATCCACAATTTTGGCTTCTCCCCACTATTTGCAAACAAACTTTGCTCCACTTACAATGTTAAATTTAAGACCAACCAAAACCCTGATTCTGTTATCAGCTTCTTTAGAAATCAAGGTTTCTCTGATTCCCAACTACACAACATGATTACAAGAGCACCAGGGCTGCTTTCCTGCAACCCCTCCAAAAGGGTGTTGCCAAAGTTTCAATTTTTTCTCTCCAAAGGTGCTTCTAACTCTGAAATTGTTGACTTTGTGAGTAAGAATCCCATAGTCTTGTCGGTAAACCTTAATAATCACATAATCCCAACCTATGAATTGGTTTATAGATTCTTGCAATCTGACAAGGACGCTATCGCTTGTGCAATTCACCATCCAAAATTCTTTGGATCCAGACGTGTGCCATGTAACCTCAGATTGCTGATTGAGAATGGTGTGTCCGAAAGAAACATTACAAGGATGCTTCGGAATTGGTGTCGGGCATTATACACACATAATTTGCTGAAGTTGGTTGAGGAATTAAAGGATTTGGGGTTTAATCCTTCACAAACAGTTTTTGGTATAGCACTGCTTGCCAAAACATCTGTAACCAAACCCCGATGGAAAGAGAAAGTTGATGCCTTTAAGAAATGGGGTTGGTCTGATGAAGATGTTCTGGAAGCATTTAGAAAGCAGCCTCATTGTATGTTAACATCCATTGATAAAATTAATTTAGTGATGAGTTTTTGGGTCAATGAGTTGGGTTGGGATGCTATGGTCATTGCCAAAGTACCAAGAGTTTTTGGGGCCAGTCTGGAGAGAACGATTATACCAAGAGCGTCAGTTCTACAATATCTTCTAAAGAAAGGTTTGCGAAAAAAGAATGCAAGCTTAACTAAACCATTGATAATGGGCAATAAGTATTTCTTTGTCAGATATGTAAATTGTTATAAAGAGGAGTCATCTTATCTATTAAAGCTTTATGAAGAAAAACTGAATCAAGCACAGTCCAAGGATAAAGCAGGCATGTGATGAACAAATTTTCAGGTATTTTAGCCTTAATTTGTTACCATGTTTGGTATTCAACATGAATACTTTTTTCATACAGACTATGATTGTAGCTAGTTTAGCTAACTTGTTTCATTTCGTACCCGGATAAATGTTGGTTTTGTTTTGAGTGATATTTTTTTTAAAATCATGATGTATATCGGTTGTAATAATACCTAATAATTTGCCTGTAATATATGTAAAAAGTTGAACTTTTCTTGCATTTATGGGTATGGAATACCTTTTTGTGATAGAGTCATTTCTGATTTCTCCTTCCATGTTTGTTTAGTCCAATAATATATGGCATAAATTAAGCTATACCGAACTAGGTTCATAATTAAGTTATACTGAACTAGGTTGCTGAGTTTGAACTGATTTTAGGTTCCAGTTGCAATTGCAATTACTTTGCAAATCGCCAATACCAAAAATGCCAATAATTGTTGACATATGCAGTTGTAATAATGGTTGTGATACAATTGTGAAGAGGTCCCAAATCTCATTGTCAAGGCTATATACTTCAATAATTCAGAACACTATGCCGTTAGCATTATGCAACAATCTATCCTTATGGATATGGTAGAGTCAGGTTTGAATATCATAGTTCATAGGTATTATTTTAATTTATTTATGTATCCCGCCAATAAGACAGCCAGAAGTTTTGATTGAAGCAATAATATAAAAATAATTTGGGTCTTATACAACAAAATCATTTTTTGGATGTCACAAATAAGATGCGAGAAGCACCTTAATTGGATAGGATGAGGAAAAATAAAGAAAACCACAGTTGATATTTTTCATTTGATTTAAAGCAAATAAGCTTAGATTCAATTGGAATTATTTAAATTGCCTTGACCAAGTTATTTGATTTGCTGAACTTATCTTTTTGTATATCTTACTATTCCAACTATTCATAAGTATAAACTCATAATTGCAGGTTCACACAATTTCCATAATCCAGATGAAGGCTTAGGCTTTAGATTGATAAGTAATTCCACTGGATTCCTGAATAGGTTTCCTTTGGTTCTCTACACATCCTTATGTCTAGGGAATATTTATAGTATGTTTGATTTGGCGTCAGAGGCACCAAATGTGCGTTCAACAAAGCTATCCCTGCAATTTCACAGAAGCTAGAAAGCCAAGCTTCTTGAATGTGGAAAGTTTGCCGCGATTTTGGCTAAACGTGAAAGACACGCCATGCAACCAAACGAGCGCTTAGTGAAGTTTTCTATTACTGATGTACAATGAGATTAAAAAAAATTGTCTTCTTGGCCCACCAAGGTTCATTGTTTTATTTCATTCTTCAATTTTCTCTTTTCTTGCGAATAACATATTTTCCTTTTTATAAAAAATGGAAATGGATCCCATTGGCAGAAGAGTCATGATGTATTCTTTTTACAGACCGAGGTTTCTGGTTGATTGACATTCTGTTGAAAGAGTATGAGCATCATCATTTACTTTCATTTAAAGTTGAATGATAAGTTCTATAGTAGTATCATGCAGCTCATACTGCTGGATAAGTATATATATTCAAATAAAAACTATATACCCTAGTTGAATGTTTGTTTAAATGTGTGTCTCCATTTAGTTCTATATTATTCTTTTGTTGACACTATGTATATTTTTCTCACATGGCGTTTAAATGTTCACCCTGCTTGCCTAACAAAAATTTGGAGTGGTTATTTGCATTCCTTGGCCATGGTATGGGGAAACTATAAAGTTAAGCAGCCTTGGTGGAATGCTAACCAATATAATGGAGGTATAAGGGTGGGATGTAGCTCCTCCCCTATACAAATTTTTGTTAGTATATTGCTAGAACTATATAATTGTTTAAAATATTATAGTAATAATTTATAGAATTTTTACTAGTAAAAAAATTTGGTCCTCGTTGGATTGATTTATGGATTTGTCCCATGGGGTTTATGTTTATTATGTAGTTTATTATCTGTTTACTTTGTAAAAATACTTTTTATTTTGTATTTCTTAAATTTTTTAGCTAATTTTACTTGTTTTTTTTAAATAGTTAAAGTTAGTAATTAGTATAATCTAATGTTGTTTCTCCTTCACTCAAATTTGAATTCTAAGTTCTCTCATTCTTTAATTCTTTAACGCTCGGTTCAAGTCAGCTTCAAGTTCTCGCATTCTTTAACTCTTTAACACTCGGTAAAGTCAGTTTCAAGTTCTCTTATTCTTTAACGCACAGTTCAAATCAGCTCAGCTATCCATCCTACTATATTAATAAAGAGATAAGATATTATTTAAGTGAATACTTAGTCTATTTATATTAATAAAGAGATAAGATACTTTGAACAATTAGTCTATATTTCTAAAAATAATGAAAATATCAAAAAAATTGTTTTTAATATTTTTGAAATCTCTTCATTAATCAACATTTTTTTTCTTCATAGCAATGGTTTATTTCAATAATCTATCATCAAAATAAAATAAACACACAACATGTTTTCACAAAATAAATGACAATATAAAACTGTTTTTTTTACCTATTTTCAACACCACCAATTTGTTCTATTTTAAATGCAAGCAAAGATCATACATACTCACTCTGCACAAAGTACAATACATGTTACAACTTAAAAGAAAAATGGCAGCGCAAAAAAAAATAGTCAACGACTTTTATTTTTCTTTAAAATATCTAAAAAATAATTTATAAATTATTGAGTGTCAATTTTTTTTATAACTAACGAGTCTTTACATACCTTATCAATTTTTCACTTTAAATAAGCCAAATTTATATTATCCTACCCTTATTCTAAAGTAGCGAAATAAATTAAATATTTACATTACATACAAATAATTTGATCTTTTTACAAATTTATTTTAATTATTGATTCAATAAAATTTTACTTTTCATTTTACACCTACTTTTAAAACTCTTGACAAATAGTTTTGTCGTTTACTGTGATCATGCTAGATTCGAATGATTAATCTTTATAATTATACATAAAATAAAAAACAAATTAAAAAAAAAAACTTATACGCATCTTTACTTTGGCATTTTAATCTCAAATCATTTCCAACAAAAGTGTAGTTTTTATTTTTAATGACTTCTACTGATAGTGCACCACTAACTATATATATTTTTTTATTATTTTAAATAAATTGATTTAGGGCAATTTTATTTAGAGTTTAATTTATATACATCGATAATGTAAAATATCTACACATCACGACAATTCATATTTATTATTTTAAATATGATTATCATACAAATTAAATATTTTTTAATATCAAATGATTATGATTTGTAAAAAATATTTTACACTAACATTATATATAAATTAAATCTTTAATAATTACAATTATTCTTACGCGATGCATCTTTCCTAAAGTAACATAGTTAATTGTAATTTTGATCTCATACGAAAACATGTTCACCAAAATGGCTCTTTAGTTTTAGTCTTTCTCTCAAACGTTTGAATGCAAAAATTAAATAAAATATTTTAAATGACGTGACATATAATATAATAATATAAAATTTTCTAAATGAATTAATTATTTACATATTGTTAGTTAAATTATAAAAAGAAATAATTTCATAAGCTGAAAAATGAAGTTTGTAGAGAGTTCTTTTGAAAGTCATAAATATTAATTATTATGCATCATTAAATTATCATTTAAATTATGTCAGTATCACAATTTTTTTAGTACAACAATGTGAGAGAAAACTAAGACTTAGAATATTTTGAAGTAAGGAGATTAATTTCGTAAGTCTTGATAAAAATAGATGTCTAGATCGGCAGATGAGATCGTTTATGATCTGGATCGTTCAATTTTAAAAATTGATGTTTAGACGGCAGTAAATCCGGGTCGGAGCGAGAGTGTCTGAATTGTTTCCCTCCTCCTTCCTCTTGTTCAAAATACATTGTTACTCCTAAAAAATATTCAATTCATCATTCTATTGCGCTGTAGTTATGCCTAGGTAGTACAATCAATCATCAACTGCGAAATCAGTTTTTGAGGAATTCTTACTAAACATTGAATAGGTTCTCAACCTTACCAGTTTTTTTCAATTTCATTCAAAATGTTGACTACACATCGCCATAGATCCCTTCTCTATCTCAACGCTCTAACTTTCTCACTATCCCTAAAACCTAACCCTATTTTCTTACCATTTTCTCTCCATTTCTGCACCAACACTTCCGATTCTCCATCATTTGCAGTCTCCTACCTCATCCACAATTTTGGCTTCTCCACACAATTTGCAAACAAACTTTGCTCCACTTACAGAGTTAAATTTAGGACTGCCCAAAACCCTGATTCAGTTATCACTTTCTTTAGAAATCAAGGTTTCTCTGATTCCCAACTACGGGATACCATTGCAAAGGCACCATGGTTGCTTTCCTGCGATCCCATCAAAAGGGTGTTGCCAAAGTTTCAATTTTTTCTCTCCAAAGGTGCTTCTAACTCTGACATTGTTAACCTTGTTAGTAAGAACCCTATGCTCCTGTGTTCAAGTCTGGAGAATCAAATTGTCCCAACCTATGAATTGGCTTATAGATTCTTGCAATCTCATAAGGACACTATTGCTTGTGCACATGGAAATCCATGTTTCTTTGGACACAATCATATGCCAGGTAACGTCAAATTGTTGATTGAGAATGGAGTAACAGATTCAAACATTGCAAGATTGCTTCGGATGTGGAGCAAAGCATTCAAATCGAACACAACTGACACACTGAAGGTGGTGGAGGAATTAAAGGATATGGGGTTTAATCCTTCACAATCAATTTTCGCAATAGCAATGTCTGCCAAAGCATCTATAACCAAAGCCCGGTGGAAAGAGAAAGTTGATGCCTTTAAGAAATGGGGTTGGTCTGAAAAAGATGTTCTAGAAGCATTTAGACGGCAACCTCATTGTATGTTAACATCCATTAATAAAATAAATTTATTTATGAGTTTTTGGGTTAAGGAGTTGGGTTGGGATGCTCTGGTCATTGCCAAAACACCAAGGGTTTTGGCGGCCAGTCTGGAGAGAAGGATCAAACCAAGGGCCTCAGTTGTGCAATATCTTCTGAACAAAGGTTTGCTAGAAAAGAATGCAAGTTTAACTTATCCATTTTTAGTCGTTGATACTATGTTTCTTGACAAATATGTAAAACGTTTTAAGGAGGAGTCTTCTTATCTGTTAAAGCTTTATGAAGAAAAACTCAATCCTGCACATGCAGGGGACAAAACCGGCATGTCATGAACAAATTTTCAGGTATTTTAGCCTTAATTTGTTATCTCAGTTCCTTATTTGATTTGAATACTTTTTGGTCCAGACCATGATTATAGCTAGTTTAGCTAACTTGTGTCATTTCCTACTCTGACAAATGTTAGTTTTGTTTTGATTGAAGTGTTCTCAAAGTCGTGATTTACATCAGTCTTGATAATACCTAACAATAAGCTAGAATTCGAACTGCATGTATGTTTAGTCCAATAATCTATGGCATGAATTAAGCTCTGTTGCTGAATTCAAATTGATTTTAGGTTCCAGTTGCGATTGTATGTACATTGCAAATACGGAAAATGCAGATAATTGTGGACAAATGCACTTGTAATAATGGTCGCGGTACAATTGTGAAGAGCTCCCAAAACTCAATATTAAGGCTACACGTATGGTTGTGGACTGCAATTACTCAAAACACTATGCAATTAGCGTTATGCCATAGTCCATCCTTAGTTACACAGCACTTGACTTTTTGCTGCTTGTTATTTTTACCTTTTGGCCTACTGATACGGATATGGTAAAGTCGGGTTTAAATATCATAGGTCATAAGTATTATTTTGATTAATTGCCATTGGTATTTTGTCCATGTTCTGTATTTTGTATGACTACATCATTCACCTATAGGACAGAGGACAGCCAAAAGCTTCTGTTCAAAATTGAAGCAGTATAAAGAAAATTTTGGTCTTCTACAACAAAATCATTTTTCAGATGTTGCAAATAAGATGTGAGAAGCACTTTTAATTGGATAGGATTAGGAACAATAAAGAAAACCATAATTGATATGTTTCATTTGAACTTAAGCAAATAAAATTTGATTCAAATTTTAACTGTCTGTATGTGAAGAGGAGTGATGTATTCTTTTTACGGACAGAGGTTGCAGTTTCATTGACATTCTGCTGAAATAGTATCATCATCATCTATTTTCGTTGAAGTTGAATGTAAGTTCTATAGTAGCATCATCGAGCTCATACTGCTTGATAAGTATGTGTTCAAATATAAGTGATATACCTCTTAGGTGAAGGAACTTAACATATGGTTTAGAAGTTTACTATGATCTGCTAGTGCAGTAGTGCCGCCCAGTAGAGTTCACGTACTTTAAAAAATTGCTATATGGTCCATGGTTTAAACGTAAATGGTTTCCTGAAGTGAAAACTGCCAAAATTTTAAAAAATGCACCAGAAACTACATACATTTTAACAGTAATTTCTTTAGCCGGTGTCAAACTAGGGAAAGTACTTCCAAACCGGCATGATATAGAGGGTTCTAAATGACCAATTTTCTTTGTTTATTTTTTTCTCTATTCTGAGGTTCATTTTCCATCAAAATTGAAAACTAGAACCTTGGGCAAGATAGGGGGCGTGGTTGTGTCAATTTCGGTGAAAATTGTTAGGAAGAAAAATTTAGAGTTAGAAGGAATGACTATGTATATGTTAGTTAGGATTTTGAAAACTGTACGATTTTCCTTTACGGATGGATTGTTGACATGTGACTTGTAGTTCTGAGAATAGAAATGACACTATTTATGTTGTGTTATTACTTTGTGTGTGAATTCTTGAAAATGCTTCAGTGAACAAAATAATTGGAAGGTGAAGTTTTGTTTGAATGTTTTGATTAATGTAGTGAGTCTCTTATCTCTCCACTGTTATGCTAAAGCACATAACTAAGACTGTTACAAAAAACTGAAAAACCAAACTGCACTGAAACTGACCGAACCACTTCTTTGAGTTTACGAATCGAACCTAGGTTTCACACACAGTTCACTAACATGAACCAAACCTAAACTTCAAGAACCGAGCTGTAGAACACTCACTTATTCTCAACAGTTCAGTTTGAAATCAGAAAGAACCCTAAATCAATTTTCAATAAGCCTAAAACTGTTTATTATCTTTCTATAATTGTGAACCATCTTAATTTATTATTTTTCTACAATGTGAACCATCTTAACGAATCTTTCACCATATTTGTGAATCATCTTCAAATTCAAGAACCCTATATCGCAAGAACAACACTTCACAAATCATTTGCAAAAAAATTTCAGCAAGTTCAGAAGAACTCATTTCTGCAACGTCAAGGCTAGTTGTTCTGTTGTTCATTGTCTTTTTCTCTTTCTGTTAGTAGTTAGTGTAGATTTGTTTCAGTCTCTTATTTAACTATATGTTTCATAATGTAACACATTTACACAGAAGTTATCATGGTTTTGTTTCAATTGGAAACAACTGTGTTGTTTATTGATCTGAATTTGTGCTACAATCAATTAGTAACTACTGTTTTGATTTGTGGTCTAAACCTGTTATAGCATGTTTGATAATTGATAGAATAATATTTCTGTTTCATAGAACCTGGTAACCTGCTGTAACCTATCATAGCATGTTTGATCTGAACCTGACAAGTGGTTGATAAAATAATGTATGATACAAACAATTCGTATCATACAAAATCTACTATTTGACTATTTCTGTTGCTTAAAAGCATATTCTCAATTTTTGTCTCTAGTTAATGGTGGTAGAATTCATTTCAAGATGTCTTTGCCTTTGTTACTTCTCAGTTCTCATGATTTGGCCACACACACTCTTCTTTACAAAGAAAAACCTGAAATTGTGGCAAATTAGTAGTTATTTGATGTTTTTGTTAGTTATTTGATTCTGGTATGGGATGGTATTTTTCTCCTTGTTGCTTTCTCAGAAAGTCCTTCATATCATTTTTTTGCAGAG
Organism: Cicer cuneatum; assembly: GCA_037974295.1. Lineage (NCBI taxonomy): Eukaryota > Viridiplantae > Streptophyta > Magnoliopsida > Fabales > Fabaceae > Cicer > Cicer cuneatum. Next base: position 10,946,086 of record JBBPBO010001984.1, read on the forward strand.
ATAACATCTCAATAATTGTGCACACCTTGACGACAAAGACCTTGAAATAATTTAGGACCATGAACCTTGAAATAAGTTGCAAGAAAATCCCGTTTCGTATACAGGTACCAGCAGCAGAGCTGCAATACGCGGCAGAAAGAATTAGTCTCATCCATTTAGGAAGAATTACATGGCCCTCAATTTGATTATAAAGCTAGGAAGAATTATATGGTCTTCAATTTGATTATGAACAAATTGTACAAGTGTTTTTAACACGACACAGGCCACAGCAGAACATGTTTGAGTTGATTCTTCTAGCAGAACATGTTTGTATGAAATCTCTTTGCATATTTTGTAGCAGAGTTATGGGACAGAATTGCTTGAAATAAAATTGAATGGAAATCAGTTTTTGATTGCTTTATGGAGGTTGAACTTTACTGCTCACTGTGACGATTTTGATATTTAATTGTTGCCTTAAGAGAAGAATTAACAAAATAGTGTAATTTTGGAGTAGAAATTAAAGTTAAAAAAAACAGTTCAGTTCTCAAAACTCCAGCATCAGTTAAAAAATTGCAACAGTTAAGTTCGCATAAAAAACAGTTACATTCGCATAAAAAATAGACCCATGTAGTTTGAATTACTTAACCCGGTTCATCGACCTTAAAACCAGTTCAGACAAATAATGGACCGTTCAGTTCGGTTTTACTGAATTGTTTTTGCATTTGCGTTGGTTCAATTTTTTTCTTTCTTTATGGCTTTTCTGATAGGATTTTAAGGTAGAGGCTCTCTCCATGATGTAGGAGGGTTCACGGCCAGAATCGAGGAAGAAACGGCTTTGCGGACAAAAGCAGTAGAAAATGCGGAAAACGATCGTCCGGTGTCAGATTGTCTATTATTATACCTTTCCGAAAAGGGAATCGCGCCACGAACACAATTCATGGCTTTGCCATGATGTATGGGATCCAGAAACGTTTTGAGCTCGTCTTGGGCCTCAAAACAGCATTTTAGTTTTTCCCGTAATTTCGGGCTTTTTTGTTTTACCTAATTTTCGTACTAGGGTTTCTATTATCTATTTAAAGATTTTCTATGTTGTAACAAACGGTATCTTTTAATAAAATAATTAATTTTAAGAGTTTTCTCTTCTCTGGTGGGTTCCAGAACTTGTTCTTTTTTTAGGATTAGCGCTTGCTAACCCTTTGCGATTTCCGACTGCGTCGCAGTCGGAAATCGCAAAGGGTTAGCAAGCGCTAATCCTAAAAAGAATAAGTTCTGGAATCCACCAGAGAAGAGAAAAACTCTCAAAATTAATTATTTTATTAAAAAATATCTTTAGTTACAGCATAGAAGGTCTTTAAATAGATAATAGAAACCCTAGTACGAAAATTAGGTAAAACAGAAAAGCCCTAAATTAAAGGAAAAACTAAAGCGGTTGTAAAACAGAAAAGCCCGAAATTACGGGAAAAACTAAAACGGCTGTTTTGAGGCCCAAGACGAGCTCAAAACGGTTCTGGATCCTATACTTCATGGCAAAGCCATGAGTTGTGTTCGTGGCGCGATTCCCTTTTCGGAAAGGTATAATAATAGACAATCTGACACCGGACGATCGTTTTCTGCATTTTCTGCTGCTTTTGTCCGCAAAGCCGTTTCTTCCTCGATTCTGGCCGTGAACCCTCCTACATCAGTCTCCTCCACTTCTAAAGAACTCGACCCCGAGTTCATACCAGAATAAAAGTCAGCATCTTCATGGAACTCATAAATATCAGCCACATTAAAGGTATTGGAAATATTCATGGATCCCAGCAAGTCGATCACATAGGCGTTGTCATTGATCTTCTTCCGCACCTTGAAAGTTCCGTACTTGCGAAGCTGAAGCTTCTTGTAAGTGTCAACTGGGAACCTCTCCTTACGCAGGAACACCATCACATCATCTCCCACAGCAAAGACCTTGACTATTCTGCGCTTGTCAGCAGCGACTTTGTTCTTCAAGCCCAACAACCTCTAACTTCGCCTTGACAGCTTCCTTAACGGTTTGCACATCCTTGGCCACCACTGGGAAAAACCACTCAGTTTCCTTGAAGGTCTCAGTCAGGTCATGCTCATCCTGCGTCATAATAAGAAAACTGAACTTCTCCTTCCCTGTTTTTCTATTAAAACCAGAAACCAGAGCCATAGCTATCTTGTGCGTTCCCCAGGTGAACATCATCACATTATCTCTGCCTCTATACGTGATATCATTGTCATACTGCCAAGGTCGCCCCAGTAGGACATGACACACATCCATATTCATAACACCACACACTACCTCTTCCTTGTAATGCCTTCCGATGGAAATAGGCACCTTGCAAGTCTTCGTCACCTTGACCTGCGAACCCTTACTCACCCAGCCCAAAGCATAAGGCTTGGCATGCAGTTCTGTCGGCAACTCTAGGTAGTCCACCAGCTTCTGGGATATCAAGTTCTCTGTACTCCCGTTATCCACGATTAGATTACACACCTTATTCTTAATAGAACAGTGTGTTCTAAAAAGATTCTTCCTTTGCCCCTCCTCCTTTGAAGACAACAGAACTCTCTGCAGCTTAAAATTCACCGCTTCTTCAGCTTCTTCTTCAGCGAACTCAACACCGTCATACTCGTTGCCTGCTTCCTCTTCCTCAGACTCCTCATTCAAGACTGCAGTCGTTCTCCTGGAAGGACAAACATTCGACTTGTGATCCTGCCCACCGCAACGGAAACGCTTATCTCCCGTCGGTTTCGCGTATGGGTTGGCTGACTTCTGGTTCGCTCTCTTGTTGGGCGTAGCACTACTGGTTCCACTGGTTCCTTTTGTCGAGGAGTTAGAATCCTTAACAACAACACTCTTATCCTCATCACCAGCAACTTCAGAATTACCCTGCGAAGTGAATTTGCGAAAAGATGAGAAATTTCTGGGGGATTTCTCCATCAGTTCCGCTTTCAAGGCTAGTGTAGAGGCCTCTGTCACGGTCCAGACAGTCTGCAGACCCATCTTCTCCTGTATCGACCCCTTCAAGCCATTAATATAGCGAGTCACCTTCTGACCCTCAATTTCCCCTAGTTCGTTGCGTTCTGAGAAACGCAGGAACTCTGCTGTATACTCGGTCACGCTCCTTCTACCCTGAAGCAATCGATATACATCTTGTACAGAATCTGCTCATAATCTTCAGGCAAGAAATGCTCCAGCATCAACTGTTTCATTCGCCTCCACGTTCTGATTGGCGCTTTCCTCTGGTGCTGCCTCTGAACAACAAGCTTATCCCACCACACAGCAGCAGTACTCTTCAATCGAATTGCCACCATCTTCACTTGCTTGTTTTCTGGCACACCCATCACGTCGAAGAACCGATCAACTTCAATCTGCCAATCCAGAAACTCTTCAACCCCCATAGTTCCATATAACAACGGGATGTCAGCCTTGACTCTGTAGTCGTTGCGATTCTGTTGATTATGAAAACCCTGATTCTCCTCCTGGACCTCTTCTTCGGAACTAGAGTCTGATTCAACACGAGCCTGCAAGCCTCCATGTGGACGCCTGGGCGGTTCGTCTCTCGTGCCTCTGTCCCTCCTATTATTGACGGCGTTCACTTGAACCGTCAAAGCCGCCACCTGAGTCGTCATCTGCGTAGTCAAAGCAGTAAGGGCCGCGGTAAAAGCCGCAGTGATACCCTCAATGTCTGCTCTTGTGACTGGTTGATCTCCCATGGCTGTTCAAGCTACAAAAAGAAACAGGAGAAAGCCTGCTCTGATGCCACCTGACAGTCGGAAATCGCAAAGGGTTAACAAGCGCTAATCCTAAAAAGAATAAGTTCTGGAATCCACCAGAGAAGAGAAAAACTCTCAAAATTAATTATTTTATTAAAAGATACCTTTTGTTACAGCATAGAAGGTATTTAAATAGATAATAGAAACCCTAGTACGAAAATTAAGTAAAACAGAAAAGCCCTAAATTAAAGGAAAAACTAAAGCGGCTGTAAAACAGAAAAGCCCGAAATTACGGGAAAAACTTAAACGGCTGTTTTGAGGCCCAAGACGAGCTCAAAACGGTTCTGGATCCCATACTTCATGGCAAAGCCATGAGTTGTGTTCGTGGCGCGATTCCCTTTTCGGAAAGGTATAATAATAGACAATCTGACACCGGACCGTTTTCCACATTTTCTGCTGCTTTTGTCCGCAAAGCCGTTTCTTCCTCGATTCTGGCCGTGAACCCTCCTACATCACTCCAACTTCCAGTACCCTCCTACATCACTCCAACTTCCAGTAGTTGAAACTGGTTGGAAAACACTATTGGAAGCATGATTTCGCTATTGTTTTTTGCACTACTTGTGAGGTCACATTTCACTGAATTTTAAACATTTCAAGTTTGTTGTTTGTTGCTTTTTGAGAATTTCCATTTGGAGCCTTCTTTACACTTTCCATTATCGTGACTTGTGATTTTGCATTTGTATCCCATTTCAATTGGCTATCTTCTAAAATTTTCTTCATACTTAAATCTCATCGGTGTATGATTCAACCATTTTTTTAGAGTTTTTCCTCAGCAAGCTGCCTATTGATTTTCGCCGAAGATTTTTTCTCAAAACCCATAAATTAAAAAAGGCATCTTTTAACTTCATATGTTAAACCTAGTAATTAAAAAAAATCTTTTAACTTCTTATTTGATATGGATTTTTATAAAGATTTAATTTTTAAGTTGATTGTGATTGTTGGCTCACTTGTTATCTTGGTTTAGCATTCATAGAGTAGATGCAACGCGAAAAATTAAGGGGATGTCTTGTTTTATGTTCTTTGTTGCGGTGTTGGTTGGTTTAACTGGTTGAAGAAGATAAGATACACATTGAAGCTAAAGGAAGAATAAGATTTTAGAACTTAGAAAAAAATTGTGATAAAAATAGGATTTGAAATTAACTCCATTCTTATTTGGTATTAATTTATTTTTACAGATAAATGTTAATATATCATGTTAATATATCATGTTAATATATCATGCTAGTATGTCTTAGAGCTTTTCTCTATCTTAAAAACCTAACTTTCTACCTCTGACATTGTTAACCTTGTCAGTTCGAACACCACAGTCGTTTCTGCAAGTTTGGACAAGCAAATAGTCCCAGCTTATGAATTGTATTATAGATTCTTGCAATCTCACAAAGACACTTTTGGTATGTTGAATTACAATCCAACTTGCTTTGGAGAATACTTTTTGTTATCTTGTTCTTTATTCTATTTGAATACTTTTTGGTACAGACTGTGATTGTAGTTAGTTAGGCAAATATGTTTCATTTCCTACTCGGACAAATGTTGGTTTTGTTTTGATCGATTATTTTTCCAAATCGTGATGTATATTAGTCTTAATAATACCTAATAATTTGCCAGTAAGTAATACATGTAAAAGTTGAAAATTTCTTGCTTGAGCATGGAATACTTTTTTGTAATAGTGTCTATCTCCTTCCATGTCTGTTTAGTCAAATAATCTATAGCATAAATTAAGCTATGCCAGACAAGGTTGCTGAATTCAAACTGATTTTAGGTTCCAATTGCAATTGTTGTTACTTTGCAAACACCACAAATTCAAATAATTGTGAACAAATGCACTTGAAATTATGGTTGCAGTACAATTATGAAGAACTCCCCAAACTCAATATTTAGGCTATACTTATGGTTGTCAACGGTAATTATTCAAAACACTATGCAATCACCATTATGCCACAGTCTGTCCTACATAGCACTTGAGTTTTTGCTGCTTGTTATTTTTACCTTTTGGCCTGCTGATATGGATATGGTAGAATTTGGAATCAAGTTTAAATGTCATAGTTCTTAAGTAATATTTTGATTAATTGCCATTGGCATTTTGTAGTTATTTGATTCTGGTATGGGATGGTATTATTCTCGTAGACACAGTTACGTGGTCCTTTCTTTTTTTTTTTTCTTTCTTTTCATGCATTTATAATGAGGCTGATGTGAATTATCAGGATACTAATCATTACATGCAAGAGTATCAGCCATAGATGATTGATATGTGTTGAACTGAGATTTAAATCTTTGTAGATGTTGGAAGCAACTTTTTGTTTTGTAAAAGATTATTTTGATGTTTTCCTATGACTACCTAATGTAAGAGGTGTACCTTCCAAAACTGATATGATGTGTGTTCGGCCTTATACCAATAACAAATCTTCATAATAGAAACTGTGACTGTTCAATTGTTCATTATTTCCTTTTTGGTATTGAGCATCTTCTTGGTCAATCTTGATTATTTAGTGGAAAGTCATTTATATCTTCTTTTTTTTTATTTCTTGCAGAGAAAACATCTCAGGAATGTGTTAACTTTGATGATGAAGACTTTGAAATAGTTTAGGATCATCAATCATGAACCTTGAAATTGTTGCAAGAAAATTTCGTATCGTATACGAGTATCAACAGCAGCAGCTGAGCTGCAATACGCCGCAGGAAGAATTACATGTGAGGGGAATTTCCAAAATATATTTGGAATTCTCTAATAGCTATATTACTGTAGCAAAATTAAATAACTTAATGTATCACTTGGTCAAGTAGTTGTAATGCTTGGGTTTAATGCATTTGTTAGCCATCGAAATAATCCATCTGTTAAGTTACCAAAGATTACAATCTTTTTCAAGATTTTTTTTTTCTTCACCAATTGGTATGAGTTTCTCTATAAATAGAGATACTTTAGAGGCATAAAGCTTAAGACAAAATTTATGTTACATGAGTCAAATTTCTCTCAAAAATATCTGAGTCATTTCTTCTTTTCTCTAGTTCACGAGAGTAAATGAAAGAACTTTATTCAGTAAAATATCATTGATCGATAGATTTGATGTGAATGTGCAATTCATTTTAAGAATTCCAAAGTATCCTAAAGGGAATTTGTCGGTTAACTGTTTGCATCCAATATATATAGATTAGTAGAGACGAATCGAACTTAAAGCTTAGTGTGATACACACGCTTTGAAATTTATTGTGCAACTTTCATCACCATTAGTTTCATCTTCTTGTTCAAGATTTGCAGCATACCCCCAACAAAGGATCCAACAATCTTTAGGTTTGATTTTTGATTTTAATTTATTTTTGAACAATGGTTATGCTTCTTTAAAGAAGATGAACAATCGCATGTTTATGACTACAGTGAAATATACATAATCAATTTATATTAATATATGATATATTTGATATTCATATATTAAGTTAAAGATAATATATTCGTATGAATTGTATGTTTTGTTGCCAACTTGCTAGCATAATTAATGATAATTATATTGTGGTTTATATATGCATGAATTTTGTTTGTTTGGATTTTGAAAATCATTTTATGCCTTGATTTTTATTAGTGGCATGGTATGAGTTTGACTCTTGATTGATATTTTGGTTTCAAGTCTTATATCTTAAAATTGTTGACAAAAAGAAACGCAAAAATTGCAATGAGAATATATTATAAAAATTATATTGGACTTTTTAATTTTGGAAACAAAATTGGCGTAAATGTTAATTACCATGGTCTTAGATCATAAAGTTTATATGGTTCTCAATTTCTATGATTTTATGAAATACTTATAATTGTAATACTGCAACGAATTCATGTTTTGATACTAACAAGTATTAGATGTTAACCAGCGCATTGTGCGGTAGAGTTTAATATATTATTGAGTATAAAATAATAATAATAATAATAATAATAATATGTAAATTAAAATTAATGTTATTTTTGTTTAAGAGTAAAATATACTAAAGCATTTATTGTTAAGAGGTAAATATATTTTTGAATAACTATAGATGCTAATTTTGAAGGAAAATGTAAAACCTTGTTATATAATATAATTCATGCAACATATATTAAAATATGATACTATTGATAAGATTTTGTAACTTTAGTAACGTGGTCCTTATGTTGAACATTTTTTTCTACTTAGAATTGGTTTATTCAAACTTTTTGTTTTCTTTAAAGTGTTTCTTCCAATGATATATTTGTTAAAGTTTAATATTTCTTTATCGTAAAAGTTATATATTTAACTATAATATGTTCTTCATTTATATGATTTATATTAGTTTGGAAACATTATATTTTTTAAATTTATGTACTTTTTGAAATTTTCAATTTTATAAATTAATCATGAAAATCATTTTATGTAAAAAATTGGTTAACATCAAACTAATCATGTGTATAGTGAAATAGGATAGTCCATTTCAATGAAAATGTAAATACAAATTCACAAAGAAGTGCATAGCCTTAACCAGTAGTAGTTGGATTTGAGTATATACCAAAAACTTGGATAAAGATTACATTTCCTAAGTTTTAGTCGAGTAATAGTTAATCTCGTCTTACTCAAAGTAATTGATAATAAAAAATGAATAACTTCACATATCTCTTAAAGTTTTCTTTATATACTCTAAAAGTTCATAATAACGTAGTAGAGAATAATTCTTGTATGAACACAAAAATTTAGACACACACATAAAAGAAAAAGAGTAGAAAAATAATAATTAAATAATGTATAATTTTAAAATAATTAAACAAAATATAATTTTTGTTTGTATGACCAAATAGAGTGTTCAAATTCTTGTGTCTACACAAGAAATACTTCTTAGTAGAACGGCTTGTCGTCATGACTCAATTAAAAAAATTAAGTATGTAAAGATGGAGAAATTTTAGTAAAGAAAACTTTGCCGATAAACTCTAAGTTGTAAAAATGAAATGCAAACTTTTGAAAAACTAATATTCAAACATTAAGTATGTAAATGATAAAGTGTGTCTTGGTGTGTACTATATCATTCATTCATTTGTTAAAAATAATGTTTATAATAGTATTCAAAACATTGCAACAATTTTTCGCATAGACAAATATAACTGATAGGTATATATGGAAGAAACACTACAACTCAAATTAAAAATTTCTTGAGGCTCAAAAGTCTTAAATAATATTAATAATATTTTTTAGATAGCAAAAATGTTATTTACACAAAACTCTCAAGGGAAATGAAAATTTGATACAAAAGAATACTTGGTGTGAAATTTATATTTAAAATTCAAGTTAATACTATAATCACACACCAATTCTATACCTAGTCTTTTTGAATATGAAGCAATTTCAATTACATTAACTATTGTTTAGTCTTTTGGATATAGAGCAATTTCAATTACATTAACTATTATTTCATTTAAATAATTAGAATATGAAATGAAATTTTCAAATAATTATTTGCCATGGTCAAGAAATATCAAGAGTGGGTTATAAAAAATTATAGACAAGAAGAGTTTGTTGATGTTTAAGACATGGGAAATTTCAAGTAGTGAAATGGTTAGAATCGTATTCTTCATCTTTATTTTATTTTGATTATGATAAGTGTTTTTTATTTGTATTTAAACTTCAAATTAATACTATAACTGCAAACCAATTTTATATCTAGTCTTTTAGATACGGAGCAGTTTCAATTACATTAGCTATTGTTTCATCTAAATAATTAGAATATTAAATGAAATTTTCAAATAATTATTTTCCATGGTCAAGAAATATCAAAAGTGGGTTATAAAAAATTATAGGCAAAAAGAGTTTGTTAATGTTTAAGACGTAGGAAATTTCAATTATAAAAAGAAAAAAAATGTTACAAAAGATACATTTAATAGCTTACGAAAATACTCACCTCTTATATATGGTATTCAACAATAATGACAATAAAGAAACAATGTTATTGAAACATTAGTGGATTAAGAATGTGTCACACGTTGAAAAGGGTATGACTTTGTTGCATTTTATAATGTCTTTATCAACTAGTAAGTGACTTGAACCAAATGCAAGAGGGTGGTTGAAAATCAACGGATGAATCTTTATGTGTGATAAACAATGCATTGAAGATAGTGAGTGAATTTTTCTTTTTTGTATAAGTTACTGAAATGAAAAGTTTGATAAGTAATCAAAGCCTTTAAGTGTATTGATTAGAGTTAAAGTTGTTAAATGTATGAAATAATTGTATTTGAATGAGCAAGTGAAGGGGTTTGATTTACCTTACATATTGGTGAAACAAAATATAATGGAAGCAAAACATGAAAGAAATAGTGTGATTTGGGAGGTGCCACATCATAATTTTTGTGAGTTGACAAATTTTAGAACATGTGGCATATATATAAATGAGTTGTCGCCGATAGAATTTGTGACTCAGATGTGATTTTATTAGCATTCATATGTTTGACTAATTATGCATGTTTTTGTACTAGTTTATTATAAAAGTAGTGTAAGTAACTTTCATAAATATCAAGTGGGGTTTTAATTGGTTCAAGCAATAAATTTTATTTAGAATGGATGATCTCATAGTATATGTGCATGATAGTATGAAAGTAATTGTTTCTTACTTGCGTTGATATTGAAAATGATTTGGATCTATTTTGAATTATTGTAAGTTGACATATGTTTATGGAAGAAACTAATAGAAAATCTTAATGATTATTTCATTGTTTATTTTCTAGTGTGATACTTATATGGATTTACCATAGAACATATTTAAATATGAAACTTGAATTAACAAATAAAATTCATGATGCATGTATTAGTTATAATATAATTATGAAGAAATGATTTCTTTAATAGAAACGAAATGAATTCTTATTTGTTAAGGAGTAGATGACTTACATGTTTGGGTTCACCTTATGATATTTGATTATGAGAAATTTTTTATGATCATGTTTTGTTAGCTTGTGGCAATATATATTTAATGCATTCATATTATATCCTGGACTTGGATATATTGAAAAAGGAATTAGAATTTTAAATTGAGATGTTTACTAAATATAGTAAAAGGTAGAATGACATAAAAGTTTGTGTGTTTGATAATTGAAAGACTGATTAATTGTATATGATAAAATGTCAAGAGATTAAATGGAAAAGTGTCATGGTTTGGTGATAGTTGACCAACACTATCAAGAACATAAAAGGTAATTGAATGGTTGATGTAAGTCATGACTTGTTCCAGACCTGATATATCATATGTTGTTGGAAGATTAAGTCGGAATACAAACAATCCAAGTAAAGAACATTGACAAGTTATTAATAAAATATTAAAATATTTGAAGGGAACAATTAACTATAGTTTAATCTATAGGGGATTCCTTCAGATTTGGAAGGATATATAGATGTTAGTTGGGTAAATTATGTTGATGATCATGCTTCCACAAATGGATGGATATTCAACCTTGGTAGACGTGCAGTTTCTTGGAGTTCAAAGAATCAAACTTGCATTGCCGACACCACAATGACTACATAATTTATTGTTCTAGTTGCAGATAGTAAAGATGCTAAATGGCTAAGAAATTTGTTGTATGAGATACCAATTTGGCCAACGTCAATGACATCAATATCCATACATTGTGATAGTTAATCCACACTATCAAAAGCATATGACCCAATATATAATAGAAAATCTAGACATATTGGTTTAAGACTTAGCTATGTAAAAGATTTAATGGAGTGATATCCATAGTGTTTGTAAGAACTGAAAAGAATCTTGCAGATCCTTTGATGAAAGGTCTGACAAAGGACATGGTGTTGAAGACATCATTAGGGATGTGATACAAGCTCATATCTAAATAATCATCAATGGTGAAAACGATCAACTCACACTTGAGTAACATCAAGCTTGTGTTTAATGATGAAAGTACACTATTAGAGTGATTGAAGTACTTAACAATAGATACATCCCAAAGGGTAAAAGTACTTGGACAATAAAATAAAAATGGTAGGATGAGGTCTCCTCTTAATGGACATATAGCATATATTTGTTGGAATATATAATTATGGGTGCGTTTTCGATATAGTCCACCTATATGAGAATGAAGTGGGTCGCTTCATAGAATTCAAGGGCTTGACTCTTAAATTCTCATGAAAATGATATGAGACACAAGACCTTATCAAATGTGTCATCTTTATAATTCCGTCAATGATACAGAGATTTCATGTGTGAGTTATGCACACGTGTTCTAATGAGTGGTTGGTTCAAAGCTTGTCTTCCAATCTATTCGGGGATAGGTGAAAACATAATTTACTAAGTAATGATTCAAATTGTGAGATACCTTTATCTGAAACCATGAGATTTCCAGAATAACAGATTTAGATATATTTTGAAAATGGTGGGGGATTGTGAGAGAAATTTCCAAAATATATTTGAATTTCTATGATAGATATATTAATGTAGCAAAATTAAATAATTTCATGTATCACTTGGTCAAATGGTTGTAATGCTTGAGTTTAATGCATCTATTAACCATCGAACCAATGCATCTGTTAAGTTACCAAAGATTACAATATTTTTCAAGAGTTGTTTTCTTTCACCAATTGGTATGAGTTTTTCTATAAATAGAGATACTTTAGAGACATAAAGCATAAGACAAAATTCGTATTACATGAGTCAAATTTCTATCAAAAATATCTCTGAGTCATTTCTTCTTTTCTCTAGTGCACGAGTGTAAATGAAAGAATTTTATTCTGTAAAATATCATTGATCGATAGACTTGAAGTGAACGTGCAATTCACTTCAAGGATTCCAAAGTATTTTAAAGGGAATTCTCCGATTAACCGTTTGCATCCACTATATATAGATTGATGGGGGCGAATCGAACCTAAAGTTCAGTGTAATACACACACTTTGAAATTATTGTGCAACTTTCATCATCATTAATTTCATCTTCTTCTTGTTCAAGATTTGCCACATACCCCCAACAAAAGATCCAATATTACATGACCCTCAATTTGACTATGAAGTTATGAAGAATTTATATGGTCTATAATTTGATTATGAACAACTTGTACAAGTGTTTTTAACAAGGCACATAGCTGAACATGTTTGTATGAAATATCTGCATTTTTTTTAAGCAGAATTACAGGACAGAGTTTCATAAGAAAACAATTACTTTTTCAACTATTCTTGATGAAAAATTGATGATACTTTTATTTACAAAGATAATATTTAGTTCTAAAGTAATGAAAATTCTGAAAAATTATTGTAAAACAAAAAATTTAAAAAATGACTTATCTTATACAAAAACATAAGATAAAGAAAGACAAATATAATTCAGGCTAAATAGCATCTGTGGTCCTTTAACTTAATTTCAGTTAACGTTTTAGTCTTTTATATTTTTTCTTTCCAATTTGGTCTTTCATTTTAATTTGAAGTGACAATTTGATCTTTTATGTTTTAAAATGTCAACAATATTATCCTTTTTTTTTACAAAAATTCATCAAAATTTTCAACAAAAACCCATAAAATTAATTATATTCTTTCATATAATACAAATTTCATCAGATTCATAACTCAAATCTTCAAATAAACTCATATTTTCATTCTTTATTTCACTTAAAATTAAAATAAATGACCAAATCGGAAAAAAAAAAGATAAAGGGACCACGAGTGCTATTTAACCTATAATTTATAAATACCATCCAAATTCTGGGGAACTAACTCTAGTTCTATTAATAATATAATAATATTACTTCTATATCACAATAACTGTCACATTTATACAAAAAAATATATTTAAATAAATGCATTTGAATTTTTAATATAATATTAATTAGACTAAAATATCTTTTTTTGTCTATTATCTTATACTTATATTCATTATAATCCAAGTGACATAATTATTGTCTCAATTAACATTTAAAATTCTTAAATTATTGATGGTTGATTTTAAATTATTGTTTTCACTTAGAATTTTGTCGAATAATACAACAATTTTAAGGATACCGATTTAGACAGTAGTTATGTCATCTCCATCAATTGTTAAAGTCAATTTTTTTTAATTGTATATTCAATATACTATGAGAAAATGACTAACACACTTTAAAAATATTAAAAATCAAAATAAATTTTAAAAACATAATAGACCAAAACAAATATTAGATAAAAGATAAATAATAAAAATATTTTTTTAATTTATTAATTATATTATTTAAAATAAATATTGACGTGTTTCATTAGTATTGCGTGTCACCATTATCTAATGTGATGTTGACACGTAACTCTTTCTATTTACATAAAAAATAATAGTGATGTATATACTTTATTGCCACATGATTCTTTTGTAACAATCATGATAACAAAACAAAGATATTTAATTTTGTGGAAACAAAAAGCAAAAAGATAATTTTACATAACCAAAAATTAAATATATATTTAAACTAAGGGTGGACAAAATTTGAAAACTGAACTGAATTGTTTGAAAATCGAATCGGTTTTCAGTTTTAAAAAACCGAACCAAACTGATTTTCAGTTTTAAAAAACCGAACCAAACTAGTTTTCAGTTCAAATTAAATGAACCGAACCGAACTAGTTTTAACTTTAATTTTTTTGTTCCTATAAGCCAAATTTTACATAATTACCCCTAATTATTTGTAAAAAAAATTCGGTTGTAGTTTTTTAACCAAAAACCAGTTCGGTTCAGTTTTTTGAACTGAAAACTAGTTCGGTTCAATTTTTTAGAACTGAAAACCGATTCGGTTTAGTTTCAATTTTAAAAAATCAATTCGAAAACCGGTTCGGTTCAGTTCAGTTCTACAGTTTAGTTCAAATTTTGATTTTTTCGAACACCCTAATTTAAACATAGGCAAATGCCACAATCAATTATAGATGAATGTATAGAAGTTACATAAAATTCTAATCATGATGAACAACACTTCAAAATATTAGTTAACAGTTTCTTAATACTTACAAATGAAACAATAATAATTTAATAGAAGTAAATTTGATAAAAATGAAAAAACTAATGAGTCCATCGATCAAAATTCAACTCATCTAACTTTCATGTTCCATTTTTAATAAAAAAAATGAGAAAAGTCTTTAACATATATGCTTGAGATTTGAACAATGTTTCGTTAAAGTTTCAATTTTTAAGTGACTTATTAAGCGATGAATCATATTTTATGGTGTGGTAGAATTTCCATTAAAAAAATATTGTATTTAGCATTTAAAGACAATTGTGTGAAGTTTGGAGTTTGCTCCCCTTCGTCATTCCTCTTGTTCAATACACAAAATAAAGCATCATATCACATCCTCTATTCTATTCTATTCTATTCTATCAACATTCTGATACGTGTTCTAACGATTTCACCTAATCAACATTGTAAGGTAGGATCTCATCCCCATTTCAGTTTTGTATTTTTTTCCTCTGCTCTTTCAAATAATGTTTACTTCACATCGTCACATAACCCTTCTCTATCTCAAACCCTTTACTTTTCCACCATTCCTAAACCCATTACCCTTTTCACTACATTTCTGCACCAACACATCATTTCCAGCTTCCTACCTCATACACAATTTTGGCTTTTCCCCACAATATGCAAACAAACTTTCCTCCTCTTACGGTCTTCGTTTCAAAACCCCCCAAAACCCTGACTCAGTTCTCAACTTCTTTAGAACCCAAGGTTTCTCTGATTCCCAATTACGCAACATGATTGCAAAGGGACCATGGCTTCTTTCCTGTGACCCCACCAAAAGGGTTTTGCCAAAGTTTCAATTTTTTCTCTCCAAAGGTACCTCTAACTCTGATCTTATTAACCTTATTAGTAAGAACCCCATGGTCCTTAGGGCTAGCTTGAACAAGCAAATAGTCCCAGCTTATGAATTGGTTTATAGATTCTTGCAATCTTACAATGACACTTTTGCTTTGTTGAATTACTATCCAAATTGCTTTGGTGAAAGTCGTGTCGTGTATAACATCAGATTGCTGATTGAGAATGGAGTACCAGACTCAAACATTGCGAATTTGCTTCGGCACCAGCTTAAGTTATTCAGCAGATATGACATAGCTATGTTGGTGGAGGAATTGAAGGATTTAGGGTTTAATCCTTCACAATCAATGTTCTCAATAGCATTGGCTGCCAAAACTTATGTAACCCAAACCCGGTGGAAAGAGAAGGTTGATACATTTAAGAAATGGGGTTGGTCTGATACAGATGTTATAGAAGCATTTAGAAAGCAGCCTCATTGTATGTTAACATCCATTGATAAAGTTAATTTATTTATGAGTTTTTGGGTCAATGAGTTGGGTTGGAATGCTCTGGCCATTGCCAAAACACCAAGGGTTTTGACGGCTAGTCTGGAGAGAAGGATCATACCAAGAGCATCAGTTGTGCAATATCTTCTGAATAAAGGTTTGCTAAAAAAGAATGCAAGCTTAACATCTCCATTTATACTCAACGATAAGTTGTTTCTTGAAAGATATATAAAGGGTTTTAAGGAGGAGGAATCTTATCTACTAAATCTTTATGAAGAAAAATTGAATCTTGTACACACCAGGGACAAGACTGGAATGTCATGAACAAAATATTAGGTATTTTACCCTTAATTTGTCATCTTGTTCCTTATTTGATTTGAATACTTACTCAGAACTTGATTGGAGTTAGTTTGAGCTAGTTTTTAGTTAACTTGTTTAATTTCATACTTGCACAAATGTTGCTTTTGTTTTGATTAATTTTCTTTTTCAAAATTTGTGATGTTTAGCAGTCTTAATGATACCTAATAATTGGTCAGTGATCAATGTAAAAGTTGATTTTTGTCTTGCACTTATGGACTGTGATAGTGTCCTTAATCTCTCCATGTTTGTTCAGTCTAATAATCTATTGCAAAAATTCGGCTTTACTGGAATAGGTTGCTGGTTTCAAAATGGTTCAAGTAGTGGTTGCAATTTACAAATGTGTTTATTTTGCAAATGCTGAAAGTGCAAATGATTGTGGACAAACAGTCATAACTATGGTAGTTGTGTAATTGTCAAGAGCTACTAAACCTTAGTATTAAGGCTGCAACTGTTGTTGTGAACTGTAATTATTCAAATCACTTTGCAGTTAGCATTATGGCATAGTTTATCCTTACGTAGTGTTTGATTTTGTCACATATTTGGCGATTACTGCTTGTTATTTTTACCTTTTGGCCTATGGATATGGTAGAGTCAGGTTTAAATATTATAGTTCATTGGTATTATTTTGATTAACTTCCATTGACATTTTTTCTATGTTGTGTGTTTTTTGTGACTACATTATGCATTGAGCAAAGGAATTGCTTGAACAATTTGTTCCCAGGTGGACATGTATGACCTGGTAGAGTATTCTCTGGTTGCAGTTAATTCTTTATTTAATCCTTTGATCTTTTACTCATGTGGCATTTAGTACTATTATTAAGTATTAAAACCAATAATTTACTTGTTTATGTACTTAAATTTCTTTTTACTCTGTTAAGGGAAGATTTTTTGAAGAATATCCCCTTTAAGGCAGAAGCTTCTGTTTGATGGAAGCAATATAAAGAGAATTTGGGTCCTATGCAACAAAATCATTTGTCAGATGATTCAAATAAGATGTGAAAAGCACTTTTAATTAGATATAGAAGGAAAAACAAAGAAAACAATAATTGATATATTTCATTTGATTTAAAGCAGATAAGATTTGAAATTATTTGAAGTACCTCTGACCAAGTTATTTGAATTGTTGTACTTATCTTTTGTTTGTATGTGTCTTACTACTATTCCAATTGGCACTATTAATAGAAACTCATTTTTGCAGGTTCACACAATTTCCTTGGGAAGGCTTAAGCTATAGATTGATAAGTAATTCTTCTGATTTGTAAATACTTTTTCTTGGGTTCTCTAAACATTGGCACTCCAAGGGAAGATTTAATGCAGTATCTATAAGTGATGTACATTGAGAATGAGATTCAACATTTTTGTTGTTTTCTTGAGCCAATAAGGCTAGTTGTCTTATTACATTTTTTTGATTTAGGAGAATATCTTATCCACCTCTTACATGTACTTTGTCTCTTTTGTTTTCAATACTATACTATCCTTTTATAGAAAAAGAAATGGAAGGTGAATCCTTGAAGGATTTTTTATTTTATTTTGCAGATCTCACTAGTGATATACAATGGATGGATATGATCTACTTTCATTGAAGTTGAATGATAAATTCTATTGTAGAAGGGATATAGCTCTCTCTAAGGTGAATGAACTTAACATACGGTTTTAGAAGTGAATCAAATCTATTACCAAATTCCTCCAATTATATTCCCCCTTTTCTAATTACTCCTCCTTCTTCAATCTTTGATTCTTTAAATATTATATTTTGTCCCAAAACTCAAAAATATATATTAATGAATTTTTTTTACTTAAATAAATGAAGGATAAAAAAGACTAAATATCTTTTTAAAACTAAAATTCATAACTACAAGTATGTAGTAGTTTTATCATATATTAATATAACAATATATTGTTTTTGTATTTGAGTTTCTTTAGTTGTTGTAATCAAATATAATTTGACTTTTTAAATTAAACAATTTAACTCTTTTAATATCATATAATAAAATACATATTTCTTTTATGCACTCGTACCTTAATATTTTTAAAATTGATGTATTCTCGTATTCATATTCTACCAAGTTACCCGTATCTATAATAACATTATATTTTGTCATAAACATTTTTTTAAGATAAAACAGCATGTAATGTCACACTGGTCGCGCATTTTTAGTATTCTACGTATCTTGTTAAACAAAAAATTTATTTTATGTATTAATTGATAAATATTTATTTCATATTTTTTTGTATGTATCAGTGTGAAATATTTATTTTGTGTTGTTTTTTTAATATTTATCAATGATAAATATTTGTCTCTTGTTTTTTTTATGCGTAAGTGGCAAATTTTTATCCCATAACTTTTTTATATTTATTCTATAAATTATTAAAATATAGACTTAATTCTCCAAAATCCAATTAACAAACAAGTCCTTGCAAAATGGGGCTAGTCTGATAAAGATATTGAGGAAGCATTTAGAAAGGAGCCTTGTATGTTAACATCCATTGATAAAATTAATTTAGTAATAAGCTTTTGGGTTGGGATGGTATGATAATATCTTCCTTGACAGATGTATAAAACGTTTTATACAGGAGTCATCTTGTTTATTCAAGATTTATGAAGAAAAATTAAATCTTGCACACACCGGGAACTAAACTGGCATGTCATCTTATGAATACTTCCTGCTACAGACCGTAATTGTAGCTAACTTAACATATGGTTTAGCAATTGAACCATAACTATTAGTCATTGGATATATTCATTCATGTTTTTAATGAACAACTAGGAGCTTTTACTATGACCTGCTAATGCTGCCCATTAGAGTTCACTTACATTCAAAAATTGCTATGTGGTCCCTTATTGAAGGTAAATGATGCATCTATACAAATACTATCTCTAGTCTTATATATAAAAAAAAAAAGTCAACAAAAGTTGATGCACTTGTATCTTAGACAAGTTTGTTTACTTATATCTAATTTAAAATTAAAAAATTTGAACTTTCCCAATCTTATATCAAATTGATATTTTCAAGTCAAGAAGAGACTTATTCAGTTAATCCATTGATGAGGTGCTTGGGCTACTCTCAGTTTTTTAGAAGTTGATATTTTAGCATCGCTTGTTTGCTAAGCTCATGACTTAGATTGATCTTAAAGTTGGAAAACCACTTGTGTTACTTCCTTTTCTTAAATAAATTATATTATGGTCACATGTTTTAGTAGAGAAACGTTGATTTGTGTTCAATTGAATTCAAAGCACTTGATAAAAAAACAGGACAACAAATATCATTGTAGCTTGAATTTCTTCTACTATAATTAATAAAATTCAACAATTTCAGGGTCTATTTTGAATATAATATTTTTCTACTTTCTAATAGTTCAAAAAAGTTGTGATACAATATAAACTCATTCATTTTAAAAAGGGAGTGAATTAATACTCATATCCAATATCCTTTATTCTTCACTGATAAATAAATTAAATTCTTAATCACCGTTAATTCTCTCGATCTATTTACTTACTCTATGATAATTTTTGAAATGTTACACTATTAAATGAATATTTTTATATCATATAGCATGGACTATGTAAGATAGTTCTGCTACCTCAACTCACATTAATAACAACATATAAAATAGATGAATTTGTAGACTCTTACAAGTAAAAGAAAAGCTAGATGAATTTTTTTTAACTGTGTAAATGAAAGAATTCTTTTTTTACTAAAAGAAAATGAATGAATTTTTAGTAAGAAATAAAAGTAACTTTTCTTGACCTCTGCCCTTCAAACCTACCTGTCGCCCCTCTCATCTCTTGAGTTATATTTCTCTTTTCTTGTTTAAGAGAGGGCGTTTAAATTCAATTTTTTTTTGTTCGAAATTAGAAATGCACTAGTAATTTGTTTATGCCTATAGTATATTCATCTTTTTCGACTATAATGATATTGCTATATTTTGAATTGATGAATAAAGATTTCTACGTTAAAAAAAAACTTTGCATTTTTAATTTTTTTATTTTATCTAAAGTGAACTTTAAATTTTTTCATTTTGAAAATTGTTTTTTTTTCCTCTATTAATTAATTCTTGAAATTTTTTTGATCTCTACCATTTTTTATGATATGAGACCTTATTAATGACATGAATATTTGTGGGTTGGATAAATATTCTCATTGTCATTATTGTTGTAATTAATTTTATTTATATATTAAAGTATTTAAAATAAATTTATTTTATTTTATTTATATATTAAAGTATTTAAAATAAATTTATTTTATTTTATTTATATATTAAAGTATTTAAAATAAATTTATTTTATTTATATATTAAAATATTTAAATTTTCAATTTCAATTTAAATTTTAAAATAAAATAATTAAATTTATTTATTTTATTTAACTTTTTTTAAATAATTTAAATTTTCCATATATTTATATAAACTTTTATTTGTTTTATTTTTGAAATTTAAATTTATTACATTTATAATATTATTTCATATTTATTTTATTTACACATTGAAAGTAAATTTATTTATGAATTAAAATATTTTAAATAAAAATTTAAACTTAAAAATATTTAAAATTTATTTTTTATCTAACAATAATTTAAAATTTTAAAATATTTAAATAAAAAATATTTAAATACTATTTTTTATTTTAAATATTTTAATAAATAAATAATAACATAAAAATTATTTTATTCAACTCACACATATTATTTAAATGTCATATTATTAATGAGAGTGTCGTATCATAAAAAATAATAAAATACCAAAAAATGCGATGAATTAATTAATAAGGTGACCAACAAATCGGTTTTTAAAAATTAAAAAAATTAAAAACAAAAACAAAAAATTCAATTTTGAGTAAAAGAGAAGACCAAGAATGTATTAATCTCCAGTAGAAAAACACAGAAATCATCTCCGGTCCCGTATGTCAAAACCAACTAATATGCGCCATGAAGTAATGTTTATCAAAGCTACAAACAACAAAGGTTATAATGTAATGTTATTCCTTTTCTCCCTTTCATATTTCAAATTCGATCCATTTTCTCCAATTTACAGTTGAATGATTCAACAGAACACTATCTAATTTATCATCATCATTGCTTTCAATTTTCACCCTAACAATCATCATGTTCAAGTTCAATAATTTGTGCCACAAAACCCTTCTCTACCTCAAGCCCTTAACTTTCTCACCAACATCCCAAAAACCATTACCATTTTCTCTCCATTTCTGTACCAACACTTCCAATTCATCATCATTTGCAGTTTCATACCTCATCCACAATTTTGGATTCTCCCCACAATTTGCAAACAAACTTTGCTCCACTTACAATGTTAAATTTAAGACTGCTCAAAAACCTGACTCTGTTCTCAGCTTCTTTACAAACCATGGTTTCTCAAAAACCCAATTACACAACATGATTACAAAGGCACCATGGCTTCTTTCCTGCAACCCCATCAAAAGGGTTTTGCCAAAGTTTCAATTTTTTCTCTCCAATGGTGCTTCTAACTCTGACATTGTTAACCTTCTCGGTAAGAACCCTACGGTCCTGCGTTCAAGTCTGGAGAATCAAATGGTCCCAACCTATGAATTGGCTTATAGATTCTTGCAATCTCACAAGGACACTATTGCTTGTGTAAATCAAAATTCATCTTTCTTTGGAGGCAGTGCTGTGCCACATAACATCTCATTGTTGATTGAGAATGGAGTGACTGATTCTAACATTGCAGCATTGCTTCGGAGACATAGTAGGTTATTCAGCAAACGTGACTTGTTGAAGGTGGTAGGGGAATTAAAGGATTTGGGGTTTAATCCTTCACAATCATTTTTCTCAATAGCATTTGTTGCCAAAGCATCTGTAAACAAAACCCGGTGGAAAGAGAAAGTTGATACCTTTAAGAAATGGGGTTGGTCTCATGAAGATGTTCTGGTAGCATTTAGAAAGCAACCTCATTGTATGTTAACCTCCATTGATAAAATTAATTTAGTGATGAGCTTTTGGGTCAATGAGTTGGGTTGGGATGCTATGGCCATTGCCAAAAGACCAAGGGTTTTGGGGGCTAGTCTGGAGAGAAAGATCATACCAAGAGCATCGGTTGTGCAATATCTTCTGAACAAAGGTTTGCTAAAAAATAATGCAAGCTTAACTTCTCCATTTGTACACAGTGATAAGTTGTTTCACGACAGATATATAAAACATTTTAAGGAGTCATCTTATCTACTAAAGCTTTATGAAGAAAAATTGAATCTTGCACACATTGGGGACAAAACTGACATGTCATGAACAAATTTAAGGTATTTCAGCAAATTTGTTTCATTTCTTACTCGGACAAAAGTTGGTTTTGTTTTGATAGATGTTTTCTAAAAATCATGATGTATATCAGTCTTAAAAATACTTGTGAAATTGCGAGTAATACTTGTAAAAGTTGAAATTTTATCGCATTTATTTGCATGGAATACTTTTTTGTAATAGTGTCATTTCTTCTTCCATGTTTGTTTAGTCCAATAATATATGGCATAAATTAAGCTATACTGGACTAGGTTGCTGAATTCGAACTGATTTTAAGTTCCAGTTGCAATTGTATGTACGTTGCAAATGCCAAAAATGCAAATAATCGTGGGCAAATGCACTAGTAATAATGTCACGGTAGTTACACAGCACTTGACTTTTGTTGCTTGTTATTCTTATGTTTTGGCTTACTGATATGGATATGGTAGAGTTGGGTTTAAATATCATAGTTCATAAGTATTATTTTGATTAACTGCGATTGGTATTTTGGCTATGTTCTGTATTTTATATGAATACATCATTCTCATCTATAAGACAGATAGAAGCTTCTGTTAGATTGAAGTAATATAAAGAAAATTTGGGGTCGTATACATCAAAATCAATTTTCAGATGTTACAAATAAGATGTGAGAAGCACTTTTGATTGGATAGGATAAGGAAAAATAAAGAAAACCATAATTGCTATGTGGCACCAAGTCGAGTTAACATTCTTTGAAAAATTGCTATTTGCTCCCTGATTGAATGTAAATTGTTGTGTCTGAAAACTACCAAAATTTTAAAAAATGCATCATTGGCGACATTGATCTGAACTGCAAGTTTCTTTGTCTTCTGCAGCAACATTGTAGATGTAGATGTTTCTTTCTTTCTTTCTTTCTTTCTTTCATGAAGCTCACACAAAGAACAAAGTTGGAGAGATAGTGCTATTGCTAAAATTTGGATGTATTTCATTTTTTTGAATGCTTAACATTGAACTCAAGGTTGCTTAAAAGTGATTTATTTTTTGAAAAATTATGTATAGCATAAGTTGTATTCTATTACAAATAACAAATTTGAATCATAAGTTACAGAAGTTGTATTCGATTAGAAATAACAAACTTCAATCATAAGTTACACAGTTATGAAAATATTAGAAACTTGTTTGTTTTTAGAAATTAGGAATTGAGCAATGCTTAATTGTCTAAGATAGTTAATACATTTGTGTGTTTATTTTAGTTTTCATGCATTGATGCTTCTTAATATTGAATCACTTCATAATTTTAATCCTAATTTGTAATTTCTGTTCTAAAAAATCAACCAAAATCTTCCAATGTTACTTCTATTTTTTTTATTTCCCTTTTTCTAATTAGTCCATTTCTTTGCAAACCGTCTATTAATTGGTTATCCATGCCCAAGGTCTTTTTGAGAACGATACTAGTGTTTTTTGTCAACCTGGTATTGCAAGTTTCGTTGAAAGGTGAATCTCATTTCTATTTCATCGTCACTATGCTGATGAACTTGAAGGGACAAGGTTGATAATTACTCATGACTCACAATCAAATAATGAGTTAACATGTTTAGAGCATGCTCAATTAGAGCATATTTTCAATCAAACATTTGTATATGGCTTATGTTAATACACACACACACATAAGTATTGATTTGCAAGGAAACCAAATTGATTAAAAGATCTTCAATGTCAAGTTATTTTATAAATTTGAGAAATAAATTGTCCAACACCTATAATGTATAGATTAACATAATGACTCATAAAATAACATTGTATGAATGAGGACAAAATTGATTTTGAATGTTATCAAGTAGCATTGGTTTTGCTTATATAATTGATTTAAAGTTAAGATTTGAAGCTTTTGGCATTAAATGTGATTTTTACGGTCGAATTTATTATTCAATTTATTTTCGTGTGAATGTATTCAAACATAAAATCTAGAGGCAAAATCTACAAATTTTAGTTTCTAGATAGAACCAATTTAACTTGGGAACAACCAAAGATGTAAAAATAATAATTCTATACTTCTTGAAACAATTTAGACACCTCCAAAAGTCAATTTTATTAAAATCATTTAAAATCAGTTTTTTGTCTTCCCATAACCAAATACACACTTAATCTTTTATCCTTTACTCAAATATCGTATCATTTAAAAAAATATATTTATTTTGATAATTTATCTTCTCAAAATTATACAAATCTTTACAAATCTATTCTTTTATTTGGTTCATCAACTACAAACAATCTTAATTTTCACTATATTCGCATTGAAAAAGAAAGAAGACCGAAAAATAACAACAGATTGAGTAATCCATGACACTCTCAATTTGGTCTTTAGATTGTCACGACCCGAAAATTAAACGCCGTGACCAGCGCACAGACTATACTCCTAGTCTGACGCCTATCAACTAACTTAACAATTAAACAAATAAATAGTTTTAAATAACCATTTCAAAAAAAATTAAATAATTTTTTCTCGAAATTTCGACAGAGTATCATGTGTAACTTCAACGTTCCCAATTTTATAAAATTTATGTTTAAACTTTTAACTCAGTCATATTTCAAAGAACATAATCTAAATATTTAATACATTTCTCAAAAGGTTTTTTAGACTCAAAATAGCTGCAAAATACATCACGACTCAACAAATTTTACAAAAGGACCCTCAATCAAAGAGACCTACCAAAACAATAAGTTGAGACTTGAATCTACTAACAGCTTGCTACTCAGCTGTCTAGGAATCTGAAGAAGAAGAAAAGAACAACATGAAGGGGTAAATCACAAAGATTTAGTGAGGAGACAACAACCACCAACAACTAGAAGGGAAACACAAAAAAGCACGAATAATTGTTTTACAATCTTGTGGCAATTATGTTAAACAATACTATCTGAGATATAAATAATTTTCAAATAAAGTATGCACATGATAAAATCATTAAACTTATAATTTAATAATTCAGATAGAAATATTTAAAATCCAATTCACAAAGAAGTGAAATCAAAATGAGCAACCTTAAAAATATCGTAGAAAATCAAACAAGTAAAAATATAAATTCTTGAGAACCAAGAGACAGTTTCATCTCATTGGTATCCCTTTCCCTGTAAGGGTGACATTTCTCTTAAAGGTGGCTCCATCTAACGGATAACTCTCTCCTCTCAGTCCCGCAACACATTATCACGAATCAATTAGGGAACTTACATATCATTGATAGCTCTATCCTCCTATGGATAACATCCCTCATAGGGGCAGCTTCATCTAAAGGGTAACTCTCCCTAATCAAAACAATGTAATTAGGTGCACCTATTGCCATTAATGATTTCATAATTATAACAACGATTTCCAAAACACATATTTAAAAATCATATCTCATTTCATTGTAACTCATAGAAAACATATTCAACTGTACAACAATTCGATATTTGAATGCTTTATAACTCCTAAATAAATCAAACTACAAACATATTATATAACAAAGAACATGAAAATAATTAAAGGACAAAATCGAGATAAATTCAAAGGTTGTATTTTCTCAATTTTTTAATAAATACTTTAACATAGAAAACGAGTAAAATAATAATTATAGCAAAATAAAAATATGTGATAATGATCGTTGTCTACTCACTACTACGAAGAATCGACTAAGTTTGTTCTTCAACAACTATCAGAGTAGCCAGCAGGACCTCAACTGACAAATCTAAGTATCAAAAAAATATTTCTCAAGATTTTAGAAAAATTATTCTAAAGTTTAGTTAACTCTAGAAAACCATAAAAATCCTTTAAATGTACTCTAAGCACAAAAAATAATATTTTTAAACAAAATTACATTTTTTCTAGAGATTCATTCTTAGCATTAGAGTTGTGTATTTACCCCAAAGAGTATCAATAAACACATTTCAAAAAATATACTCTTCTCATTCCTTAACTCGCCAACCCTATTCCCAAAATCCTAACCAAGAGCATTTATAAGAGTAAGAGAAGTTATGCTTTTTGAGATGTTAAATTCATTTGAAAGGTTGAGAGTTTAAGTGTGCAACTTGTGAGTGAGAAGAAGCAAGGAAAAAAAAGAAGAAAAAAATAAAAATAAAAATGGGGGGAAAGTTGACGTTGCCAGAGGGAGAAGAAAAAAAAGAAAGAGATAAAAGTGTAATGAATGTTTGATGTAATTTTGGTTTATTTATTTTAATTATATTATTATTATTAATATTTTTTTCTTTTAAAAGTGAAACAGTGCGTTTCAAAAATATAAATATTTTAATTTAATCATCGAATTTGTAAAATGTTTCTCAAATTTATTCTTTTAGTGAGTGGGATAAATTATAAAATTATGAATTTGTAAATTTGAGAAATAAATAGTCGAGTACCTCTATAATTTCTAGACTAACATAATGACTCAAAATGAAGTGGCTTAGTGTGATAAAATCTGGGACCAAACCGTTGAGACCTCGGTGCAAGTGTCTCAGGAGTGCTCATTTGCTGGATGGGTGGCGGCAAGCCTAGGTGGCTCGTGTTGGTAATGGTCATCATGTTGTATGTAAACTGACTATCAGAATCTACAAATGTAATATACATGCAATTTTTCCTCTCATCAAAATCATGTGGGCATTGCATATGTCTTAGAGATGATAATAGAAACTATAAATGCAACATTGGTTTTTCATGCAACTTGAGACATAACTAATGGTCAAATGGGCTCCACACTTTAGTCACAGTGTGGACTCCTCAAAGTTCAGGTTCTGTCAAGTGCAACATTGATGTAATTTTTACATTATAAAAATAAATAAAAAATATTAAAAGACTTAAAAATGACAATTCAAAAATTAAAGAGCTAAAATTATTTGAGTGTTTGAAGTTAAATCTCACATAACTAACATTCAATTGACTATCTATCTATCAAGAAAAATGTCACAAAGCAAAAACTTATTAAAAAAAATTGCAAAGACATATCATAATATTTTACACAACTTTTATGGTAAGATATAATAAAATGAATAATTCTCATTAAACTAGATTGATAATATATATTTATTAAACTCAACAACAAACACATAAAATATCACAATTTAAAGTTTACTATTGTTTCATTTCAAATCAACACATGAAAAAAAAAAATACACTTTTGATTTAACACTTTCGGTCACAAATCAATATAAATATTTAATTTTCATAAACTTAAAATTCAATCGAAAATCACTTTAAATTTATTAAAAATTGAATTGGTATGAAATATTATAGAGATAAATGTGTTTTTGTTGTTGTTAACTTGTAGTCATTTATGAACCCTCCGCGTAGCGCTGATTCGACGACGAAACCGCTAAAAACAATGCATCAGTGCAGATCAAGCACTTCCGATGCTCACCGCCGCCGTGAAGTCATCTGAGCTGCACTATGAATTCAGCGTTTTCTCCCTCCATCGCCGAGAGGAATAATTGAAGGTAACAAATACCCTTCCAATATTTGATATTACAAATTTGAAACCATTTTCTCCACTTTCCTAAACCCTAAACACTATCTAACTACTATTCATTTATCATCATTCTTTCTTTTCTTCAATTCAACAACGCTACATTGCTTTCAATTTTCACTCCAACAACATCAATCATCATGTTCATGTTCAAGTTCAATATATGGCACAATAGAACCATTCTCTATCTCAAGGGTTTAACTTCCGCACCAACATCACCTCTCTTTTCTCTGCATTTCTGCACCAACATTTCCGATTCATCATCATTTGCAGTTTCATACCTCATCCACAATTTTGGATTCTCCCCACAATTTGCAAACAAACTTTGCTCCACTTACAATGTTAAATTTAAGACTGCTCAAAAACCTGACTCTGTTCTCAGCTTCTTTAGAAATCAAGGCTTCTCTGATTCCCAACTACACAATATGATTGCAAAGGCACCATGGTTGCTTTCCTGCGACCCCATCAAAAGGGTGTTGCCAAAGTTTCAATTTTTTCTCTCCAAAGTTGCTTCTAACTCTGACATTGTTAACCTTGTTAGTAAGAACCCCATGGTCCTGTCTTATAGCTTGAAGAATCGAATAGTCCCAAACTATGAATTAGCTTATAGATTCTTGAAATCTGACAAGGAAACTATTTCGTGTACAATTTCCAATTCAGCTTTCCTTGGAAAAAATAACGTGCCACATAACATCAGATTGCTGATTGAGAATGGAGTAAAAGACTCGAACATTACGAGATTGCTTAGGACCCGGTGTCTGGCATTCCAGCGACATGACATGCTGAAGTTGGTGGAGGAATTAAAGGAGTTGGGTTTCAATCCTTCAAAAACAACTTTTGGTGTAGCATTGAATGCCAAAACAACTGTAACCAAAACCCGGTGGAAAGAGAAAGTTGATGCCTTTAAGAAATGGGGTTGGTCTGATCAAGATATTGTGAAAGCATTTAGAACGCAACCTAATTGTATGTTAGTATCTGTTGAAAAAATTAATTTATTGATGAGTTTTTGGGTCAATCAGTTGGGTTGGGATGCTATGGCCCTTGTCAAAGGATCCTCGGTTTTTTCATTAAGTTTGGAAAAAAGGATCATTCCAAGGGCCCAAGTAGTGCAATATCTTCTGAAGAAAGGTTTGCGAAAAAAGAATGCAGGCTTAATTTTTCCCTTTGTAGTGCCTGAGAAGTTGTTTCTTGATATGTTTATAAAACGTTTTGAGTCGTCCTCTTATCTATTAAAGCTGTATGAGGAAAACTCAATCTTGCTTAGACCAGGGACAAAACTTGCTTGTCATGATTAGATTTTCAGGTATTTTAACCTTAATATGTTATTCTTGTTCCATATTTGATTTGAGATTTGTTTGGCACAGACTGTGATTGGAGCTAGTTTAGCTTTGCTTACTTTGACAAATGTTGGTTTTGTTTTGATTGATGTTTCTTCAAAACCCTATTGTTTATCAGTCTTAGTAATATCAGATAATTTTCCTGTATTACATGTAAAAGTTGAATTTTCTTGCATTTATGGGCATGGAATACTTCTTTTTGGAGTGTCATTTCTCCTTCAATGTTTGTTTAGTCCAAAAATATATTGCATACGTTTAGATATACCAGAATTTGTTGTTGGATTTAAAATGGTTGTAAGTTGTAGTTGTAATCATGGACAAATACAGCCATAATTATGGCAGCTGTGCAATTGTGAAGGCCTCTCATACATCAATATCAATGCTGCAACTGTTGTTTAGGATTTGTGGACCATAATTATTTAAAATACTTACTCTTAGCATTATGCCAAAGTCAGGGAACGTCTTACATAGCACTTATGTTTTCTTACTGTCATCTTGCTTTGCTTGATATTTTTACCTGTTTGCCAACTTATGGTTGTTTGTTATTAAACTGTCATTGGCATTCTGTCCACGTTATGTGTTTTATGTGAGTATATTGTGTTAAACAACACAATACTTGAAAGCTTGTTCCGAGGTATACTTTGAGGAGATATTTTACTTAACCTCTTTTGGATATTGTCTTGTGTCATGGATATAGAGTAATTTCTGGATGCATTTAAGGTTATTTGACCTCTTACTAATTTTTGGCCGTTAGTACTGTTAAGTAGTAAACTAATAGCTTACTGCTAGAACTGGTATAACAGAATTAATAATATCACTAAATAACGATTCTTTTATTGATGGATTACAAGAAACACACCATAAACAATATTAGAGATAGGATGGTCTGTGGTTACAAATGGTTGCCTCCCAAGATATTCCAGAGTCTCAGTCTCTTCTTTCCAAGAATGAGAGAGCTTGGCCTCTCCTTCCCAATTTCTAATCAATAATCGCCTACTCCCTTTTGCAATTAATTCTCTATTTATGCTGCTTACATAAACATAACTGCCATAAGTTTTTATATAACTGCCATAACTTCTAATATTTACTAATAAGAGTTCTAACACTTACCTCCTATTTTGTTCTTGTTCTTACATTTTGTTCATTCGGAGAGGAGTTTGTTTTCAAGAATCTCACCTTTAATGCAAGAAGTTTTTTATTTAACTGAAGCAATATGTTTCATTTGATTTAAGGAAAATAAGAATTAAATTTATTTAAATTACCTTGACTGAGTTATTTAATATATCTTATTTATGTCTTACTATTTCCAACTATCAGTATACACTCTTATTGCGTATTCACTCAATTCCCTTAGAAAGGCTTGTGCTTTAGTTTTGTAAGTAATTCTTCTGAATGATCTTCCTTTGGTTCTATACACAGTGTAGTTTCTATTACTGATATTATACAACCTGGTTGTCTTCTAGAGCAAATAAGGCTCATTGTTTCTTTTTCCATTTAGGAGAATATCTTATCCACCTCTTAGATGTCATGTTCTTTTTCTATTTGTTTTCTATTAATATATTTGTCATTTTATATGTATGTGTTGGTTGGAATTTTGTGAACTTGCTGATTTTCCCTTTACGTTGATGATGCAGGGAACTTGACATGTGTTTCGGAAAATTCTTTAAAAAACAATCCAATTCCAATTCAATTCATCAAGAGTTGAAGGATTTACTTCTGATGGTGTTGAACAGACAGAACCCTCATCCTTCACCTCATACTTCTTAAAACTAAATTAATACTTACCTTTCTAAAGGATCGTCGGTTTTTTTGCCAAGGTTGGAAAAAAGGATCATCCAAGGGCCCCAAGTATTGCAATTTCTGCTGAAGAAAGGTTTGGGGAAAAATAATGCAAGCTTAATTTCTCCATTTGCAGTGCCTGAAAAGTTGTTTGCTGATATGTTTATAACACATTTTGAGGAGTCTTCTTATCTATTAAAGCTGTATGAGGAAAAACTCAATCTTGCATACACCAGGGACAAAACTTGCTTGTCATGATTAGATTTTCATGTATTTTAGCCTTACTATGTTATTATTGTTCCATGTTTGATTAGAAATTTGTTTGGTACAGAATGTGATTGGAGCTAGTTTAGTTTTGCTTACTTTTACAAATGTTGGTTTTGTTTTGATTGATATTTATTCAAAATCCTTTATCAGTCTTAACAGCATACAAATAAAAGTTGGTTTTCTTGCATTTATGGGCATGGAATACTTTTTGGAGTTTCATTTCTCTTTCCATCTTTGTTTAGTCCAAAATTCTATTGCATTCTTTGGGACTTTAGTATGATGCAGCTATTTGGATTAGAAGTTGTTATGATAGTTAGGGTTGTATATAGGAGTACGCTTTTCGAGGTTCTATCCTCCTTTTGAGTAGATGAAAATCTTTAGTGTGTGATTAATGTAACTTTAGCATGCAAACTTTTTTTTTTGGAGGTGTTGGATTTAAGGAATTAAGTTGTTATTATTAGATGTTTGATTATAATAGATAGAGTGAAGATGTATATTGGTCCTTGAGCCTTGCTTCCTTAGAAAAAAGAAAAATAAAGCAACTTTCAGTCTATGAAAAAAATAAAATAAAATAGGTCAATTCAGTTCTTGACTGAACCATTACAAAAAAAGGACAATTTAAGTTTCAACAATAATTAAAAAAAAAAACAATTTGGTCCTTGTCAATCATTAAAAAGAAAAGATTTAGTTTCTGTAAAAGAAAATGTCACTACATAACTTATTTTTCAACTAATCACTTTTTTTCTTCTTCTTTGGTATTCAAGCAATGATCATCTACAAAGATATATAATTGTAACTATGAATTAAGGAACAAGAATTTTGCCTTTAATTCATAGTTGGTGATATTCTTTTAGTACAATGATCATACATTGTTAATTTTAATAATTTTACACTGACGTCTAATAAAAAGTTATCATATTTCCATGTTATGTGATCAATTTCAAAATAACCATAAAAAAATGAGATAATGACATCAAATAAAAATTTACTATTTTGTCACGTTATCTTATTTTTTTTATAGTTATTTTGAAATTGATGTAAATAATTTTACACTAACCACGTATAATCTTTAATTCTATATATTTTTTAAATATGTTATGATTTTTTTGGAATTGTAAATATTTTAAAACTTTTAATATTGAAGTTAATATCAATGATATTTTTTAACTATAGTTTTTTTGAAATTGTGGATTGTTTTTTTAAAAAAAATGGATAAATTATAAACTTTTTTTTAGAGTTGGAAAATCGTTATTTAATTAAATAATCTTTAATATTAAATTACTTTGTTTAAATGCTAGAAAAGAAAAGAAATACAAATTATTTAAAGACTTTTTTGTGTTGTAAGGATGATGCTGTCTTTTTTTAATTATTACGAAGGATGAAATAATTTTGTTTTTAATTATTGTTAGATAGTTAATTGTCTTTTATGTAGTTACGTAGGAATTTAGTTAACCTAATTTTATTTTATTTTTCTAACGACGGGTTTTGCGGTTTTTATAAGGGACCCAACGGATCCATGTTCGCCGTGAAGATTGAATACTCACATAATCAAACTCACCATTTGGATTGGATTGGAGGTAACAAAAACTATTATTCAATTTTATTTCAAATTACATTTTCAAACCCTTTTCTCCCAAATCCAAAGCCTTCATGTTGAATATTCATCGTCATAGAGCTTTTCATTATATCAACTCAAACCCATTACCCTTTTCTCTGCATTTCTGCACCAACACTTCTCATTCAACCTCATTTCAAGTCTCATACCTCATACACAATTTTGGCTTCTCCCCTCAATTTGCAAACAAACTTTGCTCCTCTTACAGTGTACGTTTCAAGACCACCCAAAAGCCTGATTCAGTTCTTAACTTCTTTACAAACCATGGTTTCTCAAAAACCCAATTACACAACATGATTATAAAGGCACCATGGCTTCTTTCCTGCGATCCCATCAAAAGGGTTTTGCCAAAGTTTCAATTTTTTCTCTCCAAAGGTGCTTCTAACTCTGACATTGTTGACTTTGTTAGTAAGAACCCAAATGTCCTTTCTGCAAGCATGAAGAATCAAATGGTACCAAACTATGAATTGGCTTATGGGTTCTTGCAATCTCACAAAGACACTATTGCTTGTGTATATAATAGTCCAAATTTCTTTGGAGACACACGTGTGGCATCCAACATCAGATTACTGATTGAGAATGGAGTGGCAGAATCAAACATTACAAGATTGCTTAAGTCCCACTGTAGGATATTGCAGACATCTGACATGCTGAAGTTTGTGGAGGAATTAAAGGATTTAGGTTTCAATCCTTCAAAAACAACTTTTGGTGTAGCATTGAATGCCAAAACGACTGTAAACAAAACCCGGTGGAAAGAGAAAGTTGATGCCTTTAAGAAATGGGGTTGGTCTGATGAAGATGTTTTGGTAGCATTTAGAACTCAGCCTTACTGTATGTTAGTATCTATTGATAAAATTAATTTAGTGATGAATTTTTGGGTCAATCAGTTGGGTTGGGATGCTATGGCCCTTGTCAAAGGATCCCCAGTTTTTTTGTTAAGTTTGGAAAAAAGGACCATTCCAAGGGCCCAAGTAGTGCAATATCTGCTGAAGAAAGGTTTGCGAAAAAAGAATGCAAGCTTAATTTGTCCCTTTGTAGTGTCTGAGAAGTTGTTTCTTGATATGTTTATAACACGTTTTGAGGAGTCTTCTTATCTATTAAAGCTGTATGAGGAAAAACTCAATCTTGCTTAGACCAGGGACAAAACTTGCTTGGCATGATTAGATTTTCAGGTATTTTAACCTTAATATGTTATTCTTGTTCCATATTTGATTTGAGATTTGTTTGGCACAGACTGTGATTGAAGCTAGTTTAGCTTTGCTTACTTTGATAAATGTTGGTTTTGTTTTGATTGAATTTTCTTCAAAACCCTATTGTTTATCAGTCTTAGTAACATCAAATAATTTGCCTGTATTACATGTAAAAGTTGAACTTGCTTGAATTTATAGGCATGGAGTACTTCTATTTGGAGTGTCATTTCTCCTTCATTGTTTGTTTAGTCCAGAATTTGTTGGATTTAAAATGGTCTTAAGTTGTAGTTGTAATTGTAATTTTGCAAATTTCAAAAGTCAAAATAATCATGGACAAAACAGACATAATTATGGTAGTTGTGCAATTGCAAAGACCTCTCATACATCAATATTGTTGCTGCACTTGGGATTTTGGATTTGTGGACCACAATTATTCAAAGTACTTAGCAGTTAGCACCAGTGTTGTCAAATAGCCACTAGGGCTCCATAGCATAACGGAATTTGAACAAATTGCTATTGCTCCGCGTTGTTTAGTACAAAATGATGTCAAACTAGACTAGTGTGCTGCTATAGCATAGCGGAATTTGAACAAGCTGCTATTTTCCGTAATGTGCAATTGACAACACTGCATAGCACTTAACCTGTTGGTCAACTGATATGAATATTGTGGAGTCATGTTTAAATATCAGAGATTTTTTTAAAATTAAAGAAATGTATTGTGAAGGAAATTGGGGTCCTTCTATGCAACAAATAATTTTTCAAATGTTACAATTAAGATGTGTTGAGTGATTTCTTATGTCTTACTATTCCAATTATAGGTATAAACTCATTTCAGATTTACACAGTTTCCAGTGTAAGACTTGTGCTTCAGATTTGTATTTGTAAGTTACTCTTCCAGATAATTTTTCATTTGGTTCTCTACACATTGTTGCTTATATAGGAAAGGTTCAGTGTAGTTTCTCTAATATGCAATCTGGTTGCCTTCTTAAGCCACTAAGGTTCACTCAAGATATAGCCGATCAAAATGTGATACAACATCAAAACATGGTTCAGTGTTGTCGCGGAAAATAACAATTTGTTCAAATGTTGTTGCACTATAGTAGTACTATAGCCGCTATTTGACAGTATTTTGAATTATATCATGTATCACATAATGTTAACGGTTGGTTAAAATTTCACTACACTATAGTGTTATAACGCTGTTATAACCGCTATTTGACAACTTAAAGAAGCATATAGAGAAAGCACTCAAGTGCCACCTATTGAGCTAGCTAGGAGACATCAAGAGTTGAAGGTTTTGCTTCTGATGGTGCTGAGCAAACAGAACCCTCATCTTCCACCTCTTCTTAAACTTCATCTAAATTTTACCTTGTTTTTAAAAAATCTTGACAGTTGACAATGATGATATTTATTTTTCTTTTTGCCCGAAGACAATGATGATGCTTAGCACATGTTTTTAATGATGATATTTTTTTTTTCAATGCAAATCGGAGGGTTAAGACAATCAAGAAGTCCTATATGCCTCTCTTTCAGTTCAGATAATTTATACCCATCTTCATGCTTTTGTGTGTACATAAAGGCTAATAGAGATCATATTCAACCTATATTTACTTTTCAGATAATTTATACTCATATTCATGCTTTTGTGTGTGCAGAAAGGCTAATAGAGATGATATTCAAGCTTTATTTCGTTCTCGACTGAATTTATACTCATAAATGAAGTACATTTATATGGTGTTGAATACAAAGTCAATTTTTTCTATGTTCAAATAACATCATTTTTATAGTTAACATGTTTTTTTGATCTTTCAAGTGAATTATTTTTCTGATTTCTTATTGTGCTTTTTAGATGTCATTCATCAAGAGGGGATGCAAAATAAGAATCAAAACACATTCTTTAAATCAAATTCGTCCCTTTGTCTCAATCTGTTATCAAATGTATATTCACTTACTTTCAATTTATTCTCAACATTATCAACTTATGCCATTTGAGTTCCTATAAATACAAACAAAGGGACAAATTTGGTTAAAATTTTATAATTTTAATGATTATATTGAAATATCAATAACTTAAGGGACTTGATCGATATATTTCTACAAATTGAGAGTACAATTTGGTTATTTATTCCAATAATATATAATTGTGACCTAGAAAAATGTAAAGGAAAACATGAATAATGATGCAATTGAAAAGGTACTTATCAAGAAGTTACTCAAATCTTGCTGTAAAAAAGTTAACTCAAACCTTGCCCACCAAAACCAATTAGAAGAGGGTTTTGGCCAACATCATCGATATTCATGGAAGAAGATAAGGAGAGAATTGAAGGAGACATAGGAAAAAGAATGAGGCTTTAAAAAATTAGGGGTTTTACTATAAGGAGTGGGAGACTTTCGTTTTAGTTTACAACATTTGGCATATGACACATGGAGTTCAATAGGATGTTTAACAATCACGTTAGCAAGATACGTCAGCTTGTATAATTTTATAGGAAGAAAGTCAATATTTTGTCTCTAATTATGCTACTGGAGGATCTTGGAATTGGTCGAAGCTTTAACAATGGATTCCTTATAACATATGTTATAATATTGCTTCAATCAAACCTCCCTCAGTTGGCCAAGATGACTTCCATCTTTGGAATTGCACCTCAGATGAATTTTTCACATTAAAATCAACATATAATGTCATCAAGAATCCTAGAAACAGATCAGATCCAAAGCAATCCAACATTCACAAAAGTTTGTCAATGACAATGTCCTCAAAGAATTAAGGTTTTCCTATGCAAACTAACTCATGCTAAACTCCTTACTACTATTGAAAGAAAATCTTGTGGGTTGACAATGTGACATCAGATGATTTATGTCCAATATGTCATCAAGCTTCATAATTTGTTAAGAGATTGTGAAGATATAAAGGAATTTTGAACTCAATTCATCTATTCGGATCATTAGAGTAAAATTTTCAGTATTAGTTTACACAATTGGATTGAGTGAAATATCTCATCTACCAAAATTAGCATTAATGTGGATAATTGGCAAATCTTCTTTGATATTATATCCTATGAGATATGAAAAGTCCGAAATACCTTGGTTTTTTCAAAGAATCAATTTCTTCTAGGGAGTTGTATTTCAACATCACTAGTCAAGTTTCCCTTATTTTACAATAAAATAAAGATGGTAGAAATTCGATTATGGCTCATCCTCCATCCCTATTACAAGTTTGTTGGATTTCCCCTCCTCAGATATGTTCGATTATTTTAATGTAAATTTGTCTTTTTGAAAGTTCGCGCATCTGCCTTAAAGATTGATGTATTTAATTCAGGGTTGTCTTAAAGATTTTGGAAACTCTATTTTAATTTTAAAAATTGAGCCTAATAAAAAAAGTGCAATTTTAATAATTAAAAAAAATTGTAAAATAAATTTTAGTCTATATACACATATCAATCTAATGAGAATCTATACGTACTAATCTACATAATACATATTATGATAACATGTTATATTCACATATTATACTCAATCATACATTTTAGACATAAAGTATAAATATAAAATTTTGGATAATCTAAGTAAATAGTTTGACTTCAATTCATGGAGCCATAAACCACTTCTCTACTTCAACCCTGAACTTTCTCACCAATATCCCAAAACCCATTACCCCTTTCTCTGCATTTCTGCACTAATGCTTCTGATTCAACCTCATTTCAAGTCTCCTACCTAATACACAATTTTGGCTTCTCCCCGTAATTTGCAAACAAACTTTGTTGTTCCACTTACAAAGTTCGTTTCAAGACTGCCCAAAACCCTGACTCAGTTCTCACATTCTTTAGAAACCATGGTTTCTCAAACACCCAATTACACCACATGATTACAAAGGCACCATGGCTACTTTCCTGCGACCCCATCAAAAGGGTTTTGCCAAAGTTACAATTTTTTCTCTCCAATGGGGCCTCTAACTCTGACATTGTTGACTTTGTTAGTAAGAACCCAATGGTCCTTTCAGCAAGCATGAAGAATCAAATGGTCCCAAACTATGAATTGGTTTATAGATTTTTGAAATCTCACAAGGACACTATTGCTTGTGTATATAATAGTCCAAATTTCTTTGGAGACACACGTGTGGCATCCAACTTCAGATTACTGATTGAGAATGGAGTGGCAGACTCAAACATTGTAAGATTGCTTAAGACCCACTGTCGGACATTGCAGACACGTGACATGCTGAAGTTGGTGGAGGAATTAAAAGATTTGGTTTCGATCCTTCAAAAAACAACTTTTGGTGTAGCATTGAAGGCCAAAACGACTGTATACAAAACCCTGTGGAAAGAGAAAGTTGATGCTTTTAAGAAATGGGGTCAATCAGTTGGGTTGGGATGCTATGGCCCTTGTCAAAGGATCCTCAGTTATTACGTTAAGTTTGGAAAAAAGGATCATTCCAAGGGCCCAAGTAGTGCTATATTTACAAGTAAAAATTTATTAACACACGGGATAACTTATAAGGGTACTCCAATCCAATACCGCAAATATTAATGTACTGTGGCATTGGAAATGTAATGGAAGGGACTCTTGTCTTCTAGATGATGAATATATCTTGTTTATATAATTATATTTTTTTGTTATTTAGTTATTTAATCTTGAATGTGGTATATTGTCTTTGCAGAAATAATTTATGAAGGAGTTAGCTGTGAATTTGATTACTTGATTCAAAATTTTGGATCAACCATCTTTGGTTTTCTGTTGAACTATAATGTTAGGCACCCTGGTAGTGGAAAGTGTTTAATGGATGTGTGTTTGGAGGGAGTTCCAATAATACAATGTCCAAACTTGGTTCTCATGGATATTTTGGCTTCATAATCCCATTTGCTAAAATACAATCAGCAACAAACAATTTTTGATTAAGTCTACTATAGGGTCTGGTGGATTTGGCATGGATCAACAAGGGAGTACATAGAAATAATGAAGTTTACTGTCATGAAAGGTATGCCTGGAACCAAAAAGGGCCTTTCAGAATATCCAAAATTTGCCATCACCATCTTGTTTCACTAGTTGGTTTTGCAAAGAAAATTCACAAATGATACTTGTCTACATAGAAAGAAAAAAAAAAAGAATCACTTAAAAAGTATTTATATGAGATTTGTGACTGCTTTTCTACTTGCTTAGCTACAACACTTTCAAACTGCGGTATATTAGCCTTCAAACACGCGGCCAGAGCAAAGCTACAACTACAAGCTACTGTGAAAACTTCTTTCAAGTTTGCTGATAGGCAGACATAACTCAAACATTCCATTGGCTCCAATGCAAGAATGGTTGATGAAAGAATCAATCAGCAGATTTCAGAATCAAGAATGTTCATCAAATAGAATCACAGGCATTTGATACTCCTTTTGGCCAGACAACAACTTGTTTAACATTATGAAATACCGTTTTCAATTAGAGGGCATTGACACTAATTTCTGCAAGGCTGCAGCATGATTATAAAGAAAAAGTGAGCGGCAGTTGACAACTGATAACAATGATAAGTTACAAGCATAGTACCTGCAAATAGCTAAACTATCAGCAATTCTGATGTGAAAAAGATTATAGCTTGTGATATAAATGGGAAAAAGTTTATAAACTCGACAAAGGATTTCAGACTTCAAAAACATAGGAATCAGAGATTTTGAGATTAGCAAAGACAACTAAAAAAGGCACGACTAACAGTCTAACAACGATTATAAACTAGATAGGATCAAGAAACAAGTATTTAGTATTTTAACTAGAACAATTGAAGACTAGAAGCATCAAAGACTTAGTGTGAGAAGGTACGGAAAATGAATCTGCTTCAGGCATTTAGATTATAAATACTCAGTTTCTTATTCGAAAACACTTTTACATAATGTGTAGGTGAACCAAAAAAATATTATAAGCTCGTGATCATCAAGACAAGACAAATAGAAATACAGAAACTCAGATACCATTTGTTATTTTACAACAGTCAAAATGTTTGATTTTATGTTCGATTAAAGATTTTATAGCAAAATTAAGTTTACAATTTACAACAATCGTATAAAAGATTTAGGAAGGATACTACAGAATGTTGCAGAGGAAAAAAAGCATTGATTAACCAAAGAAGCCATTTTACAATAGCAAACTAACACACAATGACACAACAAAATTTTGTCCCATATCCTTTCCAATCAAAACAAAAGCTTTTCAGCCTTATAGGTGAGATTCTATACAAAATAAGCAACAGAAACTTTAGCTAAACTAGCTCCAATCACATTCTGTATTAAACATGTATTTGTTAGAGCACTCTATTTACTTACACTCAAAGTAATTGCAATAGACAACAAATTGAATTAGGAGAACTTAAAACTTCATTGAGTGTATAATGCCTTATATAGTTACATACACTAAGACAATTCTAACTCACTATGATTACAAATTAATTATCTGTAAACAACTAACTACTTATTGGTTAGTTAAGTTGGATACAACACTCATTCAACATAATACTTGAATTACAAGTTAACTCAACTGACAGTATTCAAATCAAGTAAGGAACAACAATAAAAACATACAAAGGCTAAAAATACCTGAATATTTGATCATGACATGCAAGTTTTGTCCCTGGTGCATGCAAGATTGAGTTTTTCCTCATACAACTTTAATAGATAAGAAGACTCCTCAAAACGTTTTATAAACATATCAAGAAACACCTTCTCAGGGACTACAAATGGACAAGTTAAGCTTGCATTCTTCTTTCTCAAACCTTTATCGAGAAGATATTGCACAACTGCAGACCTTGGAATGATCCTTTTTTCCAAATTTAACGAAAGAACTGATGGTGTTTTGACAATGGCCATAGCATCCCAACCCAACTGATTGACCCAAAAGCTCATCACTAAATTAATTTTATCAATGGATACTAACATACAATGAGGCTGCGTTCTAAATGCTGCCAGAACATCTTCATCAGACCATCCCCATTTCTTAAAGGTGTCGATTTTCTCTTTCCACAGGGTTTTGCTTATAGTTGTTTTGGCAAGCAATGCGATACCAAAAGTTGTTTTTGAAGGATTAAAACCCAAATCCTTCAATTCCTCCACCAACTTCAGCATGTCACGTGTGTAGAATATCCGACACCGGATCTTAAGCAATCTTGCAATGTTTGAGTCTGCCACTCCATTCTCAGTCAGTAATCTGATGTTAGATGCCACACGTCTGTCTCCAAAGAAAGTTGAATTTTTATATGTGCAAGCAATAGTGTCCTTGTGAGATTGCAAGAATCTATAAGCCAATTCATAAGTTGGGACTATTTGATTCTCCAGACTTGAACACAGCACCATAGGGTTCATATTGACAAGGTTAACAATGTCAGAGGTAGAAGCACCTTTAGAGAGAAAAAATTGAAACTTTGGCAACACCCTTTTGATGGGGTTGCAGGAAAGCAGCCATGGTGCTTTTGCAATGATATGGCGTAGTTGGGAATCAGAGAAACCTTGATTTCTAAAGAAGCTGATAACAGAATCAGGGTTTTGGTTGGTCTTAAATTTAACACTGTAAATGGAGCAAAGTTTGTTTGCAAATAGTGGGGAGAAGCCAAAATTGTGGATGAGGTATGAAACTGCAAAAGAGGTTGAATCGAAAGTGTTGGTACAGAAATGGAGAGAAAATGGTAATGGGTTTTGGGATGTTGGTGAGAAAGTTAAGGGCTTGGAGTAGAGAAAGGTTTTGTGGCACAAAGTATTGAACTTGAACATGATGATTGTTAGGGTGAAAATTGAAAGAAAGAACGATGATAAATTAGATAGTGTTAAGTTGAATCGTTCAAGTATAAATTGGAGAAAATGGGGTTTGAAAAAAAAAAATGGAAAGGGATGAATATGAACAATACCTCCAATAGTCCAGTCTATACCTCCCGGTGGTTGAGAGCGACAATGGTGGCTTCACGGTGACGGTGGCTCGCGGGAGATGATTAATGGGTAAGATACGTTCAATCAACAATCGGCGGAGGGTTCAAATATAATAAAAAGGAGTTGGCAACAAATATTCCTCCACCCAAGGTGTCTTTGGTTAAATGGTGCAATAAATTTTAAAATATTTTTTTAGTTGGGTTGGTTTTCTTTTATTTTTCTTCTTCAAATTCTTCATAATGGAAATAGAATAAAATGAGTTCTACAA
Source organism: Cicer cuneatum (assembly GCA_037974295.1). Lineage (NCBI taxonomy): Eukaryota > Viridiplantae > Streptophyta > Magnoliopsida > Fabales > Fabaceae > Cicer > Cicer cuneatum. The sequence continues at coordinate 10,988,477 of JBBPBO010001984.1, forward strand.
AAAAAATTTGACTCTTGGTCTTCTCTCCTTAAAAAAATGAATTAATAGGGGAATAAGTGATCTATAATAGTGGAAATTGAAGATGATATTTGTTACGATTCGAAAACCGACCACTGTGACTAGCGCACAAGTATATTATCAAGATTTCGATCAAGTATTCTATGTAATTTCAACATTTCAAAATATAAAATCATATTTCAAACTTCTAACCCAATCAATATAATTGATTATCTCTTAAAGTTTGCAAAATCAACCTCAATTGTTGCTCGTACTCTTAGAATAAACAAGGATATCATCAATGAACACAATCAAAAATTTATCCAAGAAGGGTTTAAAAATGCGATAAATCAAATCAATAAAAGTTGTTGGAGCATTAGTAAGTCCAAAAGACATAACCAGAAATTCATAATGTCCATAACGCGTGCGAAAAGCTATCTTTGTTATATCATCCCTCTTAATCTTCAATTGGTGATACCCTAACCGCAAATCAATCTTAGAAAAACATTAAGCTCCTTGAAGTTGATCAAACAACTCATCAATATGGGGTAAAGTGTATTTATTCTTTACAGTTACTTTATTCAACTGTTTATAGTCTACACACAACCGTATGGGTCCATCTTTCTTCTTTGCAAATAATATTGGTACTCTCCAAGGAGAAGAACTTGAGCGAATAAAACCCTTATCAAGAAGATCTTGAAGTTGCTCCCTTAAGTTCTATTAGGGCCATGCCATGAGGAAGTATGGATATGGGATAAGTGTTAGAAATCAAGTCTATAAAGAACTCAATCTCCTTATCAGGTGGCAACCCAAGAAGTTCTTCAAGAAAAACATATGGAAATTCACACGTTATTGAAATTTTTTCCAGTTTCTCCTCAGCCACATGTGTATCCTTTACTAAGGTTATGTGGTACCCAACAACATTCTCCTTGAAACGAGAAGACAGATTGTCTCAGTATCTCAAATTTCACCACTTTGTTATGACAATCCAAGGTGGCATGATGAAAAGCCAACCAATCCATACCAAAAATCACATCAAAATCTTGTTAAGACAAAATCTCAATTAATTGTTTTGATGAAAATAAACAAAAATTAATTAAAAATTCTAATTATGATTCTAATTTATGTGTTATTTAACATGTGTATTTGAGTGTGATAATCCAAGATAGGTACTAAGCAAAAACAAACAAAATCAGTTTAAAGCATAAGCTAAAAATGAACTGCTAGAAACCAAGAACATTATGGACATTTTCTGGAAAAAACCAAGAACGTTCTCCACATTTTTCATTTCATCAAGACTGTTCAAGCCAGCTTTTTATACAAGAGAAGATCATGCTTAATTCGAATAGATTACCAGTACATACACAAGGGATATACAACTTTCATAATAGCAAAGGAAGTACTCTAAAAAGATCTAAGAAGAAAAGATTTGAATCAAGACAAAGTGATAAAAACAGTTAAAAACAATCATTCTCCAGGCTCTAAAACATTCTCCAGTTTCTGTCATACAGCTCCAGAACGTTCTGCAACTTCTGAAGCACAGACCAAGAAAGTTCTTGAGACTTCAGCATTACCTTATGACACATATTCTCGTGATCAAGTGATCCTCAAGCACAGTACATATCATAAGAAAGAGAATACACGAAGACCAGAAAGTCTTAAAGTCAAAAAGAAGGAAAAGTTCAGTCAATAGTCTTCCTTTGAAAGACTGATTATTTTAATCCAACCCTTGACCAAGGAAACCCCTTAAACGGTTACATTAAGCTAACATAGACCTCTACAAAAGTCTATAAAAATAACCTCACAGCTTAATGAAAATCACGACATTCAAGTGAAAAAGAAATATTATCAATCACTCACATTCTTACTTGAAAGTCTCACAAGAAATCAGTAACATTCGATTTCGAGTTTATTATCATTAGTTTACTGAAACATCTTGTAAAGAATCTAACCTCAAACAAGTGTTGAGATTAAACAGATTCTGTCAAAAACTTTAAATCATTATCATGTAAAACTCAAGACTATAAGGTTTGTTTATAGCTTGAGTGATTTGTTTAGAAAATCCTTTTAAGGTTAAAAGGTGAGTTGCAAAAATCCTATCAAGGGTTGATAGGTGACCTGATTGAATCTTTTTATGGGTGGAAATGATTGGCATTTATGACAGATCAAGGATGATCTGAGCTAGGTGCTGTAAAATCTCACGGTTGTGAGGACTAGACGTAGCCCAGGTTGGGTGAACTAGGATAAAATCATTGTGTGATATCTCTTCCCTATCTCTATTTACTTTTAGTCTTCCATTTACTTGAGTTAAAAATCGATTTCTGTTTTTAAACCAAACCAAGAACGTTCTCCGATTTCTGTTTCCAGAACCAATAACGTTCTTCGTTTTCTATTTTCTTAATCAATCTTGAGTTATTTTTTTAAGTTTTAATAGGAAAATTTTAAATAGACAATTTTACAATTTAAACCCATTTCCTTGTAAAGAGACATTTCTACTTCAAATCTATCAAGCCAATAACTACTAAATCTACTCGCAATACCTTGCCCACAATACCTATATCACAAGAACAAAACACTGACTTAGCAAACAAATTTCCTCCAACAGATGTAGCCACAACTAAAGCCCCTTGTAGAAAAGATGAACATTTACCAAATCGAGTAGCAAACCACGAGGACACAAAAGAATGTGTAGCTCCATAATCAAAGAAAACATAAGCATATCTGGAACAAATAGAATGTATACTTGTAACTACTACATTGAATGTATGAGCATCCTAACAAGTCAAAGCAAACACTTGAGCCTGACCTCTTCCTGTTGGTGTCCGACCTCTACCACCAAATCCTCTACTTCCCTACTGAGATATCCTTGAACGTTTGATAGAAGAATTCTATTTTGTCGCACGGATGCAGAATGAGCCCAAGAAGGTGCCAAAGTTGTTAGTGTCGAATCTATAGGACAATACATCCTGATGTGACCTACTTGGCCATATTGATAGCACACATTACCATTTTTGAAACAATTTCCAAAGAGAAACCTACCACAAATAGAACATCGTGTGGTTGAAACACTAGAATGTATTAGAGGGAAAATGGATCGTGACACATTTCCAGAATTTGATCTACGACTCTGCACTGTCTTATATGAATGTCCACTATTACCACCTCTTGGAGACACAAGTCTTTATTGCCCCTGATAACCAAACATAGATCCACCACCACGATTCAAATAGTTACTGTAAGATATTTCAACCCTTTATTTCTTTCGTGAATCTTGTCTATTACCTTATTTTTCCTTCTGTCGTTGCTCAATCTGAAGTGTCAAACTCAAAACATCAACAAAAGTAGAATAATTCGACCCAACCACATATTTAAATAAGTAATCCTTTAATCATCCGATGAACCTCTTGACACGCATTTCCTCAGTGATAGGGTAAGAAGTGTGTCTAAAGAGCTGTGTAAAACAAGCACTATACTCTGAAACTATCGTACCCTTCATTTGCTCCAATCGCTCAAACTCATGAGCTAATCCATCTCTAACATTTTTTGGAAGAAAATGAGCCATTAATAACTAAGAGAACTTTCTCCATGCTAATAGCGGTGACCCCACTTGTCTACCATGTGACATTATATCAAACCAATCACGTGCCACACCTATTAGCTTAAATGATGTTAATTCCACCGCTCTTACCTCAGAACAACCCAATGCTCTTCAATGCCTTTCTAGAACATCAATGCATTGTTGTGGATCCTCAGTCGCACTAGACCTAGAAAAAGTAGGGGGTTTAAGCTTCACAAAGTTTGATAAAGTAACCTAAATCCCTCTAGTTGCAACAGTCATTTGTTGCTCAACTTGTCTAACCTCTTGTTGATCATCGATATTTTCATGTCTTTGATCACCCTTATGTTGTTGTCCGACGACAACCCCAACAAATGGTTTCACAAATTATTTTAATCCCTGTAGACCAGCGGTAAACTCTTCCATGACTGGATTTTGCGCCTTCTCATATGCACCTCAACATTGGCATCCAAGCCGCGACCTCGTTGACGAGCGCATTAGGCTTATGAAAATGACTCATCAACAATTTCCCTTCTAGTAGGATTCTTAGTTTTGTGTGGATTCCTTGGGCTTATGCGATTAATCAAACACATATTGGACAACAAATGAGACTCTCATTTATTGCTAATAGCCCCTTGCAAGTAAGTTGTGACCGGGTACACAATTTACTGATAAGAATCTATTATCACCTATGTTTGGAGCTATTAGGACCTACGACTGGACTTTGATACCAACTTTGTCACGACCTGAAAGTTGGGCTCTCATAGAGTGCTAATAGCCTCTTGCAAGTAAGTTGTGCCCGAGTACACAATTTACTGATAAGAATCTATTATCATCCTATGTTTGTAGCTATTAGGACCTACGACCAGACTTTGATACCAACTTTATCACGACCTGAAAATCGAATGTTGTGACCAACGCACAAGCTATACTTCTAGCCTAGTAAGCCTATCAACTAACTTAACAACTAAGCAATTAAATAGTTCTAAATAGCCGTTTTAAAAAAATATGTATAATATTTCTTGAGATTTCGACATAGTATCCTTTGTAATTTCAACGTTTTCAAATATAAAATCATGTTGCAAAGTTTTGACCCAGTCAATATTTCAAAAGAGCAAATCTAAATATTTAATACATTCCAGATGATTTTTTACACTCAAAATAGCTGCAAAATACATCACGTCTCAACATATACTTAACAAAAGGCCATCAATCAAAGAGGCCTACCAAAACAAATGTGATTGGGACTTGAATTTACTAACAATTTGCTACTCAACTACCTGTAAATCTAAAAAAAATAAATAACATGAAGATGTAAGTCACAAAGACTTAGTGAAGAGACAACAACAACCACCACCAACTAGAAGAGAAACACACAAAAAGGCATGAATAATTATTTTACAATCTCGTGGAAATTATGTTAATAATACTACCTGAAATATAAATAATTCTCAAATAAAGTATACACATGATAAAATCATTAAATTTATAATTTAGCTGTTTTGGTAGAAATATTTAAAATCCAATTCATAAAGAAGTGAAATCAAAACGAGCAACCTTAAAAAGAGTCATAGAAAATCTAACAAGTAAAAATATAAATTTTTGAGAACCAAAAGATGGTTTCATCTCATCGATAGCTCTCTCCTCCTAAGGGTGGCTCCATCTAACGGATAACTTTTTCATCTCAATCCTTCAACACATCAATTAGGGAGCCTACATCTCGTTGACAGCACTCTCCTTCTATAGATGACATCTTTCATAAGGATAACTCTATTTAATGGGTAATTCTCCCAATCAAAATGACCTAACTAGGTGCACCTATTTATGTTAACGATTTCATAATTATAACAACAATTTTCAAAACACATTTAAAAATCATTTCTCATTTCATCGTAACTCATGGAAAACATATTCAACCGTACATCAATTCACTATTTAAATACTTTATAACTCATAAATAAATCAAACTATAAACATATTATATAGCAAAGTGTTGGAACCAAGTTGGTTCTTTCAATTAAAGTTTTGATGTTAACAAAAGTATTTTATGAAAATCACATTTTGACTTAGAAGAAGAATGAAAAATCAAAGGAAGTGAAAAATCAGAGGATGACGTCATCAAAAGCAGAAATCAGAGGATGACGTCATCAGAGGATGTCACCAAAGGATGACATCACCAAAAGCAAAAATCGGAGGATGACGTCACCAGAGGATACCTCCAGAAGATACAGTCAGTAAATGATACCAAAGGATACCAGAAGATACCTCCAAAGAATACCATAGGATATTATCAGAGGATTCCATCAGAAGCAAGAATTAGAGGATGTCATCAAAGGCAAACATCAGAGGGAAGAAACAATGACATTTCAAATGATATTATTCATGGCCCGGATCAGAAGGAAGCATTGTCCATAAGGAGACGTGGCCCATACCAAAAGGAGACTTGGTTCAGATCAGAAGAATACTTGGTCCAGAATGAGACATGGTCCAGATCAAAAGGAAGCATAGTTCAGAAGGAGACTCGATCCAGACCAGAAGGAAACATGGTTCAGAAGGAGACTTGGTCCAAACCAGAAGGAAGCTTGTCCATAAGGAGACTTGGTTACACCAGAAGTAAACAAAGTTCAGAAGATAACTTAGTCTAGAACAGAAGACATGTTCCAGACTTCGTCTCTAACACCCCGAGTTTAAAACACAGCGCGGGTGCATTTTTTTTTTTCAAATAAATAATTGAAATGAGTTTTTCCAAAATTAATATCAAAGGAATTAAAATAAAATCAGTTCATTTCAAAGGTTATCACCCAATCAGTGTCAGAGTGCAGAATAATACAGCGGAAAAAGTATTACATTAATTCCCAAAGTAAAATTTACATTTCCCAAAACTCAAGACCCTATACAAAAGTCTAGACTGATCATGCACTAAGCTACAGTAGCACGGTCTCCACCGTATCCTCTATAAGTCTCGTCTTCAGCCAACCGTCCGTCCCTCTGCATTGTCCACGTAGACTCCGTACGTAAAGATCAGGGGAAACTAACGACGCTTCCAACGTTAGTGTATCCGTCTGTAGGACGGGTTCGGGTAACATCTGAGGGCAAAGCCCAAAGTCCACAATATAATAGCAAGGGTCACTGACCGAAATTAACAAATAAGCACATAGCATATATCTCACAACCACACATATATTCATGGCATATTGTATAATAATGATGAAAAGATGCTCATTTTGAAATTTCATGACATGTATGCCTTTTCAAAACAGCAACGAATTAATATGGAGAAAACATGTTGTAAGTACAATCACCACTTCAGCAATCACAAACATTCATCAGAAAACTCATATTTCAACAAGTACTTACACACATCAATTTTCCAATCATCAACAATATCCAAAACTTGACCACCGGTCAAACACCCAGATGCAATATGCATATGCTCATGTACTCAGCTTCTTGGAATTACCAAGGTGCAGTCGCTCATAGACCAGCACAATTTAACGGCCGTCATGACCAGGGTGCAATCGCTCACAGATCAGCACCAGTGCAGTCGCTCACAGACCAGCACGATTTATACATCTTTGAATGGACCACCACGAACACGCGTCCACTCTACAACCCATCACGGTTACTACATTCACGTGTATTAGCCTCTCACATGCCCGATACACAAAAGTTAAATCCTCGCACGGATAGAATGGACCACCACGAACACACGGCCATTCCGTAGCCCACTATTGTGGTTACTACTTAACTTCGCGGCCCATCACGGTCACCGCATCAACTCTGTGGCCCATCGCGGTCACCACCTGACTATGCAATGCATGAATATGCAGTGTTTTCTCTTCACTGAAAACAGTATGCAAAATCATAAAAATTCATGCCATCCCACCATATTTCAAAACATCTCAACATAATCAATATCATCATCAACACACCAATGATTAAACAGTCAAGCAATCATTAATAATTCACATTATCTCACAATTTCCATACTTAATCATCTCAAGTCTTTCCATTATTCCCCAAACTCTTAAATTCACAAAACAATGTTTAAAACTGAGATTTATGGAATTTACGAATCTGTATTCGAATACAGCCTCTATGTATTCGAATCAAGGAGCCAAAACAGTGCAGAATTAACACTCTGTATTCGACTACAACCCCCTGGTAGTCGAATACAGAGGTAGTCTCAATGCACAAATCAACATTTTTCACTACATCAGTAAAGGTTTTCAAAACATCATCCTCTCCTCTTCAAAACTATATCAAGGACTCTATTTTAAATCATTTTAATCCTTCTCAAAGTTTCCCAACACTTTAAATTCACAAGGCAGAGTTTAAAACTTGATTTTCTGGAAAACACGAATCTGTATTCGGATACAGCTTCCTTGTATTCGAATACAGAAGCTAAAAACTGAGTTTTCTGGAAAAATACGAATCTGTATTTGAATACAGATCCCTTGTATTCGAATACAGAAGCTGAAACTAGTGAAAATCTGCAATTTTAACATTCTGTATTCGAATACAGCAAGCCTGTAATCGAATACAAAAGACAAAACCAGAATGATCAACATCAGATCATCAGAAAACAGAACCAGAATTAGAATGATTAACATCAGAGCATTAGAAACAGAATTAGAATCAGAATCATCAACACCAGAACATCAGAAACAGAACCAGAATCAGAATCATCAACACTAGAAGATCAGAAAACAGAACCAGAATAATCAACATCAGAAACAGAACCAGAATGATCAACATCAGAAATAGAACCAGAATGATCAACATCAAAAACAGAACCAGAATGATCAACATCAGAAACAGAACCAGAATGATCAACATCAGAAACAGAACCAGAAGGATCAACATTAGAAACAGAACCAGAAGGATCAACATCAGAAACAGAACCAGAAGGATCAACATCAGAATCATCAGAAGCAGAAACAGAATGATTATCAGAATCATCAGAAGTAAAACAGAATGATTCACACAAGAATCATCAAAAGCAAAACAAAATGATTATCAGAATCATCAAAAGCAGAAACAAGATGATTATCAGAATCATCAGAAGCAACACAGAATGATTCATCCAGAATCATCAGAAACAACACAGAGTGATGTTGGAACCAAGTTGGTTCTAAATAATCTGGATTTTGATGTGTACAAATACACTTGATGGAATCTTATTTTGAACTTGAATTACTACAGTAAAAACCATCAGAAGATGAATGTATCAGAGGATACATTCTGAATTTACAGAAGATGCATTTCTAGAATTATCATAAGATAAACCAGAATTTCCAAAACCGACCAGAAGATAACTTTGGAGGCTTATATCAAACAGAAACAAAATCAGGAGAACATCTGGAAAACACCAGAGGGAAGCTTGCCATAATATGAATTGCTCCAAACAAGAATGATTCAAATATCAGAAGCAATCAAGAAGTTATACTGATCAGAACATAGTCTGGCAGTGTAATTTCAACACAGTCCATACTTGTCCAGAAGTGACCAGAAGATATCTTTGATGGATTATATCAGAGGGAATAAGTATCAGAAGATTCTTTGGACCATACTATTGTGAAGCCTGCCATGTGGAGAGTTGTTCCAGGCCATAAGTTGTCAAAAGCAAGAAGTAATCCAGAAGATAATTTGACCAGAACATGGCATGACAATCGAATTTTGAATAACCCAGACTTCGCCCAGACTTCATCCAGAATTGATCAGAAGAAGCACAAAATGGTTCATGCCAGAATCACCAGAAGCAGAAACAACAAAATGATTATCAAAATCATCAGAAGTAGGAATCAGGATGATGATCAGAATCATCAGAAGCAGAAAACATGATGATTATCAGAATCATCAGAAGCAGGAAATAGGATGATGATCAGAATCATCAGAAGCAGAAAACATGATGATTATCAGAATCATCAGAAGCAGGAAGCAGGATGATGATCAGAATCATCAGAAGCAGAAAACATGATGATTATTAGAATCATCAGAAGCAGAAATAGAATGATTAACATTAGAATCATCAGAAGCAGAAACAAGATGATTTACATCAGAATCATCAGAAGATGGTTAACATCAGAACCATCAGAAGTAGAAACAGAATGATTCATATCAGAACCATCAGAAGCAGAAATAGAATGGTTCACATCAGAACCATCAGAAGCAAAAATAGACACAGAATGATCCACACAATGATCATCAGAACCAGAAACAGAAACAGAATAATCCACACAAGGATCATCAGAACCAGAACAGAAACGAAATGATCCACACAAGGATCATCAGAACCAGAAACAGAAACGAAATGATCCACACAAGGATCATCAGAACCAGAAACCGAATGATCCACACAAGGATCATCAGAACCAGAAACAGAAACAGAATGATCCACACAAGGATCATCAGAACCAGAAACAGAATGATCCATACAAGGATCATCAGAACCAGAACAGAAACGAAATGATCCACACAAGGATCATCAGAACCAGAAACAGAAACAGTATGATCCACACAAGGATCATCAGAACCAGAAACAGAAATAGTATGATCCACACAAGGATCATCAGAACCAGAAACAGAAACAGAAATTCTTCTTCTGTATTCGACTACAGGGCTCGTAGTCGAATACAAGTTTGAAAACTTAAGTAAAACAGAAATTTTACAGGTTGTAGTCGAATACACACATGTTGTATTCGAATACACCTTCGAAAACCAGTGAAAATTTCCTGAGATTCAACCCTTTTCAAACTGTTTTCTTTTAAAACAACAACCAAACAACAAAACAGATTCAACACTTTTTTTTTCCAGACAATACTTCCCTCATTAAAAATCTCTTTTCTTTTAAATCATCAACATCACTAGAATCACACAAAACAGAAAAAGAATCAGGATCCAACCCCAATCATCCAGAACTAGAAAACAGAATGTTCACTCACCAGAATCATTCAGATTTTGAAACCATTAGAACAAACATGCAAGCATCACAACTTTCTCAAAACATCATAATAACGTGTATAACATTTCAGCTTTTCAAACAATCAGAACAACATGCAAAGCATTTCAGCTTCCTCAAACATCAGAATAACATGCATAGCATTTCAGCTTTTACAATCATCAGAACATGACCAATGTTTTCAACCAAAACAGAAATCATCACACAGCAGCAAAACACCAACAGAATGCATTTTTGCATTTTTAAAACTATTTTCCAAAACAGTTTTATGAACATGTATTTTAACCATCTTTAAAATAACATGCAAGACATCTTCAGTTTTCTCACATAAGTAAAACAGCAGTAATGCATTCAACCAACAACAGCCATCACAGAATCATCACATATCAACAAAAATGCATTTTCTTCATTTTTCAAGATGTCATTTCGAAAACATGTTTTTCTTTCAAAACAGAACTGAAATAACATGCATTTACAACCCTAATGCAACTAGAAAGTTGGAAGGTGCCCTTACCCTTGTTGCGTGCTCTACTATTTCTCTTGTTCCTGCTGCGTTCCCTTTTCTACGAGTAAAAACGGCGAAGCGGTTCCCTGAGTTTGCTGCTGCAAAACTAGGTTCTTTATCTTCGTATTGAGATGGGGATTAACTTTACTACTGGGGGTTTTCAGGTTTGAGGCTTGGATTCTCAGTTACTGGAGTCTTGAGGAATTCCCTCTCTTCAATTTTGAATTCGGGAAACTGGGTAAAACAGAGACAAAATGAGAGGGGAAATGGGGTTGGTACATGTAATATCGGCAGTGAGGAGGAAGGAATGGTGTTCTGACTTCACCATCCTTCTCACTCCTATTTATAGGCTCTCAAGGTGCCACCTCACTTGCCATTTGTCTGATTTCCAGCTGGATTTCTCAGCACTTAATCCTTTTGCAATTAGCCACTAATCCTTAATTAATGGTCCGATTAATTTAATTACTCGAAATTAAATTAATTTAATCTTCATCCAATAGTTTTAATTCATCTTCCAAAATAAATATTTATATATATATATATATATTCACTCAAAACATACATATATTAAATATTTTACAAATATCCCCAAAATACCCTTAATATTAATTCCATAAATTAATATTAATTTTTATGGGTCTTACATGGTCCAGAACAGAAGACATGTTCCAGACTTGGTCTAGAACAGAAAACTTGGTCTAGATCAGAAGATAGCATGATCCAGAACAGATCACATGGTTCAGATCAGAAGATCACAGGTCCAGATCAGAATATCACATATTCCATATCAGAAGGCTACACTGTCCAGATCAGGAAACAGTATGGTACACATCAGATCACATGATCCAGACTTGGTCCAGATCAGCAGATCATATGGTCCAGATTTAAATCATGATGCAGATTAGTGAAGACTTAATTAAAATTCGGAGAAGGCTTGATTGACTTTTGATAGAAATATGATCAAAGTATTAAGGAGTTTTGATTCAAAAATCACTGAAGACTTGAAGGAAATTCGAATGAAATATGAAGCAAGAAGATATGGTTCAAAATTAAAGTAAAACAGGATTGACCAACAAAATTTTCAAAAGAAATCTGAGCAAGATTTATCTCGAAAATAAGTTTAGACAAAGCCCTAATTTCAGCTATAATAGGAGGCTTCAGGCCGCAACATTAGGCACTGAAAAACACAAGAACTCAAGCTTACAATTCAAAGTTATTCGAGAGTTCAAAAGAGAGAAATACTTGTGCGAAATATAAATATGCTCTTAGTGTTTTCAGAGAGTGAGAGTCAATGTTATAATCAGCTTTCCAGAAGCAACTACTCAAGAGAAGCATCGTTATAATCAGCTTTCCAGAAGCAACTAAAGAGTGTGAAAGTCATTGCAACAATCAGCTTTTCAGAAGCAACATTGCAGAGTTCCAAACCCTTGTAATCTAACCCGATAGTGGTGTAGATTCATTCTTCAATCTGGGGTTGTCAGATTGGTAGAAGAAGACTTGACTTGTAGGGTCAAGGTGTTGTTCCTCAAAAGTCTGGGGTTGCCAGGCTGTTTGAGAAGACTGGCTTGGAGGGTTAGGTGTTGTAGTTCAAAGTGTTATGAATTAGTGGATTAAAGCCTTCGGAGTGAAGGGATTGGATGTAGCCAAGTTAATGGTGAACCAGGATAAGTTGTTTTGTTCTTATGCTGTTATTATCTACTGCTTAATCTGATTATTTATTCAACAAGTAACTTAAATCAACATTCATCAAAAACAGCAAAAAGAATTCGAGTTTGGCAAACACAATTCAACCTCCGTTCTCGTGTTTGCACCTTCACAAAGACCATGAAAATAAATAAAGGATAAAACCCAGAAAAATTTCAAAGGTTGTGTTTTCCAATTTTTTAAATAAATACTTTAACATAGAAAACGAGTAAAATAATAATTATAGCATAATAAAAATATGTGATAATGATCGTTGTCTACTCACAACTATGAATAATCGACTTAGTTTGTTCTCCAACAATTCCCAAAGAAGTAGGGATCTCAACTAATAAATCTGGGTATAAAAAAATATTCTCAAGATTTTAGAAAAATTATTTTAAAGTTTTGCTAACTATAGGAAACCATAAAAAGTCTTTAAAATCTACTCTAAGCACCAAAAATAAGATTTTTAAATAAAATTACATTTTTCTAGAGATTCATTCTTAACATTAAAGTTGTGCATTTACCTCAAAGAGTCTCAATATACACATTTCAAATAATGGGTTCTCTTCTCATTCCTTAACTCACAACCCTAATCCCAAAATCCTAACCTAGAGTCCTTGTAGGAGTATAAGAAGTTATGTTTTTGGATATGTTAAATTTATTTTATGGGTTGAGAGTTTATAGATACAATTTGTGTTGTTGAGTGAGACGAAGCAAGAGAAAAAAAAATATAAGTAAGGATGGGGTGTAGTGTTGCTGACAAGAGCTAAGAGGAGAGTAAGAGTTAAGTGGAAAATGAAGGTGGAGTTGAATTTGTGTTGTTTTATTTATTTATTTATTTATTATTATTATTATTATTATTTAAATGAAATGATGCGTTTCAATATTGTGACTAGTTCCCTCAAGTAAATAACTAGCTTAAAGTTATGTTTTGATATTTTAAAATGAGCGGAATGAAATGGAGTGAAGTAAATAGGGCAAAATATTCACTCTATTGTTTAGATATTTTATGTTAAAATAAATAATTAAGGGAGATTCTATCTCATTCCTTTCAAATTAAAGAAGATCAAAATATATTTTATTGTATTCCACACCATTTCATTCTTTTTTTTATAATATAATCCAACTTGCCTAAAACAAAGCAAATGACTAATGTTAATTAATTAGGTTTTTTTTTTCATTGGCCAGTGAAGGGACAATTTTTGTAGCTTTTGTCCAATTTGTCCCTCATTTTGTTATGTCCCATGTCTAATTCTAAAATCAAACACGGTACAGTTAAACCACTAGAGTTGTGATGTCTACTCATTTATTTTTATAGCAAATCAAACACAATCATAATATATTATTGGAAAGGTGTGGAGAACTTCTAGTATTAACACCATGTAACTCACGAAGAGTAGTTCATGGAAAAAATATACATTTTATAATTTATCGTGTTTACTATTTAGCAGTATATATCGATGTTTAAAAATAAATCACAATATTTTCCTAATTCTATGCACCTACATACTCATTGACGATAATAATATTTTTTAAAAATTTAAATAATAATTGAACCATTAAAAATAATAGGACCATAAAGAATGATAAAACTGTATTTATATGGTTGATAGACGTTTTGTTTGGTTAGACGTGAGTGTAGCAAATTATTTTCGAGTTATCAAAAATTTCGATGATAAATTTTTTGTGAGAGGCAGTAATGTAACTGTCATGATATTTATATTCTTATGTTTATCTATTTTTAGTTATATATGTACTGTTTGCAGGAAATGATGTCTTTTGATATTTTTGTTATTTTATACTATTAATCTGTAAGATAAAATATATTAGTGCGACAATGTTTACTACTTGCTACTAAAAATGTAGGGTGAGTTTGGAGGGACTTAGAACTCATTAGATTTAATTGTTCCCACTGTCACCACAACACACAACGGCTATATAGAATCCTTGTCTGTGTTTATGGGCAGTTCCCTTAATACAATGTCTAAACTTTGTTCTCATGTATACTTTGGCTTCATGATTCCATTTGCTAAAATGCAATGAGCAACTAACAATTTTGATAAAGTCAACTAATTAACTATATAGTTTGGGATGGATCTACAAGGGAGTACTTGGAGACAATGTGAAGATTACTGTCATGAGAGGTATGCTTGGAACCAAATAGGACCTTTCAGAATTTATACAAAGTTTGGCATCACCATCTTGCTTCACTAGTTGGTTTTTGCAAAGAAAATTCACAAATGATACTTGACTATGACTATTTAGAAAAAAAGGTCCACTGAAAGAAAGAAAAGTATTTATATGGGATTTGTGACTGCTTTTCTACTAGCTTAGCTACAACACTTTCCGAGTATTACAAAACTGCGGTATATTAGCTTTCAAACACGTGGCCACAGAAAAGCTACAACTGCAAGCTTCTGTGAAAACTCCATTGGCTCCAATGCAAGAATGGTTGATGAAAGAATCAAGAAGCAGATTTCAGAATCAAGAATGGTCATCATATTAGAATCACAGGCATTTGATGCTCCTTTCTGCAATACAACAACTTATTTAGCATTATCAAATTCCTTTTTCAATTAAAGAGCATTGAAACTAATTTCTGAAAAGGTGCTTCCTGATTATATAAGGAAAAATGAGCGACAGTTGACATCTGATGACAATGTAGCAAATACAATTGGAAACGATTATAAGTTACAAGCATAGTACCTGCAAATAGCTCAAAAATCAGCAACGCCGACAGCAACATAAGTGGAAAAGATTATAGCTTGAGATATAAATGGGAAAAAGTTAATAAAGTCGACTAAGGATTTTTGATTTAAAAAATATACGAATTGGATATTTTGAAATTAGCAAGACAACTAAAGAAGGCATGACTAACAGTCTAACACAGACTACAAACTAGATAAAGTCCAGAAAGAAGATTTTTAGTTTAAGGGCAAAGGGGGATAGGTGATTTACTATAATTGAACACACTGAAAGTTGAAGACTAGAAGCATCCAAGACAGTGAGAAGATGTGGAAAAAGATACTTCAAAAATTATAAGGTATTATTAAGACTGATATACATCACAATTCTGAAAAATATCAGTGACAACTAGCATTTGTCCATATAAGCAAAGGAAACAAGTTAGCTAAACAAGCTCCAATCACATTCTGTGTTAAACATGTATTCAAGTCGAATAAGGAGCAACAATAACACACTAAGGCTAAAAGTACCTGAATAGTTGATCAGGACATGCAAGTTTTGTCCCTGGTGCATGCAAGATTGAGTTTTTCCTCATACAACTTTAATAGATAAAAGGACTCCTCAAAACGTTTTATAAACATATCCTCAAAATGAGGTCGAAAGATGTCTAAACTTTGAAATAGCTTTCTAAAATGCTATTATAAACCTTAATTGAGTCTAAGATGAGTGAGTTATGGCCAATTATGTGAGGACAGGTTTTGGGCTTGTGACATCAACGACCCAACAACTTGGAAACCCCATTTCACCTTGATTTATGCCAAATCTGATTAAGTTTGTGAAACACAAAATTGTAGTACTCTGTCTTAGCTTTTCAAGGGTACAAAGATCACCAAAATCCAATTTTTATAGCAGATATGTCCTGTGGAAGGCATAAAGGTCAAGATGAGAAAATATTCAAAAGTTAGTGAACTTTGGCTGTTAAGCCCATATTAAAGTCATAGTTGTAAAATGCATCCAAGACCTATCAATCAAACACAAATGATGATTAACAAACAAAATATGAGATTCAATTAGTATGTAAAATCAGTGTTCATCAAAACAAAACTCTAGATTATATCAATGGAGCATGGGGCAACAAAAAACTCTAAAGATAACTCCAATAATCTAATTCCAATAATGTTCCAAGAATGCAAAAATGAATGAGTAAGAAAAACAATCAAAGCTTCAAGAAATCACAACACTCATGAGGTGCATGTTTCTCTTAAAGCAAGGCAAAAATCCATTGAAAAGCATAAATCAAGAGTGATGAAACCTCACAAGTCATTCTCTCAATCCCTAGAATGTTCATTTCACTCAATTCAATCTATAAAATTTGGCACTGCCATAAGCTTGTTTATCTTCTAAATCTCCACCACTCATACACATGCCCACAAAAATCAAAAGGACTTTATTCAAGGTTGTAATGTGGTCAAGGTAAAGGAATGGGATAGAAAGGATATGACAAGTTAAAATGAAAGGGATTGGAAGAACAATGGCATAATTCACAAAAGAACAAATGTATCCAAAAACCAAGTAATTTCCATTTTGAATTCCTTCACTTCTCTTGTCCTTTATATATAATTTTTTCTTTTTCAATGAAACTAAATCCATACATTCTGTTCAGAACTTTCTCCAATGTTCTTACATTCCCAAAGGTAAGGTAGAAACATCATTTTACACTTTAGGCTTGTAATGAGCAAAAAGAAAAAGATAGTAAAAAAGGCCAAGGGGGTAAATCAAAGGTAAAACATGGAAGGTTGCCTACTTAGAAAAGTGGAAACGAGAACAAAAATGTCTTCATCATGTTAAAATGTGCATGTACAAATGTAGCTTCAAAAAGAATCAAAGCAAGTTCTACAGTAACAAGATACATGAATGAAAATCACACAAGAATGGAGCGAATTCATAGGCTCAAAATCTCACAAGGTATGATTCAATCAAACATGATCTACCAATTCAATTTTCATCACCAAACTTGTCAAAATTTAAGAAGAGAGACAATTTACTCACTTATGCCACACCTCTTTTAACTTCAATTGATTAAGATTTAAGACTCAAATTTTTTTAAGTCTCAAATCTTCAATTGAAAATAGCACAAAACACGGCAAAAGATCAATAAAAGTAGTTGTAGAATATAAATAGAAGTAGTTACAAAATATAACAACAACAAAAAAACAGAAACAATACAGTAAAATAACAAAAAGAACCATAAAACATAAATAGTAAAACACAATAAAAAATAAAACAAACATACTTTTTACAACAAATCTATGCTTTATCAATCAAAACACACATCCAACAAAATTTCAACTTACCTATTCCACGTAAGAGAAAACAAACATAGCCCATGCACATGCAGTTGTAAATTAGCTTCTTTATTTTATAGACAAATTGTTAGTGGCTGGAAACATTTTTTAAGGAGAAACATCTTTACAATCATCTTATGGATAAATTCATGTTTTAGCGAACAGCTAGGAATTTCTACTCTGTCTAAGGTGAGGGAACGCAACGTATGGTTTATGAATAACTGATGTTTTAGAGAACCAAAGGAAAAGTATTTAGAAATCAGATGAATTACTTACCAATCTATAGCAAAATGCTAACTGGTAAGTATTTTAAATAATTGTGGTCCATAAATCGAAAATAAGTGTAGGATCAATATTGATGTAGGTCTTCACAATTGCACAGCTACTATAATGGTTGTATTTGTCCATCATTACAACTACAACTTACTACCATTTTAAATCCAACAACAAATTCTGGTATATCTAAATTTATGCAACAAATTTTTGGACTAGACAAACAATGGAAAGAGAAATGACACTCCAAAAAGATGTATTCATGCCCATAAATGCAAGAAAATAAAACTTGTAATTATAGTACTGGCAAGTTACTTATTGTTATTAAGACTGGAAAACAAAGAATGTTGAATAAATATAATCAAAACATAACCAACATTTGTAAAAGTAAGAAAAGCTACACTAGCACCAATCACATTCCGTACCAAACAAATTTCAAATCAAATATGGATCAAGAATAACATATTAAGGCTAAAATACCAGAAAATATAATCGTGATATCATGACAAGCAAGTTTTGTCCCTGGTCTAAGCAAGATTGAGTTTTCCTCATACAGCTTTAATAGATAAGAGGACGACTCAAAACGTTTTATAAACATATCAAGAAACAACTTCTCAGGCACTACAAAGGGAAAAATTAAGCCTGCATTCTTTTTTCGCAAACCTTTCTTCAGAAGATATTGCACTACTTGGGCCCTTGGAATGATCCTTTTTTCCAAACTTAATGAAAAAACCGAGGATCCTTTGACAAGGGCCATAGCATCCCAACCCAACTGATTGACCCAAAAACTCATCAATAAATTAATTTTTTCAACAGATACTAACATACAATTAGGTTGCGTTCTAAATGCTTTCACAATATCTTGATCAGACCAACCCCATTTCTTAAAGGCATCAACTTTCTCTTTCCACCGGGTTTTGGTTACAGTTGTTTTGGCATTCAATGCTACACCAAAAGTTGTTTTTGAAGGATTGAAACCCAACTCCTTTAATTCCTCCACCAACTTCAGCATGTCATGTCGCTGGAATGCCAGACACCGGGTCCTAAGCAATCTCGTAATGTTCGAGTCTTTTACTCCATTCTCAATCAGCAATCTGATGTTATGTGGCACGTTATTTTTTCCAAGGAAAGCTGAATTGGAAATTGTACACGAAATAGTTTCCTTGTCAGATTTCAAGAATCTATAAGCTAATTCATAGTTTGGGACTATTCGATTCTTCAAGCTATAAGACAGGACCATGGGGTTCTTACTAACAAGGTTAACAATGTCAGAGTTAGAAGCAACTTTGGAGAGAAAAAATTGAAACTTTGGCAACACCCTTTTGATGGGGTCGCAGGAAAGCAACCATGGTGCCTTTGCAATCATATTGTGTAGTTGGGAATCAGAGAAGCCTTGATTTCTAAAGAAGCTGAGAACAGAGTCAGGTTTTTGAGCAGTCTTAAATTTAACATTGTAAGTGGAGCAAAGTTTGTTTGCAAATTGTGGGGAGAATCCAAAATTGTGGATGAGGTATGAAACTGCAAATGATGATGAATCGGAAATGTTGGTGCAGAAATGCAGAGAAAAGAGAGGTGATGTTGGTGCGGAAGTTAAACCCTTGAGATAGAGAATGGTTCTATTGTGCCATATATTGAACTTGAACATGAACATGATGATTGATGTTGTTGGAGTGAAAATTGAAAGCAATGTAGCGTTGTTGAATTGAAGAAAAGAAAGAATGATGATAAATGAATAGTAGTTAGATAGTGTTTAGGGTTTAGGAAAGTGGAGAAAATGGTTTCAAATTTGTAATATCAAATATTGGAAGGGTATTTGTTACCTTCAATTATTCCTCTCGGCGATGGAGGGAGAAAACGCTGAATTCATAGTGCAGCTCAGATGACTTCACGGCGGCGGTGAGCATCGGAAGTGCTTGATCTGCACTGATGCATTGTTTTTAGCGGTTTCGTCGTCGAATCAGCGCTACGCGGAGGGTTCATAAATGACTACAAGTTAACAACAACAAAAACACATTTATCTCTATAATATTTCATACCAATTCAATTTTTAATAAATTTAAAGTGATTTTCGATTGAATTTTAAGTTTATGAAAATTAAATATTTATATTGATTTGTGACCGAAAGTGTTAAATCAAAAGTGTATTTTTTTTTTTCATGTGTTGATTTGAAATGAAACAATAGTAAACTTTAAATTGTGATATTTTATGTGTTTGTTGTTGAGTTTAATAAATATATATTATCAATCTAGTTTAATGAGAATTATTCATTTTATTATATCTTACCATAAAAGTTGTGTAAAATATTATGATATGTCTTTGCAATTTTTTTTAATAAGTTTTTGCTTTGTGACATTTTTCTTGATAGATAGATAGTCAATTGAATGTTAGTTATGTGAGATTTAACTTCAAACACTCAAATAATTTTAGCTCTTTAATTTTTGAATTGTCATTTTTAAGTCTTTTAATATTTTTTATTTATTTTTATAATGTAAAAATTACATCAATGTTGCACTTGACAGAACCTGAACTTTGAGGAGTCCACACTGTGACTAAAGTGTGGAGCCCATTTGACCATTAGTTATGTCTCAAGTTGCATGAAAAACCAATGTTGCATTTATAGTTTCTATTATCATCTCTAAGACATATGCAATGCCCACATGATTTTGATGAGAGGAAAAATTGCATGTATATTACATTTGTAGATTCTGATAGTCAGTTTACATACAACATGATGACCATTACCAACACGAGCCACCTAGGCTTGCCGCCACCCATCCAGCAAATGAGCACTCCTGAGACACTTGCACCGAGGTCTCAACGGTTTGGTCCCAGATTTTATCACACTAAGCCACTTCATTTTGAGTCATTATGTTAGTCTAGAAATTATAGAGGTACTCGACTATTTATTTCTCAAATTTACAAATTCATAATTTTATAATTTATCCCACTCACTAAAAGAATAAATTTGAGAAACATTTTACAAATTCGATGATTAAATTAAAATATTTATATTTTTGAAACGCACTGTTTCACTTTTAAAAGAAAAAAATATTAATAATAATAATATAATTAAAATAAATAAACCAAAATTACATCAAACATTCATTACACTTTTATCTCTTTCTTTTTTTTCTTCTCCCTCTGGCAACGTCAACTTTCCCCCCATTTTTATTTTTATTTTTTTCTTCTTTTTTTTCCTTGCTTCTTCTCACTCACAAGTTGCACACTTAAACTCTCAACCTTTCAAATGAATTTAACATCTCAAAAAGCATAACTTCTCTTACTCTTATAAATGCTCTTGGTTAGGATTTTGGGAATAGGGTTGGCGAGTTAAGGAATGAGAAGAGTATATTTTTTGAAATGTGTTTATTGATACTCTTTGGGGTAAATACACAACTCTAATGCTAAGAATGAATCTCTAGAAAAAATGTAATTTTGTTTAAAAATATTATTTTTTGTGCTTAGAGTACATTTAAAGGATTTTTATGGTTTTCTAGAGTTAACTAAACTTTAGAATAATTTTTCTAAAATCTTGAGAAATATTTTTTTGATACTTAGATTTGTCAGTTGAGGTCCTGCTGGCTACTCTGATAGTTGTTGAAGAACAAACTTAGTCGATTCTTCGTAGTAGTGAGTAGACAACGATCATTATCACATATTTTTATTTTGCTATAATTATTATTTTACTCGTTTTCTATGTTAAAGTATTTATTAAAAAATTGAGAAAATACAACCTTTGAATTTATCTCGATTTTGTCCTTTAATTATTTTCATGTTCTTTGTTATATAATATGTTTGTAGTTTGATTTATTTAGGAGTTATAAAGCATTCAAATATCGAATTGTTGTACAGTTGAATATGTTTTCTATGAGTTACAATGAAATGAGATATGATTTTTAAATATGTGTTTTGGAAATCGTTGTTATAATTATGAAATCATTAATGGCAATAGGTGCACCTAATTACATTGTTTTGATTAGGGAGAGTTACCCTTTAGATGAAGCTGCCCCTATGAGGGATGTTATCCATAGGAGGATAGAGCTATCAATGATATGTAAGTTCCCTAATTGATTCGTGATAATGTGTTGCGGGACTGAGAGGAGAGAGTTATCCGTTAGATGGAGCCACCTTTAAGAGAAATGTCACCCTTACAGGGAAAGGGATACCAATGAGATGAAACTGTCTCTTGGTTCTCAAGAATTTATATTTTTACTTGTTTGATTTTCTACGATATTTTTAAGGTTGCTCATTTTGATTTCACTTCTTTGTGAATTGGATTTTAAATATTTCTATCTGAATTATTAAATTATAAGTTTAATGATTTTATCATGTGCATACTTTATTTGAAAATTATTTATATCTCAGATAGTATTGTTTAACATAATTGCCACAAGATTGTAAAACAATTATTCGTGCTTTTTTGTGTTTCCCTTCTAGTTGTTGGTGGTTGTTGTCTCCTCACTAAATCTTTGTGATTTACCCCTTCATGTTGTTCTTTTCTTCTTCTTCAGATTCCTAGACAGCTGAGTAGCAAGCTGTTAGTAGATTCAAGTCTCAACTTATTGTTTTGGTAGGTCTCTTTGATTGAGGGTCCTTTTGTAAAATTTGTTGAGTCGTGATGTATTTTGCAGCTATTTTGAGTCTAAAAAACCTTTTGAGAAATGTATTAAATATTTAGATTATGTTCTTTGAAATATGACTGAGTTAAAAGTTTAAACATAAATTTTATAAAATTGGGAACGTTGAAGTTACACATGATACTCTGTCGAAATTTCGAGAAAAAATTATTTAATTTTTTTTGAAATGGTTATTTAAAACTATTTATTTGTTTAATTGTTAAGTTAGTTGATAGGCGTCAGACTAGGAGTATAGTCTGTGCGCTGGTCACGGCGTTTAATTTTCGGGTCGTGACAATTCTAAAGACCAAATTGAGAGTGTCATGGATTACTCAATCTGTTGTTATTTTTCGGTCTTCTTTCTTTTTCAATGCGAATATAGTGAAAATTAAGATTGTTTGTAGTTGATGAACCAAATAAAAGAATAGATTTGTAAAGATTTGTATAATTTTGAGAAGATAAATTATCAAAATAAATATATTTTTTTAAATGATACGATATTTGAGTAAAGGATAAAAGATTAAGTGTGTATTTGGTTATGGGAAGACAAAAAACTGATTTTAAATGATTTTAATAAAATTGACTTTTGGAGGTGTCTAAATTGTTTCAAGAAGTATAGAATTATTATTTTTACATCTTTGGTTGTTCCCAAGTTAAATTGGTTCTATCTAGAAACTAAAATTTGTAGATTTTGCCTCTAGATTTTATGTTTGAATACATTCACACGAAAATAAATTGAATAATAAATTCGACCGTAAAAATCACATTTAATGCCAAAAGCTTCAAATCTTAACTTTAAATCAATTATATAAGCAAAACCAATGCTACTTGATAACATTCAAAATCAATTTTGTCCTCATTCATACAATGTTATTTTATGAGTCATTATGTTAATCTATACATTATAGGTGTTGGACAATTTATTTCTCAAATTTATAAAATAACTTGACATTGAAGATCTTTTAATCAATTTGGTTTCCTTGCAAATCAATACTTATGTGTGTGTGTGTATTAACATAAGCCATATACAAATGTTTGATTGAAAATATGCTCTAATTGAGCATGCTCTAAACATGTTAACTCATTATTTGATTGTGAGTCATGAGTAATTATCAACCTTGTCCCTTCAAGTTCATCAGCATAGTGACGATGAAATAGAAATGAGATTCACCTTTCAACGAAACTTGCAATACCAGGTTGACAAAAAACACTAGTATCGTTCTCAAAAAGACCTTGGGCATGGATAACCAATTAATAGACGGTTTGCAAAGAAATGGACTAATTAGAAAAAGGGAAATAAAAAAAATAGAAGTAACATTGGAAGATTTTGGTTGATTTTTTAGAACAGAAATTACAAATTAGGATTAAAATTATGAAGTGATTCAATATTAAGAAGCATCAATGCATGAAAACTAAAATAAACACACAAATGTATTAACTATCTTAGACAATTAAGCATTGCTCAATTCCTAATTTCTAAAAACAAACAAGTTTCTAATATTTTCATAACTGTGTAACTTATGATTGAAGTTTGTTATTTCTAATCGAATACAACTTCTGTAACTTATGATTCAAATTTGTTATTTGTAATAGAATACAACTTATGCTATACATAATTTTTCAAAAAATAAATCACTTTTAAGCAACCTTGAGTTCAATGTTAAGCATTCAAAAAAATGAAATACATCCAAATTTTAGCAATAGCACTATCTCTCCAACTTTGTTCTTTGTGTGAGCTTCATGAAAGAAAGAAAGAAAGAAAGAAAGAAACATCTACATCTACAATGTTGCTGCAGAAGACAAAGAAACTTGCAGTTCAGATCAATGTCGCCAATGATGCATTTTTTAAAATTTTGGTAGTTTTCAGACACAACAATTTACATTCAATCAGGGAGCAAATAGCAATTTTTCAAAGAATGTTAACTCGACTTGGTGCCACATAGCAATTATGGTTTTCTTTATTTTTCCTTATCCTATCCAATCAAAAGTGCTTCTCACATCTTATTTGTAACATCTGAAAATTGATTTTGATGTATACGACCCCAAATTTTCTTTATATTACTTCAATCTAACAGAAGCTTCTATCTGTCTTATAGATGAGAATGATGTATTCATATAAAATACAGAACATAGCCAAAATACCAATCGCAGTTAATCAAAATAATACTTATGAACTATGATATTTAAACCCAACTCTACCATATCCATATCAGTAAGCCAAAACATAAGAATAACAAGCAACAAAAGTCAAGTGCTGTGTAACTACCGTGACATTATTACTAGTGCATTTGCCCACGATTATTTGCATTTTTGGCATTTGCAACGTACATACAATTGCAACTGGAACTTAAAATCAGTTCGAATTCAGCAACCTAGTCCAGTATAGCTTAATTTATGCCATATATTATTGGACTAAACAAACATGGAAGAAGAAATGACACTATTACAAAAAAGTATTCCATGCAAATAAATGCGATAAAATTTCAACTTTTACAAGTATTACTCGCAATTTCACAAGTATTTTTAAGACTGATATACATCATGATTTTTAGAAAACATCTATCAAAACAAAACCAACTTTTGTCCGAGTAAGAAATGAAACAAATTTGCTGAAATACCTTAAATTTGTTCATGACATGTCAGTTTTGTCCCCAATGTGTGCAAGATTCAATTTTTCTTCATAAAGCTTTAGTAGATAAGATGACTCCTTAAAATGTTTTATATATCTGTCGTGAAACAACTTATCACTGTGTACAAATGGAGAAGTTAAGCTTGCATTATTTTTTAGCAAACCTTTGTTCAGAAGATATTGCACAACCGATGCTCTTGGTATGATCTTTCTCTCCAGACTAGCCCCCAAAACCCTTGGTCTTTTGGCAATGGCCATAGCATCCCAACCCAACTCATTGACCCAAAAGCTCATCACTAAATTAATTTTATCAATGGAGGTTAACATACAATGAGGTTGCTTTCTAAATGCTACCAGAACATCTTCATGAGACCAACCCCATTTCTTAAAGGTATCAACTTTCTCTTTCCACCGGGTTTTGTTTACAGATGCTTTGGCAACAAATGCTATTGAGAAAAATGATTGTGAAGGATTAAACCCCAAATCCTTTAATTCCCCTACCACCTTCAACAAGTCACGTTTGCTGAATAACCTACTATGTCTCCGAAGCAATGCTGCAATGTTAGAATCAGTCACTCCATTCTCAATCAACAATGAGATGTTATGTGGCACAGCACTGCCTCCAAAGAAAGATGAATTTTGATTTACACAAGCAATAGTGTCCTTGTGAGATTGCAAGAATCTATAAGCCAATTCATAGGTTGGGACCATTTGATTCTCCAGACTTGAACGCAGGACCGTAGGGTTCTTACCGAGAAGGTTAACAATGTCAGAGTTAGAAGCACCATTGGAGAGAAAAAATTGAAACTTTGGCAAAACCCTTTTGATGGGGTTGCAGGAAAGAAGCCATGGTGCCTTTGTAATCATGTTGTGTAATTGGGTTTTTGAGAAACCATGGTTTGTAAAGAAGCTGAGAACAGAGTCAGGTTTTTGAGCAGTCTTAAATTTAACATTGTAAGTGGAGCAAAGTTTGTTTGCAAATTGTGGGGAGAATCCAAAATTGTGGATGAGGTATGAAACTGCAAATGATGATGAATTGGAAGTGTTGGTACAGAAATGGAGAGAAAATGGTAATGGTTTTTGGGATGTTGGTGAGAAAGTTAAGGGCTTGAGGTAGAGAAGGGTTTTGTGGCACAAATTATTGAACTTGAACATGATGATTGTTAGGGTGAAAATTGAAAGCAATGATGATGATAAATTAGATAGTGTTCTGTTGAATCATTCAACTGTAAATTGGAGAAAATGGATCGAATTTGAAATATGAAAGGGAGAAAAGGAATAACATTACATTATAACCTTTGTTGTTTGTAGCTTTGATAAACATTACTTCATGGCGCATATTAGTTGGTTTTGACATACGGGACCGGAGATGATTTCTGTGTTTTTCTACTGGAGATTAATACATTCTTGGTCTTCTCTTTTACTCAAAATTGAATTTTTTGTTTTTGTTTTTAATTTTTTTAATTTTTAAAAACCGATTTGTTGGTCACCTTATTAATTAATTCATCGCATTTTTTGGTATTTTATTATTTTTTATGATACGACACTCTCATTAATAATATGACATTTAAATAATATGTGTGAGTTGAATAAAATAATTTTTATGTTATTATTTATTTATTAAAATATTTAAAATAAAAAATAGTATTTAAATATTTTTTATTTAAATATTTTAAAATTTTAAATTATTGTTAGATAAAAAATAAATTTTAAATATTTTTAAGTTTAAATTTTTATTTAAAATATTTTAATTCATAAATAAATTTACTTTCAATGTGTAAATAAAATAAATATGAAATAATATTATAAATGTAATAAATTTAAATTTCAAAAATAAAACAAATAAAAGTTTATATAAATATATGGAAAATTTAAATTATTTAAAAAAAGTTAAATAAAATAAATAAATTTAATTATTTTATTTTAAAATTTAAATTGAAATTGAAAATTTAAATATTTTAATATATAAATAAAATAAATTTATTTTAAATACTTTAATATATAAATAAAATAAAATAAATTTATTTTAAATACTTTAATATATAAATAAAATAAAATAAATTTATTTTAAATACTTTAATATATAAATAAAATTAATTACAACAATAATGACAATGAGAATATTTATCCAACCCACAAATATTCATGTCATTAATAAGGTCTCATATCATAAAAAATGGTAGAGATCAAAAAAATTTCAAGAATTAATTAATAGAGGAAAAAAAAACAATTTTCAAAATGAAAAAATTTAAAGTTCACTTTAGATAAAATAAAAAAATTAAAAATGCAAAGTTTTTTTTTAACGTAGAAATCTTTATTCATCAATTCAAAATATAGCAATATCATTATAGTCGAAAAAGATGAATATACTATAGGCATAAACAAATTACTAGTGCATTTCTAATTTCGAACCAAAAAAAATTGAATTTAAACGCCCTCTCTTAAACAAGAAAAGAGAAATATAACTCAAGAGATGAGAGGGGCGACAGGTAGGTTTGAAGGGCAGAGGTCAAGAAAAGTTACTTTTATTTCTTACTAAAAATTCATTCATTTTCTTTTAGTAAAAAAAGAATTCTTTCATTTACACAGTTAAAAAAAATTCATCTAGCTTTTCTTTTACTTGTAAGAGTCTACAAATTCATCTATTTTATATGTTGTTATTAATGTGAGTTGAGGTAGCAGAACTAT
The DNA here is from genome assembly GCA_037974295.1 of Cicer cuneatum. Lineage (NCBI taxonomy): Eukaryota > Viridiplantae > Streptophyta > Magnoliopsida > Fabales > Fabaceae > Cicer > Cicer cuneatum. The sequence continues at coordinate 11,016,418 of JBBPBO010001984.1, forward strand.
CTTACATAGTCCATGCTATATGATATAAAAATATTCATTTAATAGTGTAACATTTCAAAAATTATCATAGAGTAAGTAAATAGATCGAGAGAATTAACGGTGATTAAGAATTTAATTTATTTATCAGTGAAGAATAAAGGATATTGGATATGAGTATTAATTCACTCCCTTTTTAAAATGAATGAGTTTATATTGTATCACAACTTTTTTGAACTATTAGAAAGTAGAAAAATATTATATTCAAAATAGACCCTGAAATTGTTGAATTTTATTAATTATAGTAGAAGAAATTCAAGCTACAATGATATTTGTTGTCCTGTTTTTTTATCAAGTGCTTTGAATTCAATTGAACACAAATCAACGTTTCTCTACTAAAACATGTGACCATAATATAATTTATTTAAGAAAAGGAAGTAACACAAGTGGTTTTCCAACTTTAAGATCAATCTAAGTCATGAGCTTAGCAAACAAGCGATGCTAAAATATCAACTTCTAAAAAACTGAGAGTAGCCCAAGCACCTCATCAATGGATTAACTGAATAAGTCTCTTCTTGACTTGAAAATATCAATTTGATATAAGATTGGGAAAGTTCAAATTTTTTAATTTTAAATTAGATATAAGTAAACAAACTTGTCTAAGATACAAGTGCATCAACTTTTGTTGACTTTTTTTTTTTATATATAAGACTAGAGATAGTATTTGTATAGATGCATCATTTACCTTCAATAAGGGACCACATAGCAATTTTTGAATGTAAGTGAACTCTAATGGGCAGCATTAGCAGGTCATAGTAAAAGCTCCTAGTTGTTCATTAAAAACATGAATGAATATATCCAATGACTAATAGTTATGGTTCAATTGCTAAACCATATGTTAAGTTAGCTACAATTACGGTCTGTAGCAGGAAGTATTCATAAGATGACATGCCAGTTTAGTTCCCGGTGTGTGCAAGATTTAATTTTTCTTCATAAATCTTGAATAAACAAGATGACTCCTGTATAAAACGTTTTATACATCTGTCAAGGAAGATATTATCATACCATCCCAACCCAAAAGCTTATTACTAAATTAATTTTATCAATGGATGTTAACATACAAGGCTCCTTTCTAAATGCTTCCTCAATATCTTTATCAGACTAGCCCCATTTTGCAAGGACTTGTTTGTTAATTGGATTTTGGAGAATTAAGTCTATATTTTAATAATTTATAGAATAAATATAAAAAAGTTATGGGATAAAAATTTGCCACTTACGCATAAAAAAAACAAGAGACAAATATTTATCATTGATAAATATTAAAAAAACAACACAAAATAAATATTTCACACTGATACATACAAAAAAATATGAAATAAATATTTATCAATTAATACATAAAATAAATTTTTTGTTTAACAAGATACGTAGAATACTAAAAATGCGCGACCAGTGTGACATTACATGCTGTTTTATCTTAAAAAAATGTTTATGACAAAATATAATGTTATTATAGATACGGGTAACTTGGTAGAATATGAATACGAGAATACATCAATTTTAAAAATATTAAGGTACGAGTGCATAAAAGAAATATGTATTTTATTATATGATATTAAAAGAGTTAAATTGTTTAATTTAAAAAGTCAAATTATATTTGATTACAACAACTAAAGAAACTCAAATACAAAAACAATATATTGTTATATTAATATATGATAAAACTACTACATACTTGTAGTTATGAATTTTAGTTTTAAAAAGATATTTAGTCTTTTTTATCCTTCATTTATTTAAGTAAAAAAAATTCATTAATATATATTTTTGAGTTTTGGGACAAAATATAATATTTAAAGAATCAAAGATTGAAGAAGGAGGAGTAATTAGAAAAGGGGGAATATAATTGGAGGAATTTGGTAATAGATTTGATTCACTTCTAAAACCGTATGTTAAGTTCATTCACCTTAGAGAGAGCTATATCCCTTCTACAATAGAATTTATCATTCAACTTCAATGAAAGTAGATCATATCCATCCATTGTATATCACTAGTGAGATCTGCAAAATAAAATAAAAAATCCTTCAAGGATTCACCTTCCATTTCTTTTTCTATAAAAGGATAGTATAGTATTGAAAACAAAAGAGACAAAGTACATGTAAGAGGTGGATAAGATATTCTCCTAAATCAAAAAAATGTAATAAGACAACTAGCCTTATTGGCTCAAGAAAACAACAAAAATGTTGAATCTCATTCTCAATGTACATCACTTATAGATACTGCATTAAATCTTCCCTTGGAGTGCCAATGTTTAGAGAACCCAAGAAAAAGTATTTACAAATCAGAAGAATTACTTATCAATCTATAGCTTAAGCCTTCCCAAGGAAATTGTGTGAACCTGCAAAAATGAGTTTCTATTAATAGTGCCAATTGGAATAGTAGTAAGACACATACAAACAAAAGATAAGTACAACAATTCAAATAACTTGGTCAGAGGTACTTCAAATAATTTCAAATCTTATCTGCTTTAAATCAAATGAAATATATCAATTATTGTTTTCTTTGTTTTTCCTTCTATATCTAATTAAAAGTGCTTTTCACATCTTATTTGAATCATCTGACAAATGATTTTGTTGCATAGGACCCAAATTCTCTTTATATTGCTTCCATCAAACAGAAGCTTCTGCCTTAAAGGGGATATTCTTCAAAAAATCTTCCCTTAACAGAGTAAAAAGAAATTTAAGTACATAAACAAGTAAATTATTGGTTTTAATACTTAATAATAGTACTAAATGCCACATGAGTAAAAGATCAAAGGATTAAATAAAGAATTAACTGCAACCAGAGAATACTCTACCAGGTCATACATGTCCACCTGGGAACAAATTGTTCAAGCAATTCCTTTGCTCAATGCATAATGTAGTCACAAAAAACACACAACATAGAAAAAATGTCAATGGAAGTTAATCAAAATAATACCAATGAACTATAATATTTAAACCTGACTCTACCATATCCATAGGTCTAGAAATTATAGAGGTACTCGACTATTTATTTCTGTAATTTACAAATTTATAATCTTATAATTTAATTTACTCACTAAAAGAATAAATTTGAGAAACATTTTAGGGTTTTGTATGCCAATATCCCTCTTTTTTTTTTCCTTTCCCTAATTGCCTCACTTTGAAAAGAAATTTCCAGGTTGTCTTACTTTTTGGGCCCAGTTGCTCGTCGCAACCTGGGCCTGCGATGACCTGAAGGGGAAATTTTTGGAGCCTATTGATCTTCGCACCCCCAAGGGACGATGATCTGAAGTCGTTTTTTTTTGCTCATCGCACCCCCATGGTGCGATGATCTACACCCCTTTTTTTTTAATTTTAAAAATTTAAAATAATTATAATAAATTATAAATATTTAAAATAATTAATAAACCCCAAATCCTAAACCCGAAACCCTAAACCATAAACCCTATTTTTTTTAATTTAATAATTAAAAATAATTATAATAAATTATAAATATTTAAAATAATTCATAAACTCTAAACCCTAACCAATAACCATTGTGGGAGTTGATTGTAAGACTCTTCCCAATTGCCATAAATTTTTTCGATGGCTTTATTTTTTCCCATCCAAGCCTTTTTATAACTAATTGTGTAGTTGTGTAAGGCTTGAATCTGAGCAATAATGACATTCACTTTGATTGAAGGATCCACTTTCAAAACTTGCATTATGCTTGCACATATCATATTAGAATCGAGCTTCGTATGATCTTGTGACAATGCCGAATTTGTGCATGTATGAGGCAAATTCAATTTACCAATCACCCACAAATCACTTTTTTTGCGTTTTGAAGCTCTACATCTAACCAAACAATTTGGAGATGAACAACAAATAACGTACCTTTCTAAATCTGATTTCTGTACCACAAAATTCAACGATTGTTTTAAATGGTACCGTTTGATTGCATGTACGCATTCATCCTTGTTTTGAAACTTCATTCCAATGGCAAGAGTTCCATATTTTGCTGGGTTTTCGTTAACGAACATGACATCAAATTCACTTGATTGCTCTCCATTATCCAAATTGATATTCTTCATGTATGAGGGTGGATTGAATTCTGCTTCCATATCTTCGTCAACAACATTGTCATCGTCAGAATCACCAGATGATTCATCGAAGTATGTCTCATCATCTTCACTATAATCACTCAATTCTTCCTCGTTGATATCATATAAGACACTAAGGGGAAGATCACATTGGGGACTTACTGGAAGAGATTCCTGATGGAGTTGAAAACTTTCTGGATGAGTTTGTTCTAGTTGGCTAGAGAATGGTTCATAATGTTGTGATGGTTCATAGTGTTGTGATGAAGAATATAAGTTGGGTTGATAGGGGTTGGTTTGATCAAAAGATGGGATGTAGTCGGGATTGGGTATGTTTGAGGATGATGGTTGATCAATGTTTGAGGACCATCTTCAAAGTTAACATATAACTCAATGGTGCCAAGTTGTGACCACTGTGCATAAACATCAAACATTAGCTGAACATCTTCGTCATCGCAAACCTTAAGAAGTTCAAACCTTGTTATATTTTCACCAAAGAAAACAAGGTGTCGATAAACTATATCAGTTATCGTCACTTTGTCATCGAGTTGTAACTTTTTTTAAATAATATTCTTTAGACGAGCAAGATTGCTTCCATAATGTATTTTGAACGCCTTTTTGTAATCACTTACAAATGTTTTACCTTCAACTCCGTCGACTATTGTACCATTGTAATAAACAATACAAATTACTTGTTGAGAATCCATGATAAATTTTTTTTTTAGTAAGTATGAAATGCTACAAGGTACATTGAGATAGAAGGTGTGGTAAGATAGTGAGATTTATTGTTCTATTTATAGAATGTATTGAGATTTATTTATCATCTAGATCATCCACAACCGTTGATAAAAATAATTGAAAGGCCAAGATTAGATATGATTGATATTTTTCATCTAGATCATCCACAACCGTTGATAAAAAAATTGTATGGCCAAGATTAAATACGAATTAGACCAATTTGATTGGTCTAAATCCAATAACTTGGATCCATCATCACAACCGTTGATAAAAAAAATTGGAAGGCCAAGATTTAATACAACTTGGATCAATTTGATTGGTCGAAATCAAATATCTTGGATCCATCATCCACAGCCGTTGATAAAAAATTTGGAAGGCCAAGATTTAATACAAGTTGGACCAATTTGATTGGTCCAAATCAAATAACTTGGATCCATCATCCACAGTCGTTGATAAAAAAAGATGGAAGGCTGAGATTAAAACAGCAGAGATGAATGGCGCGCATCGTGAGGATGCGATGATCAGAGGGCCAGTAGGCTTGCGCATCCTGGGGATGCGATGATCTGAATGATCAGATGGCCTGCGCATCCTGGGGATGCGATGATCAATCAGAATGGTCAGAAGGACAGCGCGTCTTGGGGATGCGACGATCAAGGGCATCGTACGGTGGGGATGCGATTATATAATGGTGCACCTACCTTCAATTTTCTCAATCTCATTCTCATTCTCAATCTCAAATTTTTTTCAACCTTCTCAAACAAATTTTTTAACATTATCAATCCAAATTTTCATACATGGAATTATCTACTAATCATCGGGCTGAATTTCGATACATTAATGCATTTGTAAGTTTATTTATTTATTTATTTATTATTATTAATTTCTTTATAGAATGATAATAATATATTATTAATATTATTTTCATTAACTTCATAATATTATTTTTATTATATTCATAATATTATTTTCATTTTTTTTATTTACAGATACCATCAACGGACAAGTTGAAATGTCATGGTCACGTAAACAAAAAACCAAATGCGGCAATATTACCATATTTGCAACAGGCGGGATTTGGTGAAGTCATCAAACTTGGAAACTATAAAATAGATGTCGGCCTAATTACCGCGATGGTTGAAAGATGGAGACCAGAAACTCATACATTTCATCTCCCAATAGGTGAGTGCACGATAACTTTAGAAGACGTGTATTACCTTTTAGGATTAAATGTTTCTGGTATTCCAGTTTCTGGTTCAAATTTTGTAAATGTTAGAACTGTATGTGAAGAATATTTAGGAGTTATCCCACCTGAGGGGGCAACCACAGGTAATTTTATTAAATTAAAATGGCTTAAAGATACATTTGATGGTGTTGGTGAAGATGCATCCGAAGTACAAAAACAAGCATCGTGTCGGGCATACATTCTACGTATAATTGGTGGACTGTTGATGCCGGACAAATCTAACAACCGTGTACATTTAAAATATCTTTCCCTAATAGGAGATTTAAATAAAGCATCCCAATATAGTTGGGGTTCGGCAGTTTTAGCTACGCTGTATAGAGAATTATGCGTTGCTACGAAACCGGACGTCAATTCTATTGGAGGATGTGCTCTGTTGTTACAAAATTGGGCATGGTATCGTTTGTCTTGTGTCGCTCCAGAATCACACAGTGCATGGGTATTTCCACTTGCACAAAGGTAACTATTGAAATTAATTTTTATATATTTTTCTTTTTTTAAAACTAACCACTTACCATATTACTAATATTATTATATTTTTTATGTTTGATATATTCCACAGATTTAATTCCGGTCGTCTAAAATTTAGTAGTGTTCCTCGTAACGACATAGAAGGCTACCGGAATACAATCGATCACATGATGGTTCAGGAAGTAATATTAATATTCATTCACATTTAGTTGAACTTTTTTAATTATATATTTTTATATATCTTAATATTTACTTAACATATTTTTAACATATCAGTTTCAGTGGAGGCCGTATCTCGGGTTCCAACATGAGGTACCCGAACAAGAGATGAACACTTGGATGACATGTACCTATCTACATTGTTATCATATTGTTGAAAAACATCATGTAGATAGAGTTGCACTTCAATTCGGCTTCCATCAACCAATTTCGCAACCACCAAAGGACATGAAAATGTACCATGAGCTCGACATGAGGCGTGGCCTTGATGAAAATTGGAGGGTGGTTTGGAAAGATGAGATTCAACATTGGAATGAACGTCAGAATTACGTACTGCACGGTCAATTCATAGAAGGTTTTTTATGCCACAGTAACGAATATATGAATTGGTTCAGAAATCCCACCAAATTATATATATCTGTGGAAAGATATCTGCGTGATCCACGTTCGCAACCTTCAATGTATTCTGATGTTCACTCAACCCCTCAATCAATGCCACAACAACATATCATGCACCAAATACCATCTTTATCGTCACCAACACATCTACACGAATCTACATATATACCGACTCAGGAATACGTTCCTTCAGTGCCAACATTGCCAACACCCGTTAATCCGATAGTTAGCAGAATTTTCTATAATTTGTTTGGTACTCATTGCACAACACCTGAGTCGGCTTATGTTGTTTTTGATTCGATGTATAACATGAATCTCAAAATTATACAGAGGCAGGTGGTAGTGGTTCTAATCCGCATACAACTTATAACGAAGATAATGATCAAAATGAGGATCAACCACAACAACCTGAACTCGTACAAAGGGCTAGACGAGTTCGACGACCACGTAGATGTGGAACCGAAGGACATTTAGATTGAAATAATTAATTGCAAATTCATGTAGTTTTTTCTTTCAATTTGATGTATTTTTTTCATTTCAATTTAATGTATTTTTTTTAAATTCATTAATATAAATTATTATTATAATTTAGATGGAAATAATTAATTATATTTATAATTTTATTTTGTTGTTATTTTATTATTATTACAAAAATTTTTATCCTAAATAAATATTAATTTATTTTAATTTTTTTATTATGTTTATTATTATAATAATTTTATTTATTTATTTATTATTATTATTATAATTATTTTTAATTATTCAATTAATAAAAAAAATTTAGGTTTAGGGTTTATGAATTATTTTAAATATTTATAATTTATTATAATTATTTTTAATTATTAAATTAAAAAAAATTTGGGTTTAGGGTTTAGGATTTATGAATTATTTTAAATATTTATAATTTATTATAATTATTTTTAATTATTAAATTATAAAAAAATTTAGGGTTTAGGGTTTGGGGTCTAGGGTTTGGGGTTTAGGGTTTAGGGTTTATGAATTATTTTAAATATTTATAATTTATTATAATTATTTTAAATTATTAAATAAAAAAAAATTAGGGTTTAGGGTTTGGGGTTTATTAATTATTTTAAATATTTATAATTTATTATAATTATTTTAAATTTTTAAAATTAAAAGAAAAAAAAGGGGGGTGCAGATCATCGCACCCCCCTGGGGGTGCGAAGATCATCGCCCTCTGGGGGTGCGAAGATCAACGGGCTGCAAAAATTTCCCCTTCAGGTCATCGCAGGCCTAGATTGCGACGAGCAACTGGGTCCAAAAAGTAGGGCAACCTGGGAATTTTTTTTCAAAGTGGGGCAATTAGGAAAAGGAAAAAAAAAAAAGGGATATTGGCATACAAAAACCAACATTTTACAAATTCCACGACTAAATTAAAATATTCATATTTTTGAAACACACCATTATACTTTAAAGGAAAAAAAATATTAATAATAACAATATACTTAAAACAAACAGACCAAAATCAAATCAAACCTTGCTTACACTTCACCTTTTCCCTCTTCTTCTCTCTCTCGGCAACATCAACCTTTCCCTCATTTATATTTTTATTTTTTTCTTCTTTTTTCTCTTTGCTTCTTCTCACTCTACAATGCAAATTGTACACATAAACTCTCAACCTTTAAAATGAATTTAACATCTCCAACAACATAATTTCTCATATTCCTACAAATGCTCTTGGTTAAGATTTTGGAGTTAGTGTTAGTGAGTTAAGGAAGTAAAAGAGTACCCATTCTTTGAAAGGTGTTTATTAATACTCTTTAATGTATATACACAATTCTAATGCTAAGAATGAATCTCTAGATAAAATGTAGTTCTGCTTAAAAATCTTAATTTTGTGCTTAGAGTAGATTTAAAGGATTTTATGGTTTACTAGAGTTATATAATGTAGTTCTGTTTAAAAATCTTAATTTGTGCTTAGAGTAGATTTAAAGGATTTTATGGTTTCCTAGAGTTATAAAAAATCACAACCTTTGAGTTTATCTCGATTTTGTCCTTTAATTATTTTCATGGTCATTGTTATATAATATGTGTCACGACCCGAAAACTAAACGTCGTGATCGGCGCACAAACTATACTCCTAGTCTGGCAAACCTATCAATTAACTTAACAATTAAACAATTAAATAGTTCTCAATAACCATTTCAAAAATATATATATAATTTTTCTCAGGATTTCGACAGAGTATCCTCTATAATTTCAACGTTTTCAAATTTATAAAATCCATGTTTACACTTTTAACTCAGTCATATCTCAAAGAGTATAATCGAAATATTTAATACATTTTCCAAAAAAAACTTTCTAGAAATAACATCGAATTTGTACATGGACTAAAAATAACCTCGAAATATGAGTCTTGACTTTGAGCTTCCTTGATCTCATCAACTATTGTTGGACGAATTTGTACATGGGCTAAAAATAACTTCAAATGATCAAGTTCAAATTGAATTCAACTTTCAACAATTTCTTGAAATTCTTTAACTATTAGCCTATTTACTTCTGCTATATGAGAGAGACTACTCATGGATTTCCTATTCAAAGCATCTACAACAACATTTGCCTTCCCTGGGTGGTATAAGATTGTGCAATCATAATCTTTCAAGAGCTCCATCCATCTTCTTTGTCTTAAATTTAAATCTCGTTGTCGAAAGATATACATAAGACTTTTATTATCGGTATAAATCTCGCAAGTTTCACCATATAGACAGTGCCTCCAAATCTTAAGATCGAAAATCACTGCAACCATTTCCAAATCATGTGTGGGATAGTTTACCTCATGTCGCTTGAGTTGTCTATATGCATAGGCAATAACTTTACCTTGTTGCATAAGTACACTGTAACACCCCGAGTTTAAAACACAGCACGGGTGCATTTTTTTTTTCAAATAAATAATTGAAATGAGTTTTTCCAAAATTAATATCAAAGGAATTAAAATAAAATCAGTTCATTTCAAAGGTTATCACCCAATTAGTGTCAGAGTGCAGAATAATACAGCGGAAAAAGTATTACATTAATTCCCAAAGTAAAATTTACATTTCCCAAAACTCAAGACCCTATACAAAAGTCTAGACTGATCATGCACTAAGCTACAGTAGCACGGTCTCCACCGTATCCTCTATAAGTCTCGTCTTCAGCCAACCGTCCGTCCCTCTGTGTTGTCCACGTAGACTCCGTACGTAAAGATCAAAGGAAACTAACGACATTTCCGTCGTTAGTGTATCCGTCGGTAGGACGGGTTCGGGTAACATCTGAGGGCAAAGCACAAAGTCCACAATATAATAGCAAGGGGTCACCAACCGAAAATAACAAATAAGCACATAGCATATATCTCACAACAACACATATATTCATGGCATATTGTATAATAATGATGAAAAGATGCTCATTTTGAAATTTCATGACATGTATGCCTTTTCAAAACAGCAACGAATTAATATGGAGAAAACATGTTGTAAGTACAATCACCACTTCAGCAATCACAAACATTCATCAGAAAGCTCATATTTCAACAAGTACTTACACACATCAATTTTCCAATCATCAACAATATCCAAAACTTGACCCACCGGTCAAACACCCAGATGCAATATGCATATGCTCATGTACTCAGCTTCTTGGAATTACCAAGGTGCAGTCGCTCACAAACCAGCACACTATGTTTGACATTAACGGCCCTGAAGACCAAGGTGCAATCGCTCAACAGATCAGCACCAGTGCAGATGCTCAACAGTCCAGCACGTTTGACATATACCAAGGTACAATCGCTCAACAGATCAGTACCTAGTGCAGACGCTCAACAGTCCAGCACTCGTGCAATCGCTCAACAGATCAGCACGTGGTCGCGCATTTCAGGGTACAGACGCTCAACAATCCAGTACCAGTGCAGTTGCTCAACAGACCAACACTTATATACCAAGGTACAATCGCTCAACAGATCAGAACCTAGTGCAGACGCTCAACAGTCCAGCACTCGTGCAATCGCTCAATAGATCAGCACGTGGTTGCGCATATTTGAATGGACCACCACGAACATGCGGCCATTCCGTAGGCCGGATAGAATGGATCACCATGAACACGCGACCACTCTGAAACCGGATAGAATGGACCACCATGAACACGCGACCACTCTACAACCCATCACGGTTACTACATTCATGTGTATTAGCCTCTCACAAGCCCAATACATAGAAGTTAAATCCTCGCACGGATAGAATGGACCACCATGAACACGCGGCCATTCCGTAGCCCACTACTGTGGTTACTACTTAACTTCGCGGACCATCACGGTTACCGCATTACTCTATGGCCCATCGCAGTCACCACCTGACTATGCAATGTATGAATATGCAGTGTTTTCTCTTCACTGAAAACAGTATGCAATAACAAAAAATTCATGCCTTTCCATCATATTTCAAAACATCTCAATATAATCAATATCATCATCAACACATCGATGATTTAAACAGTCAAGCAATCATTAACAATTCACATTATCTCACAAATTCCATACTTAAACATCTCAAGCCTTTCCATTATTCCCCAAACTCTTAAAATTCACAAAACAGTGTTTAAAACTGAGATTTCTGGAAAATACGAATCTGTATTCGAATACAACCTCTCTGTATTCGAATCAAGGAGCCAAAATAGTGCAGAATTAACACTCTATATTCGACTACAACCCCCCTAATAGTCGAATACAGAGGCAGTCTCAATGCACAAATCAACATTTTCCACTACATCAGTAAAGGTTTTCAAAACATCATCCTCTCCTCTTCAAAACTAAATCAAGGACTCCATTTTAAATCATTTTAATCCTTCTCAAAGTTTCCCAACACTTTAAAATTTACAAGGCAGAGTTTAAAACTTGATTTTCTGGAAAACACGAATCTGTATTCGAATACAGCTTCCTTGTATTCGAATACAGAAGCTAAAAACTGAGTTTCTGGAAAAACACGAATCTGTATTCGAATACAGATCCCTTGTATTCGAATACATAAGCTGAAACTAGTGAAAATCTGCAATTTTAACATTATGTATTCGAATACAACATGCGTGTAGTCGAATACAAAAGACAAAACCAAAATGATCAACATCAGATCATCAGAAAACAGAACCAGAATCAGAATGATTAATCATCTGAACATCAGGAACAGAACCAGAATGAGAATGTTTAACATCAGAACCAGAATTAGAATCATCAACACCAGAACATCAGAAACAGAACCAAAATGAATGATTAACATCTGAACAGAACCAGAAGGATCAACATCAGAAACAGAACCAGAATGATCAACATCAGAAACAGAACCAGAATGATCAACATCAGAAACAGAACCAGAATGATCAACATCAGAAACAGAACCAGAATGATCAACATCAGAAACAGAACCAGAATGATCAACATCAGAAACAGAACCAGAAGGATCAACATCAGAACATCAGAGTCAGAAACAGAATGACTAAAATCAGAATCGTCAGAAGCAGAAACGGGATGATTAACATCAGAACATCAGAAACAAAACCAGAATGAGGATAATCAGAAGCAAAACAACAGAATGATTCACTCAGAATCATCAGAAGCAACACAGAATGATTCACACCAGAATCATCAGAAGTAGACACAACAGAATGATTCACCCAGAATCATCAGAAGCAACACAGAATGATTCACACCAGAATCATCAGAAACCACACAGAATGATTCACACCAGAATCATCATAAGCAAAACAGAATGATTCACACAAGAATCATCAGAAGCAAAACAGAATGATTCACACAAGAATCATCAGAAGCAGAAACAATAGAATGATGCATCCATAATGATACATCCAGAATCATCAGAAACAACACAGAGTGATGTTGGAACCAAGTTGGTTCTAAATAATCTGGATTTTGATGTGTACAATTACACTTGATGGAATCTTATTTTGAACTTGAATTACTACGGTAAAAACCATCAGAAGATGAATGTATCAGAGGATACATTCTGAATTTACAGAAGATGCATTTCTGGAATTATCAGAAGATAAACCAGAATGTCCAAAACCGACCAGAAGATAACTTTGGAGGCTTATATCAAACAGAAACAAAATCAGAAGAACATCTGGAAAACACCAAAGGGAAGCCTGCCATAATATGAATTGCTCCAAACAAGAATGATTCAAATATCAGAAGCAATCAAGAAGTTATACTGATCAGAACATAGTCTGGCAGTGTAATTTCAACACAGTCCACACTTGTCCAGAAGTGACCAGAAGATATCTTTGATGGATTATATCAGAGGGAATAAATATCAGAAGATTCTTTGGACCATACTATTGTGAAGCCTGCCATGTGAAGAGTTGTTCCAGGCCATAAGTTGTCAAAAGCAAGAAGTAATCCAGAAGATAATTTGACCAGAACATGGCATGACAATCGAATTTTGAATAACCCAGACTTCGCCCAGACTTCATCCAGAATTGATCAGAAGAAGCACAGAATGGTTCATGCCAGAATCACCAGAAACAGAAACGAAATGATCCACACAAGGATCATCAGAAGTAGAAACAAAAACAAAAATTCTTCTTCTGTATTCGACTACAGGGCTCGTAGTCGAATACAAGTTTGAAAACTTAAGTAAAACAGAAATTTTACAGGTTGTAGTCGAATACACACATGTTGTATTCGAATACACCTTCGAAAACCAGTGAAAATTTCCTGAGATTCAACCCTTTTCAAACTGTTTTCTTTTAAAACAACAACCAAACAACAAAACAGATTCAACACTTTTTCCAGAAGACACTTCCCTCATTTAAAATCCCTTTTCCTTTTAAATCATCAACACCACCAGAATCACACAAAACAGAAATGGAATCAGGATCCAACCCCAATCATCCAGAACCAGAAAACAGAATGTTCACTCACCAGAATCATTCAGATTTTGAAACCATCAGAACAAACATGCAAGCATCACAACTTTCTCAAAACATCATAATAACGTGTATAGCATTTCAGCTTTTCAAACAATCAGAACAACATGCAAAGCATTTCAGCTTCCTCAAACATCAGAATAACATGCATAGCATTTCAGCTTTTACAATCATCAGAACATGACCAATGTTTTCAATCAAAACAGAAATCATCACACAGCAACAAAACACCATCAGAATGCATTTTTGCATTTTTAAAACTATTTTCCAAAACAGTTTTATGAACATGTATTTTAACCATCTTTAAAATAACATGCAAGACATCTTCAGTTTTATCACACAAGTAAAACAACATTAATGCATTCAACCAACAACAGCCATCACAGAATCATCACATATCAACAAAAATGCATTTTCTTCATTTTTCAAGATGTCATTTCGAAAACATGTTTTTCTTTCAAAACAGAACTGAAATAACATGCATTTACAGCCCTAATGCAACTAGAAAGTTGGAAGGTGCCCTTACCCTTGTTGCGTGTTCTGCTTCTGCTCAAGTCTCTGTTTTCGTTCTCGTTTCTGCGCCAAAATCCGGTGAAACTGCTGCCTGAGTTTGCTGCTACAAAACTGGGTTCTTTAGCTCCATAATGCGGTGGGGAACAACTTTAATACTGAGGGTTTTCTGGTTTGGTGTTTGTATTTCTAGTTACTGGAACTTTTAAGGGACTCCCTCTTTGGTATTTTTTTTGAAGTCGTGAAACCGGGTTTCAGAAACAGGAGGCAGAAATGGGAGAAAGGTTACTGTTACATGCAATTACTATTACATGCAAAATAGGGAGGTGTGAGTTCTAATTTCTGCCCAGCCCCTCACGTGTACTTATAAGCTCACTTGAGTGTCACCTCCTTTGAAACAATGATACAATAATGCTGGATTTTCCAACTAGACTTTTCAGCACTTAATTCTTTTTGCAATTAGTCACTAATCCTTAATTAATGGTCCGATTAATTTAATTACTCGAAATTAAATTAATTTAATCTTCATCCAATAATTATAATTCATCTTCCAAAATAAATATTTATATATATATATATTCACTCAAAACATACATATATTAAATATTTAACAAAAATTCCCAAATACCCTTAATATTAATTCCATAAATTAATATTAAATTTAAGGGTCTTACATACACAATCGAGACCAGCTCTAGAAGCATCACAATAAACTGCATAACTTTCACCACCTAAGGCTAATGCCAAAATAGGTGATGACGTCAACTACTCCTTTAATTTTTGAAAGCTTTCCTCACATGCATCAGCCCATCGGAACTCAACTTTCTTCTGAGTCAACCTAGTCAACGAATATGCGATTTTAGAGAAATCCTTCACAAAACGTTGATAATAACCAACTAAACCAAGAAAACTTCGAATCTCTTTTATTGTGGTAGGTCTGGGTCAATTCTGCACTGCTTCCACCTTATTGGGATCAACACTTATTCCATTCTTAGACACAACATGACCTAAAAATGCCACACTATCCAGCCAAAACTAACATTTAGAGAATTTGGCATATAATTGTTTATCTCTTAAGGTTTGCAAAACCAACCTCAATTGTTGCCCGTGTTCTTTTTTACTATTGGAATAAACAAGGATATCACCAATGTACACAATCACGAATTGATCCAAGAATGGTTTAAAAACGCGATTCATCAAATCCATAAAAGTTGATGGGGCATTAGTAAGCCCAAATGACATAACCAGAAATTCATAATATCCATAACGCGTGCGGAAAGCTGTTTTCGTTATGTCATCCCTCTTAATCTTCATCTGGTGATATCCCGATTGTAAATTAGAAAAACATTGAGCTCCTTGAAGTTGATCAAACAACTCACCAATGTGTGGTAAAGGGTATTTATTATTTACAGTTACTTTATTCAACTGCCTATAGTCTACACACAATCGCATGGATCCATCTTTCTTCTTTACAAATAATATCGGTGCTCCCCAAGGAGAAGAACTTGGGCGAATAAAACCCTTATCAAGAAGATCTTGAAGTTGGTCCCTTAACTCATTAAGTTATGTTCGGGCCATACGATAAGGAGGTATGGATATAGGATGAGTATTAGGAACCAAGTCTATAGAGAATTCAATCTCCCTATTAAGTAGCAACCCAGGAAGTTCTTCAGGAAAAACATCTGGAAATTCACATGCTATTGGAATTTTTTCCAATTTCACCTCAGCCACTTGTGTATCCCTTACCAAGGCTATGTACCCTTGACAACCTCTTGTCATTAACCTGCTAGCTCTCAAGGCTTGGTTATGTGGTATGTAACACCCCGATTTTTAACAGCGCGAATGTATTTTTTTTTCAAAACGAATAAAGGAATTTCAACTAAATTCAAAAGAACTGAAAGGAATTAAAATTAAACCACTTAAATAAATTGAAATTAAACCATTTCAAAATAATATGGCGTCGTAATCCAAAACAACAAAAGTAGTTAAATAATTACATCATAATTATAGCCAAGTAATTTAATTTTGGGAATTAATACTTTTAATATATCAAAAGGTAGTACATCAACAGAAGACACTGTCATAATACCTCAAAAATTCGGATCACGGACCCACTAAAACAGTATCAGAGTGCGGAATAGATATACAATTATCCCAAAACAAATAAATACATCCACTAGCACTAGGCCCTATACAACAAGACTAAACTGATCTGATCATGCACTAAAACTACAGTAGCACGGTTTCCACCGCATCCTCTACAAGTCTTGTCTTCACTCCAGATGTTCGTCACTCTGCGCTGTCCACAAATACTCTGTACGTGAAGGTCAGGAAAAACTAACGACGTTTCCGTCGTTAGTGTAACTGTCGGTGGTACGGGTTCGGGTATCATCTGAGGGCAAAACCCAATTTTCCACAATAATTGTAAAGGGTCACCAACCGAAATTAACAATTACCACATAGCAGTTATGTCAAAGATAACAAATACATTCATGGCATATTCCAATGTTAAGACAACAGTAATAAATAAGTATGCTCACTTATTAAAATGTATAATGTCTACATCTTTGCAAAATAGCCAATTTAACATATAAATAATGTTGCAAGTACATATACAGTCAACAATCACAACACTCATTTGGCACTTAGAATTCATGAGATACTTGCACACATCGATTTCCACTCATCAGCTCATATCAAATCATGACTCATAGGTCAACCTTCCCAATGCAATATGTATATGTCAATGTACTCAACTCTTGGAATTACCAAGGTGCAGTCTCTCACGGACCAACACACGTGCAGTCTCTCACGGACCAGCACGATTTACAGATCGAATGGACCGTCTAATACACGCAGAACTATTCGGTAGCCCGGATAGAATAGATCGTCTAATACACGCGGAACTACTTTGAAACCCGGATAGAATAGACCGTCTAATACACGCGGAACTACTCTATAACCCATCACGGTCACTACATTTACGTGTATTAGCCTCTCACAGGCCAAATACACAGAAGTTAAATCGTCGCACGCGGAACTACTCTATAACCCATCATGGTTACTACTTAACTTCACGGCCCATCATGGTCACCGCATCAACTCTGTGGCCCATCCCGGTCACCACCTGACTATGCAATGCATGGACATGCTATGTTTCCTCTTCACAAAAATAGTATGCAAATAAAATCTGAAATCCAGACACTCCATCACCACTTCAAACCATCTCAAAAACTTCATATAGTTTGTCATATGCCTTCCAAATGTTTCCCAACTCATTAAGTGCACAAACCAATGTTTAAAAATAGAATTTTTGAAGAAAAAAATCTGTATTCGAATACAGCTTCCTTGTAGTCGTATACATATGCTAAAACAGTGGCAAAATCAGCACTTATGTATTCAAATACGAGGTTGTCATAGCCGAATATAGATGCGAAGTTAGTGGCAAAAACAACAATTCTGTATTCGAATACAACAGGGTCGTAGCCGAATATAGATGCTAAGTCAGAAGCAAGAATCACGTATTTGTATTCGAATACGGAGTGTCGTATTCGAATATGAGGTTCAAAATTTGA
The DNA here is from genome assembly GCA_037974295.1 of Cicer cuneatum. NCBI lineage: Eukaryota > Viridiplantae > Streptophyta > Magnoliopsida > Fabales > Fabaceae > Cicer > Cicer cuneatum. Next base: position 11,034,575 of record JBBPBO010001984.1, read on the forward strand.
ATAAAAACTGAATTTTTACAGAAGTGTATTCGAATACGCCAGTGTCGTATCCGAATACATATTCGAAAATAGTGGATTTTCCAGAAAATTCACTTTAGTTTCAAAACTCTTTTCTTTGAAAACCAACACATCCACCATAACACAAACACCATTTTTTGAACCACAAAACCCATAATGTCAACAACACAACATAAATGATTTCTTTCACCGCAAAAAAACAACAAAAGCATCATCAACTCAACAACAAGTCACAACAACAGCAAGAACATTACCCTCAATAACAGCCACAAAACAGTACAACCATATCTCAGTACATGCATTTTGATCATCCACAAACCACATGCAAAGGCAGTTTCTAGTATCAACACAACAACACGTTCTTAACACATATAACACATAACAACCATCCATCAAACATGCATTTAAAGTCCCTACATGCAATCTAAAAAGTTGGAAGGTGCCCCTTACCTTAGTTACGTTTTCTTGTTCGTTTACGTTACCGCGACTAAAACAAGCGAAACTCCCGCTCGCGCCATCACTACCAAAGTTGGTTCTCTAGTACCGTAAAGATGAGAGGAATAACTTTCCTTCTTGACACTTTCTTATTCGAGGCTTGGATTTCCAAGTAATTTGAGTTTTGAGTATCCCTTCTCACTACCAACACAAACAGAACTGAACATATAGAAATATACATATATCAAATACCTTTACAAGTATTCCAAAATACATCTAATATTCAATCCATAATTAAATTTAAATTTAAGGGTCTTACATTTAATTTTCTTCAGGAAAAACATCTGCAAATTCACATGCTATTGGAATATTTTCCAATTTCTCCTCGGCCACTTGTGTATCCCTTACCAAGGCTATGTACCATTGACAACCTCTTCTCATTAACCTGCTAGCTCTCAAGGCTTGGTTATGTGGTACCCAACAACGTTGTCCTTGAAACGAGAAGACTAATTGCCCCAAAATATAATATTTCACCACTTTGTTATGACAATCCAAAGTGGCATGATGAAAAGCCAACCAATCCATACCTAAAATCACATCAAAATCTATCAAGTCAATAACTACTAAATCTACTGGCAACACCTTGCCCTCCATAGTTATATCACAAGAACGATACACTGACTTTGCAGGCAAATTTCCTCCAACAGGTGTAGCCACAATTAAAGCTTCTTCTAGAAAAGATGAACATGTACCAAGTCGAGTAGCAAACCATGAGGATACAAAAGAATATGTAGCTCCAAGATCAAACAAAACATCAGCATCTCTAGAACAAATAGAAAGTATACTTATAACTACTGCATTGGATGTTTGAGCATCCTGACGAGTCAAAGCAAACACTCGAGCCTGACTTCTTCCTGCTTGTGTCTGACCTCTACCACCAAATTCTCTACCTCCTTGCTGAGATGTCCCAGAACCTCTGACAGAAAAATTTTCACTTTGTCACATGGATGCAGAATGAGCCTGGGCGTGTCGTGTCTACATAACAATCCCTCCTTATGTGGCCTACTTGGCCACATTGATAGCACGCCTTACGATCTCTGGAACAATTTCCAAAGTGAAACCACAAACAGAACATCATGTAGCTGAAACACTAGAATGTCTCTGAGGGAAAATGGATTGTGATGCTGCTCCGTAATCTGATCTATGACTCTGCACTGTTCCAGAAGATTGCCCGCTATGTACGCCTCTTTGAGACATGAGTCTCTATTGCCCCTGATAACCAAACATAGGTCCATCGTCGCGAATCAGATAGTTACTGTAGGATCGCTCAACCTTTTGTTTCTTCCGTGAATCTTGTCTATTACCTCATTTTTCTTTATGTCGTTGCTCAATATGAAATGCCAAACTCAAACCTCAGCAAAAGTAGAACAACTAGACCCAACCACAAATCTAAATAAGTAATCCCTCAATCCTCTGATGAACCTTTTAACACGCATTTCCTCAATGATAGGGTAAGGAGCGTATCTAGAGAGCTGTGTAAAACGAGCGTTATACTCTGAAACTTTCATACCCTCAATTTTCTCCAATCGCTCAAACTCATAAGCTAATCAATCTCTAACTCTCTCCGAAAGAAAACAAGCCATGAACAATTGAGAGAACTCTCTCCATGCTAACGAAGGTGACCCCACTTGTCTACCACGTGACACTATATCAAACCAATCATGTGCCACGCTTATTAGCTAAAATGATGTCAATTCTATTACTCTTACCTCAGAACAACCCAATGTTCTCCAAAGCCGCTCTAGATTATCAATGAATTGTTGTGGGTCCTCAATTGTGCTAGACCTAGAAAAAGTAGAGGGTTTTAAGCTTCATGAAGTTTGGTAATGTAACATCAATCCCCCTTGTTGCAGTAGTTGTTTGTTGCTCAACTCGTTTAACCTCTTGTTGACCATTGAGATTTTCATGTCTTTGGTCACCCTCATGTTGTTGTCCGACGACAACCACAACAAGTTGTTGCACAACCTGTTGTAATCCATACATACCAGCAGCAAACTCTTCCATGGTTGAATTTTTGCGCCTCCTCCTAGGCACCTCAACATCAGCATCCAAGCCACATCCACCAACATTATTTCGAGCACGAATTGAAACACGACCTCGTTGACAAGCGCCTTGAGTTTGGGCAATTGACTCATCAGCAATTTCCCTTATAATAGGATTCCTAGTCTTGGGTGGCATTCTCACCTAATCAAAAACATTGATCAAAATTGAACAAGACAACAAGAAAATGTGGAACGATAGTGATGATGAATTTAAACACAGATTCAGATAACAAATGAGACTCTCATAAAGTGCTAATAGCCACTTACAAGTAAGTTGTGCTCGGGTACACAATTTACTTACAAGAATCCATTATCACCCTATGATTGCAACTATTAGGACCTATGACCGAGCTCTGATACCAACTTTGTCACGACCCGAAAACTAAACGCCGTGACCGGCGCACAAACTATAGTCCTAGCCTGGCAAGCCTATCAACTAATTTAACAATTAAGCAACTAAATCGTTCTTAATAACCATTTTAAAAAACTATATATAATTTTTCTCGAAATTTTGACAAAGTATCCTCTGTAACTTTAACGTTTCTAAATTTATAAAATCTATGTTTACACTTTTAACTCAGTCATATCTCAAAGAGTATAATCGAAATATTTAGTACATTTCCCAAAAAAACTTTCTAGACTCAATAGCTGCAAAATACATCACGACTCAACAGACTTTACAAAAAAAGGGTCCTCGATCAAAGAGACCTTCCAAAAATATGATCGAGACTTGAATCTACTAACAACCTGCTACTTAGCTGCCTGTGAATTTTAAAAAATAAACAACATGAAGGGGTAAGTCACAAAGACTTAGTGAGGAGACAACAACCACCACCAACTAGAAGGGAAACACAAAATGACACGAATAATTGTTTTACAACCTTGTGGCAATTATGTTAAATAATACTACCCAAAAAAATCTAGATAATTCTCAAATAAAATATACGCATATAAAATCACTAAACTTATAATTTAGTCGTTCAGGTAGAAATATTAAAAATCCAATTCATAGAGAAGTGAAATCAAAATAAGCAACCTTAAAATCATCATAGAAAAGCAAACAAGTAAAAATACAAATTCTTGAAAACCAATAGGCGGCTTCATCTCATTGATAGCCCTTTCCTCCAAAACACGCTTAAAAATCATTTCATCATAACTCATAGAAAACATATTCAACTGTATATCAATTCAATATTTAGATACTTTATAACTCACACATAAATCAAACTAATAACATATTATATAACAAAGACCATTAAAATAAATAAATGATGAAATCGAGAAAAATTCAAAGGTTGTGTTCCCCAAATTTTTAAATAAATACTTCAAAATAGAAAACGAGTAAAATAATAATTATAGCAAAAATAAAAATATGACAATGACCGTCGTCTACTCACAACTATGAAGAATCGACTAAGTTTGTTCTCCAACAACTTTCAGAGTAGCAGGCAGGACCTCAACTGACAAATTTCAGTATAAAAAAATATTCTCAGGGCATTAGAAAATTATTCTAAGGTTTAGCTAACTCTAGGAAACCATAAAAATCATTTAAATCTACTCTAAGCACAAAAATAAGATTTTTAACCAAAACTACATTTTTCTAGAGATTCATACTAGCATTAGAGTTGTGTATTTACCTCAAAGAGTTTCAATGAACATCTTTCAAAGAATGGTTACTCTTCTCCTTCCTTGACTCACTAACCTTAACCCCCAAAAATCCTAACCAACAATATTTGTAAGAGTATGAGAAGTTATGCTTTTAGATATGTTAAATTTATTATAAGGGTTGAGGGTTTAGGTGTGCAATTGATGTTGTGGAGTGAGAAGAAGCAACGAGAAAAATAAGAGAAAAAAAAAGGGAGAAGATGGATGTTGTTGCCGGGAGAGAAGAAGAAAGAGGGAAAATGTGAGGTGGAAGAATGGAGTAGAGTTGGTTTGGTTTTAATTATTTAATATTAATATTAATAATTAAAAAAAATTATATTAATGAAACGAAGTGTTTCAATATGTTTGTAGTTTGATTTATTTATGAGTTATAAAGCATTCAATTATCGAATTGTTGTACAGTTGAATACGTTTTTCAGGAGTTACGATGAATGAGAGATGCTTTTTAAATATGTGTTTTGAAAATCGTTGTTATAATTATGAAATCGTTAATGGCGGTAGGTGCACCTAGTTACATTGTTTTGATTAGGGATCGTTACCCGTCAGATTGAGCTGCCTCTATGAGAGATGTCATCCGTAGGAGGATTGGGCTATCCACGAGATGTAAGCTCCCTAATTGATTCGTGATGATGCATTGCGGGATTGAGAAGAGAGAGCTATCTGTTAGATAAAGCCACCTTTAAGGGAAATGTCACCCTTATGAAGAAAGAGTTATCAATGAGATGAAGTCAAGGATCAAATTGTTATGTAGTGATATTTTCTTTTACATAGACTAAATCATTTCTTTTTAATGATTGACAAGGGTCAAATTGTTTTTTTTTTTAATTATTGTTGAAACTTAATTGTCCTTTTTTTGTAATGGTTCAGAGACATATGGATGACCGTGACATTTGAGTTATAATTTGTTAAATAAAAATTGAGACATAACAAATGACACTTAACTATTGTTCCACCCATTCACATAGGTTATCCAAAATTTTATATTTATACTTTATGTCTAAAATGTATGTTTGAGTCTAATATGTGAAGGTGATATGTTATCATGATATGCATCATGTAGATTAGTATGTGTAGATCCTCATTAGATGAATATGTGTACATGGACTAAAATTTATTTTACCAATTTTTTTAATTATTAAAATTGCATTTTTTTTATTAGACTCAATTTTTAAGATTAGAATAGGACTCCAAAATCTTTAAGACGATCCTAAACTAAATACATCACGTTTTGTAGACTAAATTATAATCTAGATATCTATTATTAAAAAACATGAGGGAATAATTTATAAAAAAAATTTACAAAAACAACTATTATACTTATAAAATAAAATAAAATTTTCAACTTAAATTCCAACTAATTTTTAATTATTAAAAATGTCAACCAAAATTTGATTTACTACACCAATATATTTTTGTAAATTTACAACTTAAAATTCTTATATACAATATAATATTATACTTTTTATTTATCTATTAAAATTTTAAAAATTTGGTCACCTTAATGTTTTAGTTCAAGATTTGCCACTGAACTTAGTAAACCAAAATGGTTGGTGGGTTGTGTGTAATGATGAAAGTAATGTTGACTTTACCTATGTATTTGAAACTTGTTGAATTTATTTATGTATTTGAAGATCGTTGAATTTTTTTTTTTTAGAGAGGTTGTTGGTTTTTTTTAAAGAATTGAATTATGTGATTGAAATTTTATAGTTTTTGAGACATTAAAGTATTAAATATATTTTCATTCAATTAAAATTGTTATTGTTGTTACTTATGTTTCTCCTATAAAATAAAAAATAGGTTACTAGTATAACTCGCCAACCCAACTCAACCGTTATTGATTAGATTGGTACGGTTCAGGTTAAATAAAAAAAATACGGATTTAAAACTTAATTTAACTCAAAGATAATCGATCAATTCAAGTATCAGATTTTATCAAAAACGGACTAACCCAACTCACCTACACCCTTAAAAACATCCTACAAAGTCACTTTTATATTTAGATATATATTCTGTTTTTCAATAAATCAACAAATTTATTTCTGACTTTGTGAAATACATTCAAATAAATTAGGTACCTAATTTTGTCAAAACTTATTCACATCCACACCTCTCTTAAAATATGTTGGTTAACTTTGTTTTATTTATAGATCCAATTGATAATAAATGTTTAAATATAAAAATCAAATTGATAATAAATAACTAAATACAAAAAACTAGTGTAAGAGTATACTCATTATTTTTTAAGATGTATTTAAAATATTCGTAATATCATGAAATTATTTTAAAGCGTAATTCAACGTCAAGAGATTATTTGTTTTTATTTGTTGCATGTGGAAGAATAAGCTTAATAACAAATAAATAAATAAATAAAATTTATTCCTCTTCCTCTATTAAAATTTCTCCCCTATGTTAAACCTAACAAAACAAACAGCGATTTACCATGTTGAAATCCTCTGTCTCTCAAAATGCTTTCGCCATTTCAACAACACTCTCCCACTTCCTATTTTCCCTCAAGTTCCTCACCACCACCACAACTTCAAACTCCTTCGCCGTTACTTACTTCATCAACAAATTCAACTTCTCACCAGAATTCGCACTCAAAGTTTCCAAACAGGTTCGTTTCAACTCCTCAGAAAACCCCGATTCAGTTCTCAATTTCTTCACAACCCACGGTTTCACTGACGCAGACGTGCAAAACATCATCAAAAGAGAACCATGGCTTCTTACCTGCGATACCCACAAAAGGGTTTTGCCAAAGTTTCAATTTTTACTCTCCAAAGGTGCTTCTCCCTCTGACATTGTTCGCATGGTTAGTGGTAGCCCTAGGTTCATGAAATTAAGCTTGAATGATCGTATTATCCCTACTTATACTTCGGTATCCGAGTTCCTACGATCCGATCAAAATGCAATTGCTTCCGTAATTTCATGTCCTTCTTTGCTTTCTAGCAAATTTGTAACTGAGAATGTTAAATTATTGATTAATCATGGTGTTCCAAATTCCAGCATTTTCAGAATTATTCGTAGTAGAGTTAATGTTATATGTTCTGATCCTTTTGAGTTAGGGAAGACTTTGCAGGAATTGAAAAACATGAGTTTTGATCCTTCTAAATCATACTTTGCTGATGCATTGCTTGCCATGAGATGTATAAGCAAATCTCAGTGGAATGCGAAAATTGATACATATAAGAAGTGGGGTTGGTCTGAGGAAACCATTAAGGAAATGATTTTGAGGCAACCTAAATGTATGTCGGTATCAATTGATAAAATTAATAGAGTGATGGAATTTTGGGTTAACCAATTAGGTTGGGATGATGGTTATCTTGTTAAGTGGCCGGGGATTTTTTCATATAGTTTGGAGAAAAGGATCATTCCGAGGGCTTTGGTTGTCCGCCATCTTCTATCCAAAGGTTTGATAAGCGAGAGTACTAGCTTGAGTACGCCGTTTTTTATGTCTGAGAAACGGTTTATGCAAAAGTATGTGAAATGTTTTGAAGTGGAGGAAGCTTCTCAGGTATTGAAGTTATATCGGGAAAAGATGAATGTGGAAGATAAGATTGCAAAGGATAACCTCAACATATCATGTTTGTAAAGTATTTGGCTGTTGAAAATTGTCATTAGAGAGAAGATGTAACACACTTACACAGGCTTGATGATAGGCATTCTTTTATTGTTAGGGTTTCTAAGCGTTCATGTGGTATCTGTTATGATCCCTCGTAATAAGTGATTTCAGATTGATCAACTTTAACATCTACAAGCTGATGGTATACCACCAACATCAGGTACACCCTCAACCAGGAACATGTTTTCTTGTAGTTTGTGTCGGATTTAGTTATTGCAAAATTTATACGGATCCACCATATTTATTCTTCAGCATTATTTCTGAGTACTGGATATTGAAATGATAGGGAAGTTTTTAGGGCTTGAACTACTGTGTATCAAGTAAATTATATGACTATTTTAATATATACCATTATATGCTAGCTGCAAAGAGAAGCTTTCGAAATGATTTGTGGCAGCTATTGGCAGTTCAAGTCAGCACCTCCTACTAATTTGTGGCTCTATACTGTTGATTACTGATTATAGTTCCTTCTAATGAAAGGTTTTAGGAAGAAGATTTTGAACAGGCTATTTTGTTGATTTAGAAATTGTGTTCCTAAAGAAGGTATGAGATGAAATCAATTTTTGTTTATTGATCTCCTCCTTATCATTACATTCACTTTGCATACTCAATATGGAGTGCACTTATGCACTGTGTTGAATGATAGACCATCATTGTAATTTTTAAAGACAATTGGAATGATACATGTTAAACAGATGATCTTCATTAGATTGAAGCATGCTTGAATTGTATTAATTTATTGGAAGTTTTTTTCTTCAAAAGCTATCTTAATATTATATTGATTGTAACTTGTAAGGTATTTTGAACACTAGACAAGGTAATTCATTTCAAACATGAAGATCTTTATTTACTTGAAGATCTCAAACACGTTTTTTTTCCTTTCATTCTTTTAGTTGTAATAGGATTTATGTATCCTTATCGGTGTTAGCTTGACTGGCCAATTGGATCGGAAATTGGCCATGCGGCCAGTCTGAGCTGCTTGTTGGCTGGCCGGATTTTGAGTGAGAAAGAACTTTTGAATGGTCAAATGATAATTTCAGTCAACCAGTTGATGTTGGAATTCTTTGTCAAAGGTTCTGCTCTTTTTAGATCAAACACATGTCAGTCAAGTCAAATCAAGTCAAAATATCACTCCACGCATTTGTATAAAAAAGACACTCAAAAAGCATATGTTAAATAGATATACTATCACCACAATTACTTGTACATGATTAAAGATCTTGAACTAGCAACCGTATATAAACTAAATTACTTTTTGTTGATAATATGTTATTAAGTAGTTTTCACACAAACAAAGAAACTTGTACATTACATTGTCTGTGGATCTAAATTTTAAATTTCATTGTCTTACAATTTATAGGAGAAATGAAGTTACTCTAAAAGTAGTTTCGAGTGAAATTAGTTTGATTAGAACGAAATCTTACACTAATTATTAAAAAATAATAGTATGACAGATAATCATAGTGATCTCTCTCCTTAAATCATCTCCAACGGGGGATACGAAACTGATAAATATTCATATTAAATAGGTACTTTCATTTAAGAGTAAAATAAGAGCATATTTATTTGAGAGGGTATTTAATAAGCATTATCTCTTCATGAACCCACATGTTTTTAATTTTATAAAAATTAGTGTGGTTAAAATATAATTAGGTGAAACCTATTTATTAAAGTTTGTTTGTTATAAGAGAAGAAATGCTAAAAACGAGATATTAAAGAGAGAAAAAACAGTGAAACTAACAATCTTCGTGTTAGTTACATGTAAGAAAGTGACAAGAGAGACAAAACTGAAGTGAGATTTATGTAGTTGCGCGTTTTTTCTTCTACTAATGTCGATTGTTACGAAAGAAATTCGAAATGTAAGAAATGTATTGTTAGTAATATATAATTACTTTTATATCCATCAAAACCATTTTATATTACAAGTTACCACTGCACTTGTGTACGATAAGTTTTATGCAACTATCGTCAAAGTTCGTGTGGAAATATTTTATTAGCATGACTCTTTTTCTTCTCTCCAAAATTCCGATGAAAGACTTTATAAATTGATTATTTATTTTTTTTTAGCTTTTATTTTGTGACAATTTTGGTTCACTATTTTTACCAATTTACGAAATTAGTTTTTCTATTTTAAAAATCGATAGTTTTAGTCTCTCTTATATTTTTGAACTAAAAAAATAACGATTTAACGTATTTTAAATAACGTAAGATACAATTCAATAATATAGAATTATCTAAATACACTAATTATTCATATGTCATTAATTAAATTACAAATATGAAAAATTTATAATGTTAAAAGTTAAGTTTTTACGGTGTTTTATTCTGATTTTATGAGTGTTAATTATTTCAAATCATCGTATCATATGACACATTATTTAAATCATGTTATATCGTCATTTGTTTAGTTAAAAAATTAGTTAGAGAAATCAAATTTATCAAACTTTAAAAGAGATCAATTTCATGAATTAATAAAAATAAGAAGAATAAAATTATAATTAATTTTAAAATAAAAAATAAATATTTCAGCAAAAATATAATGGTACTTATGATGCTTTTATAAATATATTCTCTTCATTTTTGTGAAATAAAATGAATATTAATTAAAATATAATAATATAAAATTATTGATAAAATTCATTTAATAAATTTGTTGTCGGGTTGGAGAGAAGGGTGATTATTAATACATTATTATTTGTTTAAGTTCCGTTGTACATGCTCTTGGATACATCTAATAAACTTTAAAAAAATGGGTAAGGGGTAAAATAGAGTTGAATCATCTTCTTTCACTAAAACCCTACATTTCATTCTAACAACCATGTTCAAATCATTTCTCTGCAACAATGCTTTCGCCATATCAACAACACTCTCCAACTTCTCCCTTCCATTTTCTCCCAAATTTCTAACCACAACTATCACTTCACACTCATTCACCGTTTCCTACTTCATCAACAGCCTCAACTTCTCATCAGAACTCGCTCTCAGAGCTTCCAAACAAGTTCAATTCAACACTCCCAAGAAAGCCGATTCAGTTCTGAACTTCTTCACAACCCACGGTTTCACTGACACAGACATACAAAACATCGTCAAAAGAGAACCTTGGCTTCTTTCCTGCGATACCCACAAGAGGGTTTTGCCAAAGTTTCAATTTTTACTCTCCAAAGGTGCTTCTCCCTCTGACATTGTTCGCATCGTTGTAGGTAATCCTAGATTCATTAAAATAAGTTTGAAGAATCGTGTTATTCCACTTTATAATTTGGTAAATCAATTCATCTGTTCTGATCAAAAGACACTTGCTTCTATCATTTCATGCCCTTCCCTGCTTTGTAGTGATTATGTTGATTCTAATATCAAATTGTTGGTTGAAAGTGGTGTTCGCAATTCCAGTATTTTTAGAATACTTCGTTCTAGACCTAATATTATCTTTTGTAGTCCTAGAGAATTAGCCGAGTCAGTCGAGGAATTGAGAAAATTGGGATTGGATCCTTCTATGTCATTCTTTGGTGATGCATTACTTGCCAAGAGAGGTATAAGTGAATCCAAGTGGAATGAGAAAATTGATACTTTTAAGAAGTGGGGTTGGTCTGAGGAAACTATTTTGGAAGCTATTAGGAGACAGCCAAAATGTATGCTTTCATCAAACAAAAAAATCAATAGGGTGATGGAGTTTTGGGTTAATGAGTTAGGTTGGGATTCTTCTTACCTTGTTAAGGGACCGGTTATTTTTGGTTATGGTTTGGAGAAAAGGGTCGTTCCGAGAGCAATGATTGTCCGGTATCTTTTAAATAAGGGCTTAAGAAGCAAGAGTGCTAGCTTGCTTACTCCATTTTACTTGTCTGAGAAATTGTTCTTGGGAAGGTATGTTTTGTGTTTTGAAGAGGAGGAAACATCTCATCTATTGAACTTATATTATGGAATGATGAAGGTGGCAGATAAGAAGGGACAGAAGAATCATGAGTCATGACATGTCATGTTCATAAAATGTTGATTGTAGAAAAGTGCTTTTATTTGCCAGTATTGCGACTAACTTATTTATCTGAGTGCTTTCTGCTGGCATCTCTTGTCACAAGCAATTTTAGAATGACCAACTTGGATAACTATAGAATTGTTGTATACCGCATCAGGTATCCCCTGGACCAGGCGCGTGTTTATATGGATATATATCGATTCTTCTGCATTATTTTTGAGAACTGGAAATTGAAGTGATAGAAAAGTTTTAGTGGTTAAACTATAACTGACTATTGTAGGATGTACCATTGTGGAGAAGTATTTGAAATGATTTGTGTCCGGTAATGGCATTTTAATTCAACACCTCCTAGTGGTGCATTACTGTTAATTACAGAACCAAAATGGCTTACTTTTTTTTTAGTTTTACAGTTCCTTCTAATAAAAGTCTTCACTGAGACGATTTTGAACTGGTAATTCCTTGACTATGAAATTATGGTGTTCCTAAAGAAACTTCTCCTTGCTCAGGCTATGTTTGAATTAGTTGTCATTGGTTGGTAATGGAAAGGAATCTTATATATTCCATCCAAAAATTTTATTTTTATTTTATCCAATTATTTGCTCATCATTCTGTTAAGACTTAGATAAAGGAGAAATAGTTAGTAGAAGTAGTTAATTGGTTGAGGTTGTTATAAGTAGTTAGACTATTATGTTTGTTGATGATCCTTTTTCTTTCTTACCCTAAGTGTACATATAAATAAAGGTTTCATCCCTTATAAAGTACCTTTTATCAAATTTAGAAATTGAGTGGTGTAAACGATTGTAGAAGCGTATCCATTCTTGTGTATCATTTTCTTTGGAGAGATTCTCCTATTATTTCTTATGTTTTTTTTCTAAATATTAGTATACTTCCTCTAAATCCTTGGAATCAAATTCTTGGGTATTCCATTCACTTTCCATAATATAGTATATTCAAACAATATCATGATAGTTTTATTCCATTTCTTTTTATTTTGTTCAAATTTACCCATTAGTAAATATCCATAGATAGCTTAATAGGTAGTTATTTCTATGTTTGAAGATAATATGAAGAAAAATAGGGTCATTCTATATCTCAATGGTTTATTGATAATATGTAGCAAGTGATTCTATTTATGACATATGAAAAAAATGGAGAGTAAGAGATGTTTACATGATTTTCATAAGGCATAAATGTTTTAGATTATATAAACAGGACCGAGTTACTTGATTTTGTACTCTGTAAAGCAGATATTTGGCTTTAGTTTGTCTAAAATTTGCATAATTTTGTGATTCTAGCTTAGCTATTCACATTGCAATGTAAGTATTATTTTGGGAAAAAATCCAAATCTGTTTTAATATTATTTTGATTATAAGATATTTTGATATCGAATATGTAATTCATACATCACACATAGATCGGTCTCTTAATGATCTCAAACATTTTCTGATTTTTCAATCTTTATTAGGAAGATAATTTATGTACCCGAATGGTGTTCCATCAATTTGGTTGTGCAAACAAAATTCTTATTATCATAATATCATGTTGTAATGAGAATTTCTGTTATTCGGTTATGTTGGAACTCTTTGGTCTCTGTCAAGGGAATTTGGTAGGGAACATTGCAAGGGCCTCAGCTGTGAAGCTTGTAATTATCTTCTCTAGAAAAGGGTTGATGAAACACATCGCAGGCTTTATTACACCATGTGTCCTAGTGGTGTTCTTCCTTAGAGGCTCTGTGTGATGTTTTAAGCTGGAAACATCTCAACCATTGAAGTTTTCTCTATGCAACATTTTCTTGCTTTGGCAAGAATCGTTTGAAAACACGGTGGCTCATCAATTGTCACGTTCAAATGTAGATTATACCGTAAAACTAGAAGCACAAATTTATAGTTTTAATCTCACTGTGGTTTCGCACCGTGAAATCACGAACCGCCCACACACAAACAAATGAGTTATTGGATTATTATGTTAAGAGATTTCTTCATGAGAAAAAGGTTACTCAACTTGCCCTTCACTGTTGAGGAAGGATTACAAAAGTGGAATTTGGGAATGTTGATTGCCTGATCCTTTCATCCACCTAGATTATATTTTGGTTTAACTATGTTTTAGTTCTCATGCATTTACTGACTGATTCACTAAATTGGTCTTCTTATTTTAAAAGTCGACAATTTTATTTTATTTTTTAATTTTTTAACTAAAAAACGTGATGTAACATGCTTTAAATAACGTGACATATAATACGGTAATATAGAACGATTAAACTCATGAAATCATGATAGAACATCGTAAAAACTTAATTTTCAGTTAATAATTTTTTTCTTCATATTTGTAATTTAATCAATAACATATAAATAATTAATGCATCTAAATGATTCTATATCTTGAAATTGTATGTCACGTTATTTAAAATACGTTAAATGGTCATTTTTTAGTTCAAAAATTTGAATGAGGGACCAAAACGGTTGACTTTTAAAATAGGGAGTAATTTCGTTAATTGCAATTAAACCTTATATTTTTAATATTTCATTTATATTGATAAAGAGATACTCCCTCCAGTCACTATTATAAGCAAAAAAATGGTATTAAATTATTGTTACTATTATAAGAAAAAGTTAACTTTGATTTATTTAAGGTTAGTATTCCTAATATACCATTACTTTAAAGCTTAATTATTGCAATTTTGATTCTTTTATTTTTACCAATTCATGGAATTTGTCTCTCTATTTTAAAAGCCAACAATTTTGGTTTCTCTTTCATATTTTTTTTATTTAAAAAATAACGATTTTGCATATTTTAAATGATGTGTTATACAATTTCATAATATAAAATCATCTAGATGTATTAATTATTTATATGTCATTAATTAAATCATAAAAATAAATTATTTTTAAAATTGAAAGTGAAATTTTTATAGAGTTTTATTGTGTTTTAATTGATGTTAATCATTCTAAACCATTCTATCATATGTTAAACTATTTAAAATATGTCTCAATGCCTTTTTTTAGTTAAAAAATCACAAGGGACCAATTTCGTGAATCGGTAAAAATAGGATGGTTAAAACTATAATTAACCCTTTAATAAAAAAAAAATTTAATGTCGGTAATTGAATGTTTTACATTCAAATAGACAATTTAGTAAATTTGAATTGTATTTTACATAAAATTAAATATTTGATTACACTAAACTAATTTTCTTAATAGTCATAAAAGTAGTTATTTTTATTTATAATTAAATGATAGAAGGAAAAAGGAAGTATTAGTTATTGTGTGATGTTTAAAAGTATATAGGTATAATTATAACTGAACTCAAATTCTTTAAACATGATCGCTGGTATATGCCTTGTGGGTGAAAAAAAGATAGTTTAAATAAAAAATCAAACTAATTGTGGTTGGTCAAATTTTCTGACAGATTAATTATTGACAAAATGGTAAATATTGTTAAAAAAAGTTTATTGATGAAAAATAGTAAAATGACAACATTAAACATGGATAACACAAGTGGTTAAAGTATTGGAGCTTTACATTTTCTTTTGTGAGAGTTTAAGGGTCTGTGTGATGAACCTTTGAAAAACAATTTTTCTCTTTTTGAAAATTATAAAATTTGGTTGGTTGACTTGTTTTTAAAAATTGTTGCTTTTAAAATTGAAAAGCGAAAACCACTGTATACTGTTTCGATGATTTTCAGTTTTCTATTTCTAATCTCTTTCCAAAACAAATAACACGAACAAGTGGCCAATATTCATTAAGGCAATCTGGTAAATAAATGAAAGAATTTTAAATTTTAATGAATAAAAAAATAATAAAGCAAACTCGTTAGGTGTGTACTTAGTGCTTACACCAACACATCCTCTATCTGAATCACGTTACACACAATCATCTTTCATATATTATTTTTCTAATACAACCTTGTTATTTTTTTTAATAATATTTAACTATTAGATAATTAGATATATGGATTGATTTTTATTATAACTATCTCAAAAGACATCTTTATGAATAGTTGTGATGTATATTAATGATATAAAATTTTTATAAATGGTTATAATGTATCAATAATATAAAAAAAATTATATTGACAATACGTGATAATTAAACTCATATAATATTTTATTTTATTTTTTTAATTATTACTTTATTCTAACATATAATTAAAGGTGTTTATATTTAAACTGATCTAAAATAAAATTGCAAACTATTCTAAAAAAATTAAAACTGCACAAAACTAAATATTATTTTGTAAAAATCATACAAATTGAAAATTAGAATTTTATTTTCAAAACCAAACCGCATACATAAATTTTTAAAATTTATTTATTTTTTATTCGTATGATATATTGCATTTTTATATTATTTGTTAGTTTTTTTATAATAATACTTATTAATTTTTATTTAATCTATTTTTTTCTATTTCATATATATATATATATATATATATATATATATATATTTAAAGTATAAACGATCATTATTAATTTATAATGTTATATTTTAGTATATTATATAATTTTTATAATTGTAATTTGGATATCCAAAAATCAATAGTTTGTAATTAGAATGAATCATTTTTTTTAAATGTATCATCTAAACCGAAACACGTGTGATTTAAAGATTTATCTTTAAATTAGATGGATTTTTGTCTCAAAACTAATCGCATCGCGAACACTCTTAATTATAAGCACCTTTTATAAAAAAAATTGTCCCAATAAATACTTATAGATGTGAAGTATTCACCGCTTTTTAAACATTTACTAATCAACGTTCAAAAAATGTTAGACATACAAGATGAATTCTCCTATTCTAACTTGATTTTCTCTGCACAAAAGAGTTTGCGGGTATCAAATCTATAACCACTTGTTTAAGGTGTCTGAGTCATTTCCTGCTTAGACAATAAAGTATTGATAAAATTAATGTTTGACACATATATTGTAACAACCTACTTAATTAAAATTCATTAAAATAAAGATTTTAAAAATATTAACCCATTTAATTAAAATGTGTTAAAAATAAATATTAGTTAAAACATTAACAAGCTAATTTAGAAATAAGGAATTTCAATTAAAAAAAATAGGATTTGACAACAAAAAGGACAAAAAAGTAATAAGGGAAAGTGTCAAAGGACAATATGAGAATTTCCTTCTATTTTTCCTCATTTATATTTTATGGGGAAAAGCCAGGGATTACTCTGAAGGTGCAAACACGAGAAGGGGGGGTTGAATTGTGTTTGACTTAACTTGAATACTTTTCCTGTTTTAATACTTTCAAAACAAAACTTGATGTATAATTAAAACAGAGTTAGCAGCGGATAAAAATAAAAATAAAAACTCACAGATTTTATACTGGTTCACCGTTAACGAGGCTACGTCCAGTCCCTTCGCCTTGAAGGATTTCACTAATTCAAACTTGAATTACAACCTTGCTACTGACCCTCCAAGTCAGTCTTCTCAATAGTCTAACAATCCTAGACTTCTTGAGGAAAACACCTGTCTTCAGCCAATCTGACAACCCCAGATTGTAGAAGAAACCACACCACTATGAATCTAATTGCTAAGTACTTGCTACCCCTACTGACTCCCTCAGCTTGTAGACTTTACTTCAACAACTTAGAGTTGACACAGTGGAACGAAAACAACAAGAGTACTTGCTTTAAAAACTGAGACTCAACAATTGACTTATATGAAAATTTGAGAGTGTTTGCTTTTGAAGTGTGTGACCATTTTGTGATTTTCGATGATGAGCATTCTGCCTTGAGCCTCCTTTTATAGATGAAAATTAGGGTTTCTTCCATGATCAAATTCGAGCTGAATCTTGCTGGATTCTCTTCCAAAAATAACTTGACCAATTGGGCTTCATATAAATAAAAAACATATCTTCAAATTTCCTTTCAAAATAACTGGCCAATTAAATCTGTTGGTTGTTCCCACCAATGCTCCTGAATTCCATGCTACTCCACTTTATTTTTATAACCAATCTTTTTAACACTTTAATTAAAATAACTTGCAATCTCCATCGTTGATCAATTCTGGACCATCAGAATTTTGAGCGCTAGTCCACATCTGGTCCAAGCTAAATGATATGTTGTGATCCTCTGAATTCGGCCATCCCTGGACCACACTTCCTGACCCTCTGATCTTCTGATTTCGGCCAACTTGGATGCGCGCCTGATATGCTGAATTCTTCTGGACTCGGCCATTTCTGGACTTGCACATTCTGTCCCTCTGATTTCGGCTAACAATGGGCCATGGTCTGATTTTCTGATCTGGACCATCACTGGACTCAAAAAATTATTTCTGAACCATTGATCTGGATATTTTTACTCTGATCTGGACAGATTCTGGAATTTGGTCTGGAACAAACTGAAATAAACTTGATCAAAAAATATTTCAGTCTGGACATTTTACCTTTGATTTTCGACCAGGTCTGGGTTGATTCTGGAACTCATTTCTTTTGTTCTGGACTTAGTTCCATGCCCTAAATCATGCCATCTTATGGTCTGGGCCAAATCTAGATTGATCCTCTTGTTCTGGACTCATAAACATACCTTCTGGTCAAGTCTGGAACAAGTCTGGGCTGTGTAATTTTTCACTGCCAGACCATCTTCTGGTCAGAATAACTTCTGGAATAAAATTGATATTTGATTCCTGTTTGTCTGGAACAACTCTCCTTCTGGTAGGCTTTCCAATGGTATGATCCATGTTTCATTCTGATTTTTATTCCTTCTGATCTGGGCCATCAAAGATATCTTCTGGTCATGTTTTTGACATTCCTGGAGTATCTTCCAGAATTCATTTTCCTTTGATCTTCTGCTTCTGATTTCTTCATATTCTGATTACATTTAATTTAATAATTCAAGGTACAAAATAAGTTTACATAGAGTACATTTGTAAGCATCAAAATCCTAAGTACTTATAACCAACTTGGTTCCAACATACTCTAGCTTTTCCAATCTTCTTCTTCTTGTGCCCTGAATCCTGAGGAAAAGCATCATTAGTGTTCACTTCCGTATCCAAACCTTCCATTCTTCTTTCTTCTCCAAATCTTCCAAAACCAAAAGCTTCCTAAGGTTCCCTAAACTTGTTTTCCAACCTTGCATGTCAGAATCTATCAGTTCTTAGAGGTCAGACTCGATTAGTGAAACAGAGGGAACGACCCATCGACCGAAAAACTTGGTTCAAGGCAGAAATTCAACTCAGAGAGGAGAGCTCAAAATTGTTCGAATCAAACTCTAACCTTCTCCCCTAAAACACCAATGGCTATTTATTTACATTAAGCTATTTTATCATGAGAGATTGGGGGATTAAATCATTTTATAGTTTTATATTTAGTTTTTAAACTATTTTGGGAAAAAGGGATTAGAAGAAAAGAACTAGAAGAGTGAGGTGGAGAAATTTAAGCATATAGGAAATTTTGAAAAACTGCATACAAAGAGTATTTGAAGAACATGCATGTCAATTAATTCAGATTGTGTGATGTTTTGTGAATGAATTATGTGTTAAGAATGTTTAGTTAGATGCGCAAACCTTAATTTAAGGTTAATACGCTTGTCGAGCATGATAATTGCTTGTCGAGCATGATTCTGCTCGTTACTATTTTAAGTGTTTTGCCTCTGATAATTGCATCTCATTTTGCCTCTGATTTTTCTCTTTTATTTTTGCCTCCAATTCTTTTCTTCATTTTTGCCTCTGATTACGTTGCCTTTGATCAAAGCCTCTAATAATCATGTGGCCTCTTATCATAGTAACCTCTGGTCATGCTGCCTCTAATTTCACAAATTTTGCCTATGGTCCAGTTTTGCCTCTGGTTTCTATTTTTTGCCAGAGCATGAGACTTACTTATCCCTTAGTTTTTACTTCAGTTTGTGTGATCATTTATGATTGTGGTGATTGGTTATTGGAATAATAATTGTTACATTTGATCTGATACAAATACCGGAAAGAAAGGAAGAAAAAACAAATTAATTTTGGGATGTGAAAGAGGTGAAAGATATAAATCAAATTCAAAATCAACATGAACTTGTTCTCACAAGGAAAATTGTCCATTCAAACTCAGATGTATACCGTTGAGTATTGGTGAAGGATGAGAAATTAGTGTTCGTTGTTGAACACACAATCCTGATTTAGCGGATACTTTATACAATCATTCATATTTTGGGCGTTTAAATGAAAAGGAGAGGAAATTTGTTAATGACATGACAAAATATAAGCTTGCACCAAGATTCATTTTGAATGCTTTGAAAGAGAGAAATAAAGAGAATCTCACAATTTCCATTCAAATATATAAAGCAAGGAGTACTTATCAATCATCTTTGAGAGGTTCGTACACAGAAGTGCGACATCTCTTGAAGTTAATACAAAATGAAAATTATGTGCATTGGACAAAAAGACGGGAGGATTCATATGTTCTTAGAGATATATTTTGGACACATCCTGATTGTATAAAGTTGTTGAACATGTTTCATTTTGTTTTGATATGTGATAGCACATAAGGCTGGACAACGGGTCAGGTAGGGCGGGTTCGGGACCAACAACACCAACCTGTCTAAATCGCGGTTGAAAAACACAAGCTCAATTTCGTCCAATACATAGAACGCGTTTTACGGGTTGCGAGTTAAACGAGTGGTTACTATCGAGTTGAATCATTGTTTGGACAATTCAAATTTTTTTTTCCGAATAACATGTTTATCAAAATAACTAACTATATTTTTTGTGATTTCTCAGAAAAGTAGTAGTTTTTTATGAATTCTAAGGCCACTTTTGAGCCATTTAAACTCAAAATTTGTATTCATTTTTTCCTTTTAAATTGGCTACTATGTCCCTTTGAATTACATTCATAATTAGTAAAAAAATAACCTTCAATCACATTACATACAATACAACTACAAGTTTTACACAAACTTTATTTTTCAAGTGCTAACAGTTTACAACAACTTAATTTTTCAACAATAACTCAACCAAATTCAAGTTATCGATAAAGTCTCATATTAATACGCACTTTCAAATTCAAATTATAGATAAAGTTTAATATTAATACACACTTCTTGAAAAATATTGACGGTTTCGATTGACTCTATGACAATACAAATATCAATATATGTTTCCAATTTGTTCTCATTGCCAACCTAAAAAATTAGAGCAAAAGTTAGTATTCAATAACTATTGTAAAAATATGTTGCTGATGTGTGCCATAAGAAAAATAATTCAATACCTTGTTTGCAATCAACATTAAAAAGTTCCATACTTGATAATGTCAAATTCACTTTAGCTTAGTTTCATATATAGCAGCCTAGTATGAATAAAAAATAATGCAATCAACATGATTAGAACAATCATTTTGAGTCAACGTTAAAGTTAAACTAAGAAATCAAGTTGACATACCCATATATGTTGTTCAAAATAATATAAATTGTTGCTACTAACTTAGCTAATGTTAAATAAAGATTTAACACCAAGCAATCTGCAGGAATTCCAGCAACCTAGAGAACCAATATTCATGCTCAGTACTTTAATTTTATTAAAAATAAAATTCTACGATGAAAAGGTAACATACATATGATAAAAAGTTTGTCCATCTATGACTTGCAATAATAAGATATAACAATAATAAGAAGTCAATAATAACTTACCAGACAGAACAACAGTTTATACCATGCCCAAAAATCTTGTGTTGATATTGTCATACAGCTAAGTCAGTATTTGAGTTAAGTTTGTGTGACTTCAAAACATTCGAAAAAAGTCTAGAACTAAAAAGTTTGGTAGAAATAGTTAGTACTAACACCAGATTGACAAAATCATTTTAAATTAGTAACAGTAAAATGGAATATGACATGCAATAATTTTATACAACCACAACTAGGTGGTTGTGATGATGAGCCACCTGCAGTAGATGCATTTCCTACTGACATTCCTTGAAACTCTAAAGTAATTAACATTAAACTATATTATGAACATATAAATATATTAGGAAGTTAAAAGACACATAAATAATTTTTACCTTTAATAATTTCTTTAAAAAGATCAACATCTTCACTAAGATTTAAGTCTTTGAAATAAGTGAGTGAAGGTTTTGACCAATCCTGAGTACAAAATAATGCTTCAGCCATTTTTGGCTTTAGAGAGCTTCTAAAGGTCTCAATGACTCTCCCCAAGTGCTAAAAGCACTTTCATAAGAAACTGTAGACATGAGTGTGGCCAAAAATATCTTTGGCTATAAAAAGATTGAGTTTTGTGTTGCATTATGTTTCCATCAAGCAAGAATATCAAACTTTTCACTCATCTTCACACATTTGCTAGAATAATATCTCTCAAGCTCATTTTGTTGGCCAATGTAGTCTTTCTTTCAAATGGTCTTCAAAATCTTGTGCTCTAGCCATATGTGAATTATGGGCAACAACAACAAAGGTTTCATCCTGGGAAGCATTGTCAACAGCCATGGGACTTGGTTGTGGTGAATTATTTTTGTTTTGTGATGGACTTTTTTATACAAATTGTACATTTTAATTAAATGTTCAATAAATAATGTTATCAATTCAGTAGCCATCTCTGATTTAGTTGCATATGTATCCTGAAAGCACCACTCAACATATCTCAACTTATATCGTGGATCAAAATCCAAAATACAACATCTTATTAGTGTTTGTAATACTGCCCCAATATTATCATACTTTTCTAACATACCCCTAACTACACTTGCAAAAATGGTTTTCAAATTCAAAGAGGCATTTTGCAACTCACAATGGATTGCAGAAAATTGGTGAAAAGCTGCATGTATACTCTCATGTTATGAGCACGAAAAAAAGTAAATAAATATAATTTTTTTTAACAACAATCATAAACTATCAAACTGAATAAGAAGATTTATAACAAAGATGAAAATAAATGAGATGAAAACACAACCCTAGTCATGCAAAAAAAAAAAGCTAAATCAAAATCCTAATACATAAAACAACATGCAAAAAAAATCAAAGTCTAGAAAACCCAGAAGTAGAAATAATAGCTAAATCAAAACCGTAATCATGATAAAAAGAAATAAAACCCCTAATACAAAAATAAGAATGAGTGCGAAATAGATTAGAACAAGATTAACTGATTTAAAACAACAGAGACAAAAAAAAACGTAGCTTTTAAACACAAGATTGAAAAGTTTAGTTTAGAACAATCATAATCATCAAACTGAAATAGTAGATAAAAAAGTAAATAAATATAAATTTTTTTAACAACAATCATAAACCATCCAACTAAATTAGAATATTTATAACAAAGATGAAAAGGAGGAGATGAAAACACAACACTAGTCATGCAAAAAAAAAAAAGTTAAATCCAAATCCTAAATCATAAAACAACATAAAAAAAAAATCAAACTCTAGAAAACTCAAAAGCATAAATCAATAGCTAAATCAAAACCCTAATCATGAAAAAAAGAAAGTAAAAACCCTACCACAAAAATAAGAACGAGTGCGAGATAGATTAGAACAAGATTAACAGATTTAAAACAACAAAGACGAAAAAACGTAGTTTTTAAACACAAGAGTAAAAAGTTTAGAACAATCCTAATTACAAAACTGAACTAGAAGATAAAAAAGTAAATAAATATAAATTTTTTAACAAAACTCTTAAACCATCAAACTGAATCTGAGATTTATAACAAGGATGAAAAAAAAAGGAAATGAAAACACAACCCTAATCATGCAAAAAAGAAAAAAAGTTATATCAAAATCCTAAAACATAAAACAACATGTAAAAAAAATCAAACTCTAGAAAAATCAAAAGCATAAACAATAACTTAATTCAAACCCTAATCGTGATAAAAAGAAAAAAAAACCCTAATACAAAAAGAACAACGAGGGCGAGATATATTATTAGAACAACATTAACAGATTTAAAACAATAGAGATGAAAAAAATGCAATTTTAAAACACTAGATTAAAAAGTTTAGAATGAGAAATTAGAGAGTTGAGAAATAAGAGATAATAAGTGATAATCTGGAGTGGACGTTGGCCACCGTTGAGACTTGACAGGATTAAGGTTCGTTGGTGTGACTTGAGTGTTGAGTTATGTGTGTGAGATGAGAGAATTAGGGTTTGAGAGGATGATTGATGATAGAATGAAATTAGGGTTATGGGATTGTGTGTGAGTGTTGAAATTAGGGTTGGGTTATTTTTATGGGTTGGATCAAATTGGGCTTGGTAAGAATCCAGTCCAACACTTAAAATTATAAATCATAATAATAATAATAAATATTATAAATTGTATTCGGGCAGGTTAGTTACCGAAGGTCCAAAATCCATGACCTGAACCCATCCGCGCCTACCCTCACATATGTCCAACACAAATATCACATACAAAACAAATAGATATCGACTATCATTGCTTGAAATGGTCGGTGTAACATCTATTGATTTGACATTTTCTGTTGCATTTTCTTACTTGGAACAAGAGCAACAAGATAACTTCATGTGGACATTTCATAAGGTAAGACAATTGTTCGTATATGATAATTTATTTTCGAAAGTTATTGTGATCGATAGAGATCTTGCCATGATGAATGCTATTGATGTTGTATTTCCTACTTCAATTAATTTGCTATGTCGTTTTCATATTGAAAAAATGTTGGGGTAAAATGCAAACAATATATGAAAAAGGATAGACACAATCAAGTGATGGATTTATGGGATAAAAATTGTATTTTCAACTAGTGTGAAAGAGTATGATCATCAGTTGCAACACTTTGAGCTAGTGTGTGCAGATAATATCCTTTTTGTTAATTATGTTAAAGATTCACGGTTTACACCTTAGAAAGATTTGTCCTGGGTTGTACCAATAGTGTGATGCATTTAGGGAATACAACGGCCAACAGGTACTTTTAAATTATGATTTGTTTTGTTTTAGAAATATGATTTAGTAATTTATGATATTTGTATTAATTTGTTTTATTTAATTTATTTGTAGAGCTGAGTCTGCTCATTGGAGATTGAAAAACATGCTGCAAACCAGTATTGGAGACTTGTGTAAAAGTTGGGATGTTGTGAATATGATGTTAAAGAACCAAATGTGTAGATCGAATCATCTTTTCAGAAAACCATTCTCGATATTGAGCATGAGCATAATTCACCATTTTATCAAAGATTACATCACTTTGTATCAAGGAAATGTTTTAAAAAAATTGATAAACAATTAAATAGGGTAAAGATTGTAGGTACTAACAAAACCAAACGTGGTTGCTCAATCAGAACAACTCATGAATTACCCTGTGCTTGTGAGTTGACAACTTTGCAGATATCTGATGATGTTATCTCTTTAGATAACACTCATGTTTTTTTGGAGAGAATTAAGGATGAAGCATGAATTGGAGAACGAAGAATCTTTATCAAAATATGACTTTTTAGAAGAGTGGGAGGTAATAAAAGCATACACGAAAACACAAGATATTTTTGGTCAAAGGATATTTAGGGCAAATGTGCATGAACTTGTATTTCCACATACAACAACAATGCGTCCACCACCTGATAAAGTGCAAATCAATGGAGCTACTAAAAAGAGAAAACAATTTGATGCTCCTCATGATCCTTCATATTGGCAGTATGTTAATGCCTCTCATGGATTTCCAAAGCAACCATCTCAAGAATCTGCAACGCAACCATCTCAACGTTATGCAAATCAATCATCTCAGCATTCTGCAAGGCAACCATCTCAAGAACTTTTAAAGCAACTATCTAAGATACATTTTCCTACTTTTATTCATCAAAATATCGAGGACATAATAGACATTATGACCGATGGAAATTGTGCTTATCGCGCAGTCGCAACATTATTAGATTAGACCGAAGAATATTGGCCTTTAGTTCGAACACATTTGGATAAAAAGATCAATCTAAATCAAGATCTTTATTCCAACGTTTTAAATGACAGCGTTGAAACAGTGCGGAACTCATTGAAAATTTTTAGTTTGGGTGCTCACGAAGAAGATAAGTGGATGACTAGAACAGAGTTGAGTTACGTGATAGCAACAATATATAATGTCGTATTGGTGTCATTGTCTAGTGTTTTGAATAACTCCATCTCTTAGATTGTCATATAGCATGACTATTGTAGCGGTACCCCATGCATAGTCTCGATAACGATCTAAATCAATGAACAAACTAATGTATTTCGCCGCCACATGAGTGAGTGTCTTATCGGGGAAAATTGTTGAGACAAAATCTCTCTCAAATGGTTTTAATAACAACAAAATTGTTTAAAAAGATTATGATTTTTGTTAATGACTAATTTGTGCTCTTAAGTGAATTTATATTAGAAAACAGGCTACTCTTCATTAAAGATGCAAAAAACAAAAATCTGAGTCAATCCAACAAGTTTTCAAAACTAGAGGATAGACAGACAAGAGGATGAACCCTCAAGAGGATGAATGATCAAAAACACTATAACAATGATTTCTTATCAAAGAGAAGTTAAATTAGTGTTAGGTTTTAAAAAAAAAGAAATTAAATTGAAGAGGTCAAAGGCCAAAGGATAAACGAAGAAGGATGAACTATAAGAGGATGGACCTCCAGCTTACTTCATCCTCATTTGTTGAAAATGGTTCATCTTATCAAAATACAAAAAACGCTGTACTAAACAAGACCAGAATAGAATTTGACATGTCTTGGAGAATGAAACAGGAAAAGGACAGCTGAGGTCCAAGCATCTAAGAAGATTGAACCTCCTATACGAGGATGAACTAAAATCCCATCCTCATACGGTCAAATAGTACAAAGGACAGCTGGATGGCAATTCTGTAATTAAGATAGTTGACCTTGGACTTTTGATTAAGTCTCGAACGGTCTTAAAGTATCTTAACACATGGATAGAGCATCTTAAAAATCTATAAAAGGAATGGAGCTCTTCATCATTTAACACACAACTACATAGCATACAAAAAGCAATTCTAAAAGCTATCAAGAGCATTCTCATCCTCTCTTTATACTTTCTATAGTCTTACACTAGATCTCTGAAATATCTTTTTAGAAAGTGTTAGTAAAGAGAAATATTATAAAACTCATCATATCATCTTGTAATTTCCAAGTGAGTTACACTTGGGAATAGTTGAAATTTGTCCGAAGATATTGTAAGCTTGGTGAGGCTCTAAAACACACAAAGTGTAACTTACCTTTGTGAAAGGTTGATCGTTTTGATTCATAGTGAAATCTCACAAGTATGTAAGGACTGGACATAGCCTTCATTGGGTGAACCAGTATAAAGTTGGGTGTGTCATTCTCTATTCTCTCTCTATCTTTTTATTATTCAGTTCATACTTTAAGTTTTAAATTGCCAACCTTTGATTTTCGTCCTCTTGAAGATTATACTGGTTTAAAACACGAAAGAAAAATTAAAACTGCAAATATCTCTATTCAACCTTTCTTCTAGTGATATTCTAGCTACTTCAAAAATAGCGCTGCCAACTAAATGCAAGAGGTATGTTCTAGTAGCACACTTAAACGTGTTAGTTTGAATGAGACATTTATATAAATCACGCAACCACTGCAATCTACATTGTGCATATTTGTTATAATTTATCTCACCAATTGCATAGGTTGTTCCCAACAACTCATGTGCAGCTCTCGCATCATTCTTAGCGTTCATATTTATTGGTGCATCAAAAAAACTACCACATGGTGGAATGTGAAGAAGAGTCGTGCATCGTTCAGTGTGATCGTCATCTCTCCAAATGACATATGAAACAAGCTAGTCTCTCTATGCCACTTGTCTACAAATGCAGATATCAGACCAACATCAGCCACCATCAAATAAGCTAAAGACAAATGTAGCAGTCCAGATTCTTGAATCCAACGTTGTACAATATCTGGTACAGGTACTTCAGCAAACTTCTTCAGCTTCAAGTCATATGTGACCACCTTCGACGAGTCACAATCGTACGAGTAATTAAAAAACATAACAATAAAATCAGTTACTAAATTTCATTGAAAAAATGTACTAAATATAATATATACTTATTCTTAATTAAAAAATTGATTAATGCAAATATACCTATCCTTCCCATATCCAACGAGCCACATGGTTTTCATATTGTGCCAACATGGATGTCACCAATGGTTCTTTGGGGAATCTAGGCTGCGGAATATGCTCTTCGACATTATGAACATCCTCTTGAACTTCCTGCTCCTCAAATTCCTCGTAATCCATCTGTTCAGGTTCAGGAACATCTTCCTAAACATTCTTCCCAAGGTCATAAGACATAAAACCACGTTTACGATGATGCTAAAAAGGTGGATGATTTGCTTCATTCATTTGTCGATATGATGTTGTGAGTGAAACTCTGTCAGCTCTATTGCCCTACCACCTTTATCGCCCCCAAGGCCTCGGGCGACAATACGAATAATTTCCCCGTTTACACCTTTGGTTCTAGACACTGCAAAATTAAGTTAACATAATTATTATACAAATAATTTTAAAAAAATTGGAAAATTACAAAAATTTCGAAAATTTCAAAACCTTCGAAAGTTTCGAATAATTGAAAACTTGAGAGTTTTTCTTATTTCGAAAGTTTTAAAAATTATGGAAATTTTTTATTTCGAATTGTTTGAAAGTTTCAAATATTATAGAAATTTTTCATTTCGAATTTTTGAAAATTTTGTGTTTTGAAAGTTTTAAATATTCGAGTATCACTAATTTTTTTAGTTTCAAATATTTGGAAATATTCGAAAGTTATGGTGATTTCTCTAAATGTTCGAAAGAGAGAGTAAAAAAATGAGAAATAAAAAAAATTTTGGTTTTTATATATAATTAAAAGGACAAAATTGTATTTTTATGTGGATGGGTAATGGTAGGTATAGGGGAGGGGTGGAGTAAAAAAACTTAATGTTCCTAATACATGGGCCTGAGTTTGTTAATCGGCGGGGACTCCAGGACGGACCCTAGAGGCCCATATCTCTTACAGATCGAGTAAACGAAAACCCTAGCGGGCCACCCCGAGTCCCTCTATATATACCAGAGACGCAGTTCTTTTGAAACATGTACACTGATGTAGGTTCTTTATGTTTGTGGTTTGAATTATTTTCCTTATGTTATCATCAATTATCAATTCAGTTTGTTTTTTTTTTTTTGAGAAATTGTTCAAATAGATTTTAGAAAACGCAAGTCAGCTTCTTGATTGAACCTTTTCGTATCTATGGTTCAGTCAATTATATTTACAAACTTGCGAATATTAATTTATTTGCAGGCTCACTCGTCTGAATTTGATATTTTATGATCTTTCAGACCCTTTAGTACTGCAACATCTATTTTATTTTTCCCTCTTTTGCCCAATTGTTTTTCTGCTTAGTTTTCTTTCAATTAAAACTGTTTTTTATATTTAAGCAAACGCACTCTGTCCCTAAACCGTGTTTGACACGAATGTTTTGAGGCAATTTCTTCGTTTGCAAAAGTAATTGAGTTGTCGTTCCATTAAATTAGCCCGCGATCTGTTTATTATGGTGTGGGTAAGTTGCTGGACTGCAACCACATTTACTATAATTTTTAATCTTTTAGAAATCAGAAAATATTGGTGTTAAATTTTAGAGAAGCTTAGTATTTGTTTTAATCTATATAATTCAAAGCCAATTGATTTTGTCTTGTGAATTGTGATTTTTTGTCAGATTTGCTTTATTATCAACATCTTTAGGGTATGTTTAAAGTTGTGTAATTCGTAGGGTACATCGATTTCAACACTTGAATAATTTCTTCTCATATATCAGCTAGAATTGTTGGTTGTATACTGCAAAAGTAAGGAAGTGATGCTTGCACGCATTATGGAGCAATTTATTTCTTTATTTTTGTAGTATACATCCCAAAAATTCTTAATGATATTCTAAATCAATTGTTGTGAAGATGTGTTCGAGGAAATGTCCGGAATTGAATACATTATAAAGTCCAAAATTTGGTTATATGATTTTCGTCTAGATTTTCTTTGCAATTCTAATGATTATATAAGAATATAACTTCTAAATTTTTTGACTTACTTTTTTATCATTGTAGTACTTACCAGTTGCTTTAATTTTGAATGAATAGATAGATGTTGAAAAATAATTCGACATCTAATATTGTCTCTGATTATTAATGTCTCTAATTAGTTGTATTTTGAAATTTTCAACACAAATTATAGGAATCAATTGATTGATATAATCTAATTAATCACACTTTTAAATTCTAAGATCCAACTATTTAATCTAATCTTATTAATTGCATTTTTAAAATTTAAACACATTCTTCTAATTAGTTGCATTTTCAAATTTTAAACATAAATAATATGATGCAGCTGTTTTATCTAATCTAATTAGTCATTTCTTAAAATTTTAAACTCTTATTTATTTTAAATTAACAATACAAACTATACAATTTGAAATAAAAATGAAATTTGTTTGAATGACGCAACAGGAAATACGTGATTCTGTTACATTTTCCGAGAAGACTTAAGGACTAGAAGGCAGAGATACAGAATTGTACAGAATATGTGAGAATGAAAATTTTTATTATCGTTATAATGAACAAGATACCAAACTAAGTGGAATTAAATAGTGCTAAAAATGTTGAAAGCAGTTTGCACTGTCATATAAAAAACAATTCTAAAAATTCATATAATTTTTTAAATATTTTATAAATCTTCCATCTTAATTAAAGGTTTACTTTATAAACTTTTGTTTTAATTATTAATTAATCCAATTTTATAGTTAACAAATATATTTCAAAATAAAAACGTGAATATAAATCAAGCAATAATAAAATTATAATTTATTCTTTTGACTATTGACTATTGACTAATAAAATTATAAATAACTAATAAAATTAATCAACATTTTTTCATGATAAAACTCACAGCATCATTGACTATTGACTAGAAAACAATGTTTAACAGTTATGTAAATCATTCACTATTGATTTGTCACAGCATCGTTTACTTATTTAACTCTTATGTAAGTCTCCTCTCTTCTGCAAGCAGAAAAATCACAGCATCATTGTGGTCCTAAATAACCAGTTCCTAGCAAGTCAAAACTTCATTGAAACAACCGGCGTTGACAAAGATAGTATTACAAATATTTTATCCTCTTCGAGAGGATGAAACTTAGAGGTTGAAAATTTAAGACTGTGAATATGAACATATCACTAAAAGATAGAGAGAGGGTAGAAAATGATACTCATAATTTTATACTAGTTCATCTAATAAGAGCTAACAATCAACCTCTCACATAGGTCAGTTACAACTTGTGTGTTCTAGAGCTTCACTAAGCTTACAATATCTTTTTATAGATTTCAACTATTTCTAAGTGTAATTCACTTAGAAATTACAATCACGTTCTTCTATGTTCATCATCTGCCTTCATCATCTGCCTTTGTTTTTCTGAGTTGACTTTATTTTTCTTTCAAACTTTAACACTGATTTAACTTCTATTTTGACAAGAAATCAATGTTATCGTGATTCTGAAGATTTTGCATAATTGTTGGTTCATCCTCTTTGAGGGTTCATCCTCTAGTCAATTCTCTAGTTTGAAAAATTTGTTGGATTAACTCAGATTTATTCTCTTTTGAAGAGCAATTTGTTTTCTAATATTAATACACTCAAGAGCACAAATAAGTCTTAACAAAGATCATAATCAATAATTTTGCTATCATTAAAACCATTTGAAAGAGATTTTGTCTCAACTGTCTATGCTTTCATTATTTGCTGCCTCTGAATTCGATTGCTTCTTATCCAAGTAATTCATAAAAACCAATCAGTCTTCATCAAATCAGCAAAAAGTTTTCAACTTTGGCAAACACAATTCAACTCCCCTTCTCGTGTTTGCACCTTCAATTGGCATCAGAGCTCGGTCTCAAGGATGATTACTTTACAGTGTTTGAGAAAAGATTCAAGGTTTCAATATGTTTGAATTCAGTGAATCAGCAGATCAAGAAATTGAGGTCTTTTTTGAATTTACTCGATCTAATTTAGTTACTGCTATAAATGATTTTTTAAATAATAATCACAAACTATCTTTAAAACTGAAAACACTTAGGAAAAAAATACAAATCTAACTGAAAAAGTTAATGTTTTAAAGAATTAAAGTGCTGAATTTAAAACAGAAAATGCAACTCTGAAAATTGATAATACTAAACTTAAGGCAGATAATGCAACTTTGAAAACTGATATTACTGAACTTAAAACGAAGAATGCAAATTTGAAAACTGATATTATTGAACTTAAGACAGATAATGCAACTTTGAAAACCGATATTATTGAACTTAAAACGAAGAATGCAAAATTGAAAACTGATATTGTTGAACTCAATGGTGAAAATCTAACTCTGAAAATTGTGTTTCTGATATAACTATTGATGTGCCATGAGTAACAATTTACTTGGGATTACATATAACATACTCCGTTATCAAGAAAATATATTGAGATTATATATAACATACTCCATAATGAAATATAAGCACAATTTAGTCAAAAATATTGATTATTTGCACCAAATGTCTACACACACAATAATTTACCATAAACATATCAAAACATATTATAATTATAAATAGAATTAAAACTCAAAGATATAAACTAAAAAAATATAAATATTCTCACATGTTTTGCTTTTCTAAAAGTACGTAAAATGAACATACAAAAAACCAAAAATTAGATCAAAGCAATTACAAAATTGACGACTATCAATCTAATACATACAAACTAAAGTGTATGTGTCATTGTCTTTCACTTTCCAAATAAAAATAAGCGATATATGATACATAATAACTTCCACAAATTGGTGTCATTTATATATTTCTTGCGAAACATTTAAAAGGACCAATATTAATTATGGAGGAGCAATAAGTGTCGATTAACTAATATTGATTGTACTTTAATTTGTTACTCATGGCACATCAATAGTTATACATAATATTAGATGCTAAATAGTAATAATAATAGTAAAATGTGTGTTAAAGCAAATTGAAAGTAGAATAATAAGAGAATGGAAGAGGAATGATGAAAGAGTACATTTTAGATGTGCCACATGGGATTTTTGTTGAGGTGTCAATATTTGATTGAAATGATACAATATTAGATGATGTGTTACAATAGTATTTGAGAGTCTATTTTAATATATTTTTAGATTGATTTAACTTTAAGTGGAAATTCTTGAAGTAATTTAGCTTCAAATGAAATATACTCATTATAGTGTTCTATGATAGTTCTTTTGAATTATATGATTATCGTGTAGACAATGAAAACATGTATGTATCATTGTTAATTAAGGAGGAGATTGTTGGAGTTGGTTGAAATAATACATATTTAAATAATATCATATTATCTAACATTATAAAGAAGAGGGAGACAAAGGTTGGTTTTTCATAACTAGATGTATCACTCATAAATAGTGTGTGTGTGTAGAGGGGATTAAGGTTTATTCTGAGAGAATATGTTGTAAAAAATGTATGTGCTATAAAAAAAATAAAATTAGTTATTCTTTTATTTGAGAGAATATATATATATATATATATATATATATATATATATATTATAAAATTAACGAAAACGATGGTAAAGTATAGAACAATAGAGTGAAAAGAAAATGAGATAACAAGATAGTATTACGTTATGTTCGTTAAGGTTCATTCCTTACAATGTCATATAAATCTTATTTATAGGACACTAACTTCATAACTTACAAGAATATAAATGTTCTATCATAATGATCCATTAGTAACGAATAAGGGTCTACACTTATGAGAATTATAAGTGGATTCTACACATGGACGGAAAAATTTTCTTCTTCGATAAAAATAGGTATACCTAAAAATTAGAATTACCACTACACCAAAATCAAATATATGAGATTAATTGAAAATATTTTATATATAATTTAGTTTGTGTTGGTCCCCTCAATAAAATTTGTCAAGATTCACCGTTGAATTTCTACAAATAAAAAGGCTTATGACTATGATGTCCACACAGTATGTATGTATGTATGTATGCATGGATGCATGTATGTATGTATGTATGTTGTCACTTGTGATAATTTAAATCTTAGAATTGTTCATGAATTAGAGGTATTTTGGGAGTTTTGAAAGATAGAGATGCTAACAAAATAAATAATTAGAGATATAATGACAATAAAGAGACTGCAACAACTATTAAATATTTATAATATCATTCTATTGTTAATGAATAACTTTTTCCAGAAGTATTTTCTAAGGCAACGAAAAAATATATATATAAAAGGGAGCTAAGTTATATAATACATGTCCAATGGTTAAAAAACCTCTTTAATTTGATAAAAAAATAAATTACATTTTTTCTTTTATTCTTATAAGTTAGGTATAGGTCTCCCATTTATTTATTTTTAATAAAATTTTAGCTAAAAATACTAAGTGCAAAACTATCAACAACCTTAGAGTTCATTTGATCCCATGTCCTAAATTCCAACATCCCCAATCCGCCCCAACAATTTATTAGTTTTAAAAACAAAACAAAGCATTGCTAGGTGTGGTATTGAACGACATAGTTTTCTTTATAAATTTTAATACAATTGACAAATATTGATATAATTAAATTGAATGTCTTGTCTTAGATTGTTTGAACATGAAACATCATAGATGTATATGAATTTATTGTAATATTTATAATCTTTTTTATGAAGAAAAATAAAGACATAATCTTCAATAGCATATAGCTAAAATAAAATTAATCGCCCCCACCGCCCAATAATTTTTTTTGCTTTGTTTATTTTCCATCTTACATAGTTTTGCTCTTTCCCTTTTTCTTTTCCGAAATTGAGTTAGATTCAATCCACCTTGTAAAGTCAAAGTGCAACCCAAATTAAAACTCTTAATCATTTCTTAATCCATGTTAAGATTAGGTCATTGGTGGTTCTCTTTTTGTGGATATTCTTTTTTATATAAGTATATACCTTGACTAGTATTATAACACCCATCAACCGATTTGTGTCTTGGAGCTTTTGAAGGGCTATTGTTTAATTGTATTCTTCAATTTCAGTTTTTTCAACCATCCCAACATGGCTTCTGATGAGCATATAGTAATAGTTCTTAAATGCCAATAAAATGCAAAGATGTATTGGGTTGGACTGCAACATTATGACCCCAATAGTATAGCCTACGGGTTGGCATCACATATTTATTGGGGCATATCAAATTAAACAAGAGATAATTGTTAGATGAGTACGGTACGTAATTATATGCATAATATATAACCAATCAAAAAGTTGAATATATTAAATAATAATAACAAAAATAAATACTTTTTTTTTAGCATCTTATACTTTTAAACGATCATATATTATATTATGATATATGACTTTGTCTATATAAACAATAGAATTGGATCTAACTTATATAGTAGAAACAGGGGAATTGTTGTTCTTAGAATATAGAAAAAATGGTGGATAACATTGGAGGTAGTTCCTCTAACGAAAATGGCGATTTCGGTATAAAAGAACAAGACAGGTTGCTTCCAATAGCCAATGTTGGTCGGATAATGAAGCATATTTTACCTCCGAATGCAAAAATCTCGAAGGAATCGAAGGAAACGATGCAAGAATGTGTGTCGGAATTCATAAGCTTTGTAACGAGCGAAGCGTCGGAGAAATGTAGAAAGGAAAGGAGAAAGACTGTGAACGGTGATGACATTTGTTGGGCTTTAGCAACACTTGGTTTTGATGATTATGCTGAGCCAATGGGAAGGTACTTGCATAGGTATAGAGAATTAGAGGTTGATAAGATTAATAGTAATAATAATCAAGAAATTAGAGGAGGAAATAGCCCTCATCAGAAGGATCAACTTTTTAGTGTAACAAAATGCTAATCTATATTAGAATGTGTGTGAGAGATTTATAATTAGAGACAATGTAATAATGTTCTTGTCAATTGTGTCAAGAACATCATTTACTTGTTCTTTTGCTTCTTAAATTTATGCATCTTTTAGTTAATCTATTGAATTATTGATCATCATTTTACTTATTTTTTTGTTGAATTATAGATTACTAAGATCATCTTTTTTATTTAAACTCAAAAAAGTTGTTGCATGCACTTGTTTTAGAATTCAGTGTTTAAAATTAGCTTCATAGCATATTATTTCACCTTCAAAAATCAAACTACAAATTTAAATATTCTATGTTCTCAACATTTCTTCATTGTAATATTCTTGCATGTAGAGAGTGTGCTTGATTCATGAATATTTTCATTCATCCTTTTCAAGCAATGTTAATGAGAAGATAAAAAACGATGTGATCAATATACTAGTTTGATTTTAGTTTTATAAAGGAATTTGCATATTTCATTTTTGCTAGTAAACACTAAATTTCAAAGATCAATTGTTTATGAATTTTCTCCATTAATTTACTAACATGTAAGATTGATTTTGTTTTTGTTTGGATTTTGGTTTGCTTCCACTTGTTTTCTGCTAATCTTAACAGCTGTCACTACACGTAGCCATCAATTAATTATTTAATTTAATTAATTAGTATGATTATGTGATTGGTGGGTTATAACTTTTTGAGGTTGAACCTAATTAAGGTTAGAGTTCCATTAATATATATATATATATATATATATATATATATATATATATATATATTTCTCTTATGAAAATTATTAGCTAAATTATTAGTTGTAGTAAGGCGAGAAATGGTCTCAGAGCCTTTCTGAGTGAGTTCTTCATATGAATTTATAATTCTAGCAACATCTTTTTTGTATTCTATAGAATGAAAAATGTTTTTAGTGTTTTCCTTAAAGCATCATCGTTTTTTTTTTCCAGAAAAAGGGAGTGTTAAGATGATTTTCTAAAAAAGGAAATTTTTGCTAAAAACATTTTGATATCTTTGATTTAGGAGAAATTCTTCTATCCCTAAGGGTTAATAGTTAAACAATTTCACTGTTTGCAAAGATGATAAAAAAAGATGTTGAGAGTATAATAAATTCATAAGTTCAATTGACTCATTAAGATATGGTTCTATTATTCGCCTTATTACAACTATTCTAGCTTAAGATATCTGTTATGGATCTAGATGATTATAATCATCAAGAAAATTCAATAAAAAATGAAGAATTGGTTGAGAATCCAAAGAATTTGGATCAATTAAATAAATGGACTATTCCATCTGTTCCCTCTAAAAAAATATACAAATTTGGTATGTTTGATATTATGTCACGTTATACTGTTAAGACCATAGAACAGACTATACAAGTTTCTGATAATATTCAGACAATAAAATTATTAAGTAAAAAAGATTTACTTCCTTTTAAGGATTATAATTTTATCCATGTTGGACTCATTCAAATTGCTTTTAAACCTTTGACTTTATTAGGTTTAAATTCTAGTATCATGACATATGTTAGAGATGGTAGGAGCAAAGACTTCAAATCATCTTTAGCTGCTTTAATCGAAACTAGCTTGTGTCATGGACCTGTTTATTTTGATGTTTCCCCTAATTTAAGTTTGTCTTTATCTGACAAAAACTTACTAGACGCTATACAACTCACTATACATACTAATGGGTATAATTTTAAGCCAGGTAGTGAAATAATAGCAATATGCTATAGAGTTTATTATAAAGTGTTGAATACACTTAATCCAAAGGTTAAGCAAATATCTTTTCCAGGGACTATTACCTTAGTCCAGACAAATTTATTAACCTCAAATATAGTTGCCAATAGACTAATTAAGTGGAATGAAATCAAATTCCCATAAACCTGGTCTTTACCCCAAGCTATAGAACCTGAACCTATATTAAATAAGGATATAGATTAGATTATCCAAACTAATGAAGGGGATATAGAAATAAAGTTTAATCCCAAAAGAATTACTAGAATTCCTAGAAGTCTTGCAGAAAGACACTCTGAGTTTTATACAACTCCCACAGAAATAGGGAGAGCTTCTACTTCTCAACTGATAGAAAAAATAGAAACAGTAGAGAATATTAGAATTAGTGAGAATAAAATTCCTTATGGAATTTATCAGAAAAATAATTCTCAGAGTAGAGAATCACCTACTCAATTAGAAATGAGTTTTCATATATGATGACAGATTTCATAGATTTCTCCCCAAGGAGTAAAATGAGACAATTCATTAATAGTGAGTTCCAACAGGAAAGAAATGCCCAATTTAGGCAATGGTATTTTAAGAAGTTTTCACCTCCTGAACTTAATAGGTTCAAAGACGATTATTATGGAGAATTAACCAAAACCCAGAATTATATTCCTTTTGTTAAGTGGTTTGTTACTTATTTTACAAATAAAATTAATAATGAGATTTTAGTTCTTCAACCCAAGACATGGGAAACCACTAGAGGAGAAAAAATTAGTTCGATATTTCCTCCAAAGCAACCCATAAGTATAGGGCAAAATATAGAAGCAAATGCTCTTCTTAGCCTTCAGAAGGTAGAAAGTAACCATGTTACTATTAAAGAGCTAAATTCCATTATTAAAACTCAAAATTATACTAATATTTTTCTTTTATGTCTAGGAGAACAATTTATTTCTCTTGAAAAATATTTATTATCTTTAAAGGATATGTTTGAAAAACAAATTTTTCAACAGAGGTTGCGGTTAATGAACCCCCTCAAGAAGTAACAGAATATTATGAAAACCCTGTTCAAAAGACATAATGTATGTCGAAGAAGAAGATATAAATTTGGCACCTAATGATGGGTGGTCAATCAAAACAAGATATCTTGAATCAAAAGGGTATCCTGGACTTTATGGTAAGACTAGACCCAATTTGGAAATCTTATTACAAATCACTGAATCAGTGACCATCACTCATCATTATCAAAATAACAATCCAGGAAGTTTTATAAACTTTAGCAAATGTCATATCAATAAGATATTGACTCCCAGAGAATGGGGATTAAATCCTAATGGAGAAAAGGCAATTAAAATTGCTGAAGATAAAATTATCTATTTCAATTACTGGGATTATATCCAAGCCTTTACATTAGCTTTTTATTATCAAAATCCAAAGAATAAGCATTCTTGGTTTTTTAGTATCAATCCAGATATATCTGAGAAACCTATACCAAATTGGTTTTTTAATTGGTGGATCAAATTCGGTCCTTCTCTAGAAATTCTACCAGAAAATATTTTAGACTTATACAATTCATGGTGCAATTCTAGCCCTCTAATTTTGAAGAATGCTTCGAAATTAATATTTGGACAAGGTCCATGTTTATTCTTTATTAAATTTCAAATTCCATGGATATGGAGATGGACTATCACAATAGCCCAGGATAAATTTCATATTCCTACGCTTCGAAGAAATTTTTTCTATAAATGGTGGAATAGGATATCTAATGAAGATCTCCAGTATATGAAAGCCAAGATTGAAACAGCTATTGCTGATGATCAATATAAGAAAAAAGAGCAAGGTTCTCAAGAAATTTCTATGAATAATCTAAAAGATTATTTCCAAAAAATTCACCCTAATGAGTCTGAAGAACAAATCATGATCAGGGTTCTTGACCATATGAAGAACCAATTCTTTAAAACTTTCCCAGTAAAGAATAAAAATGTTTTTATGGAAACCAGTTCATCACAAGGATCAATGGACTCCAATGCTTTTGATTGTTTAGCTGGGGAATCCCAGGAAGACGAAGAACCTAATCCCGAAGATATTTGGGATGCTATGATAGGAACAATGACTCAACAAAAAAGGAAAAGGACAACAATAAAGATGTAAGCCATGACATCATCAGGCCAATAATTCACATCATGCCAAAAAACCAGAAATTATGCTGTCGGCCATCATAAAAAGAAGGAATCTCCTTTAGTCAAAAGAAAGCAATAATTTTGCTTTTACTATTTTCTTTTCCATTTTAGTCTTTGTGTCATTATTTGATGTGTCTATGGGGCCCACAAAGTGTACCCGACATCAATTATGATCTTTATCTTTTTGTGTAATCAGGCTACCGAATGTTACAGTAGCCTTTTTACCGACTTAAATAGTAAGCTTTAGTTTTCCTATAATAAGGCATTAGATGCCTAAGTTGTAAAACAAGTTTAAAAAAAAATAAAAAATAATTTCCTTTTCTTTTACATTCCTCTCTAATAGTCTCTTAATCTCTTCCAAAGCATTTTCTTTTCTTCTTCCATAAGCAAATACTTCATCAGGTACTTTTTCTATTATGATTTGTATTATTTTTTAAACCTCGGCCGAAGGGTACACAAAAATCTACCAGGCTCAACTATTATTTTGTTTGTGTGTAGATCTCTACATATTTTAAGTAATTCTTATGATATTTCTCTCAACCAAAAAAAAACTCTTGTGATAGTTATTTTAAAAGAAAAACAATTCATTAAATTTAAATGTTAAAATGAAAATAGTAAAATCAAATTCATCATAGGTTGGACATTCCTCCAATAAAAAAGTCAAAAACACATTAATGATATACATAAATATTTCACAAGTCAATGAAAAATTACTAAATTAAAACTCTAATCTTAATAATCAAATTAATTTTTTTCACATGTGGTCAATGGTAAAAAATAATGCAAGTTCTATAGTCATTAATCTCATTTATCCACAAAAAAAAAATATTTGTTATATTCACTCATATCAATCATAAGTGGTCTCTAACATAATTAATTTAACCATATGTTAATAAGTCATATGTAAAGTTAGGATGATATTAAATTTAATGACAATTTTCATAACTCTTTACTCAAAATACAATATGATTAAACGAGTCTTTTTTAGACATTATATAAACATATGAAATACAAACTTAAAACAAATTAAATAATGTCATACTTGACGAAATTATAAGAAAAAAAAAACTAAATATACATTCAAAATCATTATTAAAATAATAAAAAGAGAGAAAAAAATATTAGAAGTGCGTGATTTAAAATGGTGACGCTGCTACGTTAAGTTAAACTAAAATAGAACTAGGAGTCTTTTGGTAGTTATTTTATTCAATAATTTTTTGTAAAATTTTAAATTTTGTTGATGTACGTGACAAGTGAATATTTTCATATCGTCCTAACACCGATAGATGCAATATCAAGATAAATTTTAACATTCATATTTATGTAATCTCACCATCTTTAATATGGTAATCAAGATAAATTAAACATTCATAGTTATGTAATCTCATAGACTCTAATATAGTCATGGTCTAATATTGGATATATATTAAACTATTACAATAGAATCATGTAAATACACTTTATATGACAGATGAAATGACATTTGATATGTCAAGACTTGAGATTTTTCAATTCTTCGTTGAATTTCGTCTGCACTCTGTTTTATTATCTTTTATAACAATGTTAAAAATTTTAAAGAAATCCGGCGCAATTCCAATCGTATATATTAATAAATTAAGCTTTTAAAATCGTGTATCAATTTAGTTGTCTTATTTTTATGAAATTCTTATTATGTAAACCCTTCACTAAAAAATAATAATACTTTTAAATATAAACAACCAAATATTTCGGTTATAAAATTGATTTAACATATAACAAGGGAATGGCTGCATTGGCGTCTTTATTATTCACATGTTAAAATATTAAATGCAATTATTTACATACTAAAATGTATTTAAATAACCAAGAACAAGTACTTATAGATTACTATTTTTTCCTCAAATTTTCCAACAGTCCACCACTCCACTTTTCTCGTTTATTATAATATCATATAAATTAGCTCTTGAAACTCACCATTTCATCATCTCGCACATCACCAAATAAAAACCTTGATATCCAAAAATCAATTCAACTAATTTAAATCAAGACAAATGAACTTGTTATCCAAAAATCAATTCAACTAATTTAAATCAAGACAAATGAACCCTCATAAAGGAGCAAAATTCTCCCAACACCTATATTTCCTATTCACAATACATGAACCCTATATCATACTTCAAAATCCATCATAAGTTGATTCAATTGATAAAAATTCAGCTCATATCTCACAAAGACCTGAGATTGAATCCCCTCTGTCAAAATCCATCATAAGTTGATTCAGTTGATAAGAATTCAGCTCATGTCTCACAGACTTGAGGTTGAATCCCCTCTTTCAAAATC
Source organism: Cicer cuneatum (assembly GCA_037974295.1). NCBI lineage: Eukaryota > Viridiplantae > Streptophyta > Magnoliopsida > Fabales > Fabaceae > Cicer > Cicer cuneatum. Next base: position 11,076,409 of record JBBPBO010001984.1, read on the forward strand.
CATCATAAGTTGATTCAATTGATAAGAATTCAGCTCATGTCTCGCAAAGACTTGAGGTTGAATCCCCTCTGTCAAAATCCATCATAAGTTGATTCAGTTGATAAGAATTCAGCTCATATCTCACAAAAACCTGAGGTTGAATCCCCTCTGTCGGTGTGAGGACTTTGATAGGTAATATGTTAATACATATAAAGAATGACCTTTCTTTGGCCTTATCCAACTCACCTCAACTTATATTTATCAAAATCAAATCATATTTAAGAAGAACCAAACATTTAATTTGGCAAGGCCGCTTTACTTCAACATTAGATTGAGACAAACAAATCAACAAAAAGTATCAATCAACAAATATAAAACAAGAGTATCTAAATCTTCATGTCAAATTTTTTTTTACTAAAACTTTGAATCTCACAACATGTAATGATTACAGATCTTGTGCTCCCCCACTCACATTGATGGTATCTGTATCAGGGGCACAATACATTTGAGTATAATACAAATGGGGGAGATGAATAAAATTTTGGGCAATCAAATACTCTAATTTACAGGCCTCTTACTCTTAGCCTAAAATCTTAAAATGAGGCACCAAAGCAAGAGGCCAATCTAATTGTATTACAATAAAATGGGATCAAATTACAACATAAATAACATTGACATCTCTTTTGAAGTGATGGTGGCCTAAATGTTTGATTATGTACTGCACATACCATTTACTCCCTTCATAACCGGTCCAAACAACTAACCGAGAAAGAACTTGAATATGTCACTCAATGAGACAATGCCTTCTACACGCTTGCTGCCAGCTTCCACGATAACAATCCGCCTGACACCTGAATCCAATAAGCACAATTTTCAGCATGACAAAAGTTGACGGAATATGGATATCGAAAAAATTTCTCTCATATTCAATTAAAATTTGGGGCTACAAAATATTGAAACATGCAAATGAATGTTGATAAGAACTGGTGACTAAACACAAAAAGACAAACACCACATGAAAACTGATACTACCTTTGGTCCCTTGTATAAGAAAATTTTTGGAGAAATATTTTGTCCCAAATATAAGCAAAAGTTACAAGTTTAAAATTTGGGGCTACAAAATATTGAAACATGCAAATGAATGTTGATAAGAACTGGTGACTAAACACAAAAAGACAAACACCACATGAAAACTGATACTACCTTTGGTCCCTTGTATAAGAAAATTTTTGGAGAAATATTTTGTCCCAAATATAAGCAAAAGTTACAAGTTTAAAATTTGGGGCTACAAAATATTGAAACATGCAAATGAATGTTGATAAGAACTGGTGACTAAACACAAAAAGACAAACACCACATGAAAACTGATACTACCTTTGGTCCCTTGTATAAGAAAATTTTTGGAGAAATATTTTGTCCCAAATATAAGCAAAAGTTACAAGTTTAAAATTTGGGGCTACAAAATATTGAAACATGCAAATGAATGTTGATAAGAACTGGTGACTAAACACAAAAAGACAAACACCACATGAAAACTGATACTACCTTTGGTCCCTTGTATAAGAAAATTTTTGGAGAAATATTTTGTCCCAAATATAAGCAAAAGTTACAAGTTTAAAATTTGGGGCTACAAAATATTGAAACATGCAAATGAATGTTGATAAGAACTGGTGACTAAACACAAAAAGACAAACACCACATGAAAACTGATACTACCTTTGGTCCCTTGTATAAGAAAATTTTTGGAGAAATATTTTGTCCCAAATATAAGCAAAAGTTACAAGTTTAAAGGTGTAGTTAATGTTCAAATTTCTTTTATACCCTTGTATTATTACTAGAAATGCAGTTAATGTACATATTAGTGGATGTGAAAGCATTAAATGTCAAGGTTACTTTAGTAAGCTTGAATGAACAGTCACCTCATCAGATAGTTACACTGACAAGGAAACCAACATATATGCTTCATCCAAACAAAGGAAAACAAGCATACCTGGATTTGCCAGACGTTCGATGACTTTATGCAGTGAATCAGAACGCAAACACATCTGGCATCTTTGACTTCTAAGCTCGTAGGGACTACATACATCCTGGCCAAACTGCAAAGCCTGAACAATATAGCAAACGAGATACTATGATGCCAAGAAGGAAATTAATAAATAGAAACAATGTCTCCATATAAATAGATGAAGTATGCAACATTAGCTGAGACTACAGACTGACAATGAGACTAAGATTATTATATCAATAAAAATAAAAAGCCTCAGTTAACATTAATCACAGTAAGTCTACAAAGGTAAAAGATGTTATACTGGTTAATCCTCTCTCTATGAGTAATTCGGTGCAGTTAGGACTTAGGATTCACTATATGCAGATTCACTATATGCGCCAACAAAGATCTTCATTACCAACATTCATAAGATAAGACATCATTGAAAGTTCACAACGCTTCATATTTCCAAAGGGAAGAAGTGCATACATATTTCCATAATGTACAAAGTAAGTCACAAGTACATATTTTCGATACTGACAAAAGAAAATTTATTGAAGAATGCAGAACAAGTAAACTGCTTAACTATAAGGAAATGGTGATATCAGGACACACTTGTATCTTTTTATTGTCAAAAGAAAGTAGTTTATTGGTACGCAAAAATTAATATGTCAAAATAAAGAAGTTTATTGGTATGCAAAAATTAATATGTCAAAATGAAGAAGTTTATTGGTATGTAAAAATGAATACAAACTCACCTGTTGAACAGTCATTTCATCAAGATTGATATGTGTATATGCTCTGTCCTTTGCCAAAGCCGTTATATCACTATAAATAAAAGGTGCAGAGTAAAAGTGAGAACCTTTAACATACCATTACAAAGAAAGAAATGCTAGGAGGGCAATTTAATGCCTCAAAACATAGATTGACTTTATAGAGTCTCAAACGAGACATAATAAAGTATATTAGGTTTTTATATTTGGCTCAATTCATCCTTACAAAACTGGCTTATAAGATGAGAAGTGTCACTCTTTATAAACTATTTTTAAGCTTTATCTCTTTCCAATGTGGGACTTAGATTTTTTTGAATACACTCCTCATGTCCAGCACTATTGGACTTTGTGCGTCGATAATTGGTGGGTGGCTCGAATCGATAGGATCTGACACTATTAGAATTTTGGTTTTACCATGTTGATGTTATGAGTTTTAAACAAACGGAAGAAGTAACAAGAGCTTTAATATTATTGATAATTATTTAATGCTACCTTCATATAAAAGACTAAACACTAATCCCTATTTATCGAGATACATAGACTCGATCCTAAATAAATAGGGAAATCAGGAAACAAATCATAATAGTAGTAATAATAATAAGTAATAAAAAAACTAATCCTAAGATACTCTAAGACAATAAACGAATCCTAGGATACTCCTTTTTTTTGGGCTATGATACTCTAATATAATATATATATATATATATATATATATATATATATATATATATATATATATAATATTATACGATATTTTCTTATATTCTACTACCCTCTCAAGTTAAAGCTTACTACGGTCCCAGTTTTCCAGGAAAACGGCAGCGGAATAGAGATAGGATAGGTCAAGGAGGGTCGATCCAGACTCAAGATACCAGGTTAAAATTATGGGTTTTAGATAAAATGAGGAGAGAAATAATAAGTGCTTGAATATTATTGATAATAGCTTAATGTTAAATTGACACAACATTAAACACTAATCCCTATTTATAGGGATGCATAGGTTCAATCCTAAAATAACAACAACAACAACAACAACAACAACAACAATAATAATAATAATAATAATAAGATAAAAGCTAATCCTAAAAGATAGACTAGGATACTCTAAGATTATAAACTGATCATAGGAAATATACTAAAATACTCTAATGTAATATCAAAGATATTATAAGATTTTCTTGTATTCTAACAAAGTATAATAATGATAAGCATAAAAGGCACAACAAAACAAACCTCCGACAATATATATCCAATAATGAGTCATTATCATCAACCATTGGTATTGAACTTACTTGGGCTGCAAAAGCAAAGGGCCATAAGTAATATAAGTATGGTTATACTCATGTTCAAAGCAAAAATTTCTTTTATATTTTGACGATTGAAGCAGAAAATGGTATCACTCCATAAAATTCATGTTCTCTTTTGATCATTAATCATAAATCAACATTCTTCTCACAGTGGGAACAGTGTCCTCTATCATCAGCCTAATACCTCAAGTATAATGGGATACCAATTTCTTCATTCTTTCTCTCTAGCATTTCTTTTTGATACACTATGTTCAAGGTCAGACAAAAAAGTTCACACCTTGAACTAATAAATTTAGGGCTGAAGCAAGAGAAGAGCTTGGTCTCAACATTGCTAGAGGTCGCCGATTTGATTCCCCGATTTTGGGCACCCATGTGCCCACAGGTATTGCACAGATTGGAAGTTGTAGTATAGGCAATGAATTAGAGCAATGTCTGAAATACCTACAAATGCCTGAAAAATCAATTTTGTAAGAATAAAAGCATACTTAATAACATTATAAAAAAGGCTATCATAAGAGCCTACATTTGAGTATTCCTGAAAGTGAAGCAAGATGTAGTAACTGTGGAAAAGAACCATCTTCAGAAGATGAATTGATAATAGGAACTGTTGAAACCTCCTTTTGCAAGATCTTCACGGCAACATCTTTCAGATTATCATATGGCCCTGCCTACATCACAAAAGAATATCCAAAAATAGTGCCATAGTAAATGAGCTAAAACAGTACAGGTGGTGAAACAGAGGAAACTTTAATTAAAGCATAAAACAAGGAAGCATAGACTCATGAATGAGAACATGTTTATTCAAGCCAAAGTCAAAGCCAAAATAGGTTTTCAGGAAGATTATTAAAGCAGCTTTCATGTCTAGAAAATTAACATTCAAGGTCCTCAGCCTTTCAATTTTTTAATCAATCTCCTTTTAGTCTGCAATGTTCAATGCGTTGACTGTCAATAGAAACTTACAAAATAGAAAATGAACAAGCAGGAAAATATATAATGGAAGAGTAACAGTGTACACACATCTCAATTTCTTCTCAAACCTGTCATCCAGAGATAGAAATAGAAATTTAAAATATTCCAGAGCTATAATTAACTCGAGCTGCTCATTATACACTAAGAAATACAGGCATCTCATGTTTTACACACCATAATCTGCAAGTAGGGTGAACCTTATGACATACTAAAGCAATACAAAACACTTACATGGATAAGACATCTAGAAAATGCAGTTCCATGTTCATTGTTCGGTCTGTTTAGATATGACTTTCCTTCTTTCCAAGCAGATATGGTATGTGTTTCAAGTTCCTCTTCTGTCAGATTAGACCCACGATTCCCCAACTGTGAATAGGGCAATGACAAGTTTCAACAATGACATAAACATTATAGTTAGAAAATAGAAATGTAAAAAGTTGAAGAGTCTTGGCTAATTTGTTTAAAGCTGCAAAGGAACTATAGTATAGCTACATATTCCACTAATCCTCAATACCAATAATACTTTGTTAACACTGCTCTTTTTTCTACACAACAATAAAGAAGAAGAAAAATAAAATTGATAATATTAATATCCCATTATTAACTTTTTACAAAGATATATTCATCCCCTTTAAAGATCCTAATTTGCAGTTGTTTAATTTCTGTTGGTTCAGTTTTATCTGCTTGCATTGGATTAGATATGTTAAAGAACATTCCTGATGTGCAACATCTCTTGACCCTACTCTTAGTAATTTCTGAACTTACTACATAGCTTATTACCAATAATAGACTTCATATAGAAGAGAAGCTTCTGAAAGTTGTAATGATTTTTGCAAGTCCATTTATGAAATGCATTTCTAGACTAGAGAACAACTTCATCTTTTACTCATCATAATTACATTCTCTTTTTTGAATGGGATAGGGAAGAATTATAATTTTATTTGGTTCACTGAGATGAGTTTCTAAATCATTTTGTAAATGTGATTTATCAATGAGCCACGTGGAGCTTCATTAACTTAAATTGTATAGAAGGGTATGGTGAGGAGCAAAATTGCAGTGGATATAAAAATGACGACGCAAATGTAACTACAATACAATTTCAATATTAATTGGAATCTGATGTAACACCACTAACAGAACAAAATATGTGGCTTGATTTACTTGGAGCTGGTAGTGGGATACATGATTTCTTTCTAGATGATGATCTGTGTTGAATTAATTTTGTTAAAAGTTTATCTTCTGATCATTGCACAATTCCAAGAATAAACTATGTTCTGCAGCTAATCAGATAGATAAAGTAATTTGAAAACTATGCAATTTGAATACGCAGGTTAATCATATTTGTCCATTAATCCTTTTACATTTTTGCCAGATTTTGTAACTTGCCATGCTGTTTGCAACTTTGCATGTCACATAATAGCCCTTCCCAAGTTGCTTGGAATTGATAGAGACCAACGTATTATGAGCTGCTTAAGTCCCACATTGAGTGGTATGGGATGCTCAGTGACATACATAAGTGGCTTGATTCTTCGCCTAGACAGCTACCTTTCAAGGGAGGGTTCTCCAAGGTGCTTGGGTATTTATCAAATGGTATTGAGTTGGTTACAAGTGTCTTAGAGAGGGCTGCCAATAGAGGGGCAGACTGAAAAAAGGTTGAGTGAAGCGTGTAGAATGAAAATGTAATGAAGTCAGCTCTCATGGGCAGTGCTATGGTAGGCGCCTAGGTATTACAGGGTGCCTAAGTTCCATGATGAGCCTAAGTTCCATGATGAGTAATATGGTACTCTTGGTGGAGTTCTTAAGTGGTTTGGTCCTTTCTCCCTTCACAGCTAGTTTTCAAGGGTGGATTCTCCGAATGCTTCAGTGCTTATAAAAATCCACACTAACCATCACAAGAGAGCTTTGCATATTCATTAACTTGCCAATACAAGAAATAATTATCCTGAACTTAAGATCTTTCAGTAAAATTCAAATGAAATATATATATATATAGCACATACCTCCCTCAAAATTAAGACAAAATCCAAAGCACTAAGAACACCAACAAATTTCCCCTTGCATGTGTCCCAGAGAGGAGCTATGTATATTCCCTGCAAATTATGCCAATCGGAAAAATTGCATAAGCAAATTTCTAACCAGCAATGTATGAAGATGCAATAATTTTTCTGCTAAAACTGAAAACAATAATATGATGAAATAAGGAAAAGACTTAAAACATTGTCAGAGCAAGTTTCTGAAACAACTGGCTAAACTCCAGAAAATCATTCAAAAAGCACTGGTCTTTTCTCACCCTTTTATCAGGCTAAAGGCAAGCAACCAAACAAGTTTTAGCAAGATTATTCAATCTATGCAAAATGGACTCTGCAAATTTAAATTCTTTTGTAAAGATGTACCTGCTCATGCAGTATATGAAATGCTTGTTTCACTGGTAAATCAACATCCAAGGCAACAACCTGCAGCAAGGAGGTCACTGAATTAGTGGCTAGTTTGAGGTTGTGTATATTTGATTACAACAAGCCAGCAACTCATAAAGTCAAAAATAAAGGGTCAGTGGTAAAACATCCAAACCTTGCCTGACTCGGGAAGTAATTCATAAGCCGTGTGCATGGACAGAAATGCAGAAATATGCTGACGAGAGATCTGTACATCAGTATCTGATATTCTTGGAAGCACCTCACTCAGTGTACCGTCTGTCACCTGGACCTGCTTTATAAGCAGACACCATATTATTCGTAATGCTGGAACAATCAAATGCAAATACAGTACTAGTAAAATTTTAGGCATTAGGCATTGGCATTTAGTAGAAATAAAAAATGCAACAAAACATGTGAGTGTAACAAGACATTGTAAGTCACCAGTGCAACAACAATAAGCAAGTCTTTTCTCACTCAGGAAGAATATATTTAAGTTGGTTCTAAATAGAAGAATCAACAGACCTACATAGATCAATATAACCGGAATCCAAGATCCCAACAAACAGTGACATTTAAAAAAAACATTCAGGAGTGAAACATAATCAAAAGCCAACAATGACATAGTAGCCATGTCAACAATAACAAACAACGCTGTCGAGGCATGACTAACTCTTACCATACGGCGAATAGTGTCATTATCCACATCCATGTTATATCCAGAAGCAATGTCTGAAGTTATAACAGGTATGTAATTAGGATCAGTTGCCAATAAGACAGTATTGACTATCCCATATTGTCCATGTACATAAGGTTGATGCTCATCATGCCGCCACTCTTCATCAACAAAAAACTTGTACTGCATTGAAACAACTCCATAATAAGTATCCATCAGTCAAGAATAAAGACCAAATTTTCTCAAAAAGCATTTTTTATCATTTTCACCCGTGCGTATCATAATCAGAAACTTGTAATCTCAATCATGAGCAGTATATTACTGCTCAAACCATATACTACTCAAACTTGGATAACACTCGTTGAGAAAACAAAATAACACTTCAAAACAAAAATCTTAAAAAGCTAAAGCTTGAAACAGGAACTAGTATTCTAAACATCTGTAGATAACCTCAACCTATGTTTGTCAACAGCGGGGCGATTGCAGCTTCAAGGAGCAGACTCGCAGTCAACTGCAACGCATTTTGCAGGCTACCCGCCTCTCCAGCAGGCAGCGTTCGCTGCTACAATCGCAGCAAAAACACAACCGAATAGCTCAGTTGCGGCCGCAACTAGGGCAAGGGTTTGAAATATCCCACTTACCCCCTTCTTGCATTCATTCAGCTTTTTTAAGGGTTTTTTAGTCATTTCATTTTATTAGTATATAAGTGTGACCCTACCTCTTCTTCCCACTCTCATTCATGAAGACACTCTTAAACCATCTTGTTCACTGCTCAAAACCCATTACCACTTCCCCTTTTCTCTATTCTCTGCGACCAAACCTAGCAGAGGCTGCGTTTGCCGCTTCCGACGATGAAGACCATTCTTTCCGGAGAAGGCCATGGTGACAGAAACTGAGGATTGCGACTGAAACATTCCTTGTCATTTTGATTATTTTTACAACTTCAATTAGTATTTAAGTTATATTAGATTTTGATTTTTAATGTTAATGATGAATGGCAAAAGCTAATTATAATTATGAAGTATGATTACCCCTTTATTTTGTGTATTTATCTACTTTGTGTATCCGACGATGAAGACCATTCTTTCCGGAGAAGGCTATGGTGACAGAAACTGAGGATTGCGACTGAAACATTCCTTGTCATTTTGATTATTTTTACGACTTCAATTAGTATTTAAGTTATATTGGATATTTTTTTTTAATGTTAGTGATGAATGGCAAAAGCTAATTATAATTATGAATGGCAAAAGCTAAGTATGATTACCCCTTTACTTTGTTTATTTATCTATTTTTCTACTTTCAAGTATTTAATTTATTTACACTGCTGAGATTTATGTTTAGTTTGTATACTGTTTTTAAGTCTTTGTCGTAGCAGCTATCCCACTATACCACTTAAGCAATTTTGGGGTCTAACACTCCCCGCCACTGTCTAAGATTGACAGCATAGACCTCAACCCATTACACTTCTATATCAACTACACTTCACATAAATCCATAAATGTTATATTTATTTGCTATTTACAGTAATATAAAGCTCAGTCGGTGCTATTACCCTCCAAAAGGAATGTTTTTTCCACTACAACATATCTCTCAATAATTGCCACTAAAAATTATCTAATCCACAAAACAAGACAATCACATTTATACCACAAAACTAAACTTCTGCAATTCCACCCAATCATCATGCAAAACTAAAACAAAATACCAATCCTTTTCAGCAAGCCTACAACACTTAAATGTATCAGAAACTGACCTGATGGTAACCAGAAGGCAATCTATAAATAACTTGAAATACTGTTGGGCAACCTTCCACCGGAGACATTGGCAGAAGCTCAGACCACCTTTCAAAGAAAATTTATATAATTTTGCATTAGAGAAAAAGAGACATAATCAGAATTCAAAAGTAAACTAGAGCATTCTAGTAAAGAGATTAAAATGTTTAAGTAGCAGCAATCAACAAAATATACACCATGTAAAAGAACCACTGAGAAAAACACTTGTTCCACCATATGGCCACACAAACCGCACGGGAATCAACACAGTCCCTACAACACCACCCACATCCCTTGCAGGATCCATGCTCTGAATAAACGTTACACCTGTATTTCAGAGTGCTACACTTACAATACCTTCCAATCACTACACTTCGTCACATATCACAGCTTGTTCACTTCGCACGGTGCAAATTCTAGTAAATGCCGCACCAATTCGATGCACTATGAAGCCCAAAATACAAGTAATAACAACAAGAAAAAAAACTGTCCATCCCAAATCAAATATCCACTGGGAGAAAGGAAAAAGCTGAGATTTTGATGCTTTATTCGGTTGGAAAATTAAAAATAGAAACTGCCCATTTCTCACTGCAACAGAACCAACGGAAAAATTGAAGCGGGCATAAGAAAGCACTTCCAATTAAATTTTCACGCACAAAACCCTAACCCTAAATTGAAAGGAAAAAACTATGACAAATTCGACCTGGAAGAGCCACGAATTGGAAAATAGAATCTTGGAAAACCAAAGCCACAACAAGAAAAACAGAGAAAAATTCGAAACCCTATAGGAATTTCAGAAGAAAATAGTTGAGAAAAAATGAGATATTTATCCCTGAAGGGATAAACAGAATAAATTAGCAACAAAAAATTTAATTATAAAAATATTTGAACAGAGTAAGTGAATTATAATGCAAAATTTGTCAAAAAAATAATAATTCTAAAGCAAAAATTTAATTATGAAGGTTCACTAATTTCTAAAGCAAAAATTATAAAAGCGTTTCATAAAAAGAACAGTATAAAAGCGACCAATCAAAACACATAAAAGCGGCTATAAGATGTGCACGTGCGGTTCGGCTATTTTATTTGATCTGAGATTAATTAACCTGTATCTCTCAACAACAACAAAAATACGGTATTAATTAAATGTACCCTACAACTTTACTTATTAACAAATTTGGAATTGACACATTTGCTATATTAACTATATTGTATCCCTCAAATCTGAGTTGATAGAGATTGACTAGCGGTCTAAAATAAGTTGTATAATTTAAAATGTTTAATCTCAAGTCAATGATTCAAATTCGTTGATGCATGTTGCATTTTCTGCAATAGATTGTGGGCTCTTATTGACCTTGAATTTAAGGGGGAAAACTTCACTTGGTCTAACAAGTAAAAGAAAAAATATCAAACTAAAGCATGGTTCATAGATTTTGTGAAAAACAACTTATTTATTGTAACTGTGTGACGCGGTTAGAGCTTAAAATCGTCAATCTCAATAAATGGTTGAGAATGTAAGAGTACATGTGTAATTTGAATTGTTCGATCTTAAATCAATCTCAGTCATTGATTTAAGATCGAACACTTTAAATTATGTGTGAATCTGTGATAATTAGCTACATGGAATCTGGGTACAAATCATGTGATATCACTAAAAAGATTACTATATTCCCAAATTTCACTATTAACCACTTTTTTAAATACTCCTCTGACCATTGCCTTATATCATTTTAACTAAATAGACTTTTTTAGAAGTTTTGTCCCTGTCTATTTATGAAAAAAATTCTGGTCTGGCCTAGACCTAACGTAGACTAGGCCGTAGGCCCCTATCGGACGGTCTGGTTTTAGGAGGAATTAATTGTTCTTAATTCTGTTAGCTCTAATTTGGGAGTGAGGACAAGATTTCAACTACATATAAGTATCTAAACGAGATGTTAGAATGTGAAAAAATGTGGTGGAATCAGATACCTAAAGCCCTTAGGCTGCTACATGGAGGTAAAACACACAAATCTCGTCATAAAAGTGAGCTAGAGAAGGAGTAGGAATTAGATCCATCACATTTTGAATAGCGGTGGGACTAAGATTGAAGACTACAAATAGATGTATCAGAATTTTGTCAATCACTTCCAAAGCCTTTTCATGGCCTAGGCTACTTCTAATATTAAGATTACCATTGAGGTAGTTCAAAACAGAATAATTAATGATATGTTGCACACTCTTTGGACTCCTTTCAATAAAGATGATGTGAACACTCGTATAAAGTAAATGAAAAATCTTGCTGTGTTAGGTCAGAATATAATGCATGTCTTCTTCTATCATAGTTCGTGCGACATCATTGGTACCGATGTCGCCACTTATTTGGGCTCCTTTCAATAAAGAATATGTGGACACTGCTGTAAAGTAAATGAAGAGTCTTGTTGTGTTAGGTTTGGACATAATGCATGTCTTCTTCTATCGTAATTTATGCGACGTCGTTGGTACCAATGTCGCCACATTTTACTCTTAATATCCTCAATAATAATGATGATCCTAGTAGTTTCAATAAAACTTTCAATTATTTGTTCTCCAAAATTAAGAATCCTCAAACCCATAATGATTTAAAACCTAATTCATTGTGTAATGTCATGCTTAAGGTCATTACTAAAACCATTGCCAATAGAATTAAGTGTTGAGGAAAAAACCTTTTTGATATATGTTTTAATGACAACAAACCTTTTAAATTAAATGATTAAGTTTTATGAATGGTGGTCTACTAATGATTTCACTTAAGTTTGTTTAAGGAACAGAAATGCATAAGTGAACAAAGCAAGAATCAAAGAAAACAGCAGCAGAAAACATTCTCCACATATTCTGGAAAATGGAGAATGTTCGCCAGTCCATGACAGCCTAAAAACCTAACTTTCTCCATCACTTAATCGAAGTTGTTGGCTCTGTAAGTTACATGGATATGATCACTACATGGCAGAGAACACATATGATCAATTCAAATCAAGAGGACATTCGAATTGAGAAAGATAAAGAATCTCAAACAAGCCTGTCCAGACAGTTCTGGAAACAGTAATTATCAGACTCCAGAAGATACCTCATGAAGTCAATTACCAGAAGATACATTCTGGAAATTACCAGAGGATACATTCTGGAAATTACCAGAAGATACATTCTGGAAATTAACAGAGGATACGTCCTGAATTTACCAGAGGATAAATTATGAAAAAAACCAGGAAGTTGAAAAACATCATCAGAGGATAACTTTGGAGGCCCAGATCAAACGGAAACAATATCAGAAGAACATCTGAAATACACCAGAGGGAAGCCTGCCATAAGGACAATTGCTTCATACCATAAGAATTCAAATATCATAAGCAATCAAGAAGTTATGCTGATCAGAACATAGCCTGGCAGTGAAATATCAAAACTGTCCAGATTTGATCCAGAATGGATCAGAGGATATGTTTGCTGGCCCATATCAGAAGGAAAAAATATCAGATGAAAACCTGGACCATACCAGGATGAAGACTGCCATGAGGAGAGTTGTTCCAGCTCAGAAGTAATCAAATGTAATAAGTATTACAGAAGATAATCTGACCAGAACATAGCATGACAGTCAAATTTTACTTCATCTAGAAAACGATATAAGAGGATATCTCCAGAAAAGATCAGGAAGACATCCAGAATGATCAAAACTGAACCTCCAGATTGATTATCAATCTCCAGAAAGTTCAAATACTAGGACTCCAGATTGATTATCAATCTCCAGAATTTTCATTAACATTCTGCAGAAGTTCATCATCATTCTCCAAGCTGTTTTGACATAATCAAAACTCCAGTTCTGCTGTCAAGATTGATAAACAATCTTAACAATATACAATGCATCAAGACAGCTTCCAGTATGTTTAGAAATCAGTCCAGATTGATTATCAATCTCCAGGAAACCCAAAAGCTAAAGCTCCAGATTGATCATCAATCTCCAGCAACTACAGTTTTTCTGCAACAAGCTTTGTGATCGTTTTTAATCTATTTTGAGTGATTCAAAAGCTCCAGTTCAAGCCTACAGTATTATCACTTATCAGAAGTATTAAAGGATCAGTAATCACTAAAGAAAATTTGATTCAAAATGCAACACACAGCCCAGTCTGAACAGAAAATAAAAATAGTCAAAAGTTTGATTATTTTTATTCAGAAATAATGCTTTTGGTAAAGCCTGACAAAAGCACTCCAACAGCTCTATTTTTAAATGCTCTCACGCCTATAAAAGGAAGGCAAAAGTTCAGGAAGAAACACAGCTTCAAGTAAAGAGAAAAACATCACTCACATACATACTTGAAAATCTCTCATCACTTACAATAATCAGTTTGATTAAATTCGTTTTACTCTGATACATTTATACTGAGTTCTTTGTAAAGAATCGAATCTCAAACAAGAGTTGAGACATCTCAAATTCTAACAAAACAATCATTATTATTGTAAAACTCAAACTATAAAAGTTTAATATAGTTTGAGGTAGATTGTAAGAAATCCTATCAAGACAGATAGGTGATTTGATTAATCTGATACCAGGTGGAATTAGATTAAGTTCTATAAACAAAGATCAAGGTTGATCTAAGCTAGGTGCTGTAAAACCAAGAAGGTTCTTGTTTTAAACACTTAGTGGAAAATCTCACCGTGGTGAGGGCTGGACGTAGCCCGGGTTGGGTGAACCAGGATATATCTGTGTGTGATATCTCTTCCCTTATCTCTATTTACTTTCAGTCTGTTAATTATCAAGTTAAATAGATAAACTGAACTGTTGATTTCAACTAACCAAGAACGTTCTCTGTTTTCTGGTGAAAACCAAGAACGTTCTCTGTTTTCTGTTTTCACAACCAAGATCAATCTTGAGTTATTTTCTTGAGTTATTTTCTTAAGTTTTTAACAGAAATTTTAAAAGGGCGGATTTACAATTCAAACCCCCATTCCTTGTAAATCGATATTGCTACTTCATTAAGATTGTCTTTTCTGATATTGTGGGTTCTAATCAGAGGACTTTTGTCCTAACTAGCTTGATATATTTGGTAATTCTCTTATTGCGTATGATATTTTTCATTATATGATAACTAGCTGTAGAGGTTAAAAAAAAGTTAAACGGGATAGCAAGAATTCTAAGCGTAAAAACCAGTAGCCAAATTGGAATGTGTTGTGTAAGAAAAAGTTAAATGGGTCTTAGTTTGCGTGATTTGAAGGCATTTAACAAGGCTCTTTGGGATAAGCAGGGTTAGAGACTCCTAACTAAACCAGTCTCCCTAATCTCAAAAGTTTTTTAAGCAAGATATTATTCTAATACTTATTTTTTCCTTGCTAAACAGGAACATAACGCGAGCTACACGTGGTGTTGAGGAAAAAACCTTTTTGATAAATGTTTTAATGACAACAAACCTTTTGAATTAAATGATTGAGTTTTATGAATGGTGATCTACTAATTATTGCACTTGAGTTTTGTTTAAGGAAAAAAGGCTATGAATCAAACTGTTCCAACAAGACAGATCAGTCTCTAGGATGTCTAGAAAAATCTGTTGTCCAGAATGATTATCATTCTCCAGCATGTTTTACAATCATTCTCCAGCATGCTGAACATCATTTTCCAGCCTTGTTAGATCCTTCTCCAACTTGACTGCCAAAAACGTTGAACGATCTTGAAGTATATCATCAATCAGAGGATATCATTAGAGGGAAGAAACAATGACATTATCAGAGGATATTATTCATCGCCCAGATCAGAAGGAAACATGGTCCAGAAGGAGACTTGGTCCAGACCAGAAGGTAATCTTGTCCAGAAGGAGACTTGGTCAGACCAGAAGGAAACAGAGTTCAGAAGATAACTCAGTCCAGAACAGAAGACATGTTCCAGATTTGGTCCATACCAGAAGATATCATGGTCCATAATAAATCACATGGTTCAGATCATAAGATCACATGTCCATATCAGAATATCACATAGTCCATATCAGAAGGTTACACTGTCCAGATCAAGAAGCAAAATGGTACACATCAGATCACATGGTCCAGACTTGATCCAGATCAGCAGATCATATGGTCCAGATTTAAATCATGATGCAGATCAAGTGAAGACTTAATTCAAATTCGAAGAAGACTTGATTGATTTTTGATAGAAATCTAATCAAAGGAGATTTGATTCAAAAATCACGGAAGACATGAAGGAAATTCGAATCAAATCAGAAGCAGAAGATGACATCAAAGGACGTCATTAGAGGATGATGTCACTAGAGGATGTCATCAGAGGATGACGTCACCAGAGGATACCTCAAGAAGACGTCACCAAAGGATACCAGATGATATCACTAGAGGATACTTCCAGAAGACGTCACCATAGGATATCACCAGAGGATACCTTCAGAGGTTACCAGAGGATACCTGTAACACCCTGAGTTTAAAACACAGCGCGGGTGCATTTTTTTTTTTTTATAATTAAAATGAGTTTTCCCAAAAATTATTTCAAAAGAATTCAAAATAAAATTCTTCGTAAAATAATACGTTATAGATTAATCGATGAACGTAAATCAAGTACTTCATCAGGATTAACACTACGTACTTATCTTGGAAACTAGTTTTTAATCATTAAATACATCCCAAAATATCATTGTCATCAACAGAAAATATCAGAGTACATGGTTCAGCGGAAAATAGTACAGTGTTTCCAAATAATACAAATTACAATTACAACCCAAAACCTAATACATCAAGTCTAACTGATCATGCGCTGAAGCTGCAGTAGCACGGATTTCCTCCGCATCCCACACAAGTCTCCTCTGACTCTGCAGCTCTCTTCGACGTAACCTCCTCCTCATCCTCGTACATAGAGGGATCAGTCTCCTCCGAAGTCAAGTCAATACACACTCGTGGCCGCTTTGGCGGTGCCGGAATCTCGTAGCAGTCGTCGGAAATCCTAGATGGACCCGGAATCTCGGTCGCTACTGGTCTCAGCTCATCACGCTGTTCTGCCGTATCAGACTCATGTATCTCCCTTCCGACCACAGGGTTAGGAGTCACCACTCCTACCGTGGCCTCCGTCTCAACCCTTTCTATAGACTCCTCAGCATCTTCGAACACTCCATGCGCCTCTAACACTAGGCGGGAAGGCACGGGGAAATCTATGCTCGCGTGAGTGCGCTCCACGAAGTCTTCCACACCGTCAGTCCTACTTATTCGCTCCAACCACCCCGTATATGTCGCTCTGCTTGAGAGGGGGTCAAAAGCCCAAGCAGTGCGTGAGCAGCGATCAAGGAAATTTAACGACGTTTCCGTCGTTCGAGTGCCCGCGGGCGGCGCGGGTTTGGGAGGCATCTGAGGGCAAAGCCCAAAGTCCACAATATAATAGCAAGGGGGTCACCAATCGAAAATAACAAATATTCATAAAGCATGTATTGCACAACAACATTTATAATCATGGCATAATTCATGCGGAAAAAATCATAATGCTCATTTTGGAAATTTATGACTTTCATGACTTATCAAATAGCAGTTAATGATTATGAATATGCGGTAAGTACAGCCAACACATCAACAAGACACAATCATAAATTCAGAAATTTCATATTTTTGGACAGCACTCATACGCATTAATTTCCAACATTTATCATATAAATAATCATGACACAACGGTCCAATCCCACAATGTAATGCATATATGCTCATGCATAATTTTCTTGGAATTACCAAGGTGCAGTCGCTCAACAGACCAGCACATCTCAACGGCCCTCATGACCAGGGTGCAATCGCTCAACAGATCAGCACCAGTGCAGACGCTCAACAGTCCAGCACATCGTGCAGTTGCTCAACAGACCAGCACGTTTGACATCACCCAAGGTACAATCGCTCAACAGATCAGTACCTAGTGCAGACGCTCAACAGTCCAGCACTCGTGCAATCGCTCTACAGATCAGCACGGGGTTGCGCATTTCAGGGTACAGACGCTCAACAGTCCAGTACCAGTGCAGACGCTCAACAGTCCAGCACTTATATACCAAAGTACAGTCGCTCAACAGATCAGTACTTAGTGCAAACGCTCAACAGTCCAGCACTCGTGCAATCGCTCAACAGATCAACACGTGGTTGCGCATTACTCTGTGGCCCATCGCGGGTACCACTTGACTATGCAATGCATGAATATGCAGTGTTTCACTTCTCTAGAAACAGAATGCAAACTCAGAAAATTCATGCTTCTCATCATGTTTAAAATATTTCAGCATAGTCAGAATTAGCATCATCACAATCATGATTAAACAGTCCATCAATCATTAACACCTTGAAATGTTTTTCCCAGATTCTTTAAATTCAATATCAGAGTTTAAAACTGAGGATCTTCTGGAATTTTGCGAATTTGTATTCGAATACAGCTTCTCTGTATTCGAATACAGAAGCTGAAACTAGTGAAAATATGCAATTTTAACATTCTGTATTCGAATACAGATTGCCTGTAGTCAAATACAGAAGACAAAACCAGAATGATCTACATCAAATCATTAGAAAACATTACCAGAATCAGAACATTAGAAACAGAATTAGAATCAGGATCATCAACACCAGAACATCAGAAACAGAACCAGAATGAATGATTAATCATCAGAACAGAACCATAATGAATGATTAACATCATAACAAAATCAGAATGATGATTAACATCAGAACAGAAATAGAATGATGCACTCCAGAACCATTGGAAGCAAAACAACAGAATGATTCGCCCAGAATCATCAGAAGCATCACAGAATGATTCACACCAGAATCATCAGAAGCAGAAACAACAGAATGATTCACCCAGAACCATCAGAAGCAACACATAATGATTCACACCAGAATCATCAGAAGCAACACAGAATGATTCACACCAGAATCATCAGAAGCAGAAACAACAGAATGATTCACCCAGAACCATCAGAAGATGAATGTATCAGAGGATACATTCTGAATTTACAGAAGATGCATTTCTAGAATTATTAGAAGATAAACCAGAATGTCCAAAACCGACCAGAAGATAACTTTAGAGGCTTATATCAAACAGAAACAAAATCAGAAGAACATCTGGAAAATACCAGAGGGAAGCATGCCATAATATGAGTTGCTCCAAACAAGAATGATTCAAATATCAGAAGAAATCAAGATGTTATACTGATTAGAACATAGTCTGGCAGTGTAATTTCAACACAGTCCATACTTGTCCAGAAGTGACCAGAAGATATCTCTTATGGATTATATCAGAGGGAATAAATATCAGAAGATTCTTTGGACCAAACCATTGTGAAGCCTGCCATGTGGAGAGTTGCTCCAGGCCATAAGTTGTCAAAAGCAAGAAGTAATCCAGAAGATAATTTGACCAGAACATGGCATGACAATCGAATTTTGAATAATCCAGACTTCGCCCAGACTTCATCCAGAATTGATCAGAAGAAGCACAGAATGGTTCATGCCAGAATCACCAGAAGCAGAAACAACAGAATGATGATCAGAATCATCAGAAGCAGGAAACAGGATGATGATCAGAATCATTAGAAGCAGAAATAGAATGATTCACATCAGAATCATCAGAAGATGATTAACATCAGAACCATCAGAAGCAGAAATAGAATGCTTCAGATCAGAACCATCAGAAGCAGAAATAGAATGGTTCACATCAGAACCATCAGAAGCAGAAATAGACACAGAATGATCCACACAAGGATCATCAGAACCAGAAACAGAATGATCCACACAAGGATCATCAGAACCAGAAACAGAAACAGAATGATCCACACAAGGATCATCAGAACCAGAAACAGAAACAGAATGATCCACACAAGGATCATCAGAACCAGAAACAGAAACAAAATGATCCATAAAAGGATCATCAGAACCAGAAACAGAAACGAAATGATCCACACAAGGATCATCAGAACCAGAAACAGTATGATCCACACAAGGATCATCAGAACCAGAAACAGAAACAGAAATTCTTCTTCTCTATTCGACTACAGGGCTCGTAGTCGAATACAAGTTTGAAAACTTAAGTAAAACAGAAATTTTACAGGTTGTAGTCGAATACACACATGTTGTATTCGAATACACCTTCGAAAACCAGTGAAAATTTCCTGAGATTCAACCCTTTTTAAACTATTTTCTTTTAAAACAACGACCAAACAACAAAACAGATTCAACACTTTTTTTTTCCAGACAATACTTCCCTCATTAAAAATCTCTTTTCTTTTTAAAACATCAACATCATCAGAATCACTCAAACAGAAACAGAATCAGGATCCAACCCCAATCATCCAGAACCAGAAATAGAATGTTCAATCACCAGAATCATTCAGATTTTTCAACCATCAGAACAAACATGCAAGCATCACAGCTTTCTCAAAACATCAGAATAACATGTATAGCATTTCAGCTTTTCAAACAATCAGAACAACATGCAAAGCATTTCAGCTTCCTCAAACATCAGATAACATGCATAGCATTTCAGCTTTCACAAACATCAGAACATGACTAATGTTTTCAACCAAAACAGAAATCATCACACAGCAGCAAAACACCAACTGAATGCATTTTTTTTGCATTTTAAAAACTATTTTCCAAAACAGTTTTATGAACATGTATTTGAACCATCTTTAAAATAACATGCAAAACATCTTCAGTTTTCTCACACAAGTAAAACAGAATTAATGCATTCAACCAACAACAGCCATCACAGAATCATCACATATCAACAAAAATGCATTTTCTTCATTTTTCAAGATGTCATTTCGAAAACATGTTTTTCTTTCAAAACAGAACTGAAATAACATGCATTTACAGCCCTAATGCAACTAGAAAGTGGAAGGTGCCCTTACCCTTGTAGCGTGCTTTGCTATTTCCTCTGTTTTCTGCTGTGTTCCCTTCTCTGCGTCCAGAGACGGTGAAATTGTTCCCGGAGTTTGCTGCTGCAAAACTGGGTTCTTTGGCTTCGTAAAGGAGTGGGGATTAACTTTACTATTGTGGGTTTTCTGGTTTGAGGTTTGGATTTCCAGTTTATGGTGTTGGAGGAATTCCCTCTTCTGAATTTAAAGAGCCCGTGAAGCTTTTTTTCAGAAACCAGGGGCAGAAATGGGAGGAAAATTACTGTTGCATGCAATCACTCATTACATGCAAAATAGGAGAATGTGTGTTCTGGTCTTTGCTCAGTTCCTCTGCCGTGTACTCATGGAATTACTTGAGTGCCTTCCTTCTTGAAAATACTAATAAAATAATGTTGTATCATTTCAGCACTTAATCCTTTAATTAATCACTAATCCTTAATTAGTGGTCCAATTAATTTAATTACTCGAAATTAAATTAATTTAATTCTTCATCCCATAATTTAATTCCTCTTCCAATATATATATATATATATATATATATATTCACTTAAAATTTACATATATTAAATATTTACAACAATTCCCAAAATGCCCTTGACAATAATTCCAAAATTAATATTTAAAATTAAGGGTCTTACAATACCTCCAGAGGATATCACCAGAGGATACCTCTAGAGGATATCACCAGAGGATACATCCAGAGGATATCACCAGAGGATACCTTCAAATGATATCAGAAGATACCTCCAAAAGATACAAGAAAATACCTCCAGAGGATACCAGAAAATACCTCCAGATGATATCACCAGAGGATCCCTCTAATTTAAAAGTCAAGAATACCCATTACTAAGATCAAGACTCATTTGCCATACAAAGGAAGAACCAAGTCTGCTCTTAAACATTAGAAGTAGAATGAAGAACGTTCTTGTTTTTTGGCATGCTCTCACCTAATCACTGACAAATGACATCCAACTATTCTCAACGGACAAATGAGCTGTCACAAGCACCTTTTGAGTCTATAAAAGAGAACTCAAGATAAAGGCAATAACAAAAACTCACGAAAGCAATTATTTCATCATTCATAATCAGATTCAAGAGCTTCAAGTTCAAATCAATACATCACTTACATACACTTACATACTTGAAAGCTTTTCAATCACAAATAGGGATGGGAATAGGCTAGGCCGTCCGACAGGGGCATATGACCTGGCCTACTTATGGTCTGGCCTATTTAATAAGAATGCTAGGTTCGGGCTATTTTTAAAGCCTATTTTTTTAACTAGATCAGGTTCAGGATTATATAAAAGTCTATTAGGCCTGACAGACCGGCCTATATATATATATAATATTTATTAATGTTATTTTTTATTATTATTTATTAATATTACAGTTTCCTATTTTAAAGTATATGTATATATATTTTTTATTATTTATTAATGTTATTTATTAATATTATTGTTTCCTATTTTAAAGTCTATCAATTAGGCTATTTTAATATTATTTTATTATATTAGATTTGATTTGATTATAATTTTATTAGTTTTTCATATATAAAACTTTCTAATTTAGCCTATTTAAAAAAATGTAAAATATAACATTTAAATATTTTAATGTGAATAAGGCTTTTAAATAGGCTTTCAGGCCAGGCTAGATTTTTAAAAAAGGTCAGGCCAGGCCGGAAAAAAAGCTTATGATAGGCCGTAGGCCATGCTTAGGCCTAAAAAATTAATCGTAGGCTAGACTCAGGCCTTTCAAAGCCTGGTCTGGCCTGATCTATTCCCACCCCTAATCACAAACAAAAGATCCAGTCTTGTTCTTCTTCTTCTTCTTCTTCATATCAGAATCATTCTATTGAATTCTTTTGTCAATAATCTAATCTCAAACACGAGTTGAGCATACTCAGATTCTGTCCAAAATCAGAGCTTCAAGTACTAAGCAATTCATTACTCACTTCAATCGTACTTGAATTTATCTCACTCACATACATTGAGTCAGTTCTGATTTTTTCTATTCGATTCCTAGAATCATTCTCGTGTATTTCTCTGTCAAAGAATCATAACTCAAACAAATGTTGAGCCTTCTCAGATTCTGACAAAACATTTTAAATCATATCATTGTAAACTCAAGGCTATAGTGTGAAGTATAGTTTTGAGTAAGCTTGTTGGAAATCTTTTTATGATTAAAAGGTGAACTGTAAAATCCTATCTAAAGATTGATAGGTGATTTGATTGAACTCCTTTCTGGGTGGAAATGATTTGTTTTTGTAACAGATCAAAGTTGATCTGAAACAGGGTGTGTAAAACCAAGATTGATCTCCGTTTTAGCACTTAGTGAAAATCTCACAGTTGTGAAGACTGGACGTAGCCCAAGTTGGGTGAACCAGGATATATCTTTGTGTGGTATCTCTTCCCTTATCTATTTACTTTCAGTATGTTTGATTATTTAGTTAAATAGATAAATTAAATTGTTAATTTTAACTAACCAAGAACGTTCTCCGTATTCTGGTCAAAACCAAGAACGTTCTCCGTTTTTTTGTTTTTCAAAACCAAGATCAATCTTGAGTTATTTTCTTAAGTTTTTAACAAAAAATTTTAAAATGGCGAATTTACAATTCAAACCCCCCCTTTCTTGTAAATTGACATTGCTACTTCACGTGGATGAGTATCTTCCAAGCAATTAGGATACTCAAACAATGATGTTATTGGACTATTGGAGATGAGGTTTCAACTAGCATTTTGGATGGACAATTGACTAACATTTCAAAACGGTTTTAAATTGTGGACTTTCAAAAAGCGTAAAACTAAACTTATTATGGTTAAATACCTATCGAAGCATAATTCTCAAAGATATAATGAATACTTAATTTATAACACAATTTTCTCTCTCTCAAAATGGCTTAAATTACTTAAATTCCCTTCTTTTACCTCGTCGTTCAAATGGGTTGGCTTATGGTAGAACTAATGACAATATTTATACAATTAGGTCAAGTTACTACAAGAGTAAGGACTGCAATGTTGCTGCCAACAAAAAGCCTAAACATAGTGTTCAAGATGAAGTTGTTTGGAAGGCTAATAGGAAATTGTGTGTTCCACCAAAGCATATTCATTTTCTTTGGTATATCTTTCACAATTTTGTCTTATTGCAAAACTCATACTGAATCAATTAATCAATCATGTGTTTAGTTAGTGTATTTGGGCAACTCAAATTTGGGTTGAGCCTCATCCAGCTACAAACTTTAGAAATCAAGAGAGAAAATTTATTGATTGACTATTTAATTTCATCAGCAATACTTCTATGGATATGATGGAGATACCGTGGTCTATTGTTTATAAAGGCGACAAAACAATTCGCCCCACGATCAATCTGTCTAAAAAAGCGGCATGGTATGCCAATTTACATGGTTGGGTTAAAAACTATACTCATGGTGAGCTGGCGGGTTGGCCCACCAAAAAATTACTTTTTTTAAATTAACTTATCATAAAAAAAAATTCAGCATTAACTTAAAAACCCTAATGTAAAAAATTGGTAATATTAATTTTATTATTGGTATGAACATTAACAAGCCAACAACTACACAAACATTAATGTGCATCCACTCACACACTAATCAAGACGATTTATAATACTTCCACCGATATTATCTATAAGAGACAAAATAGTTTTTGTTAGTTTTTAGTTTTATCAAAAACAATAAAAATACTATTTTTAGTGTATTAATTATAGAAATTTTTATCCTTATATTATTATGTATTTTATTTTTTAAAAAAAGTTATCTTTTATCGTGCTACGTGGATACATTAAACAAGTTAATGGTTAATTTTAAAAAAATAGCATTAATAATCTTGAAATAATTCATTGGTCTTAGTGTTTTGATAATTTGTCTTGATATTTTTGTTATTTGTTTCATGTTCATATAAGACGAGGTCAATATAAGAAGAAGTTAATAATAAAAGAAAAAATGTATTTGCAGTTTATTTATTTTTAATCGGTTAAACGAATCAACATGTTCTACCCTGTTTTTGACGAACTATGACCTCTACAATTTTTCCAATATGTAAATTGTTTTAGTCATTCTATACATATGAACTATGAGAAGATATCTACATATAAATATGGAGTAGAGCTTTACAAGAGCAAAGAGCCGCCAATAGACACAAAATGAGTTATTTTAGATTGATTATATATTTTTATATGCCAAAGTTAAAATTGAAATTTAGAGTATGTTTGAATTACTTTTAATTTTTAGTTTTTAAAATTGGTTTTATAAATCTGTTTTAAAAAATTATTTAATAGAAGAGAAGAAGAAAAAATTTGTTGATAATTTACATTTTGAAAATTGTTTTAGAGAAGAGATAATGAAAATATTTGTTTGGTAATATAACTTTTGAAACTTGTTTTAAGAAGAGAGTAAACACAATTATTTGGTAATCTAATTTTGAAATATGTTTTATTATATTAAATAATAAAAAAATTTAATAATGATATATTTTTTAGAAATATAAAAATTAAACTAATGTACGAATAAAATATTTTTATTTGGTAATTTTGATTTCAAAATATATTTTCACAAAAAAAATAGTCATTCATTCAAATTGGTATAATACATTAAAAACAACACAAATTTAACATGACTAACACATGAAAATAATTAATATGTAAATAAACTCACAAGACTTAAGTGAATAGTATAAAATGACAAAATACCTATAATTGTACCAAAATATGTATGCCTTCAGATGTGTAACTTTGTCGACTAATTCATTGACTGAATTTATAATTGGACCAAATTTTGCATATTAAGAAGAGTAGAGACCCAAATTAATATGCGACATTTTGGACTCGAGCCATTTTATTCTCGGACAAATACAAAAATGAGATATATTAATTAATCAGTTAAGTTTGATCCCATTTGACTAATTTTTTCTCAAAGTGTCAAGTAACAAGGATTACATGTTAGTTATCTAAAATAGTGTTAATGTTTAAATATTTTTAGGCCAAAAATGTTCCTCCCAATATTGTTTTTTCATTTTGAAACATAAATAATTAAATAGTTACACGTCAATAATTTTTAAATATCGTTAACATTTAAATATTATATGCATTGTATAGATTAAATATTTATACATAAATAAATTTTAATGATGTAACATGAATAATTGATTTTTACTATTGTTACCCGACACTTGAACAAAATAAAATCAGTCAGATTTTAATCAAATTTAATGGATGACTAATATGTCCCCTTTTATGCAATTGTGAAAGATTAATTTAAGTATTGTTTTTTCTCAAGGACTAAAATGACTCACATCCAAAATATCATAGACCAATTTGAGTTTTCAATCTATTTAAAAATATTATTGATCAAATTTAATCTATACAATCTCAATAGAAAATTAAATCTAATGCTGAAATTACTCTTAATGAATAATAGTTTAGAGGTGTTATCATTTAATACAAGAGAAATAGTTAACTTTTTTATATTTTATTTTAAAATGTATAAACTAATTTTATTTTATATTTCATTTTGAAAGCACTATCAGTATTAAACACAATTTTGATAATATATTTTAGGGAATAAAAATAATTATACCTAATATCTTTATAGTTCTCCATCTTTTATATTAGAGATTATGGAGGAAATTTTATTTTAGTTAAAATAGAATGGTTAACACCAATTTGCTCAATTACTAGAGGAGAAACACTCATGATATTATGTGCTTTGAAGTGCGTTCATGATTCTTCAACTTGCATAAGTGGATTTAGAATTAGATTCGAAAGATGTTGTTGATAACTTTTATTTCATTGAGGAAAACAAGACATACTTATGTGCTATTATTTCTGACAGTCGAACTATTTTTCATTCTCATTTTAGAAATTCCATAATTGCATTTGTTAGGAGACAAACAAATGAGGCGGTTCATGCGCTAGCAATGGTAGCCACATCTATAACTAGACTTCATATTTTTATTGATATTCCAAATTTTATTCATGATATTAATATTAATGAAATGCTATAAGCACTTTTGAGTAAAAAAAAAACTTTATAGTTTTCCAAGAATATGGATATTTTTCAATTATATCCCCTTTTTGAAAAAAAATAAAATTCAAACACCCTACTTTGAAACTAATATATCAAAATATTCTATCTTTTTTTACCTTCAAGATGCCGTAGGATGGGGATGCAACCATATATTAAAAATTTATTTTCTTCAGGATTTCGCATGTTGGGGATGCGATTATCTATTGATTTTAACATTTTATTATTTTTTATTTTGTTAAAAATAAACAAATAAATAAAACAATAAATGGTTACATCCTCGTGATGCGACTTATTTAAAAGAGAAAAATTTTCGATGCATGATCACATACCTACTTTACGGCCTCATAAATGTTAAAAAAAATATTTTGAAGTATTAATTTATAACTAGAGTATTTTGAATTTTTTTTTAAAAAAAAAAGATATAATTAAAAAATTCCCCAAGATTACACTATGCTATGATTAAAAAAAAAAAACTCACTATGGGATGCAACATAGTCTATGCCAGACACGTCACGTTACTAGCAAGAAGCACTCGAGCTACCTACATTTGGTCAACACTCAACAGTATTGGAAAAAGGAAGCTAGACTTTTGATAGCATATGAAAGTTACACGGTATTACACTTTTGCCATTAATGAATACTATCGCTTTGTATGTTGTTTTCATTTCCAATTTTCAAGTAGAGAGAAGAAAAAGTAAAAAGTAAAACATGTATTAGCTTTTTACTTTTAAAAATAACAAAACTAGAAATAGTTTTTAAAAATCGTATTGCAAAACATTATAATCAATCAGGTTTTTTAATTTTGAAAAACTAAAAAAAGTATTTTTAAAAAGAAGTTAATCAAGTCTTAAATTTTTCTTTTATCTGATTTTAATCTCTGAAAATATTTTATTTTTTTATCATTGTTACATGATATTCACTTATTAAGTGTTAACATATAATTTGTCAATGTTGACATGATATCATATGATATAATGTCACGTGGTAATGCTGTGATATAGAAAGTCAAAGTAAACACCATTTGTTAGAGTGGTGCATACTTCTCTTTATCACATTAAAGTTAAATCTAACTCTAGTTTTAACTCTTATTTTTAGTAATTAACGAAATTTATCCCTTATTTTAAATTCATTTGTTTTGGTCTTTTTTTAATTTTTTAACTAAAAAGTGGTACTACAATATATTTTAAATGACGTTTGATACAATAATGTTGAATAATTAATATTTTATGAAATTACAATAAATCACTCTAAGAACTTCAATTTTAAATTCTGAAATTATTCATTTTTGTAATTTAATTAATAACATATACATAATTATTGAATCGGTATAATTTTATAGGTTAAATAGTACCTGTGGTCCTTTATATTTTTTTTCCCGATTTGGTCATTTATTTTAATTTTAAGTGACAATTTGATCTTTTATGTTTTAAAATGTCAACAGTGTTATCCTTGTTTGTACAAAAATTCAAAAAATTCATCAAAATTTTCAACTACAACTCATAAAATTAATTATATTCTTTAATATAATACAAATTTCATCAAATTCGTAACTCAAATCTTCAAATAAACTCATATTTCCATCTCTAACAAATTTGATGAAATTTGTATTATATTGAAGAATATAATTAATTTTATCGGTTTTGGTTGAAAATTTTGATAAATTTTTTAAATTTTTGTAAAAACAAGGATAACATTGTTGACATTTTAAAACATAAAAGATCAAATTGTCACTTAAAATTAAAATAAAAGACCAAATCGGGAAGAAAAAAAAATAAAGGACTAAAATGTTAACTGAAATTAAGTTAAGGGACTACAAGTGTTATTTAGCCAATTTTATATCTTGAAATACACCACTTAAATATATAAATCATAATTTCTTTATTATAAAATATGAGAAAGAGACATTTTAAAATTGGAGTTCCAATTCAACGGATTGATAAAAATAAAAAGATTAAAACCGTAATCAAACCTTAAATAAAAATATATTCTAAAAGAAGAAAAACAAACTAATTAGTTAAAAATATAAATAAAAACAAAATGCATTATATTTACATAATAACTCCTAGCACTTTCCAATATATTTATATAATATACGTTGTTTTGATTCTCCATTTCTACTTTTACAACATAAAAATACTAATTAACATGTGACATATGTTAGAACATTTTCATGTCCCATATAGCACTATAGTTTTCAAGTTATGCAAGTATTTCAAAGTTATTTGGCTAATCCATTTTTGCTAAAATCCTTATTTGTTATCAAATTGTTGCTCTAGGAATAGAATTGGTACCAAAACTCTTCGATAGAAATCAAATAAAATGTTTAAAAAGTAACTTTGTGTTATAGAGATTTATTTAAACTTATAACACAAATGTATTTACTTTATTCATTTTTTATTTAAAAAAAAATTAAATTCATTCCAAACACGCAAGATAAATATTTAATTTAGACGATTGTTGTGAAGAATATTACACGAAGAATACATGATAAAAACTATAGAAAACAATTTATGCATTCTAGTATAGTTGTACTTACCATAGTAGGTAAATTTTTTATCTCACCTACAAATTTGTTATTAATGTCCTATAGTGTAGTAGTGACAAAATGACATTACTAAAAGTTTGGTTGCAAAATATATGTAAGCTAAATTTTTTTAAAAAAATGGCAAAAATAAGAAATTTTAAAACTCGTGTAAGAAACACTAAAAAAAATAGAGAACAAATTATGTACATTTTGGTTCTAAAAATCTCGAGCTATAGTAGGGTTCCAAGAAGGGATGGACCTACTTAACTCATTTTTAATTTTTAATTACAATGTCAACAATTGCTCACATGACTCTTTTATATATGTATATATATAAGTGGATTCAAGACACAATTTTTTTTAGCAAAAATGTTAGAGAAAACAAATTATAGATAGGAAATAAAGAAAAATTTGAAATAAAAAAAATTAAAATATTTAATTTATATGCACCGTCGATATAATTTTTTCCACATTATTAATAAACTATAAATGGTTAGCGTAGGCTAGATCATTTTCTTTTACACTAATAGTGTACATGAATTTTGAGAGGTATTAATCGTTTGTGATGGAACAACGGCGAGTTCATCCTGTTAGAGGTTTTCTGTTGAAAGAAATTTTTTAAAAAATATACTAGATCTAGTATATGTGAGTGGCGTAAGAAATATTGTAAAAATTTGAATGAGGAAACAAAGTCGGAGTCCTTGATCTGGTTGGACATTAGAGTGAAAGTGGTTTAGGGTGTTATCTTTGATCACTTTGAGAGTCATTTTAAATCTAAAAGATTTATCCATTCAAGGATGGATAACATGTATTTTCAAAATATTGTTGACAATGATTAAAAAAGTTGATGCATGTATTTGGTGAGGAGGAAGTTAAGTAAGTGGCTTGATCAATTGCGATAGTTTTAAAATTTGATTTTTTGAAAGTGTTTTGTGGTGATATTATGATGTATTTTGCGAGATTTATGATTGAATACCATTATAATGGAAGGTTTGTAATAGGCTAAAAGAGTTGTATGAGTCTTGTCCTTTAACTTTTATGGGTGTATGGAGAAGGTGTTGTCAAATGTCTTTGCAAATAAGTTGAGAAGAGTCATTGGTCAGGTGATAACGAATACACAATCTTATTTTATTAAAGGGATACAATTTTTGGATGAAATTCTAATTGTCAATAAATGGTGGATGAAGCAAACAAAAAGATGGGTGATTTAGTTTTATTTAAGTTATATTTTGAGAAAACATATGATTCGATGAAATATGATTATATAAATATAGTGATGTCAAAATAAATTTTCTGATAAAATAGAGACGATGGGTGTTGGCATGTGTTAGTTCAACTACAACTTCAGTGCTATTTAATGAGAGACTCACTTAAGATTTATTTTTGGATCGCAATATAAGACGAAAATATCCTCTTTCACCTTTTCAGTTTTTGATCACTACTAGAGAGTTGCATTATTTAACGAGCATGTTGGTGTTAACTTATAATTTCTTTATGGATTCCTAAGTGGGTTATGTTAATGATTTTACAAAATTCCATTTATAATTTGTTGGCGACACGTTGATTATAGGAGAAAATAGTTGGTCCAATATTGGAGCTATTAATATTAGTATTCTTTTGTTTGAACTTGTTTTTAAAACTTAAGGTAAATTTATGCAAGAGTCTACTTGTTGGCGTAAATGTGAATCCTTTCTCGTTGGAAAAAGCGACAAGTATGCTAAATTATACGACGAAGAAAATACCTTTTAAATATTTAGTTTGTCTATTGGTGATATTATGACGAGATTGACATTTTAGAATCATTTGATTGAGAGGAGATGATGTAGACTTTTGGTGTGGAAGACTCCTAAAATGACTATGGGTGGTGGTTTTGTTCTCTTAAAAATTGGTTTGTTTGTTTTGCCGGTTTATTTTCTTTCATTATCCAAATACCACTTCTAAATTTGTGTCACTTTTTAAATCTTTTGTATACGGAGGAAGTGATGAGACTCGTAAGGACCATTAGATTAAATGGAATAAGGTGTGGTTAGCGAGATAATTTGACGAGTTATGTGTGTGTAACTTGAAAGCTTTTAATTTAGCTTTTATTGGAAAAATGGTGTTGGGTATTAAGAGTTGACTAGAGGATTTGTGGTTTATAGTTTTATCTTATAAATATGGTTTGATGCATGGAGGTGTGTGTGGAAGTTTAGCTAAAAACTATGTTTTGTGAAAACATATTTTAACGGTACTTAAAGGTGGATAAGGTGTTGATTCGTCAATTTTGTTTGTTAGTAATGTAAGTAAAAGGGTTGGGGCATACATGATTCTTTATTTTGGTTTAACCCTTGGTTAAGTGAAGGTGTACTGATAGAACCATTTAGTAGGTTGTTAAGTTTATCTTCTGACGAAAAGGTTTATGTGGATGGTATTTTTAGTTAGGGTACTAGTGTGGAACGTGATTGGTGGTAATGGAGGAGACACTTGTTTCAATGTAAATAAAGGTTAGTGGAGGAGTGTACATGGTTGCTAATTAATGTTTCTTTGCAAGATAACATGAATCATGTTTGGCTTGGAATACATTTGCGGGGGCACTTGTACAATTAAGGGTGTTTATAGCATGCCAAAAGACGGAAGTGGTGTTGATGCATCCCTTTTTCTATGATATTATCTCAAATATGATCATTTCTCTAAAGGTTTCTCTATTTGCATGGAGGCTTATGAATAATAGATAATTTACGAAAGGATAATTTGGTTAGGCCTAAAATTTTAAATGTTGATTCACAACCTAATGGAAGTGGTTGTGGCGTTGAGGAAACGCATCACTTATTTTTCATTGTCCATTTTTTAGGCAAGTGTGACATTATAATTTTGTTTGGTTGGAAATCTCTTATGCATTGATAAACTATGATTTAACTTATGGTTAACATTTCAATGATTTGTTTACTTGTGGTAAAATATTACACATGAGGATAACTCTATTTGGTTGACGACCATTTGGTCTATTTGAAAATCAAGAACTAGTGTGATTTTTAGTCATCAAGAAGCTATTGTGAGTCACATAATCAAAATGATCAAACTTTTATTGTGGAGTTAGCTCATATGTCACTAGAAGGACTTTAATTTTGAATTACACGGGTGTTGTGTTCATCCACTTAAGTGAATAGGTCTTAATCGTGTATAAATGGTTGTTTTATGTTTTTGAAATTTGGTTCTATTAATCTGCATTATCATTAACTAGTTGTCATGTTTTACTTATCTTTGTAGAATTTTTATCTTTAACTTTTATGGATATATTTTTCATTCTTTCTTACGATGGGCACACCTTGTGATTTAAATAATTTTAATGAATTAAATTTGAATGTCTTTTTCATAAATAACCAACTTGATTTCATTTTTTACATTGTCATCAATTAATGATATCTAAATAGGCATACATGAATGTTTTTTTAAAAAGAAAAAGATAATTATTAAAAATTGGCCGGTGACAGAAGAAATTGTAATTCTAAATATAATACAGAGAGACTAATTAATTGTTTTGTTTACTCTTTTTTGCCCTGAATGTTTGTTTACTTCATTCTTATAATACAACTGATTTTTTTATAATATAAACAAATGTTTTATTTATTATATTTTGACTGCATTTAACATGCAAAAGCTTATATAAAGAAAAGTTTAAATTCTTAATTAATTTTTTAAACTTTAGGCACGAGTTTTCAAATTTTGTTATTTGACTGTGATTATAAAATGGACATTTTTTAAATGTAATATGGAATGCAATTATAGTAAAAATTATTTTAATATCAGTATCAAGTATGAAATTATGCTTTAGAGATAATAATTCATCAAAACATGTAGAAAATAATTTATCAAAAAAGCATGTAGATAATATATTATGTACATATAGAAATTAGATTAGATTTTAAATATAAAGTGGGAGTTGAATAAGACACTTTTTTAAAGAAACTTGACCATATAACTATAAAAAAATAAGATTATATACGAGTTTAACCCAACATTTTAAAAAGCTATGCATTTCAAATTAATTTTCTTGATAAAATTATTGATCTCATCTATAAATACTATACATATATAGTATCCAATTGTTTAAAATTAAAACGTTTTATTATTATGAAAAATTGAGAAATAATACTTTTAGTTTTATAATTTCTAATGATGTAAGTGGCGTTGGTTTATCCATCTATATATTTGAGTTATTTATCATAAAAAAGAAAAGTGAGAAACAATAATAACATTTGATGGACCTAATTAAACACATACTGATATCAAATTAGATAGGAAATGAAAAAATTGAAGTTCAACCATACATTTTTAGAGAAATTTGGCCATACTGCCCAGACACAGATACGCTTATATATAGTATAATATAAAAAAGACAAACAATTGTAAAATTTGAAGAACCTAATTATACTCATATAGACATCAAATTAGACAAGTGAGAAACAATGTCCATATATACTCCTATAAATTATAATAATGATGTGAGAGGCGTTGATTTTCACGTCTATATGAGTATAATTAGGTTCTTCAAATTTTATAATTTTTGTCTTTTATATATATCAAATTAGATTGAGTAAAAAATATCAAATTAAATATTAAACGAAAAAGTTGTAACTACAACAATACACATCTTTGAGAGAAATTTCACCTTACACAAACTCACATACATCCGCATGATTTTATACTATTTTAAATAATCTTATTTTGTAAGAAGATGTAGAATGCAAAAACCTCATGTATAATTTTATAATAATAGAAGATAAAATTGAGAATAAACTTATTTGAGAGAATTTTGGACATATCAAAAGAGCGGATTGCGAAATAATTTATTGATTGCAACTCTCTTGGTGTAGATTTTCCAAAAAAAATTATATCAAAATTAAAATTTAGAGTTTGATTATTATCTTTGACAACTTTTTCCGTCTCACCCTCACTTGTAAATATATAAAATAATAATTAAAAAATCATATTAATGATAATTAATATTATAAAATAGTAGTAATTAGACAATAATAACATTAAATAATGAATACATATATAGATATATAAAAAATAAAAATATTTTTATCAGTGGAGCGAATACCACCATTCTCTGTGTTAGTTCACTGACTTTAAATTTTGGGAGAAAATCTACATTCGTGCTTGTACTTTATCAAAATATATTTTTTTGACAAAGTTAGGAAGAATTTAAGTGGGTGCTCACATGTGGGCAACTTATGTTGTCATACTTAAGTTTATGAAAATTGTTTATAATATATTTTTAACTCATTTCAATAAGTTCTTCGAGATAATTTATGAAAACAACTTGATGGTCAAACTTATATATAAGGCTAAATAGCACCTGTGGTCCCTTAACTTAATTTCAGTTTTAGTTTTTTATCTTTTTTTTTCTTTCCGATTTGGTCATTTATTTTAATCTTAAGTGACAATTTGATCTTTTATGTTTTAAAATGTCAACAATGTTATCTTTTTTTTTTTACAAAAATTCATCAAAATTTTCGACAAAAACCTATAAAATTAATTATATTCTTCAATATAATACAAATTTCATCAAATTCGAAACTCAAATATTCAAATAAATTCATATTTCCATCTCTAACAACATCAAATAAAGAATGAAATTTGATGAAATTTTTGTACGAGTTTATTTGAAGATTTGAGTTACGAATTTGATGAAATTTGTATTATATTAAATAATATAATTAATTTAATGGGTTTTGGTTGAAAATTTTGATGAGTTTTTTGAATTTTTGTAAAAAAAAGAATAATATTGTTGACATTTTAAAACATAAAAGATCAAATTGTCACTTAAAATTAAAATAAAGGACCAAATTGAGCGGAAAAAAAGATAAATGACTAAAACGTTAACTGAAATTAAGTTAAGGGACCAAGAGTACTACTTAACCTATATATAAAGACTCATATAATAAGATATTAATTAAAATGTTTATTCAGATAGACCTAAATAAAAAGTCACGAGTACGAACAATATACATTGTTTAGATGACGTTTTTTCTAAGCAAAATTCGAAAGAATCATGATATTCCGACTATAGTAAATTAAAATTAAAATCACACGCTTGACTAAAACACAATATAAAAAAATCTATATATAACATTAATCTACAATATTTTAAATGCAAACTTTTGCTTAAATAATTCAAGTTTAATTCCATTTAGACAATTGTAATATCGGTAAAATTGGAGAGTGTATTTATTAATTAATAATAGTAATTAATAATTTTAGAAAATTGAAATAACAATAATTTAGAAGGAATTACAAAAAAAATTAATAAGTTAAAAAATAGAGTGAAATTTGATCAAATCAATTAATTAAATAGTTAATTAATAGTGAGATACCAACCAAAGCCTAACCATTATTTGCTGTGACATGCGCACATCAAAATAGAGAGAGCGAACGAAGTGAAAATCCTTGGAATCCGTTTTGAACTCGCCGTCATAACTCATTCCACTCTTCACTGATCGGTTTCGTCGATCTCCACCGCTTCACCTTGTTCACCAGATTGTGGGGTTTCAACCCAAAAATCCAATTTTTAATTCAAGTAATGATTTTTATTTTGGTTTATATGCTTCATAATCAATGAATGATTGTCCTATGGCATGATCACCGTGCGTTTTAGCGGATTTCTCTTCTGGGTTTTTCAGGGTTTCGTCTTTGCTTTTGTGGGTCGGTGCTTTTTTTCTTGAAAAAAAAAAATACTATATTTTTTTTAATTTGGGTTTTTGGGGTTTTTTTTTATTCAACCAATTTTTTTGAGGGGTTTGATTGAAGTGATGCTGGACTTCAGGGAAGGTTCCAATGTGAAAGGGTTACTATTTGGATTTTGGGGTTTGTTTTAGGGCTAGAAATTGTTGGCGTTTTTGGTCGAACATGGAAAATAATACTGAGCTTGAAGAAGGAGAAGCTTGCTATTATAAGGACGATGATGAAGACAACATTGACCTTGATTCTCTCTCTTACATTGTAAGGGTTTTACTTCAATATACTTTTAACCAAGTTCTAACTTTTTGCCATTTGAATTTGCTTTGGTGAGTGGTTTGGATGATGATCAATTCAATTTTGATCATTGTATATTGTTATTGAACATGGTCTATACATGTATTTGGTTTATGGGGAAACAATAGGGAATGGATGGGTTATAGAATTTCACATATTAAAACTTATGTTTAGAGGGACCAAAATCACTAAATTGTTATAATTCAAGTTGAAGACAATGTTTGACCATTGGGCTTAATGGTCATACCTACATTGTTTGTTAATGGAAAGGAAATTCAGCATTAGTGAAATGATTTGGAAACATAATTCAATGTCTTCAGTTTGTTTCATTGTTATCAATGTTTGATGGTGGTTATGGCGGCCACCCAAAAATCCACCATATAAACATGGTGTTGCAGTCTATGGCAGAAACATGGAGGGTATAATAGGTGTTGGTGTTGCGGCCTATTGCGGCTGGCACAAAATCTGCCATGCTTTAACGCCATGGCAGAAATTTGACAACCCTGGTTTCTTGTCAACTGACAATTATTGAACCAGTCTTTTGAAACTGCCAAAACATATTATGAATTGATTTTGTTGGCTTAGTTATCCTTTAGATTATTATTCTGCCACATAATGAATAAAAAGTATAGTTTATTGGGTTACCAAGTAACTGTATGGTATCTACCAATTATCATCATTAACTAGGAAGTAAATTAATGTGCTACATCATTCATTCTTGTTTGTAACTGTATTGATGTACACTTATCTTGTAGATGCTTCTCAGATTGTTTTTAATTTGTTATTGTGGATTTGTATTTTGGCCCCTAAGTAGGTTGGTGCGAACTAATCAAATAATAGAACAAATGATAATCCTTGTATACTTGTTGATCTTCAAAGTGCCATCTATTGTTATGGTTCATATTCCTTGCAGTTATGATTTTTCTTAAAAGTCCTCTTGGTTAAATTTTATCACGAAAATATGAGGACTAATATGCTGTTTCCTAATTCCTGAAGGACGAGAGGATTCAGCATGTTCTGGGCCATTTTCAGAAGGAGTTTGAAGGCGGTGTTTCTGCTGAGAATTTGGGTAAGTGGCATAATAAAAGTCATAGCTTGTAGTGAGAAATAAAAGAGCTGTCTTTGCGTCCACAAGGCGATGTTATCAGATATGAATGGTATTTTTCAGGTTCGAAATTTGGTGGCTATGGTTCCTTTCTGCCTACCTATGAACGCTCTCAACCAAAGACACCGCAAAGAAACCACAGCTCACCAAAATCTCCTATCATTCTCCACAAGGAGGTATAATGATATTTCATTTGTCTATTTTACTGTTAGTTGGAGATCATTTACTGAATGTCTACTCGAGACAGTTGGTCTGTGAACCAACCAGTTTCTGTTAGAGTCAGTTAGGGATTGTTAGGAGTTGGTTGCAACTGTATCAGTTATATATACAGTTGATAACCATTGTAGTCTGATTCAAGAAATTACAGATGAATTCTGAAGATTCTCTCTCTCAAACTTTCTTTTCTAACACTGTTTGGTTTAATATGGAGGTATTTACATTCTGCTGACTTAGTTGACATAGAAGGAATATTTAATCAAGCATTGTGGGTTATGTTTCTGTACAGGCTGTGTCTCATAACAGAAAAGCACCCTCAAATATGCCTCCTACCGCGAGGATTGGAAATACTTCTCACAGTTCAAATTCTTTTCATGATTTAAGAGCAGCTTCAGTAGATTTCTCGCTGAAGAAAGACAGTAGAGTTTCTTCCAACGATGTAGCTGGTAGGTGCACTTTGAAAGATGTTACCGCAATCAAGACAGGGAATTCAACTGACCAAAGAACGCTGAAATTTAGACTCAAAATGAATTCCAACATCTTGCAACAAAAGACTGCGGAAATTTATAGTGGCCTTGGGCTTGATGACTCCCCATCTTCCTCAATGGAGAACAGCCCTGTGGAAAGCGAAGGCACGCCACCTGTATCTAAAGAGAAAGATGAAGATTCTCCATCTGGCATTATTCAGGTAGAGGACCTTTTCTACTTTTACACTGTATAGTACCATTTGAAAAATCAAATTATTTACTTTTTATTAAATGATGTAGGTTATGACTTCCTTTCTGATTCCTGGAGGTGTCATAACATCACCTTTACATGAAAGTTTGCTCAACTCAGTGAAAAGAGAAAAAGTTGTTGGAGACAGCAGATATATCTCTTCACGTAATGGTCATCAAGAACCTTGTTCCATGTCTACTGATGAGTCAGATTCTTTTGCTGCGGAGGGGCATTTGAAGAAGAGGATAGTGCGAATA
This sequence comes from Cicer cuneatum, assembly GCA_037974295.1. NCBI lineage: Eukaryota > Viridiplantae > Streptophyta > Magnoliopsida > Fabales > Fabaceae > Cicer > Cicer cuneatum. Next base: position 11,115,021 of record JBBPBO010001984.1, read on the forward strand.
GTGAAAAGGGAAAAGCAGGTGGAGATGAAGCATATGAATGGCACCCTTTGTGAGAGTGATATGGCATTGCAAAAAAAGAAAAGGTTGGGAAATAGGACACCGGATTGCAAGGACTTTCTCTCTAATGACTTGAAATGTACACCTCTTTCAAGTTCAATATGTGATGCCGGTGAAACTGCTGAAGTCACTGCTAAAGCTTCTAATATCACCAAAAAGTTTAGTGAGAATGGGGTGCAAAGCAGAAAGGTTCCTGTTAAGGCATTGAAGGAGGAGTCATTGGAGTCTATATCTGGTCAGGATTTTAAAAAGGTTGAAAAGCCAAATGCAGGAAATAGTTTTAGGAAAAATGTTGTAGAAGTCAAACTGGAAAATTCCCAAAAGGATAGTTCTACTGACCCTAAGAATGAAAACAAGTGTAATACTTACACGGTTTCCATAAATGTTGAGTGTGATGCAGTCCAGAATAAGATAGACAAAAAGTATGAGACCCCACAGAGGGTAAAAGCTGTATCTGAAGGGAAGAACAAGTCAAAACGTGATCCGAGTCCTGAAAAACCTGAGGCGGTTGCAAGAAAAGATAGCTCTGGTGGTGCTAACAATAATGATGTGGTAACTGATAAAGAGAGTGCTGGCATTGGCACGGGCAGTAGAAGTAATAAAATGATCAAAACAAAGTCATTGAAGGAGACTAAGGTCAGAGATAGTAGCAAAGGTTCATTGAAAGAAAAAAATTCAGATCGGAAAGTTGATGGTTTTCCTGGTAATAGTGCTATAAAAACTTCTAGCATTATTAATAAAGAAAAGCCAATCACATTCGGGGCTAAAGTAAAGGAAAGACCAAGTGGCAATAAAGTGGTTAACCACTTGCAAGCGAGGCCATGCAAAGCAGATGCTTTGGGTTCATTTCCTACTGCTGATTACAACCCTGCTCCGGAGACGATTCCTACAGCAGCAGCGCCACCTCAACTTATTGAAGAAAATTGGGTAGCTTGTGACAGTTGCCAGCAATGGCGGCTTCTACCGACTGGTGTTAAGACAGAGCAACTTCCAGAGAAATGGTTGTGTAGCATGCTTGATTGGCTGTAAGTCGCTTGTTCATATTGGTTGGAGTTATGCGCGATCATATTATGCTAGGTGTACACTTAGTATGATAGTGTTGTTAAATAGCAGCTATAACACTATAACTTAATGAATTTGAACAAATCACCATTGTTCCGCAATACACTATTTAGTACAAAGTATCGTCAAATAACAATTATTAACAATTTGAACAAATCGCCATTGTTCCGCGTTAAGCTATAGCATTGTTGCGTGACGGATTTTTAACAAATTGCTATTTTCTGCGATCCAAGATTGATAACAACTATTATCAATGTTAGAATTCAAGGAATAATTAAATCATACTTTGAATTCTAAATCATACTTTGAATTCTAACAATCAACAATAGTTAAGGACTATCTAGAATGATTTACCAGTTACCATTTTTTCCCTTCCATTTTCTCCATGTGTGATGTGAATACTTTTTGTATCCTCTATGTCTAATTGCCTCATTGTTTTTCTGAACTTGTTAGGCCTGGAATGAATTCTTGCCACTTCACTGAGGATCAGACAACAAAGGCACTGTATGCTTTATATGGAATACCATTTCCTGTGGATCAAAATAACTTGCAAACAGACGCCTCGGAAACTGCATTTGGAGTGAGCTCTGCTGAGGCCTCGCAGTTTGGCCTGCATCACAAAAAGTCCAGTTCCGATGCATTGCTTGATCGAAGAAAGAAGAAGCATGTTTTCAAGGAAAAGATGATGTCAGGAGTCAATAGTGATATACTCCGGCTCTCAAACTCCGGAAAGATCAGTGCTCAAGCATCCGGAAAAAATAGAAGCTTGAATGACGTGAATCAACATCCTACTGATTCAAAATCAATGAAGATGATGAGTTCTAAACATTCTGGCAGGTTTAACAGCATGGTAGAAGAGAAACACGTGTCTGAAGAGAAAGAAAAGCAAATAAGTGGAGGTACCTCATTCATTTTAGAATTGATTAATTGTTATTCCAGATATTTTTTTTGTTTGCAAATTGAAATTCATAATTAAACATGTTGGTGTTTTGTTCACACATGATATGTGTGCAGGTAACAGAAAGCATATTAAATTGAAACGTAAGACGGATGCCGATGATCAATTGAGTTCGGGAGCTTCTAAGAAATCAAGAACTGAACATGTTCCCTATGCTGATAAACAATTAGATCCTGGCACTGGCCTCAGGAAGGTGGTTATAAATGCAAGAAATAATTTACCAACAAAAGCTATCAGGAAGGATACGGGCAAGTATGATGAGTATTGTTTACCTGAAGATTCAGACGGAGATCAGGCTCAGGTCTCTTCTGGCAGTCGCTCCTTGGATGTGAAGAGTAGAAGTAAAAGTGGTGTTTTAATAAATAAAAGGAAATTGAAGGACTGGCCGAATGATGAGACTGGGAAGCAAAACATCTCATATTCTTTGCACGGTGATAAGCAGTGTGGTGAAGAGGGAAATGCAAGAAAATTTAGGAAGGAAAATCAGAGTAAAGTTTTGAATAAAGAGGGGGAATTAGTAACTGAAGGTGATGATAAGTTGAGGAAAGGTGTAATGAGGCATGTTGGTGGCATACCAGGCAGTCAGGACCAAATGACTGTTGAGACCGAAGCTAAATATGTTGATAAAGACTTGCAGCCAATGAAACGCAGAAAAAATGTTGCATCTCATCATGCTTTTGACGGTATTGATCTGTTGAGAAAGGATTTAGGCTGTGGAGGACAACTTGCATTTGCAGCAACTTCAAGCTCTTCTAAGGTTTCAGGATCTCATAAAGCTAGAACCAACTTTGATGATGTGAAAGGTTCTCCTGTCGAATCTGTTACATCGTCACCTTTGAGGTCCTCTAACTTGGATAAACGCATTTTGGCAGCTAGGGACATTTCGGTGAAGGATGATGCTATGAAAGTCCGTCTCTCTTCAACAGGTTCAAGGAAAGGTGCAGATAATAGGGAGGGGGCGGTATCAGTAAAATTGAAGGAGGACAGGGTTTCATATAATGCACATCCTGCATCGAACAAATTATCTTCAACAGAGTACCAGGTTAAGGAAGCTAAAGACAAAGCCAGGGTCCAAGCTAAAACTTCTGAAATTAAAAGTAATCATTTGATTGCTGTTCCTGTTGAAGAACATGGCAATTGTGCTAAAGGCATGTACCGTGAGGAGAAAGTAAACAAGAACAACCAGGATGAACTTTCCGGGAGGAAATCTGATAAGGTTTCATCATTGCACAGCATGGAAAAGAACAGAAGGTCTGGTTCTCAGGTTGGTACAGATAAGATGAAGGTTTCAGCTTTGGAGAATTGTTCTTCCAAAAATGGTGGAAGGTATGATTCAGAAGTTGATCCAAGTTATCATGCATCTGGTCCTGAGACAAGAAACGATGCTAAATACCATGCTCCTATGTCTAAATGTGAAATTGACAATGTTAGCCAGAAGAATGCTTTAAGACATGGGTCAATTGAAACTGGAAAGCAAACTGAGCTGAGACCAAAGGACTTTGAGAAATCAGTTATGAAGATGGATACTCAACGTAGTACTGGTACTAGAAAGACGATCTCACAGCAGAACGCGACTCAGGGTGTTGACGAAGAAAACAAAGCTAATCATGTATACACAGAATCAAGAGATAGGAAATCCAAAGTTATCTCATCTGCTGATGGTGAAATAAAAAGGGAAACATCGACTGTACCTCGGTATCAAAAGGGAGATATTGCTAATGAACATCCAGTCCAAGACGGCAACAGTGGTTTGACCAAGTTAACGAGAGATTCTGCTGATTCTAGTGGCAATGTCTTAGTTAATTGCAGTTCTGGAAGTCTGGCACCTGGCCAACAACTCACCGTGTCAAGCCCTGCGAGAACAAATGCTAGCCAAACTGCCGTTGACACCCTGGATGAAGCCACAAAGCTAAAAGAAAGAGCAGATCATTATAAGGTTAGTTGACCCTTTTAAGATTTTACTTCACATCTTTGATTGGATTTAATACCTTTATTTCCTAACTTATGATGTAATACTGTTAATTTCATAGAACTCTGGATTTGATTTCGAAAGCAACGAGACCTACTTTCAAGCTGGTTTGAAGTTTCTGCATGGAGCGTCTCTTTTGGAAAGTTGTCACAATGAGATTACCAAGCACTCGGAGATGAGTCAAATGCAAATTTATGCTACTGCAGCCAAACTTTTCAAGTAAGCAAAAACAATTTGAAGCTATAAGTAAATTTATTGTTTTTTATTATCTTAGATTTTTTTCGTTAATTCAGTTATTTCATTTGTTTGTCATTACAATTATAGTATAAAATTGTTCCATCTATGACATAAAAGTTTGAGTTGGAGCTATTGTGTTAGCATGCCTTCAATCGTAAAATACATTGAAATGTTTTTCAGGTCCTGTGCCCACGAATACGAAAGTCGTCAAGAAATGGCAGCAGCTGCTTTGGCATTTAAATGCATGGAGGTGGCATACATGAGAGTGGTTTACTGTAAACATTCTAGTACAAACAGAGATCGGTATGAGTTGCAATCAACTCTTCAAATGGTTTCTCAAGGTAACAAAACATAGTTTGATGTCAATATTTGCATCTTGCACACTTCTTCAAGCAACGAATAAACAAAATTAGTGCATGTTAATTATTAATGAAAATGGGCCGATGCATTTGTCTATGCCTCAAGTCCAAAGAGCTCTTTACATGGCAGTGTGTTAGATATAAACATTGACAATATCTCGTTTAGCAGTTTATGTTTTTAGGATAGTTAATTCATGACAAAGTAGACAAGACCTAGTTTAGATAGCTTGATGGCGTGGTCTTCTAATATGACTTCTCTGGTAGATGCATGCCCAGTGTTGTCAATCATAGATCGCAGAAAATAGCAGTTTGTTCAAATTACGCTATGCAACAGTGCTATAGTGCCACTATACCCGCTATTTGACAATATTTTGTACTAAAGTAGTGTATTGTAGACCAATTTGTTCAAATTCCAGTCTGCTATAGCGCACCTATAACCGCAATTTAACGACATTGTGCAGGCCTAATTTAATGATTCAAGTCAATAATGTATCGTTGCTTTTTTGCTCTAATTTTAGGTGAATCTCCTTCATCTTCAGCATCTGATGTCGATAACTTAAACAATCAAGTGGCAATGGATAAGGCTACTTTGCCTAAGGTTACTAGTGCTCATGTTGCTGGTAACCAAGTCATATCTGTTCGAACTCGTCCAAGTTTGCTCAGGCTTCTAGATTTTGTAAGTTTTAGCTGTTAGGTTATACAGTTATCGAGTGTCATTATAGACACATATCACCAGAGAATCTTAAGGACTTATTTTGTATGTCTCTATTTTTTTTTGGAATGTTGGTGTGATAGTTTATATGATATTGCAGACTCAAGATATAAATCTTGCAATGGAGGCTACTACAAAATGTCAGAGCACTTTCACTGCTGCCAATGCGATGATGGATGAAACACGTAATAGGGACTGTATAACTTCGATTAGAAGGGTTATCGATTTCAGTTTCCAGGATGTAGATGAGCTTGTTCGTCTAGTTCGGAATGCAACAAAAGCCATAAGCAGCGCTGGTCTTGGTGGTGGTGCTAGAGATTAACTTGTTCCTGTATATAATGTATTTTGCCGCGTTTTGCTTCTCCGCTGAGACGGCATTCTGAAAGGAAGAGGCTAAAGAATTTCTCCCAAAAAGTGTCGCATGAAAATCTGCCAAGTTGTCTTGTTGCTGGTGATCTGTTACCCTTGTGTACATTTGTACAAAAATGTGATTGGTCAGAAAATTTTGTAAGGAGATTTTTAATTAAGGTTCATACTAGTAGGGGCATAACATACACCCTTATATTATGAGTTAGAAAGAGGGACGGGAATTCTGGTTATATTGCAATAGAGTTCAGTGCTACATTCTTTGCTCCACTTAATTTGGAGCCCCTAGATAAAAGAATAGAGTATGGAGAAAATGTTAGGCAACCATTTTTGAGGGCTTTGAATATTGATATAGTTATAGTAGGTCCATTTTTTTTATGACACACTCACTTTTGGTTCTTATTATATCAAAAGTTTTGAATGAATAGAAAATGTCCTTGCAGAAAATTTTCTTGTGTGTCGTGTATGTCATCAAATGTAAATTGAAGTTAGACTACTTCGTCTGAAATAAAATATAAACAATTTGAGAAGTTGATGTATGTGGTTGAAATTTTAGATATATGCAATAAAACTACAATGGAGTTAAGGGACTAGTTGAGTAGTTGCATCTAGTGAGTGACTCTATCTCTGTATCCAACAATTGCTCAATCTTCAATCTATCTCTGTATTCAAATTTTTTTTGCTAAAATCTTTTAATAAGACTTTACTTATCCCTCTATTTAGGATAAAGTTGTCTATGGCCCCTTTTTCTTTAGATATTGTGTATAAAAATTAAAAAAGAAATTAGTTACCCATTTTAAATTTTAAAGTAAACTTAGTTACTTCAACTAAAGTTATGTAATTTTAATTTTTAGAAGCTTCTTATAATGAGTGATTATAATTAATTTAGTATCAAAAGTCAAATAAGAATGAGAGTGTGATAGTTTTGTTATATGGAATGAAAAATTGAAAAGACAAATGATAAAGAAAAAATGAAAAAACATTATAAATTTAATCTAGTTAATTTTTTAAATTGATATCATTATTATTATATAGATAAAAAATTTTGACATGAAAAATTTAAAATAGTAATTTTTTTTTTAAATATAAATTTTGTAGTACTTCTCATATTAGAACCTCGTAACTAATATGATGTGATAAAAGCAACCATGTGATATGATATAAGCAATAAATACTTAATTATTTGGTTGATGGTTTGACATCTAACTTATTTGTATACGAAAATTACAAATATCTGTTGGAAGATGTCATACTCTTTAAAATAAAAATTTAGATAATTTAATGTAACTAAAGTGTAAAGTAAAAAAATTAAAGATTATATTTTAATAAATTCATGATTTGCTACTTATCTATTTCTGATTTATTAATCAATAGTTAATATTATTCATTTTACTCTGATTCACTTTAAAGCATTTAAATCCTTAAAATAATTTTTTTTAAGAACTAGTATGTGTAATTGGGAGTTGGAATAGTTTGTTTTAACAAAAAAATATTAGAAGTGCAATTGTCTTTTTTGCCTACAAGCTCCACATCAGTATTCCACGTTGGATCATAACTCGTATCAAGAGCATTGTTGTAGTTCCATGTAGATAATTCGAATAATAAATTAAGAGACATTGAGAGAATTTAAAAAATATATTTTATATTTAAATTCTAGAACGTAATTATTAATTTATTAAAATTTATCTATAAATAAAGATGCCCCATTTTGTTTTCGTTCGTGCCATACATTGTTGTATTTCGGTGGATAAATAATTAGTTCAAGCATAAAAAAAGAAAAATTATAGAATTATGTGAAAATCAGATCACGCATTTTCGTTTACATGTTCTGGTAGAATAATACTGTAAGTATTCCACATTTTTCATACATACTTCAAATATGATCCTAAAACATAAATAAGTTGGTCTTTTGGTTAAATAGGTAGTTTTAGCTCTCTATTTTTTCTGATTTATAAAATTAGTCACTATATTTTAAAAGTTGATAATTTTAATTTTTTTTCTCTGTTTTTTTAATTAAAAATAGCGACGTGACATGTTTTAAATAATGTATGATATGATATGATGTAGAATAATTAATATCTATAAAATTGGAATAAAACATTGTAAAAACTTAATTTTAAAATTAAGAAATTTATTATATTTGTAATTTATTTAATAACATATGGACTAATTTTGTGAAATGGTATAAATAGATGGACCAAAACTACAATTAAACATAGTTTTTTTTTTTAATAGATACACACAAGTTAGACGTTGATGTACGGCTTCACCTAAATAATATCTTTTTATTTTATTTCAATAGTGAAATATATTTTTAGTTGTTATAAAATTTGATTTTTTAATTTTAGTCCATATAAAATAAAAATATTATTTTAGTCAATACAAAAATTATTTTTAGTCCATACTAAAACAAACATGTTTAATTATACTTTAACTTTAAAAATTTTAAATGATTTTTTCCAATAACGGTTAGAACATTGTAAAAATATATTTCACAAAATTTTAAATTTTTTTAACTTTACATAAATTAAATATGTATTTTTTAAATGTTAAATTATAAAGATAAAAATAATATGAATATAGAAGTTGAATTTTGAGTTTATTTTTTATAAATGAATTTTTATAATTTCGTAAATATACATAAAAAAATTTATTAAAAAATATATTTTACTTTAATAACAAAGACTAAAAATGTATACATAATAAAAAGATTATAATTAAAAAAATTAAAATTTTATAAAAATTAAAAATAGCCATAATATATGATGCTTGAATATCAAGCTTTTTACATTTAAAATTTCAAGTCTTTTTGTTGACAGGATATGAAGTGAACTTATTTATATTTCTAAAAATAACCAACATGTTAAAATTATATTTTTATTATTTCTAAAATGTATTTTTATTAATTAAGATTTTATCTTCTCTCCATAATAATATTTTATTTAAAGAGTATTACTTCAAGATTAAATGAGCACACATCTTATTTTAAAAAATGAAAATACAATGATTTTTCAAAGTATTACATATTAAAAATAACTTTATTTTTTTTTTAAGTTTTGAGATATAAAACCAAACAAATAACTTCCTTTTAAAATTTAAAATGTTTTGGTGAATGCTATGGTGGACCAATGCTTAAAATGACTCAAATAACGATATGATCTTTTTGTATTTTATAAATGAGATAATGACTCAATTGAAAAAAAATAAAGAAAAATAGATATTCTCTTCAAATAATTGATGTAACATACACCATAAGTCACAACCTCAAGAATAATGACAAGAATATTTGTTAACTTATACTTCTAAAAGTATCGTCATCGTTGTTAATATTTCAAGTAATTTTTAAACATTGATCATGTGATCATTATTATATTACTTCGAATTATTTATATTCTAATTCACATAATTCGTTCAATTAAAATCACATAGTTCAAAAATATAAATAGTTTATTTTTATTTTATACTAATTAAAAATATAGAAGTTGAATTTGGACTATTTAATTTTAATAGAAATAACTAAGTTTTGAAAAACTCAAGCTTACATTGGAAAAAAGCAACTTCAACTAGATGGGTTCATTTTGATTAAGAAGAGTAAATTGGCACATTTCTATATTAATCTCTTGTGTCTAGGACTAGGAGGGCTGAATAAGTCATGCACGTAATTCATTGCGTCACCCAATTGTAGAAATTTGAGTAATACCCTTAAGTATATTTGGTAATTTTTTTCAAGAAACATTATGAAAAAAATATTGAAAAAATTAATTGGTTAAATCTATCAACTTTTTAGTATAAAAAAAACTATCAATTTTTTTAAATAATGATAATATGTTTATTTTAGCTTCTATTAAATTTGTATGTTTTTAATCCGAAAAAATGCAAAAATTGGAAGTTAATGGTCTTTGATGAAAGATTATTTAAACTAAAAACATATATAATATTTTGTTATGAGAACAAATTTAGGTGATGAGTTTCGGGAACTCATCAGAGTTGTAGAAAGTCTCGATGCTAAAAAAATATTTGAAAAAATAATTACATATGAACCACTAGTTTAATCATAACATATCGACAATGAGAATCAAACTCAAATTTTTGTGGTATATATTAGATCAACTTTGTCCAAAGAAAAACATATAATTTTTAAATGACTAAAATGAATATCTTTTATAAGATCAAAACATATTTAACCAATTTATTAACGAAAAACATATTTAACCTCTTTTTGATGAAGATATTTTCATGACATTAGGGATTACTATCTAGTAAGTAGCATGTGCTAACTACTTTATATTCTTCAAAAGCAAAGTCCACATAATATTTTGTTTGTTTCCATTTGTATCATTGCCAAGATGGGAAAAAAAAGCTTGTGGGGTGGTTTTACAAGTTATGGATATGTGTTTCACCTTATTCATGCTACAATATATTGATGCCAGCCTTAGTAGTAAAACATAAGAGGGTGGACAACAGCATCATGACAAATATAACACTACAAGACCATGTTGAAGGAAAAGGGGGCGCTCATAAGAGAAAAAGTAAACACTAGTTGGGGAGAAAAAGAGAGCAAAGATGATGCCATAATTTTTGGGCTATGATATTTCATAAAGTTAGCTTTGTGTTATGCATTTGATTAATTAATTAATTAATTTTATAAATGTTGATCATGCCTCGACAAATTTGATTAATCATTAATTTAGTAGATGTGATATAATACCATATTTTCGTATATTAGAATAATCTAACATTGAAATTTTGCTAAAGAGATTACATATATAAAATTGTGACATTTTTATTTTTCCTCTAAAGGAAAGGACAAGGTGATTGAAGTTGAAAACTATAGACTATTTTAAATTTATTTAAAAGGTTGATCTCTATTAAAAAAATAATTATATACACTAATTTGATATTGAATCCTTAATCACATGTTTAAAATAATTAAATTATTTACAATCACTAGTGCACATTATTCACACATTATTCTATCTAACAGTTAACTAAAAGGTTAAAAAAAAGATTTCACAAAATTCATGGATTCATGTGACCTATAGTATGCACAATGCCACAATTATGAGTTAAAGTATTGCGTAGGCAACATTATACTTTTGAATATTTTAATGTGAACGTCACAAGAGTCTAATGTCCATTTCCACTATAAATAGATGCTTAGTTAGGAAGGTAGAGATATATAAAATAATCACTTCTAGTGAAAAATCTTAGATCAAAATTCTGTTTCAATGGCTCCTGTACCAAATTCTACCTTAAAAGTAGGACACATTGATGATGTACAAGAATTAAGAAGAACTAAGCCTAAGACAATTCCTCAAAGATTTGTAAGAGACATGACAGAAAGACCAACACTTCAAACACCTCTTTCCCCACCAAATAGTGACATGCCTGTCATTGATTTCTCTAAGCTTAGTAAAGGGACCAAAGAAGAAATCCTCAATCAACTTTACAAGCTTGCAACTGCTTGTGAGGAGTGGGGATTTTTTCAGGTAAATATTAAAGCTGCTATTATTTTATTATTTTTTAAACATTCGTTTAACTTTTTTTTTAATAGCAAAATGTCGGTACATTAGTTGTTATGTTAATATTTTTTTCTTCGTTATAATTTGAATTTCGGTGCCTTTAACGTTTTCAATTGTTGTAACCCTTAAATCAAAGTAGAATCAATTGAATTATCTTAACTTTTTTTTAGTATATTAATTGTTATGTTAATATTTTCTTCCTCAGGAACCTTGATCATTCAATTTAACATAGTTAACATAGATTTTTGAAGACATGCTAGTCAATTGAAATTAATAATGCTTAGTGTTGTCATTAGGTGATTAATCATGAGATTGACCTCAATCTGATGGAGAACTTAGAGGATTTAAGCAGGGAGTTTTTCATGCTACCTTTGGAAGAGAAACAGAAATACCCTATGGCTCCAGGCACAGTCCAAGGGTATGGACAAGCTTTTGTTTTCTCAGAGGATCAGAAGCTTGACTGGTGCAACATGTTTGCTCTAGGAATTGAACCTCACTATGTAAGGAACCCAAATCTTTGGCCAAATAAGCCAGCAAGACTCAGGTATTCTATATGTAACACTCACATCCATATATCTTTTAGGAATAAATATGCTTTTTATCCTTATAAAATTGACTAAATTTGATTTTTGGTCCTTAAAAAATTCATGTGTTTTTAATCTCTATATTTGATAATAATAGTGTCTGATTTTAAATTGTGATAGCGATTGAAGTTATGTTGCGGACATGTATGATGTGGTATGAGACCAATAAAGCCGCAATTGCGATAAGGATGCCATTGTCGAGACCTCTAAGACATATTGCGGTTGCTGAACTTAATTTATAATTAATTTGTGTTTTAGTCTCATTAGTCTCTTATTAAAGACAAAACATGCAAAGTTTTAGTAATTTTATAGAGACTAAAACAAAACAAAAAACTTTCGTAAAAACCAAAATCAAATTTTGTAAACCACAGGGACTAAAAAAATATTGAATCCTTTAATTTCTTTATTTATTAAAATGATTTTTTTCATATAAATGCAGTGAAACAGTGGAATTGTACTCAAGAAAAATAAGGAAACTATGCCAAAATTTGCTGAAATACATAGCAATAGGGCTGAGTTTGGAAGAAGGTGTGTTTGAGAAGATGTTTGGTGAAGCAGTACAAGCCATAAGGATGAATTACTATCCACCATGTTCAAGACCTGACCTTGTTTTGGGTCTGAGTCCTCATTCAGATGGAAGTGCTCTCACTGTGCTGCAACAAGCAAAGGGAAGCTCAGTGGGACTTCAAATACTCAAAAACAACACATGGGTCCCTGTTCAACCAATTCCAAATGCTCTTGTCATCAACATTGGTGACACAATAGAAGTAAGTCCACAATGCACTTTTTTCCTTTCCCTCTTACATTCACAACGTTGTTTTAAATTGGAGTCTACAATCGTAATTGTGACTGCAATATAAAAAATAATACTAAAGCATCTGCAATTTAAAAACATCACTGACAGAATATTTAATTATATTTCAAACGTATAAATATTTGTGTAACTATTTATAAAAATAATATTATGACTTGAAATTGAGATGAAATATAATTAAACGTATACGTAAAATATTTTTGCATTATAGGTGCATATATAATTCTGAATATGCTCTTTTATGACTTTATTTTTTCTTCAAGATTTGATTTTAATTTGAATTATTATAGGTTCTTACAAATGGAAAATACAAGAGTGTGGAGCATAGAGCTGTGGCTCATGGGGAAAAAGATAGACTCTCAATTGTGACATTTTATGCTCCTAGCTATGAAATTGAGCTTGGACCAATGGATGAATTTATTGATGAAAACCGTCCATGCAAGTTTAGAAGGTACAATCATGGAGAGTATAGTAAACACTATGTAACAAATAAGTTACAAGGAAAGAGGGCCCTGGACTTTGCCAAGATGGAAATCATGAATAATACAAACTAGGAAGTATTTTAGTCAGTTCTCCAACTAGCTAGGAGCACTTAATTAAAATATTTAGTTTATATAAAAATCAACCACATAAAAGTATCACTGTTCTTTTTTTTTTTTTTGTGCAAAGTATCACTGTTCTTAATGATTCCAAATATGTATTATGTATCTCGACACTAATGGCTTAAAGCATGGTTATCAATACATGAGACTTTAATCTCTATTCAATACTAAATTGAATCCAATCGATACGATTTTCTAATATACAATTATTTTGGACATAAATCTCGTCTTAAATCTTGATTCACCGACACAATCTTGATTAATTTTAAAGAATCACTGTTAACTAAATTTAGTATAGTTAACCATTTTTTTGTCAACTTTATATAACTTAAAACATTTTATAATTTTTGTGTTTAACGAAACTATACAAGGTTGTATTGGTAACATATTTACAATAAATACAAGTTAATGTGACTGTTAATTCCATTTCCATTAGCAACTAACTAGACAAGAGCATATTTAACATGTGTTTAATTCAAATATCATATTTTACGTGCGGATTCAAAAAATTTAATTGGTGGAGGCAAGATTAAATACTATAAAGGTTTATATAAAAAATACATCAATTCATTAAGAGATAAAATAAAAATATCATTATCACTATGCAAAAATTGAAGACACCAATATGTACAGATTAAAGTTGTTTTTTTTTTTGTGTCTTTCCATTTTAAATTTTTTTTTTACTTTCAGTGCTATGAATAAAAAATATCATCAAAAGTATTATTTTTTTTACTTATGTGACCAAACAATTCTTCAATAATTTATCTTCTCACATGTGTATTTGAATTTTTACAAATAAAATAATTTAACTATTCTTAGTGACGATAATAGTTAATTTTTTAATGACAATACTAAAAGTATACAAATAAAGTAAAGAAAACAAATAAAAAATAATTGGGGCAGCTGCCCTCAATTATCATAACATGAATTCGTGCCCGTTGACATGTGGCTAATTCTAATACTTTCTCTTAAACTGAAGCATACATGTTATATGCGTCAATCTTGTTACAAATAGATTCAACCCTAAATCCTTTAAGAGATTTAGTAAATATGTTAGTCATCAGATCAATTGAATCAACAAAGTCAGTTATGATTTCTTCTGAAAGAACTTTATCTCTTAAAAAGTGTTAGTTGATCTCTATGTATTACATTCTCTCATGAAAGACTGAATTAGAAGCAATATAAAACACAATTTAGTTATCGTAGAGTTTGACATCTTTTAACTTGATTTATTGGAGTAATTGTCTTAGCCATGTAATTTCACAATGTCATAGCACGATACTTTGCTTCTACACTCGATCTTGCAACTATTTTTTCTTCTTGCTCCACTATGATATCAAATCACCTCTAACAAGGACACAATACCCAAAAGTGATACTTCAATTTGATGGTGAACCTGTCCAATCAACATCAGAGTAGCTAACACATTTGGTAATACTCTTGTCTATGAAGTGATCTTTTATCTTATGCACTCATGATATACCTAAGAATGTGAATCACAACATTCCAGTGACTATTACTTGGAGCATTCATAATTTGACTAACTACATTTACAACAAATGTAATATTAGGCATTTGTAGTGTAAGGTTATTAAGTTTGCCAACAACACTTTGGTATCTATCAGAGTCTTGCAGTGGCTCGCCCTACCTTGGTAGTAGCTTGACACTGAAATCTATAGGAACCACTTGGTCAACAATAAAGCATGTCGATTTGTCAAGCATGTCAAAAACATGTTTATGCTAAATAATAGATAAGTTGTCTTAGACTAAGCATCCTCAACCTTCAAATGTATTTGGTGGCCCCAAAATTTTAGATTGAATATGGTACCTGGTTGTTAAGAATAAAATAGGGTATTTGATTGAACAAGTTTATACTAAGTGCCAATTCTTTCTTCCAATGACACCATCCTTTTGAGGAGTATGAGCACATGAAGTTTGATGGAGATACCTCATAAAGTAAAAACATATTTGAAAAAGAGTAGATATTCACCAGCGTTATCACTTTTTCATAATTTATGCCAAATTATATGTTTATTTCTGAACAAAATGTTTAGAAGATTAGAAGACATATGAACGATTTTTCATCGAAAATATCCAAGTGCTTCTAGAAAAATCGTCAATAAAAGTAACAAAATATTAATTATCCAAATATGAAACAACACGACTTAGGCCCTAAATATCATAATGACCTAAAATAAAAAGATATACAACTCATTTATTAACTATTAGGAGCAAATGTTTGAGGGGTTGAGAGATACATCAATTGTTTGCAAATAATGTCATATGAGAGAATAATAGCACTAGACATAATTTGGTTATGGACCGAGTAAGGTCTGATTTAAGATAGACAAGTGATAAAACTATAAAGAACTTTCCACATTATTCAACATGTTGTTCGGCATGGTCAAAAAGGCATAAATGCACCAAAGTCAGCAATCAAACTATCACGTTTACCCAAATAGCTTTGCATGCACATGTCTTGTTTATTCATAGAGATAAGATATAGAAAACATTGTATAAATGATTTATGTCATTGGAATATGTCTTCTTCACCTATGCCCAAACATCATAGCATGTCTTGAATGAATGATAATGATATCGAAGTTTGACATCAATGAGAATCAAAGAACGATGCAAAGGCATGCCTCAACCTATTTCAAATAGGCTTGATCCTTGAATTGTTTGAGCAAATGGTCCTCGCAATCGTGTCCTTGAAACCAAAGCTCAACAATTACAATTCAACCTGCATAAATGGAAACACTAATTGGTTGGAAGTACTACTTTTTCAAAATTGGAGACATACCTTTGTCGGATGCATATTGGATACTCATACTCCACAAATACTGCAGATACATATCCTAGAAGTATCTAATTCTTAAAATATATATATATATATATATATATATATATATATATATATATATATATATATATATATATATATATATATATATATATATATTGGATACTTTGAGATACTTCACGGATAGACACATACGTATCATAGGAAAGACAACAAGAATAAAAAAGACGAGACAAGTTTGTGAGACATCAATATACACGATTCACTTCAACATGATGTTGAACTTCTTGAATCGGCAAATTTGTCTCTTGATGAACCAAACTTAGAAACCATTTTTATATGGACGATGGTAATAGTGGAGTAAAGACAATTAAAAATATTTTTGAATTGTTGATTATTGCACAAAGGAAATACTTATTTTGTATTATTTTATTGATGTTTTTGGTGATATCCTAACATATGAATTAAAATATATTATGAAAAGTTTGATGATTATAGTTATATATTAATGAAGAATGATAAGTGACTCTTTCTTTACAGGCATTCTACATATATACAAATTTTTAATAAAACTTTTGTTAACGTATTTAAGCCGTATCTTAGCCTAATTTAAAAAAAATAATATGTATTTGTTTATTTGTATCGTATTGCACATGTATAATCGTATCACACGTAAAAAGTCTATAATCTATTTATAATTTATTAAAACAAGCTCTCAACTATTTAGTTGCCTTTTGAACACTCAATTTGTCACATGCTTCTATTTTTTGCCACATCATGAATATTTCCTCTTTTTCTCCCTCTTCTGATCATGCATTTCTCATTCCTCTCAATTTATGTCAATCAATTACACTTAATATTTATGCTGTCAATCTTTTTTTCACATTCATGCACAATTACTTCACTTAGTGGTGAGTAATGGTTTCATATGTTGAAAACTCAACTACTCATAAAGATAATTCAATTATTTGTCATCATTATTGTCCAACCATTTGTATTCTCTCATTATGGTAATTGTTATAAACTAGTATAAATTAGTTGAGACGAAATCAGACTCGACTTGCAATATGGACTATGATTTTAAATTTGCGGCCCTCATTGTGCCGCAATATCATTGCAGATGCAATCACGACTATAGACCACAATTTGCAACCATGACTCGGAAATAATTCGATAAGTCTCCTCCACCTCAAATCAAACCGCAATGAAGAACTGAAGATAACTACATAACTCAAAAGATTGGAGTTAAAGCGAGAATATTGTTTTAATTTTTAAGGTAGACTTTCGACTTTCCAGTAATTTTTTAACAAACAAATAATTGAATTCATCATTTAATAATAAACAACTATTTCGTTATTCATCATTTAATAATAAACAACTATTTCGTTACTTCTATTTTTTTTTTGTGGTTTGCAATAATTTCAAACACAATGACTGACTCTAGAAATTGGGTTAAGTTATAATATGTCGTTACTTATAAAATTTAAATTAAACAAACAGTATTGATTGTCAACAATTTGATCGTCTCACGTGCCCATTCATTAAATTAATCAAAGAGTATTGATTGTCAACAATTTGGTGTGCCCATTCAATCACATGTTCAAATGTATGTTTGAATGCCTTTATTTATATGAAATTGGATATTGTAGGTAATTTTTTTTTTCACGAATTCTCTATATAATAACTATAATTAATTTTTTAAGAAACCAAGTAACTTATAAAATTTCATTCTCATACTCATAATTAATATTATCATTTTATAAAATACAAATATATATTCTATTTGATAGAAAATATACAAAATTATTTAAATTATTATTAAATACGAATATATTAAAAATTATTAAAAAAAGTTACTTCCAATTATTAAAATACACAAGTTTAATAAAAAATTATCATAAAATACGAATATATAAAAAATTATTAAAAATGTTAATGAATAAAAGTTTATTATACATGTTTTCTGAAAAATATATTAACACTCAATTTTTATCAATTAAATTATTTCTTTGTAATTGAATGCTCATTCAATATGATTTTTTGTTTTAAAAATTCCTTATTACAATAGAAAATTTAATTTAATTTTAAAAATTCCTTAT